>JBBDGP010001614.1:0-600000 GCA_037952835.1 Lithobates septentrionalis | reverse complement strand
CGCGCCAGGATTTCCCGCTTGACCTTTTCATAGTCTCCTACTTCTGCTGACTCCAAATCATAGTAGGCCTTCTGCGATTCTCCAGACAGCAAGGGGGCGACCAGTCCTGCCCACTGGGTTTTGGGCCAACCTTCCCTCTCAGCGGTCCGTTCAAAGGTTAAGAGAAAGGCCTCTGGATCATCATCTGCAGTCATCTTGGAAAGAAAACGACCCACATGGATGGCTGAGGGCTTGTCTCCAACAACATTAACTTTAGCAGGTGACCACTGTGCTAGCGTCTCCACAACCGCAGCCAGGGTTTTCCTATCCCCTTTTGCATCAGTGGCTAGCTGTTCAAACAGCCTCTGCGATAGCTCCTGTACAGCACCAATCTGTTGGCACAGCGCCTTGGTTTGCTCCTGTGCGATAGCGTTTGTTTGTTGCTGTGCAGCATTGGATATCACCAATTGTTTTAGGATTTCCTCCATGTTTAGTCACTCTAGGTACTGGCCTTTTAAGTAGTAACTTACTACAGCTGGTCGCAGTCTCCACCATATGTACCCTGGGGGACAGGTAGCAGGTACAAAGCTCCCTGGGATGAGCAGTCTTTCAGGCACAGATACCAAATCCAGTGGAATAGTGACAAACAGTGCGGTGTTTATTTGTGATATATACAAGTCTATTTACAGGTGCTGTACAGTGTTCCAAAAAGAAACAAATAGGAACAAAAATAGCCAAAACAAAACCTAGCCGTGTCTCGGCACTAACTAAACAATATTTACAGATCCTAACTACTAAGCTGAGCAAGCCTACAGCTTGTCAGCTTCCACATACCTTTTTGCACTCTTACACAGAAGTTCTCTGAGTATCCCAGGCCAAGAGCAAGGGCTGTCTTGCTCAGGTGAGCTTAAATTAGCCTGGGGGAGAGGACCAAGACCTGAACCGGACCATGGATCAGAGATCCCTAAACCTGTATGAGAGGAGCCTGGGAGATGTATAAACCCCGAACAGGACTTTTCCTGGCTCTCTCTGGGACGCTCTGCTACAATATATATATATATGCAACACCTGGGATGCATATATATACACAATACACTTTAAGTGCAGCTAACTGACTGATTGTCCTGCCTAATCTAGCTAACTCAAATGAAATGACACTGTCTCTCTCTCTCTCTATCTCTCAGCACACCGGAACACACTGCACAGGGCCGCCGTGCAGGCGGCCTTATATAGTGTGGGGCGTGTACCAAATCCCCTGAGCCATAATTGGCCAAAGCCTCCTTGGCTTTGGCCAATTACGGCTCTCTGTTCAGGCGGCGCTGTGATTGGCCAAGTATGTGCATGCTTGGCCAATCATCAGCAAGCAATGCACTGCGATGCCGCAGTGAATTATGGGCCGTGACGCGCCACACGAATTTGGCGCGAACGGCCCATATCGTTCGCAATTCGGCGAACGACCGAACAGCCGATGTTCGAGTCGAACATGGGTTCGACTCGAACACGAAGCTCATCCCTATTTGCCATGTATGGCCTCAAGACAGCAATCTTTGGCCATGAAAAAGGTGGTTTCACTGATGTACACTGGGGTCACCCCATTACTGAACCCTATAATCTACAGCTTGAGGAACCAAGAGATCAAGTTGGTCATACAGAAATACCTATCTGTGTGCAAGACAAGCTATAGAATTTAAGGTTAAATCGGCATTCCAGTCATACCCTCATTAAGCCTAAATCTACTCCCATCCCCCATGACTATTCTCTCTACTCTGCTTAAGAAAAGATGTCTTTACTTATCTATTCTTACGCTGCTTTGGTCCGGTCACATCTCAGCATCGTCCGGTCACTTTCTTTCAACATGGGCTTCAGCATAAAGGAGGGACAACCAACAATGGCTGCAGAGCCTGGGTAATGACATGTCCCATAGGCTTACTTTGGGGCAGCCGTTGCCGGCTGTCCCTCCTCTACTCTGAAGCCAGCACTGAAAGCCGGTCATGTGACGAGACCAGAGCAGCTTCAGAATAGGTAAGTAGAGGCATCTTTACTTTTACAGGGTAGATAGAATAGTCTTAGTATGGGGGTGGGAGTAGATGTGGGCGTAGTTAGGGTTTGACTGGAATGCCACTTTAATATTATGACATTGGTGACCTAAAAATCAAACATGCTGGGCATAGTAATGTTTTGGCTTTATAGGCAATGCCATAAGGTATGTTTAACTCATTTTCCCCTTTCCCCTCAGTTGCCATGGTCCCTGAGATATATCCAAATTTTTGGGGCATAAGGGGATACATGATGCAATCTCATATTGCAGTTGATGGGTGCCAGGCCCAAGTGCTGTCACATTGGGAAGGGGAGGATTCTAATTTATCCCGTGCAAGACAAACCTTGTAAAGGAACTGTGTATGCTCTGGAGGTTGAATGAGGTGACAGGGAATCTGACTACTGGGCAAAGTATAGGTAAACCTTATTAAAAATAAAAAGAATTGCTGAAGACAAATGCCACTTTCACCACAATAAAATGTGTGTGTGTGATATCCATTCAGTCTTAGCTGACTTGGTCATACTGTGGGTCAGCTTTCTAGGCATCATATCTGATACACTTGAGAACCTTACAATAAAATAATGGGAAAAGATACAATTAGACCTCCTTAGAAGATCCCAGGACACCACATCCTGTCAATTCCACAGAAGCACACTACTACTCCTCCCAACTACAGGGAACTGTCATCAGCTGGAAAAGGTGGGGGGGGGGGCAGGAGGGGAACGGGGAGAGGACTGGGATGGGGACCAAAAGGAGGGATCCTGTGATAGGGACGGACATGAGGGATACACTGCTAGGACTGTGATAGGGACAGACAGCAGGCAGTGGCGGCTGGTGTTTTTTTGGGGGAGGGGGGCGGCAAATGACCACCCATCCCCCCAAGCGGCACCCCCCCCTGCTGTTTGCCAATCGGTCCGGCACTTACCCCATAGTGGCAGGCAGTGTGGTGCAGCGGCTTGTCTCCAAGTCCTCTGCTCCATGGCAACTTCCAGCTCCTCCCCTCATCCTCCTAGTCGACCAATTGGATCAACTGTCCTTTCAGCCAATCAGGTGACCGGTGTCTAAACCCGCTTCCTGATTGGCCAGGAGGAGGATCAGTGATACAACAGTGAATATTGATTTGCTTTTGTAACATAGCTGGGTGGGCTCGGAGTGCACTCTCTGCGACCCGAGCCCACCCTATATTGAAGCCTATTAGAGCCTCTGGCTCTAATCGATGCTTCAAAAAAGTAGCCTCTCCTCTTTGGAATCCATTCGCCGGTGTCCTGAAAGGGACCGGACGCATGGATAGGGGAGGCTGTGATAGACGGGGGGGGGTGGCGCCCAGGCACCCTTAATTTACGAGCCACCCTTGACAGGATGGATCATCTGCTAGGACTGTGATAGGGACCACAGTCACTGTTTAGCAGTGGTACAGCATTGTAAAAGACATGAGGTTTTGTTTGAACTCCCCTTCACTACAGACCTGCAGGCATATGTAGGGGCTCATTCACATGTGCTTTGATTTCTGAAGAGCTATCCGCGTTTAGAGCATTTAAGAGGCAGTGAGGCGGCGCTGTATTGCCTCCACACTGCCTGTTTTGACCCCTTGAACTCCACACTGCATGCACTACCGGGTGCTTGCAGAGTGCTTCCATTCACTTGAATGGGTCATTTACATATGCATGTGTGTTTGAGCTTTGGGGTGCACACCCTAATGCAATAGGCTGTGCACACCTATGACTGTAGTTGTCGACATTTAAAAAAAATTACACTTACCTGTCCAAGGATACAGTGCTGTCCTCACCTGGGCTGGTTCTTCGTCGGTCGTTAGGTCTGAGCTCAGAGGAAGTGAATGGAATGACTGTTGGTTTTAGTTAGTAAATCATTGTTGAGTTCAGTTTCTGTGGAGGGCTGTAAGCGAAAGACAAACTGTACATGAGGTAGGAGCTCAGATGGTTGTAGACTAAGCATTCTAAGCATTCTAAAAGTTTAGAGGTAAATGGGAGCAAGGAGATAGGTCTTAGGTTATTAAGGTTGGTGGGGTCCAGTGAGGGCTCGTTAGGCATTGGGGTGATCTGTGCATGCATTAGAGGGGAAGGCACCAGTAGAGAGAGAGAGAGAGATGGAATACGTGAGTGAGAGATCATAGGATCGAAAAAGAGGATGATAAAACATCACCAAACTTTGATACATTATATTTTATATAGGAAAAGGTTTGAAAGCCCCTACAAGTCATTACTTTAGTGTTAACCATGAATAATTGCCCTAGAATTATTGTTCTCATTCGGGCGTGCATGGTGATATGTACTATGGGTGACACCAATTACATTTTTGTACATAGGCTCCCCCCAACAGATGTGATTATGTTCCTACTGTATGTGTGCATATGTGGGGGCAGGATGGTCTCAACTTTTTTGGGGGGGTTTTAAATGCTTGTGTGTAACTTTTTTCCCCTTTTTAAAATATTCATTATATCACATATTTCCTTGTGACAGGATCCTTTTAATGAGAAATCAGGGTCTTTTGGAGGTCTTGTTTGCCTTGAAACTAATAGCACAGATCACGCTCCATTAGCTTCATCCCTGGTCACAGCTGCTGAAAAAAAATGACACATCAAGGCGCATGCGCGGAGCCCCGAAGTATGAACACTTATTCCCAGAGCTCCACCCCGCTCAGGCTGCCAGACGCTCCTGATAACGAGCGACATCGCTAAAAACCCCACAGCTTACTCTCCTCACAGGCATCGGGACTAGGTATATGTCCGCGGGGACGGCCCAGAGGAACATACAGCAATGGCGGCTGGTGCTCAAAATTTTTGGGGGGCACAAACAAAATGCAGCCACTGTGCCCATCAAACGCAGCCACTGTGCCCATCAATTTCCGCCACTGTGCCCATCAAACACAGTCACTGTGCCCATCAAACGCAGCCACTGTGCCCATCAAACGCAGCCACTGTGCCCATCAATTGCCACCACTGTGCCATCAAACGCAGCCACTGTGCCATCTAACACAACCACTGTGCCCATCAAATTCAGCCACTGTGCCCATCAAATGGAGGCTCACTGTGGCCCATCAAATGCAACCTTAGATCGAGACACTTTGCCAATTGCCAGTATGTAGAACTGATCCCCCTGCAGAGCTGCTGGAGGGAGAAAGCAAGGAGATCCACATGTGTCAGAAGGCAGTTCACTTACCGGGCTGTCGTGTCTTCTCCTCCTGCTGTTTCTCCTTTAGTGGACAGCAGGCAGCAGCGGTCTTGGAGGAATCCGCTCCTCATGCTTCCTCTGCTCTGTGTCTCTCTGCTCGGGCCCTGCGTTCCACTGACATCACTTCCTGTTTATCACTGCACAGGGAAACCTGAAGTGATGTCTTATCTCAGAGAACAAAGCACCCGGCCAGGTGGAAGTTGTCCAGGGCGGCAATTCAAAACCCCGCAAATGAAGCGTCTCGTCTGCAATCACGTCATTGCATAGACTTGCCACTTCCCATAGTGCACTGTGTCCGGTGCCCGAACACAGTGCACTTAAAGGACATTTTTTTCTTTTTTTTTTTTAACCTTTTTAAAAATTTTTATTTTTTTTGTGACTGCCCTGGGGGAGGGGGGGTGGTTGGTGCCTATGGAAGGGCCGCCACTGACATACAGGTACAATTTGCCACTGATACGGGAATGGCTGAAAATCTCAAGATGGTGGCAGAACGGCAGCTTCACGAGGCTGCTCCATCAGGGATCCCTGTGAATGCCTCATAGTGGGACCAGCAGACTGTGGAGGCATGTGGAGGTAATCCCATGCATACACCTTACAGGGGTCCAGTTTCCCCAGCATCCACAGAGTCCCTCATAAATCAGATGCCGGGTGAACTCTTAATGTCCCTCATGGCGGCACCCTTTCTGAGGCCTGTTGACCCCCTATATGGTGCTACACAGCACCCTTCACAACAGCAGGACATGACATTTATCTTCACTAAGTTTGCAGAAATGCTGGACAGGGGCTTATCCCAGACTGCTGCTAAAATTACCTCAGATATCAACAATGCTCTCCGAATCCCGGGCGCATGTATTGAGACTATTGATGCCACGGTAGCGTGGGAAAACTAGAACACTGCCTGCATACAAGACCTACATAACCAACTTGAAGTTGCTATGACCAAAACTGACGACCTTGAAAACAGGTCTAGAAGATACAACTTCAGAATCAGAGGCCTGCCTGAATCCGTCACGGATATACACGAGGCAGTTTGTTCCCTCAAGGATCTCATTCCGGACATTCGCTCTCACAGACTGGAACTGGTCGAGCCCATAGGGCCCTGGGACCTCCTCGCTCAGATGGGCTACCCAGAGACATTGTGGTGAAACCGCATTATTATGGGATTAAAGAAGAAGTAATGAAGAGGACCCACTCCATTCTACAACTACAGATCATGGGGCATCCAATCCAGATCTTTGTGGACATATCTACCTCCACGATCCAGAGGAGACGGTCACTCAAACCAAAAACTGACGGCTTTGCAACAGAAAAATATTAAATACTGGTGGCTATTCCCCTTCAGTCTCAAATTTGAGATCAACAACAAACCTTTTGATAATTTCCTCCTTCCCTGAAGGAGAGCACCTTCTACAGAAGCTGGGCATCATTTCTAGAGACCCACCTTCACCGATGCAAGCCTCTTCCTCAAGCACTGTGAAGTGACCACCCCTCTCTAGTCCTCTCACCTCTATCTGGGAATCTTCCAAAACCAAGAAAGCCAAGGAAGGAACCAATACCAAAAAAGCCAAGGAAGGTTTACCTCCGTGAAGAAGGACTTTTGACTCATCATCTTTCCCTCCTCTGGGAGATTTATTCCTATACGTCCCCTTGACTCTGCTGATTGGAACAAGTCCCCTGCTACTCTCTAGGCTTTAACCTACAACATGGGTGAATTCTCCCTATGGTCTCTGTGTTCTTTTGCCACCTGTGTTGGAAGTTTATTCCCACCCGCAATGGTACTGGACTTCCCTGCAAACCACCTGGTTTGACAGAACTGATACAAGTGGTCGCCCCCAAAGCATAATTCCGCCTATAGGTCAAAAGACTTTAAGTCTGGACTCTGTACATATAGTCTCAAGCTGTTGGTAGGCTACATATCATACCCCATATTGCCTGACTGACTCATTAGGGTCCCCATAGCCTCACTCCCCTTAAGCTATAGATCATTTATAGCCCGGTTTATGCCTATGCACTCGCTGATCACTGGGCTGTAACAAGTATTTCTACAGATGTTCCTCTCCTGACCCGAAATCCATATTCCCTCCAATCCTTGTCTCACCTTTCTTATCTATCCCCATTCCCCTCCCTTCCACCCTCCCCCCATACAATATACTTGCCCTGACTGAGGCAGGCGCTGATGCTCATATTATGCGGTTGTGACGTTGATGTCCTTGTTTTTGTTATTAGTTTCTTTTCTTAATATGGGAGTGCTGCGGCCAAAGTACTCCTGTACTTGGAGACGCAGATTTTTCCACGCTCCTGGTTGGAATCTCCCCTATTTCAGAGGGGAGACGTTATTGTGTCTAAGGATATGATGGGTATATCCCAATCCTACTCTTGGTGTTCTAATGTCTTCTATTTACTCTCTCTCTCTTACATCTCTATCCTTTCCTTCTTTCTAACTTCTCTTTTTTTTTCAGTGGTGTGTCTGACCTCACAACATTCCTGGGTCCTGATTTGTGTCAAAGAGTGAGACCCCTTTCACACTGAGCCGCCCCGGGCATCAGCGGTAAAGCGGCGCTATTTTTAGCGCTGCATTACCGTTGTTTTAGCGGCGCTATTCGGCTGCTAGCGGGGCGGTTTTAACCCCCGCTAGTGGGCGAAAAGGGGTTAAATCCGCCCGCAAAACGCCGCTGCAGCGGTGCTTTGCCGGCGGTATAGCAATGCTGCCCCATTGTTTTCAATGGGCAGGAGCGGTGGAAGAGCGGTGTATTCACCGCTTCTCCACTGCTGCAAAGAAGCTGCTGGCAGGACTTTTTGTGACGCCCTGCCAGCGCAGCGCCCCAGTGTGAAAGCACTCGGGCTTTCACACTGGGTTTGCAGCTGAGTCTTTTTTCAGCCGCTATGCAGGCGCTATTTTTAGCGCTGTAGTGCCTGAAAAACGCTTCAGTGTGAAAGGGGTCTGATGGTTCATTCCACAGACCATGAGAGCTAACATCTGGTTTGGGGTAAGTGATGGAAACTCACTGGCATTTTCTCTCGGGCTGCTCCATCTCTAATCCCACTGCACCAAACACTTCCTTGTGCATTGCATCCAGGGCAGCCATCAGAAATTTTTGGGCCCCTTACACAGCTTTAGGCCTGGGCCCCCCCGAGCCTGACCACAGACCACCAACATTCCCCAGGGCTTGTCTACCTGCCATCCCACCAAATCCAAACAATGGCCACCTCACCTGTACGCACTCAATCATGTATATATGTCAGCCCCCCTCAATCCTGTATATATGCCAGCCCCCCTCCCACCTGTATATATGTCAGCCCCACCCCCCACACACATACCTGTATATATGTCAGCCCCCCACTTGTATATTGTATATATGCCAGCCCCCCTCACAACTGTATATAAGTCAGCCCCCTACCTTTATATATATATATGTCAGCCCCACACATACACAAATCTGTAAACACACAAGCCCCTGGCCCCTCCCTGTACACAAACAGCCCGCTTTCCTTTCCTTCACAGCTCCTAATTGTAAAGGAAATCTTCCTACCTAGTCCCAGCTTGTTTTCACAAAGCTGACATGTTGCTGACACAGAGGAGCACAGTACAGGCAGCTGTACCCCCTCTTTCCTCCACCCTAACTTCCCCCTTGCTAATGCGGACACTAAAACCAAAGGGATAGCTATAGTTTTGTCCCGTACCTGCAAATTCTCACTTATCTCAGAATTTAAGGATTCAGAAGATAGATTCTTACTGGTTAAGGGTCTCATTGACAATCATCTATATTCCTTGATATCATACTATGCACCAATCTCGCTTGCCCTGAGCACTATAAGGTACCACACTTTTCTGCTCACAGATGCTGTTCTTACGGCAATTGACTTCAGTTGAATCCCAAGTTCACAGTTAGTGGTTACATTGATTTCTTGACCAAGTATATGTTCGTATTGTCTTTCGACAAGCACCTACTTTGCCATATGATCGGTCCGTGGGCTTTCCTGATCCAATGCTTTCAACAAATAGTTATTGCATAGTAAGGCCACTGACGGAAGACTGAACTCCCCTCTGCCCCATGACACAGTTTGATCCCGTTTGGGGTGTCCCCTTTTCCTAAATGTATTCTATATTCACTAATCAATGGTTAATTTGTTTCAAGCCATTTCGATGTACTCATATACAACCCTCTGTTTTGCATTATATGTTTCAATGTACATCTGATTGTACCGACTTTCCTTATTCCTTTTTGAAAAACTCAATAAAACTATTGAAATGGAAAAAAATTACACTAGAAAATGGAAGTTATGTTATACACACAGGGGCGGACTGATAACTCATGGGGCCCCCGGGCAATAGGAGATTATGGGGCCCCCAGGCAATCAGAGATTATGGGGCCACACAGTATACACACACACAGTATACACAGTATATACAGTATACACATACATGTACACACAGTATACACAGACAGATGTAAAAAAAAACAGATTTATACATACTGTCCCTGGTTTTACTGAGGCTGGCAACCCTGATGGGACCCCCTAGTGGCCCTGGGCCCTCGGGCAGTGCCCGAGTGGCTCAATGGTCAGTCCGCCCCTGTATACACATCACTTCCCGGTTCTTTGCAACTAGGGGAGATCAGCAAATGGATCTAGCCTAGTCTCCCTCACCTCCACCCAGTGACATCTGCAATATGGGTCACGGGATGCAGGTGGGACAGCAGAGACTGAGCAGCATTGCAGGGGAATCACGTAGGGGGCACAGTTTAACCACCCATTCAGTTCCATCAGATAGCTTGTGGAGTGTGTGTAAACCCCCCCCACTCAAAAAAAGAACATAGCCGGCATCTTCAGTAATCCATATAAAAAGTCTTTATTGCTACATACAGGAACGGTGTAAGAACAGTGCAAAGGCTAACTTGTTTTGGCACAAAAGGCCTTGATCACAGCATATCAGACATGTGAAACACAAAACATATATATATATATATATATATATATATATATATATATATATATATATATATATATATAAACACAATACAGCTCAATAACAGAGCAAGTGCATCAATAAAACAATTTGATTAATTTTAACCATAGAACAGAGAGAAAAGCGGCACTGGATCATATAATAAAACAATAGAAAAATGACAAATTCCAGGGTGATGTAACCAGAGTTTTTAAAACATTATAACCTGCAGCAGAAAAACGTACTAAATTAGCAGAAGAATAAAAATCTCCAAAACAGGACTGGCTGTATTCAATTTTAATAGCATATAATTTCAAAAATAATCCCCCCCCCCCCCCCATACTGCCACCGAATTATGACATATGTTGATTCCTTTACAAGGATTCAAGAAGGTGTCATAAGGTCTTCTGCATAATCTTTAGTCCTTGATGCTGATTACATTCATTTCAAATAGATAAGATACAAATACATTATTTATTTTATTTTAATCAAATTAATTTTACATTGAGAGGCATATAAATAAAAGCCGCAGACCAATCAAGCCACAGTAGGCTTGTCTACACTTGCCCGCATATGTAGCTATCTGCTTACTAGATTTGTCCATCTGCAACCAAAGCAGTTCATAACATTTTCTGTCCTCTATATATATGGTGTTACTTAGACCTGGACATCCCACTGAAGAATGTGCTCTAAACAACATTAAAACACACCACTGATTGTTAATGAGGACATATAAATGAAAGCAAAAAATCTATCTCATTTTTAACAACAACCATTTTAGGGTGGATATGTTCAGGTTCACGGTGGCAAGAGGTCATCTGCCAAACATCTAGAATTGCGACTGGTAGCTTAGAGAACATAGCCTTCATCAAAGTGTCCAGCTGCAATGATAACCAGTCACTTCCATGTTCAAACAGGTAGCCAGTGTTGGCCGATTTGATGAGGATCTTTGTTTCAGGGCTGCGCTCCAACAGCCGAACTACTGCTTCTCGAATGTGATGTAACCTATTGATATACACTCCAACAGGGTACGTGATAAGGTGGCTCCAGCATGTTATCACGATGATCGTCCCTTTCCGGTTCCCCAATATATCCAACTCTGAAGCAATGAAGCGTAGTTCACGTACTGCAGTGCGATCCATGCGTAAAGGTTTCTGGTGGGCTCTCCACTGGAGCAAATAATTAAATTCTGCATCTGTGGCTAGAATTGGACCTGTATTATAGACCGTATGAAGATCGATCTTCTTCAGAGCTAAGATTTTGGAAATAAAATGCAAGGTAAAATTAACAAGTAATTCAAAATTAAGATAATGTCTGAATGTATCTCTAGGCAAACCTTCTTTTTTTTTTGCTGTTTGTTGCCCTGTTTGGCAAACTTTTCACTACTCAACACAAGGACAAGAGGTAAGGATAAATCTCTCTAACAGGCACACAACTGAAATAAGAAGAGATAGCTTGCAATGTAGGGAAAGGCTGAAACCAACATTAAAGTATAACTAGAGGCAAAACTTTTCTTTTTAGTTTTGGATAGAGTGGGGAGGGATTAGACACCCTTGTCAGTTTCTATTACTGTCTCTGACCCCGTTAAGGAGATTCACCCTCTCTATTTGTCCTATTTACCATTATTATTGAATGTGAAAGTAAAAGAAAATCACACATTTTGAGTTGTTCCCAGAAAAGTAATAGAGGGGAAATCTAATAGGGACACTAGTTCTGGTGATCTGGGGGCCCCAGGTAATTCCCTAAATTTAGAAAGATGTATACCGCTCCAGGCACAAATACCAAGACCTCACCTCCCCTGCACAGCCTGGGTGCTGGCTCTGTGTATAGAGCACATGCAATAGAGGAAAAAATGTCTTTATTGAATGAAATCAGTCCATACAGCAATCAAGATCAGTGAATGAATCAGCTGACGCGTTTCACACCCCTTACTGGTGCTTAGTCATAGCTAAAATTTGCAGGGATTTCCTCTCACTTCCTGTTTGGCTTTGGGACAGGAAGTGAAGGAAAGTCTCAACCAATGGGACACAGATGGTGAAAAAAAAATCTGACAGGAGTTATAACCCTCCCTTACTCTAGCTAAAATATAAACAAAAGTTTTGCATATACTTCTACTTCAACATTTCTTTGCTGCATGTGTCCCAATTGGAGATTTCCCATTGTAGGGAAGTGTTCTTTTGTACACTGCCTGTGAGGTTGTTTACATTCATGCCTGGTTCCTATCGTAGAGTTCTTGTTACAAACAGATTCTTCCTGTTAAGAGGTTGTTTCCTGTCCCTGCTTAAGGGTCAGGAAACCCCTCAAGGCTATATATGTGGATGTCTTACAGGATACGAGGGAGAGAGAGTGGCCAGACACATGCTGTGCAAACCAGAGGTGCTGCAGGCTGATTTTGTGCTGTATCCATCCTTCCAGGCTGAAAAGGGACAATACAAAATAGGCAAGTGCTACTGCACTGTGTAGCTCACTGTTTGTTATATTACTGTCACTCCTGTGTGGGAATCAGAGATATCTGTTAGAGCAATATACTTGGGCTATTCTCAAGTGTATGAGGGCAAAGTTCATTTGATTATAGCCTATCAAGTAACTGGTTTAGGTTGAAGTGTATATTTCATTATTTAAAGCAACAGTGTCCCTTTTTAGTCGGGGGGGGGGTCCTAGCTAGTATTAGCCTAGGGAATGGTAAACAGCTCAGGGTAGCGTCAGGATAGGCTTTCTATGGCCATTTAGATAGGTGGCTGTCTGTTAGAATTGATAGCCTATAGTCAGGTTATGGACCAAGAGATAGGCTAGATAGGCCTGATTTGCCTTATAGGTGGCGTGTTCCAGACTTCTTCGCCATCAGTGTGTTAGTCTGTACAAGCCTCCCCAGGAAGCCACCGCTCCACATATGCATCAGCCAGATTGTGATGTCTTGCAAGTCAACTCATCAGGGGACCCTGCAACCAAACTGTGCCACAGGGCCTAATTGGAGGTATTGGTGTTAAAGGCCTTCAGTTATATATCTGAATATATAGATACATATATACACTGTTCTTCTAAGACATAAGTACATTCATCTTGCTATTGCTTTGGTTGTATGTAATGCCATCAATTTATCATATATAAAGTTACACTAATCACCTGGTAGGTCTGCATATCTTTACTGGGTGTATTAGTACTACTGCTGTCAGTTATTTTGGGTGAGTTACTAGAAAGGGTTCCTAGAAAGGGATCATCTCTACATACACTGGAGCCATGTTCTTGGTGGAGGCACTGCCAATTATATATTCATAGTCCACTCTTCCTTTAGTGAAGGCTCTGGCTCATTTGGATACCTGCAGGTTAGCACCATAGGCTGTGTGGAGAGGGCAACTTCATATGACCCCCTATAACAGGGCTACACCATTATTTCCTTCTACAATGAAAACATTGGGGTCAAATCACTAAGAGTTAAATAACGCATGCGGTAAATTAGTTGTGAAAGTTTAACTCACCAAGAATTTAGCATTAAATGACGAATGCGGTATTTTTTTGATTGTTCAGTAACTACCACATTTTCTCATGTGGTAATTTATCGCACGTGTCAGTGGTTAAGGTTTGTTTAAGGTAATTTCCTTATAACAGTTTACGTTTTAACATGGTTGTGTTTTTTCATTTGCAAACAGCAATTTTTACTAGTTCTTGATGTTAAATTTCAGCAGATCTTTGCATTTAGTGTGCACTGCATGTCATAGAAAAAGGAGAAAGGTAACAGCGCTCTCTGCAGGGACAACTTAATCCATACACTACGACTAAGGCTATTGCCGAAACGCGTTAGCTTTATTGTCACTCTGATGTACCAATAAATGTCACTTCAAGGATTACAGTTTTGCCGGCTCTCCTTATTACTACTGCATGTGATGCCTTTTTGATTTAATAAAAAATAAATAAAATACTTGTGCACTCGCAATGTAAAATGCCACATTTGTATGTGTCCACTGCTGGTGGAATAGTGTCAATTTTCTGTGGGTCCTCTGTGGGTGGAATTAGACCCCTGAGGGTAGTATTGCACCCCTTTCTGTGAGTGGAATAGTACCCCTTTATGTGGGTCTTCTGTGGGTGGAATTAGACCCCTCTGTGAGGGTAGTATTGCACCCCTTCCTGTGGGTGGAATAGTACCCCTTTTTGTGGGTCTTCTGTGGGTGGAATTAGGCCCCTTTCTGTGGGTCTTCTGTGGGTGGAAGTAGACCCCTCCAAGAGTAGTATTGCACCCCTTTCTGTGGGTGTAATTAGACCCCTCTTTGAGGGTAGTATTGCACCCCTTCCTGTGGGTGTTCTGTGGGTGGAATTAGGCCCCTTTCTGTGGGTGTTCTGTGGGTGGAATTAGGCTCCTGGTGGGTGGAATGCCCCTTTCTGAGGGTTTGAATAGGCCCCTCATTCTGGTATTGCACTAGTTACCGCCACCAAAAGGGTGGCGTTAAATATCGCACCTTTGTTAAGGTTCCTGTTTAGTTTGTGAATTGGACTTAACAGATTGCCCCATGATTTTTTGTGAAATTTACAGACAAATTTTTTTTCATTGTTTACTGCAAAAGTTTTTGTTTTGTTTTTTTTGTTTTTTTTATGAATTGGACTTTATTTACCGCATGCAATAATTTATGCAAATAAGCAACATGATACCCTTACCGCATGCGGTAAAGCTTAGTAAATTGACCCCAAAGTCACTAAGACAGGCAGCAAAGGGAAATCTTCCCAACAGGACACCAATAACTATAAATACCTGATATGGGTTCTACTTACCGTATTTATCGGCGTATAACACGCACTTTTTTCCCCTTAAAATCAGGGGAAAGTCGTGGGTGCGTGTTATACACCGATCCCCGCTATCGCTATGTGAATGTCGGCGATCGCCGCCGACATTTACATAGCGAGTAGTTTCAAATATGGCGCCGCGGACTTCGGAAGGACTCGGCGGTGCTGAACGAGCGCCGCCGAAATCACAGAGCCGAGATACACATAGTCGGGTGTATTCGGCTCTTTCCGGCGCCGCTCACTGTCACGCCCAGTCCCGCCATTGGACCTGTGTTATGTCCATCATAGGGCGGGACTGGACGGGACTGTGAGCGGCGCCGGAAAGAGCCGAGAACCCTCGGCTATGTGTATCTCGGCGGCGTTCGTTCACTTCCGCCGGCGCCGAGTCTCTCCGAACTCCGCGGCGCCATATTTAAAACTACTACTATGTGTATGGCGGCGGCAGGAGGCAGGAGGCATGGACACTAGGCTGCACTGGGGACAAGGCTGCAGGGACAAGGCTGCATTGATAAGGCTGCACTGGGGACAAGGCTGCATTAATAAGGCTGCACTGACAAGGCTGCACTGGGGACAAGGCTGCATTGACAAGACTGCACTGGGGACAAGGCTGCACTGACAAGGCTGCACTGGGGACAAGGCTGCATTGACAAGGCTGCACTGGGGACAAGGCTGCATTGACAAGGCTGCACTGGGGCAAAGCTGCACTGACAAGGCTGCACTGACACTGAAAAGGCTGCAATGACACTAACAAGGCTGCAGATGAACACTGATGAGGCTGCATTGATGGGCATTTTAATGTAAGTTTCTTTTCCTTAAACTTCCCTCCTAAAAGTTTTTTTCCTTAAAATTCTCTCCTAAACTTGGGGTGCGTGTTATACGCCGGCGCGTGTTATACGCCGATAAATACGGTATTTCCTGTTATGTAACATACTTGGTATGAAAGCCACAAGGTATTCCCACCACTGTCGCATTGTAGAGTCTCCGAACATGTAGACAATCTTCCCAGCAAGGCATTTTGCTGCCAAAGTATGATTATCAAAGTGTTTATTGGAGCAGACCAGAGACTTCCAAACATCTTGGTAATAGAATCCTGAGGGTTTTGGAGTCCTTAGTCCAGCGATACATGGAACATTTGTACCTAGAGAAAAATAATAATAAAGATCACCCTTCTCATGATGCCATTAACACCAAATCTTTATTTTTGATTATGGATAATTATTATCTGTAATTATATTTAGTAGCGGTACCCCCGTAGGGGCTTCTGAATATTGTGGTCCACCTGTCACCCTGCCCAGCCTGACATTCACTTCCCAGACACTCCAAGACAATTAACAGTCTGTTAGCTTTGTTTTGTGTTTTTATTGAGGGATTATAACTTAGTTGGGGTTAGGGAATTCATGGGATGCCAGGAAATATTATTTGTTTGAATAGCTTGGGACAGATTATAAACTCTCCTCTTGTTCCAGCACAACTCTTCAGGCACAGCTAGCACGTGGTTGGGCCTGACACTGACTTCAGCCAGGCCCTAGCAACAGCCCTTTGCAGGCAGGGACCGCGGGCCCCTTTGGTGGAGCAAAAAGAGAAATGGAAAGTTCTGGCGCTAGCTGTCCTAGATGGACTACTGATCCCCGTCAGCCCTCCACAGGCCCTGCCAGACCTTCTGGTTGCAGCTGCCTGACTCCACTGCCCTTGACATCACAGTCTCTCCCGTGCCTGCCACTCACTGACACCTGGTGGATCCCTCCTGGAAACTTTGCCTGGCAGTACCTTCCACCTGTCCTCTCCTGCTCCTGGTCAGGACACCCCTGTGGTTTGTGCGAGGGTCCCTTCCACTCCTGAGCTCCAGGCCCAAAATCCCCCCCCCCCAGACTGGGGAGCTTCCTTAAGGGCCACGGCAGCTGCCAGTTCTTCCACCTGACAACACCTCCCCAGCTGGGCTGACCCTGGGTATATCAAGGAGGCCTGCCTCCTGTCTGTGAGTCACCAGCCTATGCTAAGCCACTCCCAGCCCACACAGATCAAAACAAACAGGCCTAGCTCACAGCTAGGCCTGATTAAATTACCTGGACTACAAAAATTCTACTTCTACCACCTACCTAAAGTAGAGGATGCTACACTTTTATTATGAGTAATTGCAAAATTACTGATGAACTCAGCAGTAAGAGCACAAGCCATATGTAGACTGCTGAAGCAATCTGATTAGTCAGTCCTAAAGTGAAACTTTAAACATTAACCTGTCCAGCTCCGGAAGGTTTACCCTCTTCATGACCAGGCCATTTTTTGCGGTATGGCACTGCGTTACTTTGAATGTGCCCTAATCCCATGTAATGTACCCTGCTCTCTTTTAAGGTGCCTCCCTGATCCCATGTAATGCACCCTGCTCTCCTGTAATGTTCTCTGCTTCCATAAAATGTGGCCTGCTCTCAAGTTCAACCCAGAATTGAGCATCTGTGTAGAAAGAGCAAGCACGGTTGTGTCACATTAAATTGGTATGTTTTAATATTGATTCTATTACTTAATGCTATTTCGAAAACTTGTCTTTATATCAACAGCTTGCTGATCACACCGATGTTTGGTGAGCTGGGTTATGCTCCACCAGCGAATTGAATACCTATCCCATCTGAGCATTAAAGTGTCATGGGCGGTGCGGCCCTGGCTCTGCTTGCCTTCTCCTCTATGTGGTCCAGTGCCCCCCTTTTTTCTGGAATGCGTAATGTTCAGTGAGCTGAAGATGTGAACTTTATTTCAGGGGCTCCCCGAGATCTCAGACTTTTTGCCAAGGGTTCCTCCAAGGTAAAAAGCTGAGAATCCCTTCTTTAGACTGTGAACAGAGAGTAGAGTGTAGCCAGGTGTTGCCACTGGCTGTCTGGGGATTTCTTTTCCGCTCACCGCCCCCCCCCCCCCCCCCCCCCCGATGATCCCATTCATGTGGGTGAATTTTATGTAATATTATAGTGGTCAGGATAATATGAGTCGGTCTATGCATTTTGCGAGTCACCCTCAAATTTAACTCACAGCAGCGTCCATACAGAGAATAATTCATTATTGTCCTCGTCAGTGGGATAGAGAAGTAAAAAAAAACAATGTAAATAAAGAAAGGACCACACACATATACATAGCCCCTGCCCCTCTGTAGTATGGGGGCCACTCCATATAACCCAGGGTGTGTATACGCCCACTGACCCATGGGAAGGCCTCGGGAACACCCAAACCCCAAGCAAGACTGCAAAAAAGGATTCAAACATCTAATAAAGCACACTTCCCATAACACTAAACACTTGTATGATTTGATGCAAAGGCACATATAGAGAAATGTACAAAATTAATAAGCTTACTCTATTGTTGTATGCACCATTTTTTGGATATGTATTATAGCAAAAAGTAAAAAATATATTTTTTATTTTATTGTCAGTCTTTTTTTGTTTATAGCGCAAAAAATAAAACCGGCAGAGGTGATCAAATACCACCAAAAGAAAGCTCTATTTGTGGAAAAAAAGGACATCAATTTTGTTTGGGTACAACGTTGCATGACCGCACTATTACCACTTAAATCAACGCAGTGCCGTATCGCAGAAAATGGCCTGGTCATTAAGGGGGTAAATCCTTCTGGTGCTGAAGTGGTTTAATCACTTCAGCTCTAGAAGGTTTACTCCCTTCATGACCAGGCCATTTTTTTGCGATACGGCACTGCGTTATTTTAACTGACAGTTGTGCGGGTGTGTGACGCTGTACCCAAAAAAAGTGTCCTTTTTTCGCACAAATAGAGCTTTCTTTTGGTAGTACTTGATCACCTCTGCGGTTTTTATTTTTTGCGCTATATACACAAAAAGGGCGACAATTTTGAAAAAAAAAAACTATTTTTTTTTACTTTTTGCTATAAAACATTCCCAGAAAAAAAAATTAAAAAATCTAATTTCGGCATCAATTTAGGCCAATATGTATTCTGCTAATTGTTTTTGGTAAAAATATAAATATATAAAGTGTATATTGATTGGTTTGCACAAAAGTTATAGCATCTACAAACTGGGATATTTTTATTTATTAATTTATATATTTTTTTACTAGTAATGGCGGCGATCAGCGATTTTTAGTGGGACTGTGATATTGCGGCGGACAAATCAGACACTAACTGACACTTTTTGTGGACCAGTAGCCCTAAGACAGTGATCAGTGCCAAAAAAAATATACATTGTTACTGTACAATTAACACAGGGCAGGGAAGAGGTTAACATCAGGGGCGATCAAAGGGTTAAATGTGTTCCTTCAGTGTGCTTTCTAACTGTAGGGGATGTTTTTTGACTGGGGGAATGTAAAGATCTATGTTCCTGCTTAGAAGAAATACAAGATCAGCACATTCCCCTCTCACAGAACGGTGGTCTGCCTTGTTTACATAGGCAAACCGCCGTTCTGACTTTGTCAGGGCTGGGCTCTTAGCTGCTCCCTTTTCTTTGGTCAGCTGTCTGATAATTGTTAGCACTCATTAAATTCCTCAGTGGCTCACCTGGTTATCATTATCTGCTCGACAGTTCCGCCTACAGCCAGCCCCTTCCGGCTATTTAAACTGCCTTGTTCATTCCTTTCCTGCCTTCGCCTGGTCAAACATATCCAGAGATTCTCTGCTGTGTTCCTGTGAAAGACTTTGCCCGGCTGACGTCCCTCCCTGGTTCCTGATTCTATTCTTCTGTCTCCAACTATGCTGATCTCTGGTTTCCTGATTACTGGCCTGTCTGATTACCCACTTTGGTTACCGATTCCTGGCATATGTTTTGACTACGTTTACTGATCTGTACCATTTTTATCATTACATTAAATAGTTTGATTTTTAATGCATTACTGTCTCAGTCTGATTCATGGTTCCTGACAGTAGGCGAAGGCCATGAATTCAGAAGAAGCAGGCAATCCAAGTGGTTATATTTTTTCCAGATTGAATGAGCAGGACCACCGCATGGATCAGTTTGCCATAGCGTTACAAATGCTCCTGATTCACACTGCTCACTACCTACAACCAGTGTTGCAGGCCGTCCCTGCTGCTGCTCCAGTCTCTGTGCAGGCACCCTTGAATATTACCTCTGTAAGAGGTATGTCTGGTTCCGTTCTGCTTCCCCAGCAATTTGGGGCAATCCAGTTCAATGCAGAGGGTTTCTCAACCAAGTTGGGATATTCTTTAAGATGCTGCCCCAGGTGTTCCCTTCTGACAGAAGCAAAGTACATTCCCGCTCGCTCCACTTCTGCTGCCAAGAGCCTCATGTCCATCAAACAGAGCACGAGAACTGTTGCCGATTATGCCATTGAATTCTGTACTCTGGCAGCAGAGGTTGCTTGGAACAATGAGGCCCTCATAGCTGCTTTTTTTCATGGTCTCGGATAACATTAAAGATGAAATAGCAGCCCGAAACATACCTACGGATCAGGAGACTTTAATCACGTTTGTCATTCTCATTTACTCCAGACTCCAAGAGAGACCTTCCTTTAAGTATTGCTTGCGGAAGCCTCCTGTATGTTTGGCTCAGAGCTTTGCATTCCCACCCTTGCCTCTCTCACCTCCCATACCTCCTGGTACCGAATCCGCCAGTGAAGTAGAACCCATGCAGTTGGGCTTCACATGTCTCTCTGCAGAGGAGAGGGCCTTTAGGAGGAGGGAGAGATTCTGCCTTTGTGGCCAGGCAGGTCAGTTTTTGAAGTTTTATCCAACCCAGTCTAGGAAAAAGTATCCAAAATGTATTCGTAACTTCTCTTCTCTGGTCAAACCCCTGACTGATATGACCAGGAAGGACGACAACCCACAGAATTGGACTCCGGATTCCATTAAAACCTTTCAGTCTCTCAAGACTGCCTTTGTTTCAGCTCCTGTGCTGGCATATCCTGATCCTACGTTACCCCTCATTCTTGAGGTTCATGCATCTGAGACCGAAGTAGGCGCCCTTCTGTCTCAACGTCCTACCTCTGAGAGTGCTATGCATCCATGTAGCTACTTTTCTAAGGAATTG
Source organism: Lithobates septentrionalis (assembly GCA_037952835.1). Taxonomy (NCBI): domain Eukaryota; kingdom Metazoa; phylum Chordata; class Amphibia; order Anura; family Ranidae; genus Lithobates; species Lithobates septentrionalis. The sequence continues at coordinate 579,090 of JBBDGP010001614.1, read as the reverse complement.
TCCCCTGTAGAATGCAATTACGAGATTGGGGACAGAGATCTGCTAGCTATCATTTTAGCTCTTGAATGGAGGCATCTCTTCGAGGTTACCATTGTGCCAGTCCTCATTTCGACTGACCATAAGAAGCTCACATTCTTGGCTGAGGCTAAACGCTTATCTCCCAGAAGGGCACAATGGGCTTTTTTTCTGTCAAGCTTAAATTATTGTACATAGTCTCATTCTTACTCAGTTCTAAGATTGTAAGGGCTGATGCATTGTCACAACAGTTTACCTCCTCCTCCAAGATGGAGTCGGTTCCCACTCCAGTGGTGCCTCCAGATCGCATTCTAGCCTTTATTTGCACTAGCCTCACTTCACCTTTGGTGACAAAATTCTTGCTGCTCAGATCCATTCTCCTCCTGAAAAACCTTGTGAGCGCTGCTTTGTCCCCTAAAATCTCCACACTGTTTTGCTCCAGACATACCATTCTCCCAAGGCAGCTGGTCAACTAGGGAATAACCAGCTTATCTGGTCTATTTCTCAACAATTCTGATGGCCTAGTCTCCATGCTGATGTTACTACCTTTATAGCCACTTGTTCCGTGTGTGCTCAGAGTAAAACACCACGACACCTTCCAGTGGGCCTCCTACAACCCATACCCAATGGAGAGAAGCCTTGGACCCACTTGCCTATCATTTTTTTGTGGATTTAATCAACTCCTAGGGCAACACAGTTATTTTTTTGGTGGTTGACCGGTTCTTGAAGATGTTCCATTGTATTCCACTTAAGAAGTTGCCTACATCCAAAGAACTGGAATCCATTTTTGCTCGGGAGATCTCTCTGTTACATGGGCTACCCAAGGTTATCATCTTGGACAGAGGTAGCCAGTTTGTCTCCAAGATTCGGCGAGCCTTTTGTGCACGGTTGGGAATTTAGCTTTCCTTCTCTTCAGGCATATCACCCACAGTCCAATGGGGCTGCAGAATGAGTCAACCAATCCTTGGAGCAGTTCCTATGTTGCTATATTTCTGACCACTATAACAACTGGTCAGACCTCTTACCCTGGGCAGAGTTTGCTCACAATAGTGCCGTCAGTGCCACTTCCTGATTTTCTCCATATATGGTGAATTATGGTTTCCAACCATCCATGTTGCCTGATAAATTTGTTCCTCAAAGAATTCCTGCATTAGAGGAGCATCTCCGTGATCTCCATTCCACTTGGGTGCAAGTCCAAGAGTCCTTGCAACGTACCAGTGATAGGTAGAGACTCCATGCTGACCACTGACGCCTACCTTCGCCTTCCTACCAGGTTGGAGAGAGGATCTGGCTATCATCTCGTAACCTCCAACTCCGTGTTCCCTCACTTAAACTGGCACCGTGGTATATTGGGCCTTTCCATATTCACCGTAGGATTAACCCAGTGGCTTACATAGACCTTCCTTCTAACATGCGTATTTCGAAGGTATTCCATGTTTCCTTATTAAAACCTTTGGTGTGCATCCGCTTCACCACTTCGGTACCACGTCCTTGTCCGGTTCAGGTATGAAGAGTATAAGATACAATCGATCATTGACTCCCGTAGGTTCCGTGGGTGCATACAGTACCTTGTTCATTGGAAAGTGTAAGGTCTGGTGGAACACTCTTGGGTCTCCTCCTCGGATGTACATGCTCCTGTCCTCCCCCGTGCTTTCCATAGATGTTTTCCCCTCAAAACTGGTGCCCCTTTGAGGGGGAGGGGTCATTGAGGAGGGGGTACTGTCATGGCTGGGCTCTTAGCAGCTCCCTTCTCTGTGCTTAGGCTGCTCAGCTGTCTGATAAATATCAGCACTCATTAAATTCCTCAGTGACTCACCTGGTTATCATTATCTGCTCAACAGTACCGCCTACAGCCAGCCCCTTCTGGCTATTTAAACTGCTCTGTTTATTCCTTCCTGCCTTCGCCTAGTCAAACATATTTGGAGATTCTCTGCTGTATTCCTGTGAAAGGCTTTGTATCAGACTCCTACTTACCAGACCGGTGAGTCCGCTTGGGCAGTGGGTAGGCTCCCTTACGCGTCCGACTCGCGGCCCCTGGTAAGGTAACAGGAAGCACAGGAGTGTGGAGTGGTATGAGAGCCTGTGAACTAAAGTCCAGATGCTGGTGGAAGAGCAGTCTATGACAGCAGGTGCAGGCTGGAACACAGGCGATGAGACTGAGCAGGATGGTCAGGGGACAGGCTGGGTTCGGCAACAGGCAGGCAACGAAGTACAGTGGAGCAGGCAAAGGAATAGTCAGACAGGCCAAAGGTCGGGTGCAGGCGGAGTTCAGAGGGAGGTTCAGGAAGCAAGCCGGGTCGACAGGAGATCTGGAGGGTATAGGAACAGGTTCTGGTACAGGTACTACGGACGGCAAAGCTGTTGATCAAGCAGCACTGATCACAGAGACAGGCCGGCTTAAATGGACAGTTTGGCGCCAAACGGAGCACGTGCACGCGCACCAGCACGCGCCCCCGCACACGCCCGCGCGCGCGCCCCCGCACACCGGCATACACAACAGATCTGACTGGGACACGCATACCGGAGCTGCAAGGAACACGCGCCACAGGACCCGCAGGAACACGCGCGCCGACGCGCCCTGACGCCCACCACCGCGAGCACCCTGCCTGCCGAGGTGAGCTCTCTGACAGTGCCCCCCCCCTCAAGGGCAGCCTCCGGATGCCTAGTTGGGCCAACCTGGTTGCATGAGAATCTTTAAAGGCTTGCAGCAGTTCTTCAGCGTGAAGATTGCTCTCAGGCTCCCAGGAATTATCCTCGGGTCCATACCCCTTCCACTTAATGAGATATTGTATTTGATTGCGCCTTTTCCTACAGTCCAGGATTGCCTCGATTTCAAACTCCTCCTCGTTATTGATCATAACAGGCTCAGGAGGACTGGTACTACGGTTGGAGAAAGGATCAGGAGCGACCGGTTTCAGTAAGGACACATGGAAAACCGGGTGTATTTTAAAGGAGTCCGGCAGACTGAGCTTGTACGCTACGTTGTTTATTTTTCTTCTCACCGGGAAGGGTCCCATGAATTTAGGCCCTAGTTTCCTAGAGGGGCAAGCCATTTTTAGGTTTGTTGTAGATAGCCACACTTGATTGCCAGGCTCCAGGTTAAGCTCCCCACGCCTCTTCTTGTCGAACGTTTTTTTATAAGAAGCCTGGGATTGGGCCATTGTTTCCTGCAGAAGTTTGTTATTGGTAGAGAAGAATTCCAATGTCTCGGTCACTGCAGGGAGGGAGCATTCAGGTATTGAGCTGGGTAGAAAGGAGGGATGAAATCCATAATTGGCAAAAAATGGCGTCTGGTTGATGGTTGAGTGCAGGGAGTTATTGTATGAAAACTCCGCAACTGGTAGCAGAGAAACCCAGTCATCCTGGGAAAAGGCCGAGAAACAACGGAGATCCAAGGTTTGGTTGGTTCTCTCCATCTGGCCGTTTGTCTGAGCGTAATAGGCTGTAGGCATGTGCAATTCGTTTCGTTCCGAATTCGTTTTTTAACGAATTTCGACAAATTCGTTAATTCGGGAATATCCGAAATAACGAAAACCCGTTTAATGAATTTTTTCCGAATATTTGTAAATTCGATAAAATTGGACATTCGTAAATTCGGGCATTCGAACATTCGTACATTCGCAATTTACATTCGTACATTCGTGCATTCGTACATTAGTAAATTAGTGAATTCGTAAATTTGTAAATTCGAAAATTCGGAAATCTGAAATAATAGTTAACTAATAATAACTTAACTATTAGTAATTACTAGTAACTTTTAATTTATAGGTATTGTAATTTCCTTTTAAATTTGGCTATTAGTGAACGTAACACGTACAAATTTATCCGAAGTTATGAATGATCCGAAAAAACGGAATGGAACGTAATGAATTAATAATAATAAATAACAATAATAATAATAACAATGTTTTATTATTATTATTGATTATTAATTTGTTCCGTTCCATTTGTTTAGATGCAGCATTCGTTTTGGATAATTCGTAACTTCGGTTAAATTTGTATTTGTTACGTTCACTGACAGTCAAGTTTGAAAGGAAAATACAACACTTATAATTTAATAGTTAGTTACTATTTCAGATTTTTGAATTTTCGGGTTTTTGGATTTTCAAACTTCGAATTTACAAATTTCCGAATTTTCTAATTTACAAATGTACGATTTTACGAATGTATGAATTTCCGAATGTACAAATGTAAAAATGTACGAATGTACGAAGGAACGAATGTACGAATGAACGAATGAACGCATTTACGAATTTACGAATGAACGAATTTCCGAATCGCGATCATAACGAATGACCCGAAAAACGAAAAAAATAATAAACTAATGAAACGAAAATGAAAATAAACGAATTTTTTTGGTTGTGCACATGTCTAATAGGCTGAAGAGAACCCTAGCTCAATTTCGAGGGAACCACACAATGCCTTCCAGAACCTGGAGGTGAATTGAACACCACGGTCCGAGACGATATTAGAGGGAACCCCATCTAATCTCACGATTTCTTTAATGAAGATCTTCGCCGTTTCCACGGCTGAGGGTGTGCCTTTCATGGGCAAGAAAGGAGCCATTTTTGACAATCTATCAATTATGACAAAGATGGTAGAGAAGCCTTCGGATGGGGGCAGTTCCACAATGAAATCCATCGCGATAATTTTCCAGGGTCTGTCAGGGATGGGCAAGGGTTGCAGTAAGCCCCAGGCCTTCGTCCAAATATTCTTGCTTCGGGCACATGTGTGGCAGGAACTGACGTAATTCCTACAGTCTTCGGCCAACTGTGGCCACCAAAAGGTGCGCTGCACCAGTTCGGTTGTCTTCTGGGCCCCAAAGTGCCCAGCCAACTTGTGGTCATGGCAAAGCTCTAGTACCGGTACCCTAAGGCTCTCAGGAACCATGATCTTCTCCTTATGCCAGAGTAAACCATCTCTTAGGCTGGTCTCAGTGGGTTGGGGTATAGTTGTGGAAGCTTGCCTTATTCTGGAGATTAAATCCCCCTGAAGTAGTAAAAAATTTTCCGCAGGCAGGATAGTGTCCGGAGGGACGGTTTCTTTGGAGTCATGGAACATTCGTGAGAGAGCGTCTGGTTTGATGTTTTTGGAGCCGGGTCTGTAGGTTATATGAAATTGAAAGCGAGAGAAGAAGAGTGCCCATCTGGCTTGTCGTGGTTTTAGTCTCTTGGCAGATCTCAAATACTCCAAGTTCTTGTGGTCCGTGTAGATTAGAATAGGATGTACAGCACTCTCCAAAAGATAGCGCCACTCCTCCAGAGCCGTCTTGATGGCCAGAAGCTCCCGGTCTCCTACATCGTAGTTTCTTTCAGACACGATAATTTGCGAGAAAAAAAAGCTATTGGAAACAGAAGGGCCTTGGGGCCCTGACGTTGGGAGAGTACAGCTCCTACTGCGACTTCTGAGGCGTCAACCTCCAACACGAATGGCAAGGCAGAGTTAGGGTGTTTGAGGATGGAGGCCGATGTGAATAATCCTTTTAATTTTTCAAAGGCCAATTGAGCCCTGGGGGTCCAGCAGAATCGGGTTCCCTGTTTTGTTAGTTCAGTAATGGGGGCGATGATCTTGGAAAAGTCTCTGATGAATTTCCTATAGAAATTGGAAAATCCAACGAAGCGTTGGACCCCCTTTCTGTCCGTAGGTGCGGGCCAGTCCAGGATGGCGGACACCTTTTGAGGATCCATTTTAATACCTTCTACTGAAATGATGAGCCCCAGGAATTGAATGCATTGGAGTTCAAACTCACATTTATCGAGTTTAGCATACAGCCCGTGTTGCCTGAGCCGGGCGAGGACATTCCGAACGTGCCTGCGATGATCAGTCAATGATGATGAAAAAATGAGAATGTCATTGAGGTAGACGATGACGTAGAGGTCCAAAAATTCCCGGAAGATGTCGTTCACAAAATGTTGGAATGTGGCTGGGGCATTGCATAGACCAAAGGGCATAACGAGATACTCGAAATGCCCAAAACGAGTGCGAAAAGCGGTTTTCCACTCGTCCCCCTCCCGGATACGGATTAAATTATAGGCTCCGCGAAGATCCAGTTTTGTGAAGACAGTTGCCGTTCCTAGCCTCTGGAATAATTCAGGCACCAGGGGTAAGGGGTAGCGATTTTTGATCGTTATCCGATTTAATTCCCGGTAGTCGATACATGGTCGAAGGGAATGATCCTTTTTTTCCACAAAGAATATGCCTGCGCTGGCCGGAGATGTGGACGGGCGGATAAACTTTTTCTTTAAATTCTCATCAAGGTATTGTTTTAGTGTATCCAATTTCTGCTCAGTCAATGGAAAGATCCTACCGAATGGTACCTCGGTTCCAGGTAGCAGCTCTATAGGGCAATCATAGGGCCTGTGTGGCGGTAGAGTCTCTGCACCTTTCTTGCTGAATACGTCAAAGAAATCTCGGTAGGGTTCTGGGATGGCATGGTGTGAGTTGGTTTCAGGGTGTAGGCCGAGGAGTTGAGGTATCTCATGGGCCATTCTTAGCAGGCAATGTTGTTGGCAATAGTCAGAGAGAAACTCCACTTTCCCAGAAACCCAGTTAATATGGGGGTTATGGCCCAGCAACCACGGCATGCCCAGGATGACAGGAAACAGGGGAAAGGAAATGACATCTAAACAGAGGAATTCCTGGTGTTGAGAGTTTATAGTAGCTATTACAGGGATAGTCTCTTGAATGACAGGACCGGAACGGAGGGCGGAACCGTCTGCAAGGTGGACAGCCAGGCTCTGGGTCTTAAGTCGGAGTGGGATATCATGCTGAGCTGCAAAGGCCTGGTCAATGAAGCAGCTGCATGCTCCGGAATCAACGATGACTGGAACTTGGATAGCCTTTCCGGGAAGCTGCAAAGTGACAGAGATGGTAAGGTGAGTACTAGGTTTTGGCATGATAGTAGCACATATACGAGCAGAAGAACGACACTTACGCGTCTTGTTGGGGCAGACGCTGGCGTAGTGCCCAGGTTCCCCACAGTAGAGGCATAGGTTAAGGTTGCGTCTTCGTAACTTCTCTTCGGGAGTCAAGGAAGGACGGAGCAGACCAAGCTGCATGGTCTCCGACGTATCGAAAGCTGGAGAGGTTGGAGGAGCCGAGGGCCTACTAGGAGGACTGGGAACCTGTGGAAGCATCCAGGTGGGTCAAAAGGCACTGGTAGATCTTTCGGTGCGTCGTTCTCTCAGACGACGGTCAATTTGGATTGACAGGTTAATTAATTCTTCCAGGGTCTGAGGTATCCCAACCCGTGCTAACTCGTCCTTGAGTGGATCGGACAAACCCATCCTAAACTGATGACGCAGAGCCGCGTCATTCCATGCCGTATCGGAACTCCAGCGCCTAAATTCAACAGCATAGTCCTCTGCTGCCCTGCGGCCTTGCCGAAGGGAGTGCAGGGAAGCTTCAGCAGAAGCGGTTAATTGAGGATCCTCATAAAGTTGGGACATCGCCAAGAAGAAGGCGTCCAGATTTTCCAGGGCATCCGACTTTTGTTCCAGAAGGTGATGGGCCCAGGTTTGGGGCTCACCAGACAGCAAGGAAATAACAAAGCCCACTTTGGTGGCTTCTAGGGAGAAGGTCCGAGGCTGCAGAGCAAAATAGAGACTACATGCATTCCGGAATGCACGGTATTTACTACGGTCTCCAGAAAATCTCTCCGGTATAGGTACTTTGGGCTCTGGAGGGAGCATGACTACGGAGTGTGCCCCAGTTGCAGACGAAGTCCCCTGAGGATTGGTAGGTGCAGACAGGGCCTGAACACATTCCTCCAGTCGGGTATAACCTTCCTGTAAACTTTTGACTGCTTGGGTTAATCCTGCCAAGTGTCTGCAAAGTTCGTCCATAGGGGAGGCCCCCTGCCCGGACTCGGCCATGGCTGCCTGATACTATCAGACTCCTACTTACCAGACCGGTGAGTCCGCTTGGGCAGTGGGTAGGCTCCCTTACGCATCCGACTCGCGGCCCCTGGTAAGGTAACAGGAAGCACAGGAGTGCGGAGTGGTATGAGAGCCTGTGAACTAAAGTCCAGATGCTGGTGGAAGAGCAGTCTATGACAGCAGGTGCAGGCTGGAACACAGGCGATGAGACTGAGCAGGATGGTCAGGAGACAGGCTGGGTTCGGCAACAGGCAGGCAACGAAGTACAGTGGAGCAGGCAAAGGAATAGTCAGACAGGCCAAAGGTCGGGTGCAGGTGGAGTTCAGAGGGAGGTTCAGGAAGCAAGCCGGGTCGTCTGGAGGGTATAGGAACAGGTTCTGGTACAGGTACTACGGACGGCAAAGCTGTTGATCAGGCAGCACTGATCACAGAGACAGGCCGGCTTAAATGGGCAGTTTGGCGCCAAACGGAGCTGTGCACGCGCATGCACGCGCCCCCGCACACGCCCGCGCGCGCGCCCCCGCACACCGGCATACGCAACAGATCTGACCGGGACACGCATACCGGAGCTGCAAGGAACGCGCGCCACAGGACCCGCAGGAACACGCGCGCCAACGTGCACCGACGCGCCCTGACGCCCACCACCGCGAGCACCCTGCCTGCCGAGGTGAGCTCTCTGACACTTTGCCTGGCTGAGGTCCCTTCTGGTTCCTGATCCTGTTCTTCAGCTTCTGACTATGCTGATTCCTGGTTCCTGATTACTGGCCTGTCTGACTACCCACTTTGGTTACTGATCCCTGGCTTATGTTTTGACTACGTTTACTGATCTGTGCCATTTTTACCATTACATTAAAGGGTGTGATTTTTTTCTGCATTTCTGTCTCAGTCTGATTCATGGTTCCTGACAGCTTTTCTCACAAATGATCGGCGGGTCCCGGTGGACATCGCATCTGCCGTATCTGCTGATTTGCTCCCGCTGTGTCCGATCACAGCGGGAGCTGGTCGCCGGTGACATGTGCGCACACTCCAGAGCCGGAAGTGTCAGATCACCTATGTACATGATCTGGCACATAGCAGCCGCAGTAAAACAGCAGGGGATATAAATTTCAGCTCCTCCCTGCTTCCTGTGCTCTGAGAGACCCAGCCTGACGGGACAGCAGTGACTAGCAAAGTGAACTGTCACCAGGTGCTGTGTTCTCCCCCCGTTAAGTCTGGTGAATGGGCCACCAGCAGTAAGCACAAGAGCACGCAGCATATATCTAAGCCCCAGTCACTGGAGAGGACTTTGCTACAGTCCATGCAGAGAGGCTACCCATGCAGTGGGGTGGCCCTATCTTCGGCCACCAGAACCTCCTGACTGGAGACAACACAAGCGGTTTCAGTGTGAAGCCTGTGCCAGCCACAGACGCACCCAACCATTAGCTTTCCAGAACCTTCCTTCATAAGGTGGACATGTGATAGACATTATCTTCTTTCTCTCTCATAAGCTGAACTGAACTCAGGAACTCTACTTCCATCTATTGGCCATTTGTAAAATTGTTCTCATATGTTCCATTCCTGTTTTCCCTATTGTTAATATTAATGTTCTATGCTGCACTCCCCTATGCAATGTTATGTTGCTTTCCATTGTTTAGTAAAGTAGAAATTGCATATTACCACTTGTCTGATCATTTGGCTGATACCATTGCACAACAAAGGTAATACCAAAATAGGAGACAGAAGTATCAGACCAGACAAAGGGAAATGAGGATTTTCCCGCACAGCCTAGGATAAATGAATAGGTAATGCTGTTGATTTAGATTAATTTTCAGACCAGAGATGGAGGTAATATTTTTTAAAGGACCAGGAGGAGGTGCCGCCCCGTCCTGCCGAGCTCGCGTGCAGAAGTGAACGCATACGTGAGTAGCGCACGCATATAAAAACGGTGTTCAAACCACACATGTGAGCTATCGCCACGATCGGTAGAGTGAGAGCAATAATTCTAGTCCTAGGCCTCCTCTGTAACTCAAAACATGCAACCTGTAGAATTTTTTTAACCACCTCAATACCACGGACGTCATATGACGTCCTGGGCTTTGGGCGGGTATATCTGAATGATGCCTGTAGTTACAGACATCATTCAGATATTGCCGGTTTCAGCGAATCTCTACACCATAGAAATGATCATAGCGGCCGTTCCACCGCTTGATCATTCCTATGGGAGGCGAGAGGGGACGTCCCCCCCTCCCGCCGCCCTCCGGTGCTTGCTCTGACTCACCGTTACGATCGGTGGGGCGGAGAGTGGATCCGTCGGTGCCGGATGTAAATCATAGAGATTTCCGGCGGACCAGATGGTCCACGGAGTCTCTATGATCGTCGGAGGCCGGGCGCGATGTTATGACGTCACGCTCGGCCTCTCCATTCAAAAAAAGGCGCCGTTTCGGCTGGGAAGCGGCGATCGTTTTATTTTTTTTTTATTTCAGGCTTCCCAGTCTAGTGGTGAGATATGGGGTCTTATTGACCCCATATCTCACTATTAAGAGCACCTGACATGTCATATTGCTATTACAAGGGATGTTTACATTCCTTGTAATAGCAATAAAAGTGATCATTTTTTTTTTTTTCAAAAAAGTGTCAAAGTAAAAAAAATAAAATATAATTAACAATAAAAAAAAAAAAAAATTTTAAAGCGCCGATGTCCCCGTGTGCTCGCACGCAGAAGCGAACGCATACGTAAGTCCCGCCCACATATGAAAACGGTGTTCAAACCATACATGTGAGGTATCGCCGCGAACGTTGGAGCGAGAGCAATAATTTTGGCCCTAGACCTCCTCTGTAACTCAAAACATGTAACCAGTAAAAAAATTTCAAGCGATGCCTATGGGGATTTTTAAGTACCGAACATTGGCGCCATTCCACGAGCGTGTGCAATTTTGAAGCGTGACATGTTAGGTATCTATTTGCTCTGCGTAACTTCATCTTTCACAAAATGCAAAAACATTGGGCCAACTTTACTGTTTTGTTTTTTTTTTTAACCACAAAACAGTTTTTTTCCCCAAAAAAACGCGTTCAAAAAATTCCTGCGCAAATACTGTGTGAGATAAAAAGTTGCAACAACCGCCATTGTATTCTCTAGGGTCTTTGCTAAAAAAACATATATAATGTTTGGGGGTTCTATGTAATTTTCTAGCAAAAAAATGATGATTTTTACATGTAGGAGCAAAGTGTCAGAATTGGCCCGGTATTGAGGTGGTTAAATTCGCCTATAGAGATTATTAAGGATAAAAGTTTGTTGCCATTCCATGAGCGGGTGCAATTTTGAAGCGTGACATGTTGGGTATCAATTTACTCGGTGTAATATTATCTTTCACAATAAAAAAAATTGGGCTAACTTTACTGTTGTCTTATTTTTTAATACAAAAAAGTGTATTTTTTCCAAAAAAAGTGCGCTTGTAAGACCGCTGCGCAAATACGGTGTGACAGAAAGTATTGCAACAACCGCCATTTTATTCTCTAGGGTGTTAGAAAAAAAATGTATAATGTTTGGGGGTTCCAAGTAATTTTCTAGCAAAAAAAAACAGTTTTTAACTTGTAAACAACACATCTAAAAAAGAGGCCTGGTCCTTAAGTGGTTAAAAAAGATTAAATAGAATCAATGAATTCATGAAGTATTACATAAATAAACCAACCTTAAGAATCCCATTTCCATATCAAAAAAATTAATCAGGGAGTGCCTAAAATTTGTGTCCCTATATACTTACTAGTACCTATCTCCTAATAATCCTTTATGTAACAATTCAAGTCTATTTCTATGATTAGGCCACTAGGACTAGGAGTATTCAGTAAATAAATCCATGTGGTCTCTTTTTTGGACACCTCCCTCACTCCATTGGAACCCTGCCATGTGGTAAGACCCTAGCTCTACCCTATAATTGCAGATGTGATAGATCCCTATTATATTCCTTCCTAAAATGAAGGTAAACGCTGTGATGTTTAAATCTTTTCTACATATTATTAATGTGTTCTGCTAAGTTTTTCTTCTTTTAGCCTGCCCTACATACTGATATCCACATGGGCATTGTAATACATAAACAGCGTATGTTGTATTACAGGTAATGAGGCGTCTCAACTCATGTTCTTCCCTGTGGCTTGGCATATAAAATGATCCCTCTTTCTTCTATTCACTTTACTTATTCTACATGCCACTCAATGACCGCAAGAGAAGTATCCCTTGTAATCTAAAAATATGAATTGCCTAGTGAGGGGATCCAGAATCCCCTTAATAACTCAATCACTGAAATAGAGGCTTTTCTGTATATAAACCTAGGGCTATCAGGAAAGAGTGGACCTAAATATATAGTATATACTGTAGCTTTGGTATACAATGAAGTATGTCAGGGGGGGACCGAGCAGTTAAGAGCGTAGTGGGTAAATAGCAGACCAATCATCGCCAGCAGCTCCTGTGGGGGTAAGCGCTACAAGAGCAAATGAGGGTTTCTCTCTACTAAAGGTAATACCAGGCACCCAATGTTGCCTGTGTCAAAGAAAAACTTTAAAAATTGTTGAGAGGATTTCTTAAAAAAAGGAATTTTAGGGGTCAAGGTTCTGTTTTTACAATTGGTTAAGGAATTGGACAGGAAGTGAAGGGAAATCTCCCCAACAGAATACAGACAGCAAAAAAACAAAACAAAAATCTGACAAAGGTTTAAAGCTTTCCCTACTCAGTCCCTGCAAAAAAGTGAAAATGCTTTCTTTAAGCAAGATGATTTGCTTAAGTTTGGAAATCTCTGTTAAAGCCCAACTCCGAGCAATAAAAAGTTACCCCTTGCAGTGAAGCTGTGCCTGCACTTCAAGGGTTAGTTATCCAAGGGAACAAAATAAGTAAGTAAATATAGTTACCTACTTCTCTGCCCCTTCCCGCAGTCACACTGATCTACACAGCTTCTGCACTCCCACATTCTAGTGCTATGTGGTTCTCTGTGGTCTATGTACTGTAGTTCTGACACCATCAAGACGTGATGATACAGCCCTTCCAAGTTGCAAGTGAAAGAGCCACACCTGTGCTCCGACGACAGCCGCACATACTGAAGACTAACATCATGATGAAAAGGTCAGCAACGCGGTGTGTTATGCTTATAAAAATCTTCTTCATTATAGATCCATTAGGAGTAAAAGGTATTCTTCACACAAGAAATGTTGATTTTTTTTTCAGCCTGGGCTGAAACGCGTCAACATTTCTTGTGCATAAAATTTTTTTACTCATGATGGATCTATAATAAAGAAGATTTTCATGAGCATAACATATTGCGTTGCTGGTCTTTTTGTCTTGATTTTTTTTTCTGCCTGCAATTAGGCTTTAAGCAGATGATTTAGCAATCGTCCATAAAACAAATAACACATGGTTCAAACAAGTTAGAATGTAAAAACACCTACCACTTGTGACATTCTTCTGAGGTAAGACATTAAGTGACCCAAGGTTTGATGGGATTTCTTGGTTAATAAGTGACCTGAGAGGGCCAAATAAAAAAAAAAGTGCTTAAAAGATGAGGTTACATGTCCATCTAGTTCAACCAAAAAAAATAAAAAATACAATCCCATATACACAAACCTACACCCACAGTTGATCCAGAGAAAGGCAAAAAAACCCCAGCAAAGCATGCTCCAATTTGCTACAGCAGGGGAAAAAATTCCTTCCCGATCCCCCAAGAGGCAATTGTATTTTCCATGGATCAACTTTACTTATAAATGTTAGTACCCAATTATATTGTGTACATTTAGGAAGAATCCAGGCCATTTTTTAAAGAAATAAGAACTGAGCTTGCCAGAACCACCTCCTGAGGGAGTCTATTCCACATTTTCACAGCTCATACTGTGAAGAAACCTTTCCATATTTGGAGACTAAATCTTTTTTCCTCTAAACGTAAAGAGTGCCCCCTAGTCCTCTGTGGTGACCTTAAAGTAAATAAATCAACACCAAGTTCACGATATGGACCACTTATGTATTTGTACATGTTGATTATATCCCCCTTATGAGGCCTCCTAATTTTCCTGTATTTAATTGTATTGTAATTGTACTGTCTCCCTTTAGTTTGTAAAGCTCTGAACAAAAATGTTGGCAATCATGTTTAAAGATATAATAATCATAATAATACACTATATCACCAAAAGTATTGGGACACCTCCCTTTACATGCACATGAACTTTAATGGCATCCCAGTCTTAGTCCATAGGGTTCAATATTGCATTGGCCCACCCTTTACAGCTATAACAGCTTCAACTCTTCTGGGAAGGCTATCCACAAGGTTTAGGAGTGTGTCTATGGGAATATTTGACCATTCTTCCACAAGTGCATTTGTGAGGTTAAGCACTGATGTTGGAGAGAAGGCCTGGACTCTGTGCAGTGCAGTCAAGTTCCTCCACCCCAAAGTCACTCATCCATGTCTTTATGGACCTTGCTTTGAGCACTGGTCCAAATCATTTGGTGGAAGGGGGATTATGGTGTGGGGTTGTTTTTCAGGGGTTGGGCTTGGCCCCTTAGTTCCAGTGAAGGGAACTCTTAAGGAATCAGCATACCAAGACATTTTGAACAATTTCATGCTCCCAATTTTCCGGGCCCCTTCCTGTTCCAACATGACTGCTCACCAGTGCACAAATCAAGGTCCATAAAGACATGGATGAGCGAGTTTGGGGTGGAGGAACTTAACTGGCTTGAGTCCTAACCTCAACCTGATAGAGCACCTTTGGGATGAATTAGAGTGGAGACTGCGAGCCAGGCCTTCCCGTCCAACATCAGTGCCTGACCTTACAAATGCGTTTCTGGAAGAATGAATAACCACCCTGGCGGTATGATTATGTCATATTTTTGCGTCTCAAATCGGTACATGGTTTTGCATAGAAATTTGGCGTTTTATATTTTAGGCCTGTAATTCTTAGTAATAACACACTTAAATCTGTCCAAACAAGAGTCTAGTAGACATTCCAGGTATGATAAAGTTTGAAACACAAAATCATAAATTATAATATCATAAATAACTATAAATAATTATAAAAAATAATAATATAATAATAAAATTAATTTCCCCACGATTCACTATCGCTCAATTCTGCATGTCCTCTAATTTACTATCGCTGTTTTCTGGTTGGTCTTAAACCGCTTTTGACATAAAGGGACACTTTTTGGTTGCCATACACAATCTCAAGTTTCCAGGCAGCAATAACAGTATATATAATATAAAAGTGCATGCAGGGCACTGGACAAAGCATTAGGGACAAAAAGGGAGGTGAAATTATTTGATACAGTAATGTAATCTGTAAGATTACAGTGTACTGTAAGGGTTATGACATTCGCAGGGAACGGAGCCCGGTGTTCTGCCGAGAAAGTTCCCCTCGGCGGATAAGGACCCCCCCTGTACTGCACAGTACGAGCCGGCGGAAATAGCCGAAGCCGAATAGTTGTAAATCAGCTGTACACGGCGCCTGTAAGAGGGCCAATCGCGGGCTCGCTTCGCTCGCCACGCTTCGGGCACGGCCTCACTTCATTCTGCACTTTTTTATTCTCCCTCTAGGTCCACTTGGACGGTGGGGCTTCAACGTGGACCCAGGGCGCAGGCGCCATGTACAGCTGATTGAAGGTTTTCAGCTTCAGCTATTTTCAGCTGCTCCTTAGTCGTTGGTACTGCGCAAGCGCTGCGCCTGCGCAGTACAGGGGGGTCCTTATCCGCCGGGGGAACTTTCTCGGCAAGACACCGGTACACAGAGGCATCAGGCAGAGGACACAGCCTGCAGACACAGCAGGGGGAGACATTGCAGGACAAGGTATGTAACCTGCACCAGGGTCCTGAGATGCAATCCCGAGTGCGGCTCGGGGTTACCGCTAATACTACTGAAATTTAACCCCGAGCCACACTCGGGATTACCACCAGGGAAGTTAAACATTCCCATAGATATACTCCTAAACCTTGTGGATAGCCTTCCCAGAAGAGTTGAAGCTGTTATAGCTGCAAAGGGTGAGCCAACTCAATATTGAACCCTACGGACTAAGACTGGGATGCCATTAAAGTTCATGTGCGTGTAAAGGCAGGTGTCCCAATACTTTTGGTAATATAGTGCCATTGTCAGTTGCAGAAAACTATAATGTAATTTTTATTCAACCTAGAAGATGGTCAGCACTGGATCCCAGAGTAGTGATTCTGTATGTGACACTGCCAGAAATGTGTTTTTTTTTTCTCAATGATTCAAGAACATTATTGCTGTACAAAGTGAAGGTAGAAAGAACAAAAGCAATTACCCTGAGAAGAACGGTTTCTGTTCTTGGCTTTGGATGTTGAGGTTTTCTCCTGCTGAGTGCTCTCGGTATGAGTCACAAGGGAGCTTTTTTGGCCGTTGACACACCCACTTTTCTTGATTCTGCCGATCATAATATTCACAGACGTCCTGCCCAGGTAGATCGACATTGCACGCAACCACTTCACGAGTTCCATTTTTCTCAAAGTAGCCTTTAAAGAGCACCTGTAATCCAAAACTAAGCATATTCAGTTCTAACAAACTGTTAATAAGGATTTTCAGTAAAGATTGAATAATGCCTACCTGATTGGTATAGCAAAATAAAAGTATACCTACCCACTGCAACTCCCAAATAAATAAAAAATTAGACTTCCATTCAGCTGTTGCGTACATCTTTTAGCATTGGAGAATTACCAATTGCACACAGTCATGTATTATGATCAGGGCTTTTTTTCTCGGAGAATAGGTGCAGGAACTCCCCCCCATCTGAGTCACCCCTTGTCTCTGCCCCCTACCCACCTCTGACCACCGTCCCTTGATTCCACCCCCTGCCCACCTACCAGTACTGCCCCTTTTAGAGAATACAGAACCAAGTATCATTTTGTGTTTTAAAACATTTGTATGGAACATGTTAATGATAAAAAGAAAAGCAATAAACTAGATCCCCTGAAGCCAGCATCAATAGAATCCCGGCAATAGATCACCACACAACAATAGACTCCCCCAGCAACAATGGACTCCAACCCAACAACAATAGATTCCCTGCAGCAACAGTGAACCACCCACAACAAAATATCCATGCAAGCAACATTAGACACCCCCCCCCCCCAGCAGCAACAACAGATCTCCCAGCAGCCAGCATCAATGGATCCTCCAGCAGCCAGTAAAAATGGACCTCTCCCTCAACAGTAGATCCCTTCCAGCAACATAAGACCCCCCAGCAACAATAGAGTCCCCATCAGCAACAATAGACCCTCACACAAAATAAGATCCCCACCAGTGACAATAGATCCCCCAGCAGCCAATATCAATAGACCCTCCAGCACACCCCACACCCCATGCTTTTACGTACATTTAGTGCTGGAGGTGCTGGAGGTGCCAGAACTGCATTCCCCCGCGTTCCCGCTGAAAAAAAGCCCTGATATTCAATTTGTCATGAAATCTCCTCTTTACTGGTATCTTCCCCACTTAACTCCCCTATGTCAACAGGTACAATCAATATTCCCTTTATTCAACCCTACTACTATAGACGAGGTTGCTAAATAAATTTTTAACGCCCACCTAACCACCTGTCCCCTGAACCTACATTCTATAACTCCCATCTTCAATCTCCCGTTCTTCACCAACTCTCTAAAACAGGTACTAGTCACCCCCATACTTAAAAAAGCCTTCCTTGGACCCTACCATTCTTAACCATCTATGCCCCATCTCCTTGCTCCCCTTTTCCTCTAAACTCCTTGAATGCCTGGTCTACAACCAACTGAGTGACCACCTCATTAAGAATAACCTTCTTGACCCCCTTCAGTCTGGATCTCACCCTCAACACTCCACTGAAACTGCTCTTCTAAAACTTACAAATGACTTACTAGCAGCAAAAAACAATGGACACTATTCTGTACTCCTACTTCTGGACCTTTTGGGTGCCTTTGATACAGTTGAACACCCCCTCCTCCTCAAAAAACTTTACTCCCTTGGTCTCCGTGACTGTGCTCTTCACTAGCTCTCATCCTACCTATCCCAACGCACCTTCAGTGTCACTTACAATTCTACTTCCTCCTCTCCCCTTTCTATCTCCATTTGGGTTCCCCAAGGTTCTGTTCTTGGACCTCTTCTATCTTCAATCTACACCTCCTCCCTGGGTCAACTAATACCCTCCCATGGCTTTCAATATCATTTCTACGCTGACAACCCCCAAATCTATCTCTCTGCCCCTCAGCTCACAACATCAGTCTCCTCACGCATCACTAATTTACTAACAGACATATCTGTCTGGATGTCACACCACTTCCTCAAACTCAACTTGTTCAAAACCGAGCTCCTAATATTTCCTCCCCCACGTGCCTCTTCCCCTCTCTTCTCTGTCCAGAGGAATGGCACAACCATCCACCCTTCCCCGCATGTCAGGGTGCTAGGTGTTATTCTGTACTCTGAGCTCTCCTGTCAGCCCCACATCCAATCGCTTTCCATGGCTTGATGCCCCAACGTCCACAGCATCTCCAAAATGCGTCCCGTCCTAACCAATAAAACCACAAAGCTTCTGGTTCACATCTCTCGCCTTGACTACTGCAACTGCCTCCTCATTGGCCTACCTATAAATAGGCTATCCCCCTTTCAGTCCATCATGAATGCTGCTTCCAGACTCATCCACATTACAGAAAAAACATAGGGGATGGTGGCGCTGTCACTTGGTATGAATGATAAAGAAAGTCCATCAATCAAGTCCTTGTTATAAAACTCTTTGTACAAACAAAGAGGGATAAAAACTAAAAAAAAAAAAACAGGTAAATGGAGGAGAAAAGGGAAGGAAAAAGACCTGTATATTATTAGCAACAAGTCCATACACCAGGGCAAGCCTTCAGGTGGAAGTTGAGAGCAGACTCCAGAACATGGAAAAAGAACAGAAGAGGCGCCTCCAGGTTAGAACCAGTTGCATTTAATATATTACAGGTGCATAAATCCACTTACATAGAAGAAAAGAGACTTCCGGCACATGTCCTCTCTAGTGTGGCGTCCGTCCAGCGCTTTTTAGTCTGATAGCAGCTTGTCCATGTGAAGGGAGTCCTGTCCAGCAGGATTTCCGGATGATTAGGAGAGCTGGGACCGAGGCTTGGTGAAGGCTCTGATCAGCGGAGGAACGCAGGCGTCGGGCGTGGTGACGTCACAGGTAGTCGCGACGACCTTTCTGAGCATGCGCTCCGACTAGACAGACAGGCGCGCTCCTTTTTCTAGCATGCTTGATCTAAAGCAAAGCGCTTTAGCGCTAATGCACCCGTGACTACAGTGTGAAAGTAGCCTAAGTCACCAGAGACAGTGTTACAAAATCCAATGAAACATGTAAGGAGTTTGTAGCTCGGGTCTCCCCTTGGTGTTGTTACTATATTGTTCACTGGGTGGACCTGGTAGTGGGATGGACTGAATCTATTTGCAGTTCCAACCTTTTTTCCTTGGAGTGGAAAAAAGGTTGGAACTGCAACCCCTGGCTTTGGAATGGACACGCCGTGGCCCATCAGAACGGCGTGCAGAGGTACCTTGTCTAAGTTGGTGTTTGGTGCATTTAGCACTTTAGCACATATCAGTAATTTATGCTTCATACTTACCTAAATGGGGTAAGTGTTGAACCCATAAGGAGCAGGACTCGCTTGTGGTGATGTACTGATGACTAAGGACACGGATCACAGCGTAACCATCATTTTCTTTCACGGATGTTTCTCTAATAGACTTTAATGATACAGACTTGGTGGACTGTCATTTTATGAATATTTGAGCCTAGTCATTGTCTGTATGATTATAATCATCCATTAATGTATGACAGCATGATGTCAATGATGGGTGCGCTGCTGGAGCTGTTATTATATATAATATTGTTTCAACCCTTTTTTTTATGAGGGAATTATAGCAGCTGCCCAGGGTGTGTTACATTAATTATTTGTCGTTTTATATGGATTAATTAACCAGGTACTAATACTGGTTATTTAAAAAAAAAAATCCAATTTGAATTTGGTTCACTTCTATCCACGAGCGCTCTGGGGAGAGGCAGATGTTTTAGATACAATGATTTTGACAAGCCGACAAGGGGATTAAGTCAGGGAGATGCGTACAGTGACAGTGCATCCGACACGTTTAGAAAGCTTGCTACATGTGGCAGTCTCTCCCCTTGAAAATCCCTGGGTGTGCTGTTGTACTCACTCCTTGCTCCCACTGCTTCTCAGGCAAGATTCCTAGTAAAACTGTGATGCTGAAAGGCTCTTCCTAAGCCAGCCTGAGCCCAGCCTGGAGGAATAGATCCCCTTCGAGACCTAGAGGATCCCTCCTAGGTCACCAACAGCCTCCTCAGCACTCCATCTTCCACTTGACTTCCCCTGCTAGCATGACTCATCCATATTTAGGGGCTGACCTAGCCACCCTGCCAGGACAGTACACCTGGGGATTGGCCATGTTCCCTCAAGTATGCAGTTCAACGCTCCTGGCCTCCACCCACTAACTTCTAGAAGTTTATCCAAATTTCCAGATCCAGGGGGAGGCACCAAAGACCTGCTTTTATGAGTCATCCAGCCTGACCTGCAGTAAACCCTGACCCAGATTCAGACTTACATTACCATTGGTCAATAAATTTGCCTGCACTATTCTAGTCGCACACTAGAGGGTGCTACACACATAATTTGTGTGGATGGATGAATGTCCATCTATGGCAAGTTTAACTGAGTCCTGTACTATATACACAATATTGTACATTACAGACTCTGCACTACATACACTATATTGTACAATACGCATTCCTGCACTATACACTTGTAGCACTAACTCTCGGCGGAGCTGCTGGTTTAAAGCGGGCTTGTTACCTTCACTCTCCTTCCCTCTGTTTCACCAGCACCGGGTCTAGGGTTCCGTTGAGTTTACCTCTGGACGACACACGCATCAACACTTGAGTACGTTTTCAATGCTTTATTAAACCATCAACGAAGGAAGTAGCAGGAAAGAGGTAGAAGGAAAACCGCAGGGGAAAACTCAAATACCTTTTTAGTAAGATTCTTGACAAATGTCCTTTGGGGTTAGAGATTTCAGTAGAATACACTCCCTTGGTGGGACACACTCCTTGCATGCCTGGATAGGCCTCTCTCACTTGCCTAGCAGCCAGTACGTAGCATGAACAAAAGTCTGTGCCACAGACTTGTTCGGGATAAACCCATACGATCCTCTGCCAAAGGATGTATTGGTTTTTTCTGCAATGAATGTCAGTCACAGTGCTTGAACCTTTAAGCCAAACCCGGCAACACTATGCTGTATAATTACTTTAGGATACATCCTCCAACCGAGTCACCAGGCCCCTCTCCAGACCAGCACGTTGCATGATCCTTCCATGACGGGTCCTCCCCTGTGATCTCCCCGGTTGTCCAGCTTCTTCACTCTGGATAGACAGCTCAGGACCATTCATCGGCCGCTGTGGTAGGCCCCAGACAAGCTTCTGGGTCCACCCCTGCGCCGCAGCGACGTGGGCCTCCGGAACGGAGGACCACGGGATAGCTCTCTAACGCATACCTGTCGGCCAAGAGGGCCAGCAGGTGGCTGTAAAACGAACCCCAAAATATGGCGTCTGTCCCGGAAAAAACACTCGCCCAGAATGCAACTCGGAGGACCACCTCCACTGAGTTGTCTCCGGGACAGAAGAGCATCCATACGCTTAGACACGCTGGCCTTCCAACACCAGCCAGCGGAAACAGCGACACCCATGGCTCAGTGTGGAAACACATGCAACATCAGCCAAGCTGAAACAGAGGCAAATCTAACCTTCCTAACAAACAAGTTACTAAATGTACCTATCAGATGATAGATGGCAAATCTACCACCACTACACACTTCACTACACTCAACGCCAACTTTATTTGGTTCACCTTGCTAGTACCAGGTTGGACCCCCTTTTGCCTTCAGAACTGCCTTAATTCTTTGTGGCATAGATTCAACAAGGTGTTGGAAACATTCCTTTAGAGATTCTGGTCTAAAGTGACATAGTTACATAGTAGGTGAGGTCGAAAAAAGACACAAGTCCATCAAGTCCAACCTATGTGTGTCAGTATTACATTGTATATCCCTGTATGTTGCGGTCATTCAGGTGCTTATCTAATAGTTTCTTGAAACTATCGATGCTCCCCGCTGAGGCCACCGCCTGTGGAAGGGAATTCCACATCCTTGCAGCTCTTACAGTAAAGAACCCTCTACATAGTTTAAGGTTAAACCTCTTTTCTTCAAATTTTAATGAGTGGCCACAAGTCTTGTCTTGTTTTCGCTCACTTCCACGAAAAAGTTTTATCCCTATTGTGGGGTCACCAGTACGGTATTTGTATATCGAAATCATATCCCCTCTCAAGCGTCTCTTCTCCAGAGAGAAAAAGTTCAGTGCTTGCAACCTTTCCTCATAACCAATATCCTCCGGACCCTTTATTAGCTTTGTTGCCCTTCTTTGTACTCGCTCCATTTCCAGTACATCCTTCCTGAGGACTGGTGCCCAGAACTGGACAGCATACTCTAGGTGCCTTCGGACCAGAGTCCTGTAGAGCGGGAGAATTATCGTTTTATCTCTGGAATTAATCCCCTTTTTAATGCATGCCAATATTCTGTTTGCTTTGTTAGAAGCAGCTTGGCATTGCATGTCATTGCTGAGCCTATCATCTACTAGGACCCCCAGGTCCTTTTCCATCCTAGATTACCCCAGAGGTTCTCCCCCCAGTGAGTAGATTACATTCATATTTTTGCCACCCAAATGCATTATTTTAAATTTTTCTACATTGAACCTCATTTGCCATGTAGTTGCCACCCCATTAATTTGTTCTGATCTTTTTGCAAGGTTTCCACATCCTGCGAAGAAGTTATTGCCCTGCTTAGCTTAGTATAATCCGCAAATACAGAGATTCACTGTTTACCCCATCCTCCAGGTCGTTTATGAACGAATTAAACAGGATTGGTCCCAGCACAGAACCATGGGGGACCCCACTACCCACTCCTGACCATTCCGAGTACTCCCCATTTATCACCACCCTCTGAACTCGCCCTTGTAGCCAGTTTTCAATCCATGTACTCACCCTATGGTCCATGCCAACGGACCTTATTTTGTACTGTTTATGGGGAACTGTGTCAAATGCTTTTGCAAAATCTAGATACACCACGTCTACGGGCCTTCCTTTATCTAGCTGGCAACTCACCTCCTCATAGAAGGTTAATAGATTGGTTTGGCAAGAACGATTCTTCCTGAATCCATGATGATTACTGCTAATGATACCGTTCTCATTACCAAAATCTTGTATATAGTCCCTTATCATCCCCTCCAAGAGTTTACATACTATTGATGTTAGGCTAACTCATCTGTTATTCCCAGGGATGTATGTTGGGCCCTTTTTAAATATTGGTGCTACATTGGCTTTTCTCCAATCAGCTGGTACCATTCCAGTCAGTAGGGATGACACCGTTAAAGTCTATGGGACACGAACATGAATAATCAAAAGTGCTCATTTTAAAGGTTTATATGCAAGTTATTGTCATAAAAAGTGTTTGGGGACCCGGGTCCTGCCCCAGGGGACATGTATCAATGCAAAAAGAAGTTTTAAAAATGGCCGTTTTTTCGGGAGCAGTGATTTTAATAATGCTTAAAGTGAAACAATAAAAGTGTAATATACCTTTAAATTTTGTACCTGGGGGGTGTCTATAGTATGCCTGTAAAGGGGCGCATGTTTCCCGTGTTTAGAACAGTTTGACAGCAAAATGACATTTCAAAGGAAAACAGTCATTTAAAACTACTCGCGGCTATAATGAATTGTCGGTCCGACAATACACATAAAAGTTAATTGATAAAAATGGCATGGGATTTCCCCACAGGGGAACCCCGAACCCAAATTTAAAAAAAATGCGTGGGGGTCCCCCTAAATTCCATACCAGGCCTTTCAGGTCTGGTATGGATATTAAAGGGAACCCCGCACCAATTTTTCTTTTAAAAATGGCGTGGGGGTCCCCCTAAATTCTATACCAGGCCCTTCAGGTCTGGTATGGATATTAAGGGGAACCCCGTGCCAAAATTAAAAAAAATGGCGTGGGGGTCCCCCTCAAAATCCATACCAGACCCTTCAGGTCTGGTATGGATTTTAAGGGGAACCCCGCGAACATGAGTTCGACTCGAACTCGAAGCTCATCCCTACCAGTCAGTAGAAATTAGGAACAATGGTCTGGCAATTACTTGACTGAGTTCCCTAAGTACCCTCGGGTGCAAGCCATCTGGTGCCGGTGATTTAAGTTTTAAGTTAAGTTAAGTTTCCCAAGTCTAATTTTAATTCTGTCTTCTGTTAACCATGGAGGTGCTTCCTGTGTTGTGTCATGAGGATAAACACTGCAGTTTTGGTTACTGAAGCCCCCCGATTCCCTCGTGAAGACTGAGGAGAAGAATAAATTCAATACCTTCACCATCTTCCCATCCTTTGTAACCAGATGTCCTTCCTCATTTTTTATGGGGCCAATATGGTCTGTCCTCCCTTTTTTACTGTTTACATACTTAAAGAATTTCTTGGGATTTTTTTTGCTCTCCTCTGCTATGTGTCTTTCATGTTCTATCTTAGCCGTCCATATCGCACCCTTACATTTCTTGTTGCATTCTTTATAAAGTCTGAATGCTGATGATGATCCCTCAACATTGTATTTTTTGAATCACACAGTTGCTGCAAATTTGTCAGCTCCACATCCATGATGCAAATCTCCCATTCCACCACATTCCAAAGGTGCGCTATTGTATTGAGATCTGGTGACTGTGGAGGCCAATGGTGTACAGTGACCACATTGTCATGTTCAAGAAACAAGTGGTGAGATGATTTGAGCTTTGCGACATGGTGCATTATCCTGCTGGAGGGAGCCATCAGAAGATGGGGACACTGTAGTCATAAAGATGGACATGGTCAGCAACAATACTCAGGTGGGCCATGGCATTTAAACAATGCTCAATTAGTACTAAGGGGCCCAAAGTGTGCCAAGAAAATATCCCCCACACCATTACACCACCACCACCAGCCTGAACTGTTTATACAAAGCAGGATGGATCCATGCTTTCATGTTTATGCCAAATTCTGACCCTTCCATCTAAATGTCGCAGCTGAAATTGAGACTCATCAGACCAGGCAACATTTTTCCAATCTTCTATCGTCTAATTTTGTTGAACCTGTGTAGCTTGTTTTGTTGAGAATTGTAGCCTCAGTTTCCTGTTCTTAGCTGACAGGAGTGGCACCCGGTGAGGTCTTCTGCTGCTGTAGCCCATCTTCTTTAACCACTTGCTTACAGGGCACTTAAACCCCCCTCCTATCCAGACCAATTTTTAGCTTTCAGCGCTGACGCACTTTGAATGACAATTGCGCGGTCATACAACACTGTACCCAAATGACATTTTTATCATTTTTTCCCCACAAATAGAGCTTTCTTTTGGTGGAATTTGATCACCTCTGCGGTTTTTATTTTTTGTTAAAAAAATTTAAAAAGACCGATTTTTTTAAAAAAAATTTAATTTTTTTTTTATATTTTGTTATAAAATTTTCAAAAAGGGTAATTTTTCTAATTCATTGATGTACGCTGATGAGGCGGCACCAATGGGCACTGATAGGTGGCAGTGATGGGCACTGATGGGTGGCAGTGATGGGCACTGATTGGTGGCAATAATGGGCACTGATCTTGTACACTGCTAGGTGGCACTGATTGGCACCACTTGTGGGCATTGTTAGGTGGCAATGGTGGGCATTGATAGGTGGCACTTGTAGGCATTGATAGGTGGCACTTATGGGCATTGATAGGTGGCACTGGTGGGCACTGTGGGCACTGTGATGTGGCAATGTCAGGTGGCACTGGCAGGGGGTACTTGTGGCACAATTGAGGCATTTTTGCCTCCTCCTCTTCGGGACCGATGTCCCTTGCTGGTGAGCCGGTGATCGTTTCTTTTTTCTCCTCGCACTGTCAGCGCGAGGAAAAAAAAAAACAATCACAGAGCTTTTGTTTTGATCATGTGATCAGCTGTCATTGGCTGACAGCTGATCACATGGTAAGGGGCTGGGACCGGCCCCTTACTTGCCCCTTACCAGGCAATCCCATAAACTTCAATGGGGTTCACTGTTCAGGTTAGAACATTTCGGTTCGCAGCAGAACTACCGGACAGGGGGGGTGGGGGTGTTCGGCCCATCCCTAGTATCCATCTGTGGAAGTGTTGACTAACCATGAGTGGTATTATTATTTTGTGTATTGGTCTGTGATGCATGTGCCACAGAGTTAATATGTTTTTTTGTCTTTTTTCACACCAGCAGCTTAATGAGCAAAATTGGTATTATCTCTGTTAGCACAGCTCCGCAATTGCAAAATCTATTTAGCCAAAATTACTCAACATAAGCTCTCTATAAGCAGCAAATTGTGATCAATTCTGCTCTTTCTTGGAGAACATTTTCATTATTATTTTAACTAACTGCATTTACATTTATCTGATGAATTGTATTACCTTGTCTGGTCGGGTATCCCTCTGCTGATGTAAAATCGCAATAAGTTCACTGGAATGCATGAGTCTAACAGAGATCTTAGTTTCTCCAGACCACTGAAGAATAAACCTTGCTGTATAGGAACCATTATTATGGTCTGTAACGGAACCACTCACTCCGGCTTTCAGACTCAAAGAGTGAAGCTTCACATAAAAAAAATCCCCACCATAGTTCTTTGTCCGACCTTTGTGGTCCTTAGCTATAATTAGAACCTCCAGTGATTCGCCAATCATATAAGTAGCCCGAGGATTGATGATAAAATATTGAGAAGTTTTTGGATGGGTGGAAAATTCCAAGGATACATTGGGTGGAGCCAGGGGCCATTCAATCCTCTTCAGCAGATTGTTAAGCTCTTCACGTTGAGGGCCGATTACTGGAAATGTTGGTGTAGAGGTAGATGTAGCCCTCAGTGGAGCTGGATGACTGTCTGTATTGGAATAGTCTCTGAATAAAGTGTTGTAAATGAACTGGAAAGAAACATTGATGAATTAATGTTAATAATAATTGATGCTAAGTATCCATAAAGTAAAAGTACACACAAATTCACTGAATGGTTTTCTAACGAGTTATTATGTAAATCATGCTGTATTCATGTCGTTAAAGCTTAACTCCAGGCTCAGATCCTCAGTTGTTCCTACCTCCCTGGATGCCTTCCAAGGTGTAAGTCTTTAATTTTGTTTCTACTTATCTTTTTCAGAATCTTTAACTATGTGATGCACTAGACTTTCTTCTTGCACCTGGGAAAGTCCTCTGTTGATGTAGAGAGCAACACTGACACAATGATGATCAGTGCCTCTTTTGCAACTATAAATTATAGGGGCCATGGTAAAACCCCCATTGGGGAGCGGTCATGAAACCCATTCATTCATAATATCTCTTCTACTTTGAATGCAAGTTGTATGTTGACTTTTGAAATTGGAAAAGAAGGACATCTTATGGTGGAGTAGAAGAAATGTTGCAGAGGGCAGCTCTGGATTAAAGGTGAATATTGCAGTCTGAGCTGCTTTTTTAGTTTTTGGCCTGCCTTGGGGCCCATTTTAATAAAAATAAAATTGCCCACAGTCAGACTTTAATAAAACGTTTAACTAAGCCTTCCCATAACGCTTATGGATGTGGCAACCAAATGCCCAATCACCATTATCAATTTTATTTTAAAAAAATGTGGTTATTGCCTGAGTAATTTCTTTCACATGAGCCCTTGATTTAGAAAAATACTTGCAGGACTCCTATTCATTAAATTCATATTTTACTATGAATGCTCCAAGTTAAGCTTAGGCTGCATGAGCAATACAATATACTGTATATCACATTGTTTTGACATTTGCCAATACAGGTGTACTGAATCTATAAAAAAAACTCTCAAAACATTGAAAAAGTCTGACTAACTTGGACTCGCCATAAACAATATGTACTGTGCCATATACTGTAACTGGAATGAACTGGAATGAACACATTAAAAACTGTTTATAGCACAGCTCCACAATCCCTAAATGCATGAGACCCCATAAAGGCTCAAAAGGTGTTTACAGGGGGGGCGTGGCTAACCGCCGAGCAGTATGGAAGCCTGAATCCACAGCTCCCGCACCGATCGGAGACAACGACCTCTAAAATCACTCCTCATGACCACAAAAATGCATTCCTCTAACCCCCACATAGCGGGGAACCAGACCGGAGCATCCAGGAAGCGAAAAGAATACAGACAACCTAAGAAATTGACAGATTTCTACACAGTTACTCAGGCTGAACGAATCCAAGATGGCGCCCGCGGCGCCTCACAGCCCTCAGAGACACAGTGTTCTGCAGATTCTTACACAGATCTGCCTGATGAAGATGACCCCTCAATCCTACCTCAAGAAATCTCATCAGGCTCCCATCCACCATCAGGATCATCTTCCACCTCAAACAGCCCAGCTAAATCGAGGATGCGACTGGATACAGCTACACAGGCACAGGAGGTAAGGCCTGCACTGGATCAGCTACTCACCCAGACACCCCTATCCTCCCCTATAGCGGCCTTCCCCACATCCAATCAGCCTGTAATTGACACAATGCTGAAGGAGATGCTGATCTCACTTCACAGCTCCCTCCACAATGACATATCCTCCATGTTCACTGCCTTTAAATCAGAAATGGTACACACAGGCAAAAAGATTGGCCAAATTGAAAAGCAGATGTCTATCATGACCGAAACGGTTAATGATTTAGTGGATGCCCACGATCATACCCGGGAGGAACATCACTGGGTCAGAGCCAAAATGGCGGATCTCGAAGACCGCTCGAGACGTAACAACGTTAAGATTAGGGGTATCCCTGAAAACATCCTCCCAGCTGACCTGAATACATATGCGAGGAAACTCATGTCCACTCTCCTACCTGACCTACCACCGATAGAAACCATAATAGATCGAATCCATCGATTGCCAAAACCGCCACACCTACCCCCAGAAGTCCCAAGAGACACCTTGATGAGAATACACTTCTTCCATGCCAAGGATATGCTGCTGGCACAATCCAGACGTCTGGGACAACTACCAGCCCCATACTCCAAGCTGCAACTCTTTCCTGATATCTCCCAATTTACCCGCCAACAACATCGACAGCTGCAGACCATTACAAAACCGCTCCACAACCACAAAATTCCGTTTCAATGGGGATTTCCAACCAAGCTAGTAGTCACCAAAAATGGGGCACGGCACAACATCCACACAGTGGAAGAAGGCATAAAGCTGCTCCGGATCTGGGGCATCATCCCTGAAGTAGACCAGCCAGCCCAGCCATCCCATCCAGGAAACCCCCATGCCCACATTAAAGGAACGCATGCTAACTTCAACACCTGAATACCAGGTAGTGATGTTCTTAAATCATCATTCACACTCCGATCCGGTGCCTGCTCGTTGCAGATAGTTCACGAACTTGACCCTCACACTGACCGGCAGTCCTCTAGATTACTGCCGACCCTTCCTCCTCCACCCTACCAAGTCCTTACTAACTGTTTTTCTTATCTCCCTTTTTGTCTGATACCCATTCCTTCCCGGAGAGCCTCAGTTCCCCAGCATTCGAGCATCTTCAACCCACCATCCAGTCTGATCGACTTCATCAACAAGGACCAAAGATCTCACAGCTACTACGCTGACAACACAAGAAACTGTAAGTACTGACGGAATAAACACTTCCTCCACACCAATACCATCATGCCCAAATTCTTGTCACTTAATGTGAAGGGACTAAACCACCCATCCAAAAGAGCTTCTCTATGGCGCACCGCCCAAGATGCCCACTGTGAAGTACTCTGTGTTCAAGAAACCCACTTTAAGTCTTCTGCGGAACCCCTATGCACCAACAAAAATTTTACACACATATTTAAAGCATCCGGTCCGGAAAAAAAGAAAGGGGTCATGATAGCCATCAAGAACTCTTGCTCCTTCACTCTACACAACAGTCTTATAGACACGGAAGGCAGATATCTAGCTTTAGACTGCACTCTGGACACCAACAGATACACCATCGTCACAATCTACGCCCCTAATCGGAAACAAATCCATTTTCTCACCAAACTGATGAAAAAAATTCACCGCTTCAAACAAGGTCACCTAATAATCTGCGGTGACTTCAACGTAGTTCCAGACAACTCCGTAGACTCCTCCACTGCCTCACACAGACTACCCTCCCAGATGGGATCACTCATCAGATCCAATGACCTTTATGACGTATGGAGATGTCACCACACCACAGAAAGGGACTACTCTTATTTCTCACCCCGGCATAATTCTTACTCAAGAATAGACTACTTCCTAGTAGACAAATGGACACTACCCAAAATCTCCTCATCAGCTATAGACACCATCACGTGGTCGGACCACGCGCCAGTCTCTATCACCCTACAAGACTCCCCAACAACCTCCCAAACTCGGCTCTGGAGAGCGAATGCCGCAATCCTGAACTCGCCTACCCACACGACCCACATCAGGACCTGTCTAGAAGAATACTTCAACTCCAACTCAGGCTCTGTACAAGACAACTCCATACTTTGGAATGCCCATAAAGCGTTCATAAGAGGGATTCTTATACAAATTGGAGCCAGGGAGAGGAGGATGAGAGCACAGCGTCTAAACTCACTGACTTCTAGCATCAAATCTCTAGAATCCCAAAACCAATCTTCTCCTGACCCAACACTCAAAAAACAGTTAGACACACTTAGACAAGAATTACGATCCCACCTATTGCAAACCTTTGAGAAAGCACACACATATTTCAGAGCGAAACATTACTCCACTGGCAATAAAGCCGGAAAAACTATGGCTAATAGACTAAAAGGACACTACTCAAAAACTAAAATAACACATTTATTCCATCCTGATACCAAACAAAAACTGACTGACCCACAATCCATTGCAGACGCATTCAGCCACTATTATAACACACTGTACAATCTGAAAGACGATATCTCACTCAAGCAACCTTCCCTACAAGACATAGAATCATTTCTACAAGAAATCAAACTTCCCAAACTGACCGCAGACCAACTATCTGCACTTAACACCCCATTTACAGACTCAGAAATCTGCACCATAATTACCACCTTACCCCCTAACAAATCACCGGGACCGGACGGCCTTACAGGCGAATACTACAAAAAATTCCGTACTATTCTAGCACCATATATGTCTTTAGTATTCAATGACGCTGCCTCATCCTCCTCTCTCCCTCCTGAAATGCTCAATGCTCTGATTGTCACTATACCGAAGCCAGGTAAGGAACCCACCCACGCACAAAATTTTAGACCCATCTCGCTTCTTAACCTAGACACAAAAATTTACGCTAAACTAATAGCCAATAGATTATTCAACTTAATGCCATTACTGATCCATAAGGACCAGTCAGGCTTCACTAAGGGCAGACAGACATCCGATGCAACTCGCAGGATTGTCAACATCATTCACAGTGCCGAGTTGACTCAAACGCCTTCTCTGCTCCTATCTCTGGACGCAGAGAAGGCGTTCGATAGAGTACATTGGAAGTATCTACAAGCTACTTTGAGCAAATTTGGATTTCAAGGTCCTATATTAACTGCCATAATGGCACTTTACTCGACACCGTCTGCTCGGGTGTATACATCAGAAATGCTTTCCAAACCATTTTCCATCACAAACGGCACCCGCCAAGGCTGCCCGCTCTCACCAATCATTTTCAACTTAATAATGGAACCCTTAGCAGAACATGTCAGACAGTCTTGCAAGATAACAGGTTTTAAGATAGGGGATACGGAACACAAAATCAACTTATTTGCTGATGACGTGATATTAATGATCACTAACCCTCGCTCCTCCCTGGCTTCGGTACAAACGCTGTTGAAAAAATTTAGCGATATTTCATATTATAAGGTTAACGAACACAAATCCTTCATACTGGACCTAGGTTTAGATGCGGTAGCCAGTAACATCTTGATGTCTGAATATCCTTACCCATGGGCCGATCATGGAATTACATATCTAGGAATAACTCTAACGAAATCCACGAAAGGCCTATTTACTCATAACTATGTAGAAGCCAGGCAAATGCTCATTAAGGAAACAACAAAAATTTCTAAATTCGAACTCACCTGGTCAGGACGCCTGGCAGCATTCAAAATGATGGCCCTCCCCAAACTCCTATACATTTTTCGCACACTACCAATCCCACTCTCAACATCATACCTCAACTCCCTCCAATCTATCCTGAACCAATTTATTTGGCAAGGAA
Organism: Lithobates septentrionalis; assembly: GCA_037952835.1. NCBI lineage: Eukaryota > Metazoa > Chordata > Amphibia > Anura > Ranidae > Lithobates > Lithobates septentrionalis. The sequence continues at coordinate 546,938 of JBBDGP010001614.1, read as the reverse complement.
AGAAGGCTAGATGTAGCCACTCTAAACTCATAAAACATAGATCTAAAGGGGGTATGGGACACATTGATATAAAAGATTATTATCTAGCCACTATATTGTCTCAACTAAGAGATTGGTTTCAACCTACACCAACCACCCTGTGGAGCGCCATAGAAAACAACGAAACACCGGGCCCCAACCTCACCGATTGGCTATTTAGTACCCCCGTGAACAACCACTCCTTATTACAGTACTCCCCTCCTATCCAAGCTACCGTCAAAGCCTGGAGAACCCTACACCACACCAGATGGTCACTCCTCCCGACCAAACCCCTTTTAATCCCTATCAACACCTTAAAGCATCTGACCCCAGATTTATCCGTCCCACAATGGATCTCTGATAAGGTTAAATACACACAAGACCTCCGCAACATCACGTCCACTAAATCCTACCCACAGGTCCAAAAAGAATACAATGCACCCACTAAAGACTTCTTAACATACTATAGACTAAAAAAATGCCTCACAACCTATCCATCCCTAGAAGGAGCACTCCCCATGAAACTTTGGGAATTTTTCTTCTCTGACAACGCCAAACATAAGGGAGTCTCCCTCATTTATTTACTCCTGCAGGAAAAAAACACATTTTTCAAATCCAAACCACTCCTAGACTGGGAGAAAGACTTAAACCTACAATTCACTGATCACCAATGGCTAATAGCAATCAACTCAGTATATAGAGCAACTTCCTGTACATCTCTATGGGAAATGACACAAAAAACTTTAATAAGATGGTATCTAACCCCTCACAGACTTGCCAAATTCAATTCCCACGCTTCACATGACTGCTGGCGGGGATGCGGTCAAACTGGCACTCTCCTACATATCCTCTGGACATGCCCTCACATACAACACCTATGGCTTGAGGTACAAAACATACTACAAGCAGTTCTCCATCTTCCCATCACTCTCACTCCACAGTTAGCGATCCTCAACCTGAACATTGATGAGCTACCTACACAACTCAGACAGGTGACTGTACACATCCTCCTAGCAACTAAACTCCTTCTAACAAGAAACTGGAAATCACACTACATTCCCCCAATAGCGGAAGTAGTTAAATTAGTCCATACACACTACACATATGAAACACTTCTATCAGGAGGGTCACAACACCACTCTAAAACACTAGACCTCTGGAATCCCTGGCACAAATGGTACACTGAAAAACACCAACCAATATCAGTCTTACCTTGATAGATGCTTCACCAATACTGCTCTCTTCCCCCCCCCTTCCCTCCCCCTTCCCCCTTATTCCACCTATCCCCCCCGCCTTCCTTCCCCTCCCTCTCTCCCCATTCCCCCTCCCATCCCTTCCCCACAGGTTACCACCTTTAGAATTTGATAAGAATACCTTGTTACATGCTGTTAGTTAACATTAGTTACCTTGAACTTCACTCTCTTATTATCTACAGTTACATGATTGGTCAACCAACTCTTGCTATCATCTGTACAGTATGTCATAGCACTTACAACTGTATACCCATGTACTTTATGATGCATAACCTGTAACCTATGTAACTGAGAAACTTTCAATAAAAACTATTGAAACAAAAAAAAAAAAGGTGTTTACAAACAACACACAATATATATTTATTTTTGGGCTAAGAAACCAAGATGGTAATTGATTATTTAATTACTCAGGAATAATTTCTGAGGCCTTTAAAACATTTGCCACCTACAAGGCTGATATAGTTTGACTCCACGACACCCATTTTGCAACTCACTCTACACCTCTGGACTATGCTACCCTGCAAGCACTTCTACACCAACATTCCTTGCTAGATACTTGGGGGAATGTATTCCATCAACACACTTTCTACTCCTACCCACTCGAGAATAGATCATACAGTATCTCCATCTGCATTGGGACTATCCCAGTATTAATCTTGTCCTCCATACTCCTGTTAGCATGGTCAGGCCATAACACAGTTATCTTGACTCCTACCTCAATAATACCTGAGTCCTGACCGATCCTGGTGTATTAATTATTTCCTACTGACTCCCCCGACCCTTAAAATGGACATGCAAATAGCGATCAAAGAATACCTCACTCATAACACAACCTCTGAAACTTTACTGCTTACCTGCTGCAAGAATATAGACCGGCCATTTGTGAGACTTGCATCCAAGTAGCATCTGGATTCAAGAAGGACTGTTGCCTTCTACTTCAAAAATGAGATGCCGAATTCCAAAGCTGTTACACCTCCTTCCAAAATGCCCCAATAACATAATAAAACATGTCCAGATGAAGCTCAAAGCAAGCTTGATCCCTTTGTGACAGAGTCGACTGAGAAATCGGTCCACAGATCTAGGCACTTATACCATACAACGTTCTTAGCCCAGGACCATGGAAAACTGGAACATAGCATTAAACCAATTTGCTTGAAGACTCCTACTGGTATTCATGCAATCCCCTAAAATACTACATGAGTTTTGCCAATGCCTCTTTACAGTGCTAACACTCCTCTGAATCATTCCCTGGTGCACTGCTCACGCCTTACTATATCTAAACTCACCACCATTCAATGAGACCCACTAGAAAGTCCAATCACTCTGAAAGAAGTGCCTGTGGCCATCAAATCACTTAAACCTAACAAATGCCCCGGCCCAGATGGCTTGTCGATGGCTTACTATAAAAATTTGCTGACCTACCGGTCCCAATGTTCACGTCCACCTTCAATGTCCTCCTCAATTCGCAACCTTACCGCTTGGAAACCTTGACTCCTGTTATCACCATGATCCCAAAGCCGAACTCCATGTCATGGTAACATTTTAGGTCCATATCCTTACTCAATGTGGATGTAAAATTACTGGCTAAAATCCTAGCAGCTTGTCTCAATTCTTTCACTGGTTCACTGATTCATAGAGACCAAGTGGAATTTATCCCATTAAGTCAAACCAGTGACAATATTTAATAATCCACGTGGCACACTCATTGAATCCCTTCCTGCCTTCTTCTCCTTGGGAAGGCATTTGACTTAGTATTCTGGTCGTACCTTCAACACATATTACTCCTCTGGGGTTTCAAACCCCATTTTCTACAATGGGTAGCCTCCCTTTATCATGAACTGATTGCCTATCTAAAATACACTGGGCATAGGTCAAATATGTTCTCCAAATGCAGAGGAACTAGGTAGGGTTGTCCCTTATCCCCACTCTCCTTTGGCCTTGGCTATTGAGCCCATAGCACAGCTGATCCATTCAGACCCCAACATCCAGGGAGTGAAATTGGGAGGACAGCATCATCAACTGTGCTTGTTTATAGACGATGTAATCGTCTTTATGACTTCACCCCTCACTTCCATGCCTAACCTCCTTCACATGCTGAAGAGACTTGCCCATATCTCATATCTCTTAGCCAGCCTTCAACTTATAGACAACATTCCCATTCCCTTGGATGTCTAACCACCTTCCTTATCTAGGAATTAAGTTGTCAAACAAAGTGGAGGGCCTATTTAAAGCCAACTACCCTTCCATGTCATCCCACCTTTCCTCTCTTCTTGCTCACTGAGCCTCACTGCCAATATCCTGGCTAGAGAGAATAAACGCAATCATAATGTCTATATAACCCAAAAATCCTGTATTTTTTTCAAGCACTACCTACTGCTGTCTCAGCTAACCAGATTCATAGCCTTCAACACAGGGTCACCTCCTTTATACAGTATGGGGAACTCATAGATCTTAACTCTCCCACCCTGTGAACTCTCCAAACTCCAAGGGGGTTTAGGTCTTTCCAACTTTGCTAAACTATATTATGCAGCACAGCTAGCTCAACTGATGAAATACCACACTGTTTTTGAAACCTCGCTCTAGATACACAGCAACATATTAATTAATTAAAGATTCTTTCACCCCTACATTCTTGTATTTCCACACCTACCTATGTTGTCGTGTCTCAAAAATTAACACTTTTCTGCGAGACCCTCATGCCCTTTGGCTAATCCCCAATCTTTACTTAATATTACTTGATAAACCTGGTAAGACTATACCAGCAAATGGGAAATGGTCCAGGAAGTCACTTTAACTCCTGATAACTGGAACACAATATGGAATAATGCTAAATCTCTGACGCAAAATGTCAGTGCCCTGGAGACAAAATATAAGGTCATGACTCAGCGGCACCTGGTCCTGACCAGAGTGTTAAAATACGTCCCCTCCTACTTGCCATTCTGCTTCTGTGGCACGGGCACCCATTTCAATGCGTGTTAATTGTGCCCCATGGTATGTTCATTCTGGACAGATATTTTTCACATTCTCTTCACCCTGTTCTCAAAAACAATCACTCCTGACCCAATTATAGCACTTTGGAACCACCAGCCAGATAATATTTTAATGATCCAATTTAAACTATTACTAAAATAAATAATCAAAGCTACCAAGCAAATCATAGCAAAAGCATGGAAATCCCCTTCACTCCACTTGATTAAAACTAAAAATGCTGGGATTGAGGCTGTACTGCAAGACAGAATCACAAAATATTCTAAGACCTGGTAGCCATGGGTAGAACATTACCTCCCTCCAAACTTTGACGCTGCATTACTGCATCTGAGCTGATCTAGTTTCACCATTTGCATTTGCAATATATTACTCCCATATGCCCCCCTCTGGTAACCCCTTGTGACCTATTTTCCTTTAACTGCCTTTTTTTTCTCTCATCCTACCCCCTTCCTGCCACGCTCTCCCTAAATTGGTAGACATTGGTAGGTTACCGAGCTAGCCATTTTTTACGCCTACTGTCGTTAGGCTAAGCCATTCTCCCGACCTTTGATTAGCCCTCTGAAAACTCTGGCAGGTCTCTTATAAAGTCCTGTTTATGTTAGTAACAGTATCTGGACCGCACCACTTTTATATATACCTTCCAATCTATTGTAACCTCACTTATTATGCTATAAAGTGAAAACCAAGGATTTGGTCTCTTGTTCTTTTCTTGGTATTTTGCATCTTCAATTCCATTTATGAATCCTCTTGGCTGCTCATTGGTTTTCCCACTGGGTGCCGTGGCTCCTTTTCACAACTTGTGGGTCAGACACTCTGCAGCAGTCACCATTTGGGGGTGTTATTTTAGATCAATTTTCAAGCTGGCCTTTTATAGCTCTTATATTGGTGACATCCACTCCTGAAGAAGTAAAGCATCATTCATGAAACGTGTAGAGTTGTAGGATGCACCTTTGATATGTTTTAATAATTTGGCTATGAGGAACATGTACAGGGAAAAGTATATCTGCTTGATGCACACTTTATACTGACGTATGTTAGCTGTAACAAACCAGCCTACTACTTTTAATAACTCTCATATGTATGTGTAAGATTCTTATTCATTGCCTAATAAATTTATATTTTATTACCAATATGTTGTGCCTCATTTAAAGTCCAATGGGCAAATGTATTGTTTTTTGTAGAAATCTAGTATGAACTTTTAGGGAGAACCTCATGCAAAAAAAACAAAACAATGGGTGGAGGTCCCCTCCAAAATCCATACTAGACCTTTATTCAGGCAAGGGTGTACAGGAAAGGGAGGACAGTGAATATACACTCATCTCATATCCACCTGAACCATACCAAGCCACCAGACCTTAACATGAGAAGAATACCTTGGCAAGTAAGTCCTTTAAATATGATATGGGGTCTGCAGGAAGGATTTATTAGAATCAGGAAGCCCTCTTTAATACAAGGGGATCCCCAGTTATCCAGTCCTCCATGTAAATGAGACCAGGGTACATAGTAAAACTATAAATGATGCCCCACACAAACACAATGATCAGTGCCAATGATCCTCTCTTGACACACTCAAACCTACAAATTATAGCTCCCTACCTAGCTGAATGTTAACAAACTGGCTGGTGATGTTGGCAGATATCATTAGTCATGACCTAGTTAATGTTATCACCCGGGATGCCTGCCAGCTTATAAGCAATTTGAAACAAGCAAGTAGGTGGGTAGCTGGAAGCATCATTTAGTGGGAGTAGTAATACTACCAGTAAATTAATGATTTCGGGCTGCAGCAGCCAGAGGTTCAGGTGACCAGACAAATAGGCTAAGTGGCCAAATCTGACCATTCATTTTGCTCTTTGTTTTCGTCAATATAAATTGGTAGAAGGTTTGACTCAAGGTGTCACAACAGGGCGGCACTGTGGATACCAAAATAATCTAAATACAGTATGTGGCACTTCCTTTAAATTGAAGATAGTTATGGAGAATTGGTACTTGGACTTTATAGGCACTGAGGCACAGTCGACTCCTATATTTAAACCTGCTGACTCTAACACACAATGGAAGGCCTTAGCACACAGTTTCTAGGATCTCCCTCACCAATATGTACTCACGAATGTCCTTAGAAATATTAGCTGACTCTTTCCAATATCCTTGTGACCCTTCCACCCTGTGATAGTAGACTAGATCCTCAGACGACCATCCATCTGTCAGCTTTCTGCAACTTATAGAAAAGCAGGCCTCCAGGTTCACCACCTGAAGCCTCGGAACCCTGCAGGCACATGGCAGAAGAGCCTAAGGTGCTAGCAGCATAGGTGTTGGAGGAGGTCTTGGTAGGAGAAGAACCAGGATAGAGCAGAATCTTGCCAAGAGAGTGAAGTTTATTGAGAAGGAGCTGGTGGTCAACAGTGTTAAAGCCTGCAGAGAGGTCTAGCAGTAAGAGTATGGAGTAGTGGCCATTGGCTTTATCAGGTAGTAAATCATTAGTGAGTTTTAATAGGGGCGTTTCTGTGAAGTGCTGTGAGTGAAAGCCAGACTGTAAGGGACCAAGAGCTGTTTTCGGCAGCTCGGTTTTTGTGCAGGGAGCCTGCAGGGGGCATGTTCCAAGCACATAAACATGGCCTGTCAATTGATGCATATGTCCAGCGTGTTGGCATTAAAGCCCAGATTTTTGCCGCTGCACATATGGGTTACTGGGATGTAAAGGGGTAAAAGGGCATTGGTTGGGTGGCGGTAAAACGAAGCTCAGCAGAGCATTTTTAATCCCCCCCTCCCCAGGAAAGTGTAGAGTAATGTCTCACTTTGTTTCTCATCAGCATTATGGTAATCTCACAGCACAGCAGGTGCTGTATTGCGTTGTCACAGTGTCCATGGCTGTTGGGTGCTGACTTTGTTCTGCAGAGTACAGCCATAAGTTGTCAAAGCCAGCACCCAACAGCCATGTGACATTGTGAGCACCTGCTTGCTGTGAGAATACCATAATGCTGATGATCATAAAATAAGCACAGTGAGGATTCTGGGGACTCTAAGCAGATGTTAGTGTAACTCACAGTGCAGCCACACTTCCCGACATTAGACTTGCTGCTCCCTGCTGTGAGCCGCTTCACATCAGGCTTGGCGCCTCAGCACAGGAACGGACTGGAGCATGTACATGAGTTCACTCTGCCAGGGAAGGCTGGCCAGAATTGCAACATGCGGCGTGGGTACATGCGCCCCAAAATAGAAAAAAAAAAAGTCTCTCCTCTGCCTCTCACCTCCTGGGCCCTTCTATTGACCTGATAGGGCCCAGGAGAATGTAATTACACAGCCCTAAGAGTAGGAAGGGGGTGTAGTTTAGGAAGCCCTATTTTTTTATTTTCAAGATATGAAATATAAAGCTGCCTGGTCCCCCCCTCTTAAACTGATGGGGACTGGGCTTGGGACAACAGGACCAGTTGTGCTGCCTTATCAACGCCCCTGTCACTAGGTATAACGAGCCATAAGGAAATATACCTAATCCTAACACCTGTTCATCTAATCCTAGTACCTATCTTGGAGGGTGCTACACTTGCTTTACTAAATAAAGCTGTCCATCAAATAAAAAGGTAGAACAAAGAAAAAAATGAAATGAACTACAATGTTCTGTCTATTACAAACAGCAGGAGGGGACATCCCGATCTTGGTGTTTTGAATGCTTTTAAGTGCAGAGGAGGGATCTGAGGTCTTATGGACCCCAAATCTCTCCATAAAGAGTACCTGTCACATGCCTAACACAATAAAATTGATCACAAAAAATTTTTAAAGCAACAATGTAAACTAAAAATAAAATAGACTAATAACAAAAAAAAAATTATTAAAGTGCCCCCGTCCTCCCATGCTCGAGCACAAAGGCGAATGCACCTGTCAGTCCTGCACGCACACAATCAGCGATCGTCCCACACATATGAGGTATCACCGCGAACATCGGATCGTGGGCAGTAATTATATACTCTATGTCACTTGGACGAATCATGTCTCAGGGTCTGATGAGGAAGCCACAGCTTCCCCATCAGACCCTGAGACAAGAACGCAGCACAAAACCAAAATACACCATCGTAGATACCATTTGTCATGATTATATTTAGTTAATGTCATCACCTGGGATGCCTGCCAGCTTATGTATAATTTGAAACACGTATGTAGGTAGCTAGCAGCATCAGTTACTACTCATGGGAGTAGTAATACTAGTAGTAATACTACCAGTAAATTAATGATTTCTGGCTGCAGCAGCCGAAGGTTCAGGTGACCAGGCAAGTGGGCTAGCTGGCCAAATCTGACCCTTTATTTTGCTCCTTGTTTTTGCCATTAAGAATTGGTCATTCATAACTCTACCACAAATTATTTTTATTCAAAAGCAGCCTCTGAAGGGTTGTTGTGCTTAAACCTACAGCGGGATATCGATATCACTCATGTTGTTTAAAAATATCAGAGGCAGTTATACAGATAAAAACAGGTTAGGGTACAGGCGGAGGAACTAATTTGACCATGTGGCTCTCTATCTTTGTGGGAGCAGTACTCTCCCTGCAGAGAACAAACATGCCCCCTGCTGCACCACAGCACCAATTCCCATGCTTACTGGTTGTCGGAGATCTTTTCTTTGATTTCAGGTATTTTATTGGGTTTTTCACATGTGTGAAGAGACAAAGGAGATTCATAACAGTCCTCCCAAATGTTACAAAACAAGGAAAACAATAACAGGGCAGATCAAATAGGTAGTAATTATTCAATGAAGCCTTGTGGCTGGTCTATATTGAAAACCTATACGAGTGCTCCAATGGGAGTTTACTGACAATAATTATTGTCGTTATTGAGATAAACAGACAACTAAGTAGCAAGTGCAACAGAGTAACAAAACAGTGTTCATGTTTCCATGAATAAAGTATATTATAGAGTATCTAGACGCGAGCGTGTTAACTAGGTCAAGTTGAGGGCCCTAAAGTACAAAGTGCCCATTTTTAATTATTCATTTTTTATTACCAAGGTTGTTGGTCCGATAGTGGGATCTAGACATCTTATTAGGTACTCTGATTTGGATGGCCTTGAAAGGGATTGGGGGGGGGGTGGAATGTAAGGTTATAGGAGGGGCGGAAGTGCAGAAAGCAGAGGGGGAGATATGAGGATTAGAAAGGTAGGGAAGAAGAAGAAAGGGCAAGTAGGGGAGTATGCAAAAAGTATCCCAAACAGGGGGGGGACTGAGAAAAGTGGGGCTGATGAAAGGGCAAAACACAGATAATTATATAAAAAATGAAAAATTTATTGGCATATACATAAATTGCAGGTAAAAGGGTAAAGACCCAATAATGTACTGTTCCTGGTAAAATATTGCCTGCAACCTAAATATGCTGGTCTGTCGCAACCGCAGAAGACAGGGGGAACAATACAACATGTAACAAGGACATGTAACAAGGACATTTATGTCCTTGTTACATGTTGTAATGTTCCCCCTGTCTTCTGTGGTTGCGACAGATCAGCATATTTAGGTTTCCGGCAATATTTTACCAGGAACAGTACATTATTGGGTCTTTACCCTTTTACCTGCAATTTATGTATAGGCCAATACATTTTTAATTTTTGATATAATTATCTGTGTTTTGCCCTTTCATTAGCCCTGCTTTTCTCCGCCCCCCCCCCCCCCCCCCCTGTTTGGGATACTTTTTGCATAGTCTCTTTTGGGGTTTAAGCGCAATCACAGTGGTTTGTTCAGGCATACACTGCTTACATGGGAGTCAAGCCTCTGTTCTTTTTTATATTTATGAAAGTTGGGAAGTATGTGTAACGTTAGTGGAAAATGTGGGTCTTCCGCCTCCCACTGGGTGCAACTCGTTCCATTTCCAGATGGAGCCTGTTTGGTCATTTATGCGGGGTTTGCGAAGTCTGTTGATTCTTGGAACTGAAACCAGCATGTCCAAGTGTGGGTGAATTTGGTTGGCGTGTTATGTGCTATATTTATTAGTTCTTCCATTTCAGCAATCTGTCTGCTAATGATGGGGGTGTGGTGGAGCCCCATTTAGCTGGAATGCAGCATCTTGCTGCGTTGACTAAATGAATTGCTAGTGACTTATGGTATGTCAGTCTGGGAAGAGAGGAGTGGTGTAGGAGGTATTGTGAAGTGGTAAAATCTAGCGTGCAAGTCGTTATTTTTGATATTCCATAATGCACTCCTTTCCAGAATGATTGGAGCTTTGGGCATGACCACCAAATGTGTAAGAGGGTGCTTGGGTCTGAACCACATCTCCAACATAGGGGTGAGACTTTAGGAGAAAATTTGTGGAGCTGGACAGGAGTCCTATACCAGCCTGAGAAAATGTTATATCCAGTTACTTGCATACTATACATTCAAACATTAAAGGGGTTGTAAAGGTTCACCTTAATGCCTCCTATGCATTAAGGTGAAAAAGCATTCGGCGATTGCAGGCCCCCCAGCCCCCCCCCCCCCCGTTTACTTACTTAGCCCTCAAAAGTCTTGCGTCGAGAACGCGCTTGATGTTGGCCCGGTCTTCCTGGCTGTTCCCGTCTCTTCATTGGATAGATTGATAGCAGCGCAGCCATTGGCTTGCGCTGCTGTCAATCAACTCCAAGGACGCAACAGGCCGGGGGCGGGGCCGAGTCCTGTAGTTGGCGGCTTATGGACCCCCCGGGAGAGCGCTTCCCAGAGGGTCTTAGCTGTTGCGGGGAGGAGCCAAGACAGCCGCCGAAGGACCCCAGAACAGGAGGATCAGGGCCACTGTGTGCAAAACGAGCTGAACAGTGGAGGTAAGTATGACATGTTTGTTATTTAAAAAAAAAAAAAAAGTGAAGCTTTACAACCCCTTTAACCGAACCTTTGTGGAGATGAACTAGAATTCTTTCCCATTCTTCATCAGTGAGATTAAGGGAGAGTTGTTGTTCCCATTTCTGACATGGTCTACTGGAGTTTTTAATGAAGAGAAGGGTGTAGAGTGTGGAAATAGTGTGTCGCTGTTGTGTGTTTCTGGAGCAGATGGATTCAAATGGAGTGTGTGTGGTCTGGACCAAACCACCAGGGTGTTAGGGTAGTTAAAGAAAACGTCTTAATTGGACATAGGTCCAAAAAGGGGGAAAATTGATTACGCATTCGGGACTTTAGCTATTCAAAGGATAGGAGTGAGCCTTTGTGAAAGAATTGCTCTGCGCAGATACATTTGAAAGGCCACTGTGTGGATAGAAATTGGGGGGGCCATGCCTAGAGAGAAGTCAGGATTGTGTTGAAGAGGGGTGAGAGGCCCTGGGGAAGATGATAGATGAAAAAATGTCCATGCTATTTGAAAGCAATGTAAAGAAGGGAGATATTCTTTAAGCTCTCGGGAGATGTGTTGTGTAGGTAGAGTGGGGGTGTCCTATTTGATTCTGGGACATTTCTGTCCCCAGATAAAGCGGAAGCAGAGGAAAGTTGATTGGAAGGTTGGATAGGGCATTGTAGTGCGCAAAGTCGCTCAGAAGCTTGGGATAGTGTTTTGGGGGTCTGATAAAAATAGAAGGATTTCATCGGCAAAAGCCGCAATTTTGTATGTACAGTAGCTTTCCACGTATACAGGTGCTATTCTTAACAGGGTGTGCGCAAAGAAAACAAAAAAAAAAAAAAAAAAATTATATTATATTTATATATATATCTTGATCTCTGCTTTGACAGATTTTAACAAGAGATACATGGCAATTATAGGATGATTAAAAGATAGCAATTATATAAACCTGGCATATGTTATTAACGTGTTTCGCAATAGTTGTTATTTCAGGACAAATCCTGCCTAGAAGGTATAAATGTCATCCAAAATTAACATACAGAAAATAATCTAAAAATAATATACGCTATATTTTCAAAAGTATTGGGTCGCCTGCCTTTACACGCACATGAACTTTAATAGCATCCCAGGCTTATGCCCCGTACACACGGTTGGATTTTCTGACGGAAAATGTGTGATAGGACCTTGTTGTCGGAAATTCCGACCGTGTGTGGGCTCCATCACACATTTTCCATTGGATTTTCCGACACACAAAGTTTGAGAGCAGGCTATAAAATTTTCCGACAACAAAATCCGTTGTCGGAAATTCCGATCGTGTGTACACAAATCCGAACACAAAGTGCCACGCATGCTCAGAATAAATTAAGAAACGAAAGCCATTGGCTACTGCCCCGTTTATAGTCCCGACGTACGTGTTTTACGTCACCGCGTTCAGAACGATCGGATTTTCCGACAACTTTGTGTGACCGTGTGTATGCAAGACAAGTTTGAGCCAACATCCGTCGGAAAAAATCCATGGATTTGTTGTCGGAATGTCCGATCAATGTCCGACCGTGTGTATGGGGCATTAGTCTGTAGGGTTCAACATTGAGTTGGCCCACCCTTTGCAGCTATAACAGCTTCAACTCTGGGAAGGCTGTCCACAAGGTTTAGGAGTGTGTCTATGGGAATGTTTGACCATTCTTCCAGAAGTGTATTTGTGAGGTCAGGCTCTGATGTTGGACAAGAAGGCCTGGCTCACAGTCTCTGCTCTAATTCATCCCAAAGGTGTTTAGACATTATAACTTTTGCGTAAACCAATCAATATACGCTTATTGGGATTTTTTTTTACAAAATGTGTAGCAGAATACATATTGGCCTAAATTGATGAAGAAATGTGATTTTTTTTTTTTTAAATATTGGATATGTTTTTTGTAGCAGAAAGTAACAAATATTGTTTTTGTTAAAAAATTGTCAGTATTTTTTTGTTTATAGCACAAAAAATAAAAACCGCAGAGGTGATCAAATACCACCAAAAGAAAGCTCTATTTGTGGGGGAAAAAAAAGAACAAAATGTTATCTGGGTACAGTGTTGCATGACCGAGCAATTGTCAGTTAAAGTAATGCAGTGCGGTATTGCAAAAAAAAAGGCCTGGTCATGAAGGGGGGTAAATCTTCCAGAGCTGAAGTGGTTAATTCTGATGTACTGACGGCCTCATTTCTCACCTCTTTCTTGAGGCCCTAAAATGCCAGGACAGTACAAAAAATGGCATCCCCGCCAAAATCCATACTAGGCCCATATCCAAGCACGCGGTCTGCCTGACCAGGAAAGGGAGGTTCAGCAAGTACGCACCCATCCCTACCTGAACCATACCAAGCCACCGGTCATCAACACGGGAAGGGGTAACTTGCCAGGGGCCCACCCTGGCAATGCAGCATTCCCCAATGTTGATGGAGACAAGGGCCTCACCTCCACACTGCTGGCCCTATGGATATGGGGGTCTGCAGGGGGACTCATCAGAATTTGGAAGCCCCTTTTGAATGACAAAACGTCATTGCATGTACTGATGAGAATTTGCGTCCAAATGTTGGCAAAACATTTTATCAACCACTTTCTGCCCGCGTTATACCTGAAAAATGGCTACAGCTTGGGTTTCCAGTGCCGCGAGGGGGCGCACTCTGTGATCGTTGAGCCCTTCAGACTCGGCTAATCACAAAACAGGATAAAGGGCCAATCACAGCGGCTCTTTAACACGTGACCAGCTGTCAGCCAATGACAGCTGATCATGGAAGTAAACAGAAGCCAGTTATCTTTTTTACTCCTCACAAGTGCTGCCAATCAGTGTCCATCAGCAACTCATCATCAGTGTGACCTATCAGTGCTGCCTATCAGAGCCCATCAGTGCCACCTCATCAGTGCCTCCTTATCTGTGCCCACCAGTGCCACCTCATCAGTGCTCACCAAGGCCTCCTCATCAGTGCCACATATCAGTGCCGCCTCATCAGTGCCCACCAGTGCCTCCTCATCAGTGCCCACCAGTGCCACCTCATCAGTGCCCACCAGTGCTGCCTCATCAGTGCTCACCATTGCCGCCTTATCAGTGCCCACCAGTACCTCTTCATCAGTGCCATATATCAGTGCCTCCTCATCAGTGCCCACCAGTGCTGCCTCATCAGTGCCACATATCAGTGCTGCCTCATCAGTGCCCACCAGTGCCTCCTCATCAGTGCCCACCAGTGCCTCCTCATCAGTGCCCACCAGTGCCGCCTCATCAGTGCCCACCAGTACCTCTTCATCAGTGCCATATATCAGTGCCGCCTCATCAGTGCCCACCAGTGCTCCCTCATCAGTGCCCACCAGTGCTGCCTCATCAGTGCCCACCAGTGCTGCCTCATCAGTGCCCACCAGTGCTGCCTCATCAGTGCCATATATCAGTGCCGCCTTATCAGTGCCCACCAGTGCTGCCTCATCAGTGCCCACCAGTGCTGCCTCATCAGTGCCCACCAGTGCCTCCTCATCAGTGCCCACCAGTGCTGCCTCATCAGTGCCCACCAGTGCCACCTCATCAGGGCCCACCAGTGCCACCTCATCAGGGCCCACCAGTGCCTACCAGTGCCACCTCATCAGGGCCCACCAGTGCCTACCAGTGCCACCTCATCAGGGCCCACCAGTGCCTCCTCAATAGTGCCCATCAGAGCCGCCTCATAAGTTTCACCACTCACCAGTGCCGTCCCATCAGTGTCTATCAGTGCTGCCTATTAGTGCCCATCAGTGCAAAATTTTATAACAAACTATAAAAAAAAATAATTCAAAATTCTTTTGTCTTTTTCTATTTCTTTAGCAAAAAAAAAACAGTGGTGATTAAATACTACCAAAAGAAAGCTCTATTTGTGTGAAAAAAATAATAAAAATGTAGTTTGGGTACAGTGTATCATGACCGCGCAATTGTCATTCAAAGTGTGAGAGCGCTGAAAGCTGAAAATTGGTCTGGGCAGGAAGGGGGTGAAAGTGCCCAGTAGGAAAGTGGTTAATGTATGGACAACTTAGGAACCCATGTCTACTATTTGTCAACAATCTTTTTTTTTTTTAAAGATTGATGAGCGGGTGAGGGGTTCAAATGAAGCCTTTAACAAATTCCTGGGGTATGAACTGGAAAGAGAATCCTCTTTAAGTCTGCATTCACACCTGAGCGTTGCGTTTTTTCATGCTTTGTTACAGGATTAGAATGATGACCCTAGTGCTGACTGGTGCAAGTACTAATCACATTGGCCCCAATCACACCTCGAAGCTCCAAAACGCTGGAGGAGAAAAAAAATCAATTATTCTCTATGGAGACGGTTCACAACTCCACTCCAAGTCGCCTGAAGCCAAACGCTTGAAGCTCCAAAAAGTTATGGAGCTCCACAACATAACAGTAATAATAGACCCGCCCCTTGCAGAGTAGCACGAGCATCGGGAA
The DNA here is from genome assembly GCA_037952835.1 of Lithobates septentrionalis. Taxonomy (NCBI): domain Eukaryota; kingdom Metazoa; phylum Chordata; class Amphibia; order Anura; family Ranidae; genus Lithobates; species Lithobates septentrionalis. Next base: position 531,473 of record JBBDGP010001614.1, on the reverse strand, counting down.
CGTCCGGCATCGTCTGGTTCAATGACATGTTAATTGCGCATGCGCGGTGTACAGCTCACTCACAGCTGTTTATGTTCGGCAATTTTCGGCAGCTCCATAATCCTTCGTACTGCGCAAGTGCTGCGCCTGCGCAGAACAGGGGGGGTCCTTATCCACTGGGCGGACCTTTCTTGGCAGAACACCGTCAATGACTGGGGAAGGGGGGAGGAGTCCGGTGACGTTGATGTCCGCGGCGTCACCGGACCTCCGACGGATCTATTCGAAGACCCGGAAGCCGGCGGAGAGGTGAGTACCGATCAAAAGAATTTTGATCGATCAAAAAAATTACCGATTAATCGAGGAATTAATCGTTAATTTCCGCAGCCCTATTTTTTTTGTAGTGCCAATCTGGCAGATTTGAGTGTTTTTGGTGCGTTTTTCTTCCCATAGAGATAAATGGAAACACGCCATTCGCGTATTTTTGTGTGTGTGTTTTTGCGTGAATTTCTGCTCAAATAAAAATATGCAATATATATATAATATGATCAGAATCCCAAAACTATACCTCTCACACGTGTACAGATAGAGATAGCGGCGCTAATATAAATTGTGTAAAATAATGGGTCAGAGCAACATAATGCCTATGACCCTCTACTTATACATAAAAATATTAATAATAATAGTGTCATGAAAAATATTAATTTTATCATGAAAAGAAATTTCTTTAACACCCAGTGAAAAGTGTCACTATAAATAATAAATTACAAGAAAAGAATGATCAAGTTCAACAGTTGTTTTTCAATCTTCTTGTGTGAAAAATCTTCTACTCTTCCACCACACCACCGTGATAGTGACACCACTCCCTTGCTGTGGATTTCTTTTTAAAGGCTTTTATGTTTCAGTTTAAAAGTGAGTGTAACCATTGAAGTGTGTATGAAGTGATTTTAATAAATATGTCAAAATGGTATCACGCTATGTGGAGCACTTTATTCATTTTTTTCACATATGGAGCTGGCTTGATTGGAGTCACGGTTCATCACATGCAACCCAGGTGTGGTTCAATTGCTGTTTTGCCGAACACGAGAGTGGGAGGCTATACAATCTGGTGAGTGCGCTCTTCAGAGGGAGTGGTGTCACTATCACGGTGGTGTGGTGGAAGAGTAGAAGATTTTTCCCACAAGAAGATTGAAAAACAACTGTTGAACTTGATCATTCATTTCTTGTATTTTATTATTTATAGTGACACTTTTTCACCGGGTGTTAAAGAAATTTCTTTTCATGATAAAATTAATATTTTTCATGACACTATTATTATTTATATTTTTATGCATAAGTAGAGGGTCGTAGGCATTATACTGCTCTGACCCATTATTTTACACAATTTATATTAGCGCCGCTATCTCTATCTGTACACGTGTGAGAGGTATAGTTTTGGGATTCTGATCAGTTTATGTATTTATTTAAGTGGCAGCTTTTTTTCACTGTACACTGTGTATGTACACATATTTTGTATTCATTTACACATCTTTTATATAGCTTTGCACTTTTCTTTGGCGCAGTGGAGTAAGAGAGATTCAGGGGCGGTTTATTTGTATATCTCTTGCTACAAACCATAATATATATAATATAGTAATAATATATGAATAAATAAATGTTAAATAAATACACAAATAACTAAAAATCCTCATAAATAAATAAAATAAATGAATAATATGTAATATTATGTAATAATACATAGCATTAACCCCTAACCTTAAAAATTATTAAATACATTATTATTATTATTATTATTATTAATAATAATAATAATAATAATAATAATAATAATAAAAATACTAAATAAACGACCAAACCTGAGCAAAAAAATAAATTGATAATTATTTATTTATTTTGTGATAGGTCTAGGGTGTTTAGTTATTTATTATTATTATTATTATTATTATTATTGTATTTTATTGTGGTTGGGGTTTAATTATTTATTTTTACTTAGTATTCATTTATTAAATGTATGATTATTCTTATTTATTTGTGTATTAATTTTACATTTATTTATTCAGTTATGATTATTATTAATAGTAGTAGTAGTAATAGTAGTAGTAGTAGTAGTAGTAGTAGTAGTAGTAGTAGTAGTAGTAGTATTAACACTCTAACCCTAACAAAAAAATGAATAAATAAATAATAACCCTAATCCATAATCCTAACCCTAACCCCAACTCCCAATCCTAACCCTAACCTAACCTAACTCTAACCCTTTACCCGAAAAAAAAATAAAAAAATAAAAAAAGAATAAAAAAATAAAAGCTAATGTAAAAGCTAAAAAAAACAGAAATATTTAGGAACACATTATATTCTCTATTGGCTAATAAAAAAAACACCAAAGCTCAAAAACGCTGTATACAAATGGGCAAATTGCTCATAACAACGCACCAAAAACGCCAGAAAAACGCCCAAAGATGCTACTCGCAGGTGTGAATGCAGCCTTAGCTTTGCTTAAGTTGCACATAAGAAGCTGGTGCAAGTAGAAGCTGCCGCTAATGCCTATGAAATCATTTTCTAGAGGCAGCAGAGGAATATTTCCCCTAAAATAACAATTGTGAAATTACTGAAAACAGGAAATACACACACTATATTATCAAAAGTATTGGGACGCCTGCCTGGGAAACCTTCTGGATAATCATAAGACACATAGCTTTCCAAGTATACACGCGGGCACTAAGAAAACAAAATATATATATATATATATATATATATATATATATATATATATATATATATATATAGATCTCTGCTTTATGGAGACAAATAGAATGTTAGTTGTGGTGGGAATCAAAAATGGGATGGGTGCCAATCCAAAAATGTGGAAGAATAAGGGATATCCTCTCATGACACCACGAGGAGCAGATTGTAACAGATGTGGAACCAATTTATCAGTGATAACTTAAAAAACAGTATTTATTTACTACAAGGTACAATCATCAATTATCAAATCAGCATAACACATGTGGTATAAATTGACACATTTTAACAAGAGATACATGGCAATTATAGGATGATTAAAAGATAGTAATTATATAAACCTGGCGTATGTTAATAACGTGTTTCGCAATAGTTGTTATTTCAGGACAAATCCTGCCTAGAAGGTATATAGGTCATCCAAAATTAACATAAAGAAAATAATCTGAAAATAATATACGCTATATTTTCAAAAGTATTGGGACACCTGCTTTTACATGAACTATAATGGCATCCCAGCCTTATGCCCCGTACACACGGTCGGATTTTCCGATGGAAAATGTCCGATCGGAGCGTGTTGTCGGAAATTCCGACCGTGTGTGGGCTCCATCGCACATTTATTGGATTTTCCGACACACAAAGTTGGAGAGCAGGAGATAAAATTTTCCGACAACAAAATCCGTTGTCGGAAATTCCGATCGTGTGTACACAAATCCGACGGACAAAGTGCCACGCATACTCAGAATAAATAAAGAGATGAAAGCTATTGGCCACTGCCCCATTTATAGTCCCGACGTACGTGTTTTACGTCACCACGTTCAGGATGATCGGATTTTCCGACAACTTTGTGTGACCGTGTGTATGCAAGACAAGCCAACATCCGTCTGAAAAAATCCTAGGATTTTGTTGTCAGAATGTCCGAACAAAGTCCGACCGTGTGTACACCCTATTAGTCTGTAGGGTTCAATATTGAGTTGGCAATTTTTTATTTGAGAATCTTGCAAACAAGAAACACATTCCAACTTTTTTTTTTTATACAAAAATATAAAAAAATAAATATTATACATATATACATATATATATACATACACACATACATATATTTCCTCTTTTCTTTTTTTCCAATATGCATAACATATTGTATATACGACTAAACATAATAATAAAGGCTTACTTCAACCTATAATATATGAACAAAAAGGGTTTTTTTTTTTCCAACCAAGAGGAATATCACTGTATTATATTATACTATATACATATATCACTAAATAGCACAGACATCTTCAACAATTCTACACATTACTCAACTTGATTAACATTCAGACCAAGAAACATAGATTATCATGTGTATGTAGCCTTTCTTCAAAATTATATTTATCCTTGAAAATCTAAAGGAGTGTCCAGAGAGAAAACAGGGAAAGAACCCAACACCCAGAGATCAACAAACAGCAGCTACAGGCCTGATATTCCTCCACGCCTTTATCCAGACCCTTTGCCGCCATCTGTCTTTCTCGAGACCCCGAATTTTCCCTACCTCACCAAGAATCTCACACACCACCACCGGAACAGGAAGGACTTTCTGCCGAAGGGATACCTGACACCGTGCATTCCAGGTGTAATATCGGACTACTAAGCTGACTAGAAAAAGAGTGTCCAAATCAAATCCCTTGCGATTCTGCAATGCTCCATACACCCACTCAGCATAAGACATGCAAGGCAGGAAAGGAATATTCAGAGCCCTCCCCACCTTTTTATAGACTTCTATATTGAAAGGGCACTGAAGCAAGAAGTGGTCCATGGTTTCCACTTCACCCTGACACTCCACTCTTGGACAACCACGATTGTCCAAAGAGCGGCACTTCACGTTCCCCCTCACATAGAGCCTACCGTGGAAAGCGAGCCAGGCCTGGTCCCTAAATTTCAAGGGAATCCGCTCAGAATTTATTAAACGTAAACCCTCCCTCATAATATGACCTGGGCAATCCCTTAAGGCCAGTGGCGCATGAAAGACAGTACCCACGATCTTCTCCCCCAGGAGTCTCCTAGGAAGGGACCTGATATCCTCCGCTGTCACATGCCACCGTTTAAGAATTTTCAGGCACAGGGCAACATAAGCCGGGAGCTTACCATGCTTGATCCTTAGGCTTTTCACTGGCCCGCCACTCTCCCAACAGCCCAGAAAAGGTCTAAACCAGATCTGGAAAATACCTACCCATCCAGGCGGTCTCTCTGCTAGCATGTTACCAAAATTGTGTTTCAAAAACATCAGAGAGAAGAACACAACCGGGTTGACCATCCCTAGGCCACCCTTCCACCTAGATAGGTAAGTCACATTCCGCTTCACAAGATTCAGCCTGTTCCCCCATAATAATTGGAAGAAACAACTATAAATCCTGGTATAGCAAGACTCTGGCAAGATGCAAACAAAGCTGACATACAAAAAGGTAGGAATCAGGTAGGTCTTAATCAAGTCCACCCTTTCCCTCAAGGAGAGCCGCCACCCTTTCCAGCATTTCACCTTGACATCAGCATCATTCAGCCTGGCTTCCCAATTTGACTTACTGTAATCATCAGGGTCAAACTCGATGCCTAATACTTTGACTTTCTGCTGAGGCCTCGGGAAGGTGTCCGGAAGTGCAAAGCTCTCACCTCCCTCGCTCATCCAAAAAACGTCACTTTTATCACGGTTGACCTTGGAGCCTGATGCCTCGGAATACTGCTCTATAACTGAAACCACCTCCTGTGCCTCCTCTGTCCCAGAGATAAAGACAGAAACGTCATCAGCATAGGCTACAACCCTCAAGGGCGGCTCACCAGTAATGCCCACCGGCACCCCGCACAACGGTCCGCTCTCTAGCCTTCTGATGAAGGGGTCGATTGCGAACACATATAGCAAAGGGCTCAGCGGACACCCCTGGCGCACCCCCGATCCAACCCTGAAGGGCCGTCCAACCCAACCGTTAACAAGCATGAAGCTCTCTGCCTCTCTGTATAAAGTCTTAAGCCATCCAATAAACCCACCCTCCAGGCCATACTTGTCAAGGAGAAGCCAGAGGTACTCATGATTGACACGATCAAAAGCCTTCGCCTGATCCAGTGCCAGCAAATACTTTCCCCAGCCTTCAGCCCTGCAACGTTCCAGAGCCTCCCGGACAGCTAACACCGCTGAAAAAGTGCTTCTGCCCTGGACCGAACAGTGCTGCTGACGAGAAAGCAATCTGTCTGCTACTGACGACAAGCGCCAGAAAATTATCTTCGCCAGAATCTTTCTATCGACATTGAGAAGGCTAATGGGGCGCCAATTCTCAATCATCGAGGGATCCTTGCCTTTTGACAACAGAATCACAGCAGATTGTCTCATGGAGGGAGGGAGCGAACCCTCCTGCAGACAGCCGTTAAATACCTCCACAAGATAAGGTACCAAGCTGGATTTGAAAATCTTATAAAATTCAGCCGTCAATCCGTCTGGCCCAGGGGTTTTCTTAATAGCCAGACCATCTATAGCTTTGACTACCTCTTCTGCTGTGATTCCCCCTATCAAACTTGCAAGCGGAATGTTATTTTCCAGACCTGGTGTAGAATCCAGAAAACTCGACATCTTTGCCCGATCGAGGTACTTCTCCCCCAGAAGATCCACATAAAAAGACCTTGAGACCTCCAGGATCCCTGACCTGGATTTCGTCAAAGAGCCCGTACTATCCCTTAGCCCAACAACCGTCTTAACTGCTGCGCTTTGTTTGCAGTTCTGATAAGGGTCGGGCGAGTGATATTTCCCGTAGTCCCTTTCCAGAACCAAAGAAGCGTGCCGGTCATACTGATACTTCCTAAGGAGAAGTTTCACCTCAGAGATTGCCCCGGAATCTCCACCACTCGAGACAAGGCGATCAAGTTTTCTCCGCAGCTGCTGGTAGGCAATGTACTTACCAAGCTGTTTCCTTTTTCCTATGGCTTTGAAAAACCCACTAATCCGGCTTTTGGCAAGCTCCCACCACTCCGACTTACTGCTGCAGAAATCCAGGATGGTTACCTGAGCCTGAAAAAAATCCTCAAAAGATTGTCTTACCTCCTCGTCATCCAGCAGAGCCGAATTCATCCTCCAAATACCCTTTCCTTTAGGTGGCATATCTGAAGCATTGAGAATCACAGACAGCAAAAGGTGATCAGAAAACTCCACCATACGACACTCAGGAGCCGAAAAGGCAGAGTCCCCTTTTAAAAAAAACCTATCTATCCTGCTCTCACAACTGCCTCGCCTAAATGTGTACCCCGTGCTGTCTGGGCAACGCTTAATATGCGCATCTTCCAGACCTGCTTCCCTGGCTATCGTATTAAGAAAAACGCTATCATATCTCAGGCTGTCAGTGGAGCCTTTCCTGTCTTTGGGCCTAGTAATGGTGTTAAAATCACCTCCAAAGACAACTTGCCGAGATGTAAAAAGGAAAGGCTTAATCTTTGTAAAGAGGCATTTCCTCTCCCATCTAGTCTGTGGTCCATAAATATTTATTAAACGCAGATCATGCCCCTTCACAGAGACGTCCATGACCATACACCTTCCAATCTCTACCTCGATAACCCGCAGACACGTTACCATGCCAGTAAAAAGTACTGCAACTCCGCTGTAAGGCTCAGCCGCAAGAGACCAGAAGGAGGGCCCACGCCTCCACTCCCTCTTTGCCAGGTGGACACCGGCAAGTCTATTTAGCCGGGTCTCTTGCAAAAATAAAATATCAGCATCCATCTCGCTGAGCAAAAATAAGGCCATATTACGAGCCCTTACAGATTTTATGCTGGCAACATTAATCGTTGCCAACTTTATCGGAGTGGGAACTGCCATCAGGATGATTGAGGTAGGCGTTTCTTAGCCTGAGCTCCCTCCCCCCTTACTGGAGACCTTGACCTCTTTAGAGAACACTCTACCTCATCTTCCTCCATCTGAGACACGGAATTAGAAGACTCCTCCTCCCCCTCAGATAAGGACCCAAACTTGTTTCCCAGTGGTAGATCATCTACCTCTAAGGATGAAACCGAGGAGGCAGAGGTCAGGACTACCTTATTCCTCCTTCTCCCCACCTTGGTCCACTCTCCCTCCTCCCCTGAAACATTACCCTGAAAGACCTCATCTACATTATTAGCAGTGGCAACTTCCCCCTTCTTCACCTTAGAACCTCCACTAGAGGTTTTACGCTGCCTTAGGGAAGGCCCTGATGAAGCTGCCACCTCAGATCTGCACGAATCTGCCCCTTTGGCAGCCTCAGACAATCTGGATGACTTATGTACTTTTGGAACACTGGGCACTTGAAACACTGGGGAAGAACACACAACAGAAGTAGACACAGACACAGTAGGGAGCACAGACTGGGGAGCAGACACAGTAGGGATCACACCTTCAGGCTGGGAAACTGACACCTGGGGGGGGTCCTCAGGACTAGCTGAAACAGCTCCACCAACCCCTTGCTGCCCCCCACGTTCCTCCTCCTCCATCCTCAGAAGTTCTTCCACCACCTCTGGCTGATTATGGAGGGCTTCAGGGCAAAGACTATAGGGGTGACCTAACTTGTTACAAAGATTACAACGAATACTATTGCAGTCTTTTGCAACATGCCCTGAGCCCTGACAGAGGGAACATTTCTGCACAGAACATGAGCTTGAAAAATGCCCCTTTTCACCACAGCGATGACACAACTTTGGTTGCCCTGCATAAAAAGTAATAATCCTGTCACGACCTATAAAGGCAGACGAAGGGATGTGCTTAACAACATTACCCGTGACATGCAGTTTTACCAACACCGTCCATCCTCCTGTCCAAATCCCCCTATCATCTACAACTTTCCTCAATGGAGCTTGGACATCAGCATATCTCCCCAACCACACTACCAGATCCGCAGCAGGAATGGACTCATTGCGTACCAGAATGGTGACGTTCTTATATAATGGCTGGCGAGAGATTACTTTGGGTGACAAACCTGCCCATTTTGGGGACTTCTTCCACCTCTGCTCATACCTCTCCCAAAAGACATCTAATCCTTCCGCCTTGACAAAGGAGAGGTCATACTCATATGACCCAACTGGGCTGATAAGGGCAAAAACCTCCTCTGCTTTAAAACCCATCCCCAGAATACGGTCCACCACATCTCTCCTATTTGGGGGGGGGCCTTCTCCAGTCCACCTCAATTGGACCACATTGCGGCGTTTAAAGAAGCTACCAGATGGTGTCAGATTGGCCTGACCTTCACTCACATCAGTCCCAGTGACCTCAGAATAACTGGCCCTACTCACCCTTGGGACAGGTGCAGCCACCGCTGCAGCATAGGAAATAACTGCACTCCTTGCAACATCCCGCACATCACTTTTAGTTACAGACCCCTCTTTAGAAACAACATTATCATCAACAGATGGAACAGAGACTTCTGACACAGAAATATCATCTACATTACCCTTGGTAATTCTTACTTCATTACCAGTAACTAAAGGGTTAATAACAGCAGAGATGTCTTTATCAGCACTCTTCACAGCAGAGTCTGCACACCCCTCACTGGCTCTCTGTACACAGGTGGGAGTCTCAGCCAGGAGATGAGCTTGCTCTCCACTGCCCTCTACAGCACCATCTATAGGAACTACATCTCCATTATGTTTTATAGGCAAATCTTTAACAAAAACGGCTTTTTCAGCCAACCGATGCTTCAAAGGTTTTGGGGGGACATCACTATCCTCTTCTTCATCCTCAGATGATCCAGACACGGCAAACTTGCGACCATGCAAAGGGGATTCCATTTCTGTTATTAATTTAAGCATTCCTGCTCCCTTCACAGACTCAGATGGATCATCTTGCTCCATAGCCTCCTGCTGCGGTGACAAGGGCACAGAACTTCCTTGGCCCAGTGGCATACTGGCAGTCAAAACACCTGACTGCTGATCACCCGCAGCCTGTGTGCCAGAGCTTTCTCCACTTTTTGCAGGCATACTGATACTTGGCTCAGAATGTAAAGATTTTCCAGCGTGCTGGCCAGAAACACAGTCCAAGCCCGAAGAAACTTTTTTGCTTTGCACTGACCTTTCTTTCTCGCACTCTGGTGATGCTTCTCCTCCACTGGACTCTATGGTCCCTCTGCGCATTGTACGGAAGCGATCATCATTGCCATATTTCTCCTTGAAAGCTCCGCTGGTTTCTTTCAATGCGGCCACCAGCAGACTCTGCTTTTCCACTTTAGCCTCCAAAGCCATTAACTCAGGCCGCATCTGTCTTCTCTTGGAACTGTGAAGCCGGTCATTTGCAATTTTTTTATGTTTGAAGTCAAACTTCAACTTCGCCAGTACTTCCTCCTCCTTGGCAATTCTCGCAATCCTAGCACAAACCTTCTTTCTGTAGGCTGACAGGCTTTCACCTTTAGCTGGGCCATTTCCCAGGTCCTCAAACACTGGTATGGGAGGACCGGTACTCTGGCCATCCGGGGGATCCTCCCCGGGGTCCACCCCAGATTCCTGCATCCACTCTGGGTATAGGGAGTAATCAAGCTCCCTGGATCAGTAGGCCTCTCTGGAGCTCAGGAGATCAGCAGTAGTGCAGCCACACCCTTTGCAGCTGTAACAGCTTCAACTCTTCTGGGAAGGTTGTCCACAAGGTTTAGGAGTGTCTATGGGAATGTTTGACCATTCTTCCAGAAGCACATTTGAGAGGTCAGGCACCGATGTGGACAAAAAAGCCTGGCTCACAGTCTTCGCTCTAATTCATCCCAAAGGCGTTCTATTGGGTTGAGTTCAGGACTCTGTGCAGGCCAGTCAAGTTCCTCCACCCCAAATCCATGTCTTTATGGACCTTGCTTTGTGCATTGGTCCAAATCATTTGGTGGAGGGGAGGATTATGGTGTGGGGTTGTTTTTTCAGGGGTTGGACTTGGCCTCTTAGTTCCAGTGAAGGGAACTCTTAAAGCGTCAGCGTACCAAGACATTTTGGACAATTTCATGCTCCCAACTTTGTGGGAAGAGTTTGGAGAAACCCCCACAAAAACCCTTAACCACTTGCTGACCAGCCGTTGTCATTATACAGCGGCAGGTCGGCACGATCCTGCGTGCCGTCGTAGCTATGAGTTGGCTCCTTTAACATTGAAACTTGATATTTTGCGGAAGGAGGCACAGTCGCCCGGCGACAGACATGTCCAGCTGAAGCTCCACATCTCTCGGGACTCCTCAGCTGATAAAGATACCCACAAGGCATGGTAAACTGAAAATAATCTTACCATAAGTCTTTGGTGCCGCCTGAGGTAAAAATAAACTAAAGAGTGACAAGGATACATAGTCTAGAGGCCCCTGTAAAATGGCACAGCCTCCTCCTTCCTCACACACAAACACATCTCGTGCTGCTAAGCAACTGCAGTTACCTCGGGATGCCTATAATGACTCTGACTGTCAATACAGCGCGCGCTTCACAAGAAAAAAAACAGATTCCTTACATCCAAATATTTTGAGACCAATAGAAAAAATTGTTACAGAAAGCCTTTAAGCAGACCTCAGACTATATAACTGAGTCTCACAAAAGAAATCCGTGAGTTAGGCCAGCGCACTTCTGACCTAGAAATCAGAGTGGATGACATGGAAACGAATGTACTGTCCCATGATAATGAATTAGAGACTCTTAAGGAGGAAAACCCTATTCTCTAAAGACGCTTAGAGGACTTTGAAAATAGAGCCCGTCAATCAAATCTTCGTATACGAGGAATACTTGAGGCTATTGTTGACCTTCATTCTACTATGACCGAACTTTTCCTAGAACTATTGCCGTCAATCCCGGTCAATCATTTGGAGATGGATAGGATTCACAAAGCTTTAACACCACGCAAACCAGGAGGTCCGTCTCGTGATATTATTGCGAAATTCCACTTCTATCGCACCTAAGAACAACTCATGGCTGCAGCTAGAGGAAAAGATCTACTCATCTTTCAAGATCATCCTCATCAGCTTTTTGCTGACCTTTCCCCAATAAATGTGGCTCTACGACGTGCACCGAAACCCTTACTTCATAATCTACAGCAACGTCAGATCCCTTATCAATGGGCATTCCCATTTTCTATCCGCTTTACCTATCAAGGTGTCAAACATTCCTTTGGATCCTCAGATGAACTACAAAACACTCTACAAGAACTACATCTTATCGAAAGATCTTCAACTAGCCCTTGTCGACGCTCAACATCCAGCTCCCCTCAAGAATCCTCCAAATCTGAAAAAGATAGAGGCCGACAAAATTCCTCTAAGAGAAGTCGATTCAATTCTCCCGAAATAGATCCTGTAGACGCAATGGCCTGAATGACTTTCACTCCTCATCTTGAAGCATATTCAATCTTAAGGCTTAGCCTTTATTTGGTTACTAAATTATTTACCACCTTTAGTATAATCTGACTAAACTTATTTAAAATAATACTGTTCTATTAAGTTTTGAACTTCCCCCTTTATCCCCCACAACCTCGGATAAACATATTTTATGTTTTATCTATTTACCCCTTCCACTCCCCCCTTAAGCCAGTGAGATACATATTGTCTGGCTTATAACCTTATTTACTTATATTTATCTTAGAGAAAAATCTAGTTATTTTTTAAATTGAAGTACCTCTATTGTTTTATATTTAATGATCCTGTTTATCAATAACACTATTTTCCTTCTTCATTACTGGCAATCCTATGATAAGTAATATTGCTATGCAAACCATACAGTTTCTTATTTTAAAGTAAACAAGAAAGAATTGCGCTATTAAAGTCCAAACGTATTTATACTCACCTTACAGTATAGTTATTAATAGCTAATTAAACTTTTATTTTTTTTACCCTTGCTCATTTTTTTTTTCATTTTTTTTTTAACGGCCAAACTTGCGTGTCCAAGTATTCCTCTTTTTCTGTATATAGATCTAGGCCGTTGGGGTCTCGAGAGATTGTCACTGCTCCCCCTATCTTTCTGTCCTAGGATAAACCTCCATTCTGACCTATTATTATTGGCGGAGCTCCTCGGATAGATAGTAGGTCTTTGAGTTAGCGTTCTTTTTATGCACTCAGTACGCCGCCTTTTTACTTTTCTTATACGCACAATTTACTTACTATTATTTGACTATATGACTCTTATGCCCTGTACACACGATATGATTTTCCGATGGAAAATGTGTGATAGGACCTTGTTGTCGGAAATTCCGACCGTGTGTGGGCTCCATCACACATTTTCCATAGGAATTTCCGACACACAAAGTTTGAGAGCTTGCTATAAAATTTTCCGACAACAAAATCCGTTGTCGGAAATTCTGATCGTGTGTACACAAATCCGACACACAAAGTGCCACGCATGCTCAGAATAAATTAAGAGATGAAAGCTATTGGCTACTGCCCCGTTTATAGTCCCGACGTACGTGTTTTACGCCACCGCATTCAGAACGATCAGATTCGAGCCAACATCCGTCGGAAAAAATCCATGGATTTTGTTGTCAGAATGTCTGATCAATGTCCGACCGTGTGTACAGGGCATTAGTCTCTCTTTCTTCCTCTTTTTCTGTCTCTACTCCCCTCTTGGTTCTTGCCCCCCCCCCCGGATAATTGTAGACTCACAATCCTTGAATGCAGTATACTACAATATTTCCTTTAAGATTTACCGATTGGCCCCTTAAATGTCCTTACGCTAAATGTACAAGGTCTAAATATTCCACAAAAGCAAACTAAAGTTTTTCGCTCCTTAGCTTCCTCAAAAGCACATGTTGTATTCTTCCAAGAAACCCATTGCGCAGATGAGGCGACCCCTAAATATTTTGGTTCAGCTTATCACCAAGTTTTCACAGCCTCTGCCAAAACTAAACAAGGAGGGGTGCTAATAGCCTTTCATCGTACTACAACCTTTTCCCATCTGATAGAGATCAAAGATCCAGAAGGTCGCTATCTTATACTCACGGGATATCTATTCAATTCTCTAATCACAGTGGTATCTTACTATGTTCCTAACAAAACTCCATCCTCATTCCTCTCCAATTTATTACAGGTAATTGATACTCATAAAGAGATTCAAATCAAGTCCTTTATCCTTTTTTAGATAAATCCCCAACTCCTGTTGCATCTAGTTCTCAATCTCGTAAGTTCCAACAACTTCTTCAACAACACTATTTATTAGATTCTTGTTGGGAAATCAATCTTGCTAGGTGCCCATTTACTTTTTATTCTCATCCCCATAAATCATTTTCCCATATTGATCACATTTTGATCTCAATAGGCATGACCCCTGAACTCCTTTCTTCATCTATTATCCCTTTTCCATGGGCTGACCACTGTGCTGTACTTTCAACTTTCACTTCTCTAATACCCAAAACACAAGATTCTATATGACATATTAATGACTCAATCCTATCTCATCCATCACACTCCTCTGATCTAGAAATAGCCATAAAAGATTACCTGGCCAATAATGAGACCCCTAATATATCCCCACTGACCCTATAGGAAGCTCATGAACCTGTTCTCCGTGAGGTTTGTATACGCCAAGCCTCATTTCTTAAAAGAGAAAAACGACAACCAAAACAAAAATTAGAAGCAGCATTGAGTACATGCCACACAATCTTTTAATCCAATCCTACCCCTGTGACTAAATTACAGCTTGATAAAGCACTTTTAAACCTTGACCTCTTTTTATCAGAATCTGTTGATAAAATGTTGTGCAAGTCTAAACATAAATTTTATCTTAAAGAGAAGTTCCACCCAAAAATGGAACTTCCGCTTTAAGTACTCCTCGCCCCCTGACATGCCACAATTGGCATGTGATTTTTTGGGGGGGAGGCTGGGTACTTGGTATGGAGTGGGACTTCCTGTCCCACTTCCTCCTTCCGGGCTTCTAACTGCCTAGGTGATTCCCTCCCAGCAATGTTCTGGAACACGTGACAGGTCCCAGAACATTGCCTGGCCGGGATCTGTGTGTTTACACACACAGATCCTGGTTCTCTCTCTGTCACGAGCGATCATGGGTGCCCGGCGGTCTTCGTGCCCGCCGGGCACTCACATCGGCTCCAGGCACATGCTAAGGGCACGCGCGCGCCCCCAAGCGGCCAAAAGGCAAATCGACGTAAGGTTATCCCAGCCGAGCCAACCTGCAGAAGTAAAACTGCGGCGGCTGGTCCAGAAGTGGTTAATAAATAAAGACCAAGCCGGCTTTATCCCACAGCGCCAAGCAGCAGATAATGTACGCAGGACTACTTTACTAATTCAAGCAGCTAAATCACGACAAATACACATCTGCCTCTTATCTTTAGATATCAAAAAAGCATTTGATACAGTTTCGTGGCATTACCTACCTACATTTCGTCCTGCAGCGTTGGCGATTTGGTCCTCATTTTCTTAGCTGGATCTCCTCATTTTACAAAAATCCCAAAGCCTTTGTTAAATATGCTGGATATAAATCAAACCCATTTGACATCTGTAGGGGTATGCTTCAGGGATGTCCACTTGTCCACCCGTTGCTCAATCAATCCGTACTGACCCCTCTATTAAAGGTCTAGATTTAGCTGGTCACCAACATAAACTTTGCCTATTTTGAAGATATCTTAATCTTTATGTCATACCCTCATATTTCTGCTCCTATTCTTATAAGTAAACGTGATCACTTTGCCCACAAATCTGGTCTAATTATTAACTCTCAAAAATCTATAGCCTTAAATATATCTTTACCTCCTCATATTTTACAACAAGCTCAAACATCCCTCCCTTTCTCATGGTCCACTTCATGCATTCTTTACCTAGGGATAACTCAAACCCAATTTTTCTGACATTTTCACTGCCAATTATCCTCCAATTTTGCGTCAAATATCTAATCTTCTGACACAATGGTTCTTTCTGCCATTATCTTTGATAGGTAAAATTAATGTAATAAAGATGCTATACTGCCCAAAACTCGTTATCTTTTTCGAGTTTTACACATCCCTGTTCCAGCATACCTTCTCAGTATACTACAACGTAAGGCATTAACTTTCATTTGGGGCTCCTTGAAACCCCATCTGCCCAAACACACTCTTTACCTTCCAAAGCCCGAAGGGGGACTAGGGTTTCCTAATTTTACCTCCTATAACCATGCAGCTCAATTAGCCCATATCCCTAAATATCACGCAAAACATGAAATTTTGCTTTGGGTTGCGCTGGGATCAATAGATCACGACCCACTTTCAATAACCAAACTTGTATGGTCTAATTCCTCCGATCGTAAAAAAACTCAATAATCCTATAACTAAACATACACTAGCCATTTGGGATAAATTTTAATTAGTAAATGGACTACAATCTCCCTATATACCTCTTTTATCATTTCTTAAAAAATCCACATTTCTATCCTGCTTGGTCTACCCCTAAATCTTTTAAAGCATGGACCTCCACTAATCTAACTCGACTCCGTGAGATAGCATCGTCTACTTCATTCAACTTTCCCTGACTTATGTGAAAGTCACAAACTTCCTAATTCAGAGCTCTTTCGATATCTTCAGATTAAAAAAAAAAATGTTATGCCATATATTAACGTGCTTAACGTGATTAACGTGCTTTGAAAATATATGTCAACTTGACCCACACACTAAGGGACTTATTTCAACTCTTTACACTCATCTTATTACTAAACAAAGCTCAGACCCACCATCATATGTGGCTAAGTGGGAGATGGATCTTGGGTTTTCGTTGGACGCAGTCGATTGGTATAAGATTTGGATCATAACTTTAAGTCATCCTCACAAAATATAGCTGCCTTAGAGACAAATTACAAAGTACCCACACAGTGGTATTTGGTCCCTGTCAGAATTGCAAAATATGCTCCAAATTATTTTCCATCTTGTTTTCGTGGCTGTGGTGATCTTGAATCACATCTCCATACATGGTGGGATTGCCCAGTAGCAAAAAAAATTCTGGAAAGATGTATTTCTTATGATTTCAACACTGTTTGAAATCCCTATCAATCCTGATCCTACAATAGCACTTTTTTAAACTTAGAACCGGCCACCCTCTCCTACCGCCAATTCAAACTCCTATTACGGATCACTACAGCTGCGAAACAAACAATTGCCAAAGCTTGGAAATCCCCGTCCTTAACCGCTTCAGCCCCGGAAGATTTTACCCCCTTCCTGACCAGAGCACTTTTTGTGATTCGGCACTGCGTCGCTTTAACTGACAATTGCCACATTACACCAAAACAAAATTGATGTCCTTTTTTTCCCACAAATAGAACTTTCTTTTGGTGGTATTTGATCACCTCTGCGGTTTTTATTTTTTGCGCTATAAACAAAAAAAGAGCGACAATTTTGAAAAAAAAAGCAATATTTTTAACTTTTTGCTATAATAAATATCCCCCCAAAAAATATTAAGAAAAAACAAATTTTTTCCTCAGTTTAGGCCGATATGTATTCTTCTACATATTTTTGGTAAAAAAGATTGCAATAAGCATAGTATATTGATTGGTTTGCGCAAAAGTTATAGCGTCTACAAAATAGGGGATAGTTTTATAGCATTTTTATTAATAATTTTTTTTTATTAGTAATTTTATCATGACTGCGACATTATGGCGGACACTTTTGACTTTTGTTTTGGGACCATTGTCATTTATACAGTGATCAGTGCTATACAAATGCACTGATTACTCTGTAAATGACACTGGCAGGGAAGGGGCTAAACACTAGGGGGCGATCAAGGGGTTAAGTGTGTCCTAGGGAGTGATTCTAGCTGTGGTGGGGATGGGCTACCACTGACATGACAGCGATCACTGCTCCCGATGACAGGGAGCAGTAGATCTCTGTCATGTCACTAGGCAGAACAAGGAAATGACTTGTTTACATAGCCACCTCCCCGTTCTGCGGCTCCGTGACAGGATCGCGCGCCCGCTAGCCGCGTCAATTAAAGCGGACGTACAGGTACGCCCATTTGCCCACCGCTGCCAATGAGCCAATGTATTTTGGCGTGCAGCGGTCGGCAAGTGGTTAATAATTGCTGAAACTAAAAATAGAGTCAATCAAGCAATGATCCATGCCAAAACAGAGGCTTTAACTCAAGATAAAATATCCAACTTTGAGAAAATATGGAATCCCTGGGTGACTCACTTTTTGCCTTCCAATTTTGATGCTTCCCTACTAAGACCTTGGTAATCTCGATTTATAATTCCATTCTCTGCTTTCATGGTATGTGTATGTTTATTACCATGTACTACCCCGGGGACCCCTACTACTTCTCATTTCTTTCTTCCCTATCTACTTTTTCTCCTACCTAAGATTACTTTTTCTTTTATCTTCTTTCTCTCTTCTACTTTTTCCCCCAATTCTCTCTCTCCTCTTTCAATTTACTCTTTATACAGTTCTGGTAGCAGAACTTTTATTTTCTTGGCTATCATTATACCAATTGTACATAGTTCCAATATGTAGTATATGATTTTAGATTCTATAATAAATTATTTAATTTTTTTTATTGCTATTTAAAAACTATACTCTTGATAATAATTAAGACCTTTTTTTTATTTGAGGTCATCTTATATTAACCTGGTCTAAGTTGGTCTTATCCTTTCTTATACAATGTATGACATCATCTTTTAAGTAGTTAGATCCATGCTAAAATTGTTTTAGTTAAACTACTTTTAGTTTATGTTGGAACTACAAGTCAATAGTATTACCATCAGGGTTGCCAACCTCCCATAGCATTTTTTACTGACAAAACATGGGAAATTTACTGGCGGAGCATATTTTTTACTGGCAACCTGAGAAATTACAGAACTCCTATTGAAAACTAACACAGTGAATATTTGAACAGTATAAACATGATATGGAAACACTGACGATACCTATAACAAAGTAATTTGCTTGATTTACACTTAAAAAGTCAACACAGCATGAAATTATCAGCCCCTGATATTTACTGGCAGTTGTAACAAAATCACAGATTTTTACAAACTGTCAGTAAATTTACTGGTGGTTGGCAACCCTGATTACCATATATGTGAACTTTTCTTTTGCTGCCACCATATGCCCTTATGAATGCTAATTGTTAAAATTCAATAAACAAATTTGACAAGAAACCTGATATTTCAGAAACCACATCAAGAAATGAGTTCAATTTGCCTGGAAGATATACAGTATATACTGAAATTTAGACTTACCCCCATAAAAAAGATGATGACCAATGCACAGAGAAAGACACCCGGTTTCCTCATATTCTTCAAGGGATGCTTACCACTCTATAATAACAAACGTATCTTGGACAGCTTTGTAGGACAAACAGTATAGCCCTTTGCTTTGTTGTGATACATCAGAGAATACAGTGAAGTAAAAAAATGCCTTCAGCATTCCCAGGGGAAAGCCAAAACAATAAAGCTTCAGTGCCGTAAATATTGCAAGCATTAATGTTCAGCTAGCAAGAGCTATGTACAGAATGCCGAGTGCATCCAACTGTTTCTTACATCTACTATATTACATCTTAGATCCAGGTAACAGCTGATCTACGTAAGCTTGTTTTATCTGCCCAAACCTGCTCACCTGCTTCACTCTGGCAGTCTTGTGGTTTAGGCTTCTCTGCCAAATAACTTTGCTAGGTCCTTCAATCCATGAGACCTTCCTGTAGACTACACTGTATTTGAACAAGGAAAATTAAAGGGGTTGTAAAGGTAAAAATTTTTTCACCTTAATGTATTCTATGCATTAAGGTGAAAAAACTACTGACACCTACCGCCGCCCCCAGCCCCCCTGTTTTACTTACCTGACCCCTCGAAAGTTGGCTGCTCGCTCCCGGCATCCATTCCGCTGCTCAGCCTGGCCGCTGATTGGCTACAGTGGATGGATTGGAAGCAGCGCAGCCATTGGCTCGCGCTGCTGTCAATCACATCCAATGACGCGGCGCGCCGGGGGGCGGGGCCGAGTGATACAGTGAGCGGCTATAGCCGCCGGCTGTATCACGGGATCGCGCCCGCAAGAACTAACCACCATGCGAGGGAGCTCGCATTAAGGTGGTTAGTTCTTGCGGGGAGGAGCTGAAACAGCCGCCGAGGGACCCCAGAAGACCAGGTTCGGGGCCACTCTGTGCAGAACGAGCTGCACAGTGAAGGTAAGTATAACATGTTTGTTATTTTTAAAAAATAAAAAAATTACCTTTACAACCCCTTTAATTTAGAATTAGCCCCAAACTTTTGATATTCAAACTGAAACTAAATTCAATTGCACTTACCTCCCATCCTTTGACACAATGTCTACAAGTCCAACGATAGTAAAGCACTGTTCCAAGTCAGTTTGCCCATCATCTGCTCCAGAAATCTTTACAAAAGGTGTCGCCAATCAAGGAAGCTTCAAACATAAAGTGGAGGGCCGCACACCGTTATAAGGTAGCTCCAAAAACTTTCATAAAACAAAAATCCACATGTAAGACATCACAGCAACAAACTTTCAGGGAGATGTGTTGACGCGTTTTACACTAAGGAGCGCTGTTATGAGTAAGTGCTCCTTAGCATGAAACGCGTCAACACATCTCCCTGCAGTTTGGTGCTGTGATGTCTTACGTGTGAGTTTTTGTATAATAAAAGTTTTTGGAGTTACCTTATAACGGTGTGCTGCCATCCACTTTATGTCTGAATTGACATCTGCAAGGTTCACGATCGCTGCTGACATATTCGCCCATCTTTGCATTTTTGGCCATTTTGATTGGCTGGCCTGGAATGATTCTCTTATGTGCTCATGTAAGTTGACCTATCTTGGCACCAAGAAACCCCAGGATTATACTGTTTATTGAGCTGCTCCATGCATGGCTCAGTGTACAATATAGAGAAACTTGCTAATAAGCAGGCATAGATACTATTATACAGTACATACACTATATTACCAAAAGCAGGGCTTTTTTTCAGCAGGAACGTGGGGGAACGCAGTTCCAGCACCTTCAGCACTGAATGCATATGCCAAGGGTGCTGGGATGTGCTGGGGAATCTATTGATGTTGTCTGCTGAGGATTCTATTGTCACTAGGTTGATCTATTGTTGCTAGGGAGCTCTATTGCTTTTGGTGGGGGGAATCTATTGTTTCTGGAGGGTCAATTGCAGATGTGAGAGATCTAATGTTGAGGGAGGGGTCTATTGTTGCTGGCTGCTAGAGAGTCTATTCATGCTGGATACTGGGAAATCTATTGTTGCTGGGTGTAAATTCTGTTGGGGTTCTATTGTTGCTGGGGGATCTATTGTTGCTGTGAGGGTTCTATTGTTGCTGGCTGCAGGGGGTCTATTTTACTGTCTTTTATTAGCAAATTCAATACAAACTACCTTGAACAAAAAAATATACTTTTCTGTATTCTCTAGGTAAAGGGTGGAACAGTGGATGGTGCTTGGAGGTTGGTAGGGGGCGGAGACCAGGTGTAACTCGGCACCTATTCTCAGAGAAAAAAGTCCTGACCAAAAGTATTGGGACGCTTACCTTTACACGCACTTTAACTTTAATGTCATCCCAGTCTTAGTCCGTAGGGTTCAATATTGAGTTGGCCCACCCTTTGTAGTTATAACAGCTTCAATTCTTCTGGGAAGGCTGTCCACAAGGTTTCTGTGGGAATGTTTAACCATTCTTCCAGAAGTGCATTTGTGAGGTCAGGCACTGATGTGGATGTCAGGAAAGGGTCCATCCGCTGGTAAGATATATCGTTTGGCGTGCAGTACTGGGGTCCACCAGCAGGTGTCTCCTGGCAGTTTTGAACTGTCAGGGGAATATTTCCCTGCTGGTGTCATTTCATCTTTTGGCCGCAGTACTGACGTCCACCAGCGGATGGATCCTGGAAGTATGGAGCAGACAACACTCCCTGCGCTCAGGTGTTACTTGAAGACAATATTGTCAGTCCCATAAATACCCGGCAAGCCCTCACATGCTTGCCTTGGTATCTCTCTCCTTGAGCCCTGACCTCGTTTGCCTGTTTACCGATCCTGAGCCTGCATCCGACCTTGTTCCCGAGCTTATCCTGACCCGGTCCCTTCTGTGTACCTGTGCCCTTCAGCCTGATCCATCCCCTCTCTGTCCTGTTGGTTCCCTGTCCCTCATTTACTGATCTTCCTGTGTATGATCTTGGCTTGGCTACTGTTTAAGCTTCTGGTATATCCCTTGTCCTGCTGACCTGCCGTGTATGACCCTGGCCTGGCTGACATCTGTGAATCCGGTACTGCCCCTTGCTGTATATATTGTTGTTGGTGGGTTTGTTGCGTTGGTTGTGCACTGTTTGTATTTTCTGATTTATCACCTATTTTAATAAATATTATTATTCACTTACATGCGTTTTGGGTTATCTCTGTGCAGTCCACACAGTCTGGTCTACTAGTCTCCTGACAGTGGACGAGAAGGCCTGGCTCACAGTCTCCATCCCAAAGGTCCATAAAGACATGGATGAGTGAGTTTGGAGTGGAGGAACTTGACTGGCCTGCATAGAGTCCTGAATTTAACCCAATATAACACCTTTGGGATGAATTAGAGAGGAGACTGCAAGCCAGACCTTCTCATCCACATTGATGCCTGACCTCACAAATGCACTTCTGGAAGAATGGTCAAACATTCCCATAGATACACTCCTAAACCTTGTGGACAGCCTTCCCAGAAGAGGTGAAGCCCTTATAGCTGCAAAGGGTGGGCCAACTCAATATTGAACCCTACAGACTAATGCCCCGTACACACGGTCGGACATTGATCGGACATTCCGACAACAAAATCCTAGGATTTTTTCCGACGGATGTTGGCTCAAACTTGTCTTGCATACACACGGTCACACAAAGTTGTCGGAAAATCTGATCATTCTGAGCGCGGTGACGTAAAACACGTACGTCGGGACTATAAACGGGGCAGTAGCCAATAGCTTTCATCTCTTTATTAATTCTGAGAATGCATGGCACTTTGTGCGTCGGATTTGTGTACACACGATCGGAAATTCCGACAACGGATTTTGTTGTCGGAAAATTTTATATCCTGCTCTCAAACTTTGTGTGTTGGAAATTCCGATGGAAAATGTGTGATGGAGCCTACACACGGTCGGAATTTCCGACAACAAGGTCCTATCACACATTTTCCATCGGAAAATCTGATAGTGTGTGCGGGGCATTAGACTGGGATGCGACTTCTGGTTCCGGTGCTGCATGGATGATCCGTCCTCCTCCTCGGCTCCGGTACTGCCGCTAAATTGGCTTAAAACAACCGCCCACAACATTGGATCGAACCGCTGACACCCTGTGGGGCTCCCCCTGCAGCCATGGAGCGACACCTGGACAAAAGCGGCTCCTGTTTCCAGACTTAAGTACACCAGCCAGACCCCGCGGCATGGAGCCGTCAGATCAGCAGACGGAGGAAATAGCGCAGGCAGTGGCTGCGCTCCTGGTCCCCACTTTAACATCCTCAGTGAAGAAGGCCATACATACAGGCATGTAGCTAATTAGAAGAGAGCTGGCTGACCATACTTCACGCCTTAATGAGGCAGAGACAAGGATTTCCTCAGTGGCAAAGGAGTTGTAGCAGGCACAAGCTTTTAAACAATCCCAGAACAAAACAAATCAAATTATCCTCCAAAAACTTGAGGATTTGGAAAAAAGGTTTGAGGCATAACAACCTCAGATTTGTGGGAGTGCCGGAATCCTTGCACCCTTCCACGCTTCTTGAGTTTTGTGCCACACAAATTCCTGAGGCGCTGGGCCTTAACTCCACATGTGTAGTGGAAAGGGCTCATCGCCTCGGATTGTACTCTGCTGACTTTGAATCACCTCGCCCAATAATCGCCAAATTTCTGAATTACACAGATAAAGTTGCCATTTTACAGAAATAAAAACAACTACGATCAATGCAAATTGATGGAATTAAGATCTTAATTTTTGCAGACAATTCTGTAGAAGTGTCCAAAAAAAGGAAGGCTTTCCAGCACATCTGTTCAGCGCTGTTCTCAAACCAAATCAAATTCACCTTAGCCTACCATGCAATTCTTCAGCTATGCTCACCGAATGGTGAACAGCTTACCTTTCAAGACCCTGCCGAAGTGGAATCCTTTCTATGCTTAATCCACCCAGAAGCTCATTCCAATTTCCCTCCCAAGGCACCAACTGTTACCCATCCTCTGGACCAATGGAGTCCCAGGAAGGATCCACCAAAACGCCTCAAAGCATCTGGTTTAAACAATCGCTACAACTTCCACTGACCCAATGGCCTTAGCCTTATTCCTCTATTTGGTAAACAGTCAGAATCTTAAGCTACTCAGGTTGTACCATTGCTCTTTATTTTCTCCTGTACTGTATTATGTTTGACTCTTTTTTTTTTGAGTCGGTACTTCTCATTGCACCCAATGCGGAAAAAAGCGAAGTCACCCATAGGTATGTTGAATTGGTTTATTTACACCCTACCTATGCTCCCTTTCTTTAGTTATACTGCAAATCCCCTAAAAGTTGGTCGCCTCCATTTACACTACTACATTCAACTGGATGAAACCCTCGGGCCTCTTATCACATTCATTCTTAAGGCCCGTACACACGATACGAAAATCAGATGGAAAAATTTGTACAACGAGCTGTCTGCAGGTTTTTCGGATACATAGTACGGTGCTTTCGACAGCCGATTTCACTTTATTCGTCAGACAAAAGCTGGATGTGCAGACTATAAAATTTTTGTCGGATGTGAACTCAGCGTCTGATTTTCATCTCATTAGTACGGTTTTCGTACGAAAAAAATCATAAGAGCAAGACTACGCATGCTCAGAAATGAAACATACATACTATTCAAGACGTTACATCACTTCTGACATTGTATTCTGTCATGAGAAAATTTTTGTATTGCTAGAAACCTCTTCACTTTTGACATGAGACTAGCATGCCACAAAAATCGGACGTTCTGTCATCCGAAAATCAAAGCGTGTGTACGAGGCTTTACCCTCATTAGTAGCCCTAGCAACTACACCTGCTTCCTCACATCACCACCCTAAAAAAACCCCATGAGAATCACATCTTGGAATGTGAAAGGGTTTCGATCCCCCCATAAAAAGACTGAAAATTCTTCGCCATCTCAAATGGATGAAAACCGATATCGCCCTATTGCAGGAAACACATCTACTGATTGCCTATGTATAAAAAAGTTATGGGTCTGAGGCAGTTGGGAGAAAGGCCGGGGTAGTCATATTACTACACAAGAACCTTTCATGTGAAATAATCGCTCTAGGCACCGACAGTCAAGGACGTTTTATAACTGCCCGACTATGCCTCAGAATCGTTTACGCTCCCAACAACCCAGGCCAACCCTTCTTCTGTGAGTTATCCACAAATCTTCTAAAACTCCCCCAAGCTTTACACCTTATAGGAGGTGGTTTCAACATTGTCATGCACCCCAGCGATGACAGGTCCCCCGCTGGAAACTCTTCTAGGAAATCTGTAGACCCACAGCAGACACCTCTTGCCTCCACCATGGACTCCCTGCATCTTACTGACGTTTGGCACCTGTTTCATCCAGCTGACAGAGAATGTACTTTTTTCTCCTCCCCACATAAAACCCTTACCAGAATAGACTACATCTTTAGCACTGACAGTCTTCTCTCACAAATAATAGAAGCGGAGGTCCATGATATTGCCATCTCAAATAATGCCCCAATATCTGTCTCGCTTGAAGACCCTATCTCCAAAAACAACTCCTGCCTATGGGGTTACCCTACTTTTCTCTCTAACAATGCCGATTTTAAAACCTACATGGGGTCAGCCTGGGAGGAATACATAGCTGCCAATTCTCCTCACAAGGACAGTCCTAATCTCTTCTGGGAGGCTGGCAAAGCCTTCCTTAGAGGCTGGATTATTTCTTACGCCGCCTCTTATAGGAAATATACCATGTCAATTTATCGTAAAGCGAGCTCCCGCCTTAATCTAGCACAGCGCTCTCTAGCCTCTAGTAGTACCCTTGAAAATAGATCCGAATGGCAGGCAGCTAAATGCGCCTTTGACTTCTGGGAAGACAAGCTAGAATTGATTAAACGCTCATATGGATGCCACCCTTCATAAATTTGGTAACAAATCAGATAAATTATTGGCCAGGCTATGTAGAGGCCCCCATCGCCCCACCTTCATCACTTCTCTGCAGGACTCCAATGCCATTACTAAGACCATTCCCTAAGGAGTTAATAGAGTCATACTCCAATGTTGGAAACTGGAGATAACCAGGTGCAAATTACGCCACCCCTGACCTGTATTACCACCTCCGCGCTATGTTAATAAATCACTGACTGCAGATATACATCATTACTATTATTTTTTTTTTTCAGGTACTTGTATAGCGCCATCAATTTACACAGCGCTTTACATATACATTGTATAGTCACATTAGTCCCTACCCTCAAGGAGCTTACAACCTAAGGTCCCCAACACACATTCATACACATACTAGGGCCAATTTAGACAGGATACAATTAATCTACCAGCATGTCCTGTTACTGTATACATAGCTATATACAGGACAGATATATACAGATATCTGCAGTCAGTGATGATGGAGGAAGGTCTCTATAGAAGGTCTCTATATACAGGAAGGAAGGCAGGTGTATATCACTAGCTGTATACAGGACAGATGATGTATACCTGCATACCCTGATCTGTGAGGCTGAGCTATATACTCTGATCTGTGAGGCTGAGCTATTTTCCCTGATCTGTGAGGCTGAGCTAAATACCTTGATCTGTGAGGCTGAGCTATATACCCTGATCTGTGAGTCTGAGCTGTATACTCTGTCCTGTGATGCTAGGGCTGTATACTCCTGTCCTGTGATGCTAGGGCTGTATATCTAAAAGTAATAAAAAATATTCAGCGCTGACTGCAAACAGGACACAATCACAATAAATGCTAGCAGACACTCAAAGGTAAATTCAACAACACCTCTCATAAATGTAAAAAGCAAGACAGTGCTGCGCAATTACTAAATGTCCATAGGTAGTGGATGTGTATGAAATAGCAAATAAAAATGTAAAGGCAAGACCAGTGGTGTACACTCAAGACGACAAGGATCTCTGATCCAGTGACTGTGATCCCTCCACCACACATGGATGGCCTCTCACCTTAACGATTCGATCTGAAACAGGTCACAAAGCACAAAACCATATAACAGATGGAGCAGTCCTGGTAGTGGTTTCCACGGATTCAGCGCTCATCAAGGTAAGGGGATGCCACATATGCAACAAGAAATGACAAATCTGGTGCTCTCTGTATGAAGCTTTATTGATAAAGAATGAAAAGAAACTCACTTACATGTAGCCGCACTCAGATCCGAGTGCCGGTGAAACAGCGTGTGATCGTATCAGAGACAGATGACCTTTCGAGTTTCTTTTCGTTCTTTATCAATAAAGCTTCATACAGAGAGCACTAGATTTTGTCATTTCTTGTTGCATATGTGGCACCCCCTTACCTTGATGAGCGCTGAATCCGTGGAAACCACTACCAGGACTGCTCCATCTGCTATATGGTTTTGTGCTTTGTGACCTGTTTAGGTGAGAGGCCATCCATGTGTGATGGAGGGATCACAGTCACTGGATCAGAGATCCTTGTCGTCTTGAGTGTACACCACTGGTCTTGCCTTTACATTTTTATTTGCTATTTCATACACATCCACTACCTATGGACATTTAGTAATTGTGCAGCACTGTCTTGCTTTTTACATGCTAGGGCTGTATACTCTGTCCTATGATGCTGAGCTGTATACTCCTGACACTATGGGTGGAATACAGGGGACAGAATGGGTGGATTCTATAAGGGGTGGGGCTTATGGGAAGTGGGAGAGGTCAAAAAGGAAGGGCGGGGTCTGGCGCCTCCCATCCGAAAACTTCACCCGCCGCCACTGCATGGGAGATGAGGGAGGCATTTGTGGGAATGCAAAGCTCGGAGTCAAACATACAGGAGGTTTCCGCAAGCGCTCCTTGAAGGAAGTTCTCACTCAGAGTCTGGAATCAATGAGAATGGCAAACGTGAGCAACTCCTGAAGATTCCTAGGTAGGTCTCGGGCTGCAATCTCATCTTTAATAACCATGAGAAAAAGCAGCTACGAGGGCCTCATTGTTCCAACCAACCTCTGCTGCGAGAGTACGGAATTCAATGGCGTAGTCAGCAACAGTTCTTGTACTCTGTTTGATGGACAAGAGGCTTTTGGCAGCAGAAGTGAAACAAGTGGGAATATCAAATACCCTTTTAAAGGATTTTTGGGTCTCCTATAGAGGGTTTGCCCAAGCCAGGGCTCTTTCAGAAAGCAAAGAAATAATGAAGCATACTTTGCTTCTGCCTGTAGGAAATGCCTGGGGGAACATCTCAAAGTATATTCCAACCTGGTTGAGAAACCCTCTGCATTGAACGCTGGGGAAGCAGAGCGGAACCAGCCATACCTCTTACAGAGGTAATATTAGAGGCGGGCACCTGCACAGAGACCGAAGCAGCATCCTGAACGGCCTGCAACACTGGCTGTACCTGAACAGCTGGAGTGGAAGGATCCAGGTGGGCAGTACGAATCAGAAGCATCTGTAATGCTATGGCAAACTGATCCATGCGGCGGTCTTGCTCCGTCAATCTGGAAAAAATATTACAACTAGGAGGATTGCCTGCATCCTCTGAATCAGCCAGGAATCAGACTAAGACAGAAAATACAGTAAAAATCCCACCTTTAATGTAATAGTAAAAATAATACAGATCAGGAAAGTAGTCAAAACATAAGCCAGGTTATCGGAAGCCAAAACAGGTAATGAGACGAGCCAGTAATTGGGAATCCAGGAATCTGCAGAGTAGGAAGCAGAAGATCAGGAACCAGGAGAGACACACAAGATATGTTGACCAAGGCGAAGGCACCAAATGAGGCAGGTAATGGTAACCAGTGGAATCATTGTGGAAACAATGAGTGGCTGGTAATTATCAGACAGCTGAGCAGCCTGAGAAGAGAGTTGCTAAAAGCACAGCCCTGACACTTCTCTCCCTCTCCTCCCCACCTTCTCCTGCCCCCCTTCTTTTTCCCCCCTTCTCCTTCCTACCCCTTCTCTCCTTTTCCTTCTCTTTCTCTCCTTTTCTTCACTTGCTCTTCTCTCTCTCCTTCTTTCTTTCCCCTTCTCCTTCTCTCCTTCTTCCTCTCTCCCTCCCTTTGTTCTTCTTTCCTTCTTCTCCTTTTCATCTCCTCTTCTTCTCCTTCTATTTCTTCTTCTTCTCTTGTTCTCTCCTTCTTCTTCCCTTCTCCTTCCCTTTCCCTTTCCCCTTCTACTTCTCTCTGCCCTTCCCCTCTCCTCATTTTTTACTTGCCTACAGCACATGCAATGAATACACAGATTTTAGAAAAAAAAATTTGTGGGTTTGAAAACCTTCAAGATTTTAAGTATTTTATTTTTATTCTACCTGGCGACCATAATTGGAAATGCTGTCATTATTTTATTGGTGTCAACTCATTATTGCCTTCAATCACCTATATTTATCTTCCTGGGTAACTTGTCCATCTCCGATGTCCTGCTAACCACAAACATTGCCCCTATAATGCTCCATGTAACAATATTAGGGGTTAGCACTGTGTTCCTTAGAAGCTGTATTGTGCAGTATTTAGTGTACGGAGGTTTAGCATGCATGGAGTGTCTTCTGCTCACTGTTATGTCATTTGACCATTACCTGGCCATATGTAATGTCTTGCACTGCATCACAATAATGGACCTTAAACTTTGTTTATATCTGGTTTTATGTTCCTGGTTATTGGGATTTGCTGCAACACTCTCAGTATTGATCATGCAAACCTTGTGGTTCTGTGGTCCCAATGTAATTGACCATTTTTTCTGTGATTTTGTCTCTCTTGGAATTATCTTGCTCAGATGTATCTATAGCAAACTGCATGGTGTTTGCCCTATCCAGTCTAGTGACATTTCCACCATTCAAGTTCATCACCGTCACGTATGTCTATATTTTATTGACCATCTTACTTCAGTGACGGGGAGACAAAAAACCTTTTTCACATGTAGCTCCCACCTTGTCGTTGTATGTATCTTATGGTGCACTGTTTGCCATGCATGCGGTGCCCTCATGATATGAAAAAGGTGGTTTCACTGATGTACACTGTGGTCACCCCATTACTGAACCCCATAATCTACACCTTGAGGAATCAAGAGATCAAGTAGGCCATACAGAAATGAATACCTATCTGTGTGCAAGACAAGCTATAGAAATTGAATAAGGTTAAAGTTGAATTCCAGTCATACCCTAACTAAGCCTAAATATGCTCCCACCCCATTCTAAGACTATTCTCTCTACCCTGTAAAAGAAAAAAGATGCTCATAACTTACCTATTCTGAAGCTGCTTTGGTCCGATCACTTGACTTGCTTCCAGTACAGGCTTCAGTATAGAGGAGAGGCAGCAACAACTAATGCCGCGTACACGCGATCAGACTTTTCGTCTACAAAAGTCAGACGGACGCCGGCGGACCAAAAACCAATTCGACCGTGTGTGGGCTTCATCGGACCTGCAGCGGACTTTTTCGGTCGAAAATCTGACGGACTTTAGATTTGGAACATGAAAGTCTGCCGCAAGTCCGCCAAAAGTCTGTCGAAAGTCCGTTGAAAGTCTGTCGGACGGGCTGTCAGACTTTTGTAGCCGAAAAGTCCGACCGTGTGTACGCGGCATAGGACCTAAGACCACAATCAGCTTGTGGAGTGTGTGTAAAACCCCCCACTGCCACTGACTTATGTTGGTGGCAGTAAAAGGGTTCAGGAAGGTTTCATAAGGTCCACTTCTACATAATACTTATTCCTTGATGCTGATTACATTCACTTCAAATAGAAAAGATAAAAAATACATTATTTCATTTAATGTAATCAAATAATTAGGTTTACATTGAGAGGCATATAAATAAAAGCGGAAGTCCAATCAGTCCAGTCCACGGTAGGTTTGTCTACATTTGCCTACATATGTAGCTATCAACTCGGTAGATTTGTCCATCTGCAACCAAAGCAGTTAATAACATTTTCTGTCCTCTATATATAGCAGATGTTACTAAGACCTGGACTTCCCACTGAAGAATGTGCTCTAAACATTATTAAAACATGCCACTGATTGTTAATGAGGACATATAAATGAAAGCATCAAGTCTTTTTAATAATGACCTTTTTAGGGTGAAGATTTTCAGATTCACGGTGGCAAGAGGTCATCTGCCAAACATCAAGAACTGTAAACGGTAGCTTAGAGAACATTGCTTTCATCAAAGTGTCCAGCTGCAATGATAACCAGTCACTTCCATTGTCAAACCGGTAGTCAGTGTTGGCCGATTTGATGAGGATCTTTGTTTCAGGGCTGCAGTCTAACAACCAAGCTACTGCTTCTCGAATGTGAAGTAGCCTATGGATATGCACTCCAACAGGGTAAGTAAGGAAATTACTCCATTATGTTAACACGATGATCATCCCTTTCCAGTTCCCCAATCTATCCAACTCTGAAACAATATAGCGCAGTTTATGTATTCCAGCATTTTCCATTCGTAAAGGTTTCTGGTGGGCACTCCACTGAAACAGATAATTAAAACCTGCAGCTGTGGCTAGAAGCGGACCTGGTTTGTGAGTCACGTGAATATTGCTCTCCTTCAGAGCTAAGATTTTGAAAATAAAATGCAAGGCAAAATTAACAAGTGAATCAAAATTAAGATAATGGCTGAAGTGTATTTCTAGGCAAACACTTTTTTGCTGTTAGTTACCCTTGTAAGCAGTTTAGTTACTTTGCCACTAGGTGGCTCTGTACCAGAATAGTGTCTTTTTACAACAGACAGTGTCATCAGGTGCTAGCCCCCTTTTAGTTAGAGCCCTCCTGCAGTGATGTCAGGGGTGAGTCAGCACCCATATATACTGTAAGTTGGGTAGGGAGAAGCACACACACTAAGGGCATGGGAGCTAAACACCTCACTCCTATGTGTATATAGCCAGCATGTTTAGGTCCAAGACAGGACAGGAGGCTGGGAGGAATGAAATTATACACAGGAAGAGATGGCGGTAGACTTGTTTTCCCTTATGGAGGTGGGGCTAGGGCAGATTGCAAAAAGTCTTTCAGACCAGGACAAAAGTTTCCTGAGTGAGGCTGCTTCACTGGATGTCAGATCAGGTGTCAGGCACGAAGACCAGTTGCTATAGCAGTTGCAGGACTACCACCGACCAGCAGGATAGGTACACAGGCAGTCACCCTGGCAGATGACGCCAGATCACCTGAGGTGCGGAGTCTAAGTGCTAACCGGTGTTCACCAGAGCTCCTGATAGTGGAGATGGATTTAGCTGCATGTTAGTACCAGGTCATGGTCCTTAGGATCGCCCCACCAGGAGGTAAGCAAGCTGGGGTCCACTAGCGGATAAGCAGATAAGGATCAAACGGTCAGTAAACAAGCCAAAAGGTTGGTAATGAGTAGTTGCAGGTTGGGATCTGGCAGAAGAGTAGTCGAGGAACAAGCCAAGGGTTGATAACGAGTGGTAAAAAACATGGATGGCAACAAAGACAGGAGCAAGGCACTGGCTGAGAAAGCACAATAACCTGGCAAAGAGGTAGTGCAGAGACAAGGCTTATACAGGAGGTTCATAGGAGGAGAAAGGTTCAACAGCAATCAAGACACAAGGCAGGTTGTCCAATGGATCAGGCTGGGTTTTCCAATAGATCAGGCAGGGAGCTGTCCAGCATTCCAGATAACTCTATGAGAAGAGTCAACGCCAGACACAGAAGAGATCCCAGGTTTGAGCCCAGATCCTGACAGTACCCCCCCTTCTCTCAGGATGTCCTCTGGGCATCTTAGGGTTGGGTTTGTGAGGAAACCTCTGGTGGAATTCACTTGTTAATCTAGGGGTATGAACATTCTCCTCAGGCTCCCAAGAATTTTCTTCTGGCCCATATCCTTTCTGTTGGACCAGATATTGTAGCTTGTTTATAAAGATCCTGAAATCAAGAATTTTCTCCACCACAAATTCTACTTCACCCTGTACCTCAACAGGTGGAAGAACTCTTCCAGAAAAAGGATTTTCATTAAATGGTTTAAGTAGTGATATGTGAAAAACGGTGAATTTTCATACTGTCAGGAAGTTTTAAGAGAAGGGTAACCGGATTGATTTGACCAGACATTTTGAATGGTTCTACAAACTTTTGGCCCAGCTTTGAAGATGGAACATGAACCTTCACATTTTTAGTTGATAACCAAACTTTGTCACCCACATGAAAGGTAGGAAGTAAGCTGCGATGTCTATCAGCACCCTTCTTGTAACATTCCTGAGCCTCCCTCAAAGTCTCAATCAATTTCTCCTGAATCTCCTGAAAAGTAGTTAATCTGTTGGTAACAGAAGGAATTGAGGTGAAATAGGGAGATCAGGAATAGAAACTGTATGAGATCCGTTGTTTAAATAAAAAGGACTTTGAGAAGTGGAGCAATGTTTAGAATTGTTATAAGAAAACTCTGCTGTAGAAAGATAATGTACCCAGTCATCCTGAAGATAACTGACAAAACATCAAAGGTACTGCTCCAAGGTTTGATTGGTCCTCTCGGTCTGACCATTAGACTAGGGATGAAAATCAGAAGACAGATTAACTGTTACACCTAAGGCTGAGCAAAAGTTTTTCCAAAATTTTGAAGTAAACTGTACCCCTCTGTCAGACACCACATCGTCAGGAATTCCATGAAGTTTAAATACTTCTTGAACCATTAACCCAGCAGTTTGTTCAGCAGAAGGTACCCCCTTAACAGGTATAAAATGAGCCATCTTAGTGAGATGGTCAACAACGACCAAGATAGTGGTTATTTCTTTTGAGGGAAGTAAATCTACCACAAAGTCCATAGAAACTGAGCCCCATGTTCTTGATGGAACAGGGAGACCCCAAAGGAGAAGCTCTGGGAGTCTTACTGCATGCACAGGTCAGGCATGAGGCCACATAGTGTTTGACATCTTTCTTATAGCTGGGCCACCAAAAAAGAATGTGAAAAGAGTTCTTCTGTCCAAAAGCTGTTCTTGTACACAAGGTTAATATCCGTAGGTGGATGATTGAGAAGAGGGTCGTTTTTAAACCCCTTCTATAGGAGACTCAAGAATGTCAAGAAACCTGTGGTCCCTATGAAGTTATTTTGAGGCAGCATAGTACATTCAGGGTTGCCTTCCTGCTATGGTTCAGTCAACATCCTTGATAATGCATTGGCCTTACCATTCCTTGACCCAGGTCGATATGAGATAATAAAATTAAACCTGGAAAAGAACAGAGACCAACGTGGTTGTCTAGAAGACATGTTCTTGGCAGAACAAATAAATTCTAGATTTTTATGATCAGTGAGAACAGTTACTGGATGCTTAGCCCCTTCCAGCAGATGCCTCCATTCAGAAAAGGCTTCTGCAAGTAACTAGACATGTGCAGTTAGTTTCATTCCGAATTAAAATTCGGACAAATTTTCGTTATTCGGATGTATCCGAATTTCCAAATTAGAATAGTACCGAATTTAAACGAATCCGAAATAACAAAAAAAATTTGAACAAAATTCAAATTCAAATCGTTTTCGAATACTTTTCGAATTTGAATACTTTTCAAATTCAAATTTTGAAAACCTTTCGAATTTGAATAGTTTTCCAATTTCCAAACAGAATAAAATAGAATAGAAAATAAAGGAATAGAATAGAAAAAAACTTTTCGAATCGATTTGAAAACGAATAAATGAAACGAATTCCGAAAACAAATTAAACTAATTAAAACAAATTAAAGGAATTTAACAAAACAAATTTATATAAATAACGAATCGAAAGAAAACGAAACAAATTTTTTCATTCTGCACATGTCTACCAGTAACTCCTTATTCCCAATGTCATAATTTCTTTCGGCTGATGACATTAAGCGAGAGAAATACGCACATGAATGAAGCTCCATCTTTTCTCCTTTTCGCTGAGAAAGGATAGCTACCACAGCAGAGTCTGAGCATCCACTTCCACTATAAAAGGAACTTTTACATCCTACATTCCAGGATCGGGATGTACCAATATTGGTGCAGAAGTGAAAAGGGTCTTTAGCTTAATAAAAGCAGTTTGTGCCTCAGCTGACCACACAAAGGGCATCCCTTTCTTTAACAGCTGTGTAATTGGTGCCATCACTTGAGAGCAATTTCTTATGAATTTTCTGTAGAAGTTGGCAAAACCAACAAATCGTTGTATTTCTTTAACATTTCTAGGGGCAGGCCAATCCACCACTGCTTTGATCTTCTCAGGATCCATGCTTACTCCTTTAGGAGAAATAATATATCCCAAGAACTGCATCTGGGTTTGTTCGAACGCACATTTCTTCAATTTAATATAACGTTGGTTCCTTAGCCTTTCACAGACAGTGCAAACATGTTTGAGATGTTCCTCCAGGTTATTAGAAAAGATGAGAATATCATCCAGATAAGCAATTACAAACTGGTCCAATAGGTCTCGAAAAGCATCATTGATGAAGTGTTAAAAAGTGGCAGGAGCGTTGCAGAGGTCAAAAGGCATTACCAGGGACTCAAAATGGCCATATCTGGTTCTAAAAGAGGTTTTCCATTTGTCTCCTTGAGGCATGCAGAAAAGGTTACATGCCCCCTTAAGTCTAGTTTTGTGAAGACTTTGGCAGAGCGGAATCTTTCCAACATTTCAGAGATTAAAGGCTGTAGATAGCGTTTTTTAATAGTGACTTTATTCAAGCCCCGGTAGTCAATGCATGGATGCAAGGTGGAATCTTTTTTTGCAAAAAAGAACAGGGCTCCCCCTGCAGGAGACGTTGAGGGTCTTATGAAGGCCTTCTCTAAATTCTCATCAATCCATTCCCTGAGAACCTTTAATTCAGGTTCTGAAAGATTGAAAGGGCGACCAAATGGTATTTCAGCCCCTGGGAGCAGTTCAATGGGACAATCTTTTGGGCGATGAGGAGGTAACTGATTGGCATTCTTCCTATCACAGACATCCCAGAACTCGTGATTTTGTGGAGGCAGGTTGTCATATGACTGTGTAGTAAACACATCCACCTGTGATTCCTTGACCGGCAAAGAACTTGTTCGACAAGATTCTCTACAGAATTCCTTGCAATGGGGGGGGGGGGGGCATAAACTTTATAATCTGTGCTTCCCAGTTGATGGAGGGATTGTGGGTGGAAAACCAAGGAATGCCCAGGATGACAGCAAATTTGGGTGGTGTAATCAGCTGAAAACTGTTGGTCTCATGATGGTTATCCTCAGATTGCAGTACCAAAGGGACTGTTTCATGGGTAACAGGTCCTGAAGTTAGGGGTGAACCATCGACCGTCTCCATATTGATAGGAGCAGACTTATTTCTTGTTTGGACATTATTGCTGTGGGCAAATTCTATGTCCATAAAATTGCCCCCAGCCCCAGAGTCCAGCATACCAGAGAAAGGAATTCCAATTCCATCAGAGATAAGTTTAATAGGGATGACAAAATGAGATAGTATGGAATTGACTTTATTCTCTTCATTAATCAATGGGGAGATAGACTGGGTAATAGAGTTAATTTGTTCAGGCTCCATCACATCAGTCGCCACAAATGTTCTTCTAACCTTGTTAGGGCAGTTAACTGCATAATGCCCAGAGTCCCCACAAAATAGACACAGGTTCTCTGAACGTCTTCTCTCTTTCTCCTGAATAGAAATGGATCTCTTCATTGCATTAACCTGCATAGGTTCAGCTGTGTCAGAATCTGGAAAAACTCTTGGATCCTTCTTAACAAATTTACTAGCAGAGAAATGCTATCAGTGTGCCCATCATATGCTGTCAGTGTGCCCATCAAATGCCGCCAGTGTGCCCATTAAATGCTGCCAGTGTGCCTTTGAATGCCCCCAGTGTGACCCTCGCCATCTGCCCGGCACTTACCCTGTCTTGGTGGGGCAGCGGGTGACGGCGACGAGCGGGATCCTCCATGCCTCTCCTGCCATCCTCATCTCCTGTCCTCTCCTTCTAATAGGTGTCCAATAGCGGAACTTGTCGTTTCAGCCAATCAGGTGACAGGTAACAGACCTGAGCACCTGATTGGCGGAGAGGCGTATTAGTGTTAGGAAAGCGAATAGTCATTCTTTTTTCTAACACAGCTGAGTGACCTGCGAGCGCCCACCATGGCGCTCGCAGGTCACCTTTTTTGACGCCTATTAGAGCCTATGGCTGTAATTCAGGTGCTCTGCGCCCGAAAAGGGGCCGGTCGCCTGAATAGGGGGTGGCATCGGCAGCCAAAGATAGATTCATGCAATGCACAAATCTATCTATTGGTAATGCACAGGCCACCACTGGGTGGATGAGGGATATGTGCGTTAGTATTGTCTCTGGAATGTAGGTCCAGCAAATTGTTTTTGCAGAGCACAGATCTCTTTGCATTGCCATTTCACCACACTTTCCAGTCCGGCAAATTTTTCTTGGTAAGTCACATCAAACTCCTGCAGCTCTGCAATTTTCTACCTGAAAGGAGCCACAGCATTTGCTATAGCAGCCTCCATGTTTTAGGCCATGTTATTCTGTCAAGATCAGGCATCAGGCCAGTTGCTATAGAAGTTGCAGGACTACCCCCGACCAGCAGGATAGGTACACCCTGGCAGATGACGCAGGCTCACCCGAGGTGCGGAGTCTAAGTACTAACTGGTGTTCACCAGAGCTCCTGATGGTGGAGATTGATTTAGCTGCATGTTAGTACCAGGTCGCGGTCCTCAGGATCGCCCCACTAGGATGTAAGTAAGCTGGGGTGCAGTAGTGGATAAGCACATAAGGATCAAACTGAAGCATGTTCAGTAAACAAGCCAAAAGGTCAGTAATGAGTAGTTGCAGGTTGGGATCAGACAGAAGAGTATTCGAGGAACAAGCCAAGGGTCAATAGCGGGTGGTAGCAAAATATGGACTGCAGCAGGGAAGGGATGACAAGAGCAAGGCATTGGCTGACAAAGTTCATGGGAGGAGCAAGGAGTTCAAGGTTCAACAGCAATAAAGTCACAAGGCAGGGTTGTCCAATAGATCAGGCAGCAAGCTGTCCAGCGTTCCAGATAGCTCAGTGAGAAGGGTCAGATTGAATTCCATCAGTATAGCAACCTCTGTTATTTGTGAACATTCCTTCCTTTGTGAATGTAAGGTTCAATGGCCAGGAATTTCATGGGGAGGACAGTGTTCTAGCAGGATAGGAGTGTGGGTAGGGACATGCATTCTAGCCAACCATGAAACCCCTCTTACACCGTTTGGCAAATTTTTCACCACTACCAACAAGGATAGGATGTAAGGGTAAATCTCTCTAACAGGCACACAAGTGAAATAAAAAGACATAGCTTGTAGTGTAGGGAAAGGTTTTACCCAACATTAACTTTTCTTTGCTGAATGAGTCCCCATTGGAGATTTGCCATTATTTCCTTCCACAATGAAAACATTGTCACTAGGACAGGCAGCAAAGGTAAACCTTCCCAACAGGACACCAATAAATACCTGATAGGGGTTCTACTTATTTCCTGTTATGTAACATACTTTTTTTTTCTGACCTGCAAAGTGACCTGCAAAGTAAAGGCATAATGTGCTAGTATGCATAGCATACTAGCACGTTATATGTAAACTTACCTGCAAACAAAGCTCTCCACCAATACGTTGTCACCACTGGAGGCCGAGTCCATCTTCACCTGTCATCCTTCCCGGTCCGCGGACTCCGGCTGTGTGACTGTCCGGAGCCACGCAACGTCACTCCCGCGCATGCGTGCGGGAACCGCCGCTCACGGCACAGGACTCTGAAGAGATGGCACGGGTGGCCGTTCCTTCAGAGCACATGCGCCAATGATGTCATCGGCTGCATATACAGTAAATATTCCCTAAACTGTGCACATTTAGAAGATATTTACAGTACCTATAGGTAAGCCTTATTATAGGCTTACCTATAGGTACAATTAATTAATAGGAGTTTAAACCACTTTAACCACTTCAATACAGGACACTTTCACCCCCTTTCTGCCCAGGCCAATTTTCAGTTTTTAGTGCTGTTACACTTTTGCCCTGTACACACAATAGGATTTTCCAACAACAAAACAGTAGATTTTTTCCGAAGGATGTTGGCTCAACTTGTCTTGCATACACACGGTCACACAAATGACGAGCAGAGAAGAATGAAGTTCCATAGCCAGTGCAGCTCTTCTGCTTGATTCCGAGCATGCGTGGACTTTTGTGCGTCGGAATTATGTACACACGCTCGGAATTGAAATTTGAGAACCTGCTCTCAAACATTTGTTGTCGGAAACTCCGACAACAAATGTTCTATGAACATACACACGGTCGGACTTTCCAACAACAAGCTCACATCCAACATTTGTTGTTGGAAAATCCTATCGTGTGTACAGGGCATTTGAATGGCAATGACTTATGCCGCGTACACACGACCGAACTTTCTGGCAGAAAAGGTCAGATCACTGAACCATTCCGTCGGACATTCTGATTGTGTGTGGGCTTCATCGGCCCTTTTCTTTCGAAAATTCAAATCTTTCCGACGGACTCAGTTCCTATCAGGAAAACCGCTCATCTGTATGCTAGCCCGATGGACCAAAAACGACTCAAGGGCAGCTATTGGCTACTGGCTATTGAACTTCCTTTTTCTAGTCTCGTCGTACGTCATCACATTCTAAACAAACGGACTTTGGTGTGATCGTGTGTAGGCAAGTCCGTCTCAGCGGAACTCTGTCGGAACTCCGTTGGAAAGACTGTCGAAGTTCAGTCTGACGAGAAGTCCGCTCGTGTGTACGCGGCATTAGTCATGCAACACTGTACCATACTTTTATGTTTGATTCTTTAGTCATGTTGTGACTAACTCTAACCAACTGAATATAAATTCAAACTACTTACCACCTTGGTCTAATAAGAGCACCTCTATGGCCAATAGGGGTGCTGTTATTGTACTGGGAGAGGGTGGGTATATGGGGCTTAGACTGCAAGTCAGGAAAGTCAAGGCTTTAGAATGTGAACATTAGAGCAGAGAGGAGAGCAAATAAGGGCTTCTGTCTACTAAAGGTAATACTAGGCACCCAATGTTGTCTGTGCCTCAGATATGTTATCCTGGCAAGATACTCCATCGCCGGAAAAAGATTGTTCATATGACCATAGTTTGTTTATTTGTAATCAATATTGTTAGGGAAATGTGTGTTGTGACGTAACTCTATTAAATTAATAGTTTAAAGCGTTCTAAGCATTTTATGTATTCCAATATATGGAATTCCAACTCCTGATAATCAAAAATTCTTCCTGAAAATGTTGTTGCATCAGAAATGTGTGCTCATTAGTGGCGTCACTAGGGGGTGGCTACTGGGGCTATAGCCCCAAATCTGGGGCCCATAGCCCCGAGTCTCCTCAGGGGTCCCCATCCTCTCTGCAGCTAGGTCACATGACAGAGCCAGTGGGCAGAGCCAGAACGGGAGACCTGGCGGGCAGAACGGGCTGCACAGGAGAGCAGAGAGCGGATGGGCTGCACGGGAGAGCCAGCCAAACAGCAGGTGGCTAGCATGGGAGTCGGTGGGCAGAACGGGTAGCACGGGAGAGCGGACGGGCAGCACAGGAGAGCCGGCCAAACGGCAGGTGCGGGAGAGAGCAGAGAGATGACATCATCTCACACTGCCCACCCTGCATCACAGATGTTCCACCGTCACTATGCAGCTGCGGGCAGCAGAGAGTTTGCATCATCTCTCCCTGCCTGCCTTCTCTCTGGGGACTCTGAGGTAAGGAGGGGCTCTCTGGGGACTCTGAGGTAAGGAGGGACTCTCTGGGGACCCTGATGTAAGGGGGGGCTCTCTGGGGACCCTGATGTAAGGGGGGCTCTCTGGGGACCCTGATGTAAGGGGGGTTCTCTGGGGACCCTGATGTAAGAGGGGGCTCGCTGGGGATCCTGATGTATAAGGGTGGCTCTCTGGGGACTCTGATGTAAGCGGGGGCTCTCTGGGGACCCTGATGTAAGGAGGTGCTCTCTGGGGGCCCTGATGTAAGAGGGGGGCTCTCTGGGGACCCTGATGTAAGAGGGGGCTCTCTGGGGACCCTGATGTAAGGGGGAGATCTCTGGGGACCCTGATGTAAGTAGGGAGGCTCTCTGGGAACCCTGATATAAGGGGGGGGCTCTCTGAGGAACCCGATGTAATGAAGGTGGCTCTCTAGGGACCCTGATGTAATGATTATATATATATATATATATATATATATATATATATATATATATATATATATATATATATATATATATATATATATATATAATCATTACATCAGGGTCCCTAGAGAGCCACCTTCATTACATCGGGTTCCTCAGAGAGCCCCCCCCTTATATCAGGGTTCCCAGAGAGCCTCCCTACTTACATCAGGGTCCCCAGAGATCTCCCCCTTACATCAGGGTATATATATATATATATATATATATATATATATATATATATATATATATAATAAAACCTTGGATTGCGAGCATAAATCGTTCCTGAAGCATGCTTGAAATCCAAAGCACTTGTATATCAAAGCGAATTTCCCCGTAAGAAATAATGAAAACTCAAATGATTCGTTCCACAAC
Source organism: Lithobates septentrionalis (assembly GCA_037952835.1). Lineage (NCBI taxonomy): Eukaryota > Metazoa > Chordata > Amphibia > Anura > Ranidae > Lithobates > Lithobates septentrionalis. The sequence goes on along the minus strand of JBBDGP010001614.1, from coordinate 490,268 downwards.
CATTTATTCATAAGTCCTTCAGTTTATAGTCCATATAAAAAGATTATAGCAAGGTAATAGGTTGTGTAACCATAAAATGTCCATCCACAAATGGAAGCCTCCACAAGGGTTTTAACCAAAACCAGCAGGAGCTAGAGAGTATAAAAAAGAAGAGAGGCGCCTCTAAGTGTAGCAATATGGTTACATTCAATAAAGGTACAACATTTAGCAACTCACATGGTTGATTATTTAAAAGAGGCACATCTAAGTATGCAGGCATCTGGGGTAAAGCTGTCCACAATTGTGACCGGGAAGACTACCATCCAGAGGAGCGATCTGAAAGCGAGGCTTGAACCACTCGTGGAGCGCAGCATGGAAGGGACAACGTCAATGGCGGTGAGGAGGATGGTCTATGTGGACATCTTTACCCCGGATGCTGCATACTTGGATGTGCCTGTTTTAATCATCAACCTTGTGAGTTTCTAAATGTTGTCCCTTCATTAAATGTAACTGTATGTAACTGTATTGCTACCCTTAGAGGCGCCTCTCTTCTCTTTTATACTCAGTTGTGACATGACGCTACTTGTATATCAAGACATCGCTTGTATATCAAGAAAAATTTTATTAAAACGCTCTCAAACCAAGTTACTCTTAAACCAAGGTCTTACTGTATAATGTAATATATATATATATATATATATATATATATATATATATATATATATATATATATATACACACACACATACACACACACACACGTATATTATATACATGTATAAGACCTCCCAAGCGTATGACTTCCCTTACTTCGCTGCTATGGGCTCTAGCCCCAGATCTTTTGTAGACCTAGCAACGCCCCTAATGCTCAAACATTGGCAGTTACCAGATCTCCTAAACATTATACATATATATTAGAAATATCACATGGGCCCACTTGTTATCATGAGGAAGTGGACATTCTAAGAGACCATTCACACAGGGGCAACACGACTTCGGGAGGCAACTTGGACACGACTTGAGTATGAATCACAGCGCGACTTGGGGTGACTTCAGTGCGACTTACAACACAACTTGAAGTCGCCTCCAGGACAGGGAACTGAACATACCAGGCTCTTAGGTCCGGTATGAATGTTAAGGGGAACCCCCTACGCCGAAAAAACAGCGTGGGGGTCCCCCCAAAATCCGTACCAGACCCTTAACCGAGCACGCAGCCCGGCCGGTCAGGAAAGGGGGTGGGGACGAGCGAGTGCCCCCCCTCCTAAACCGTACCAGGCTGCATGCCCTCAACATGTGGGGTGGGTGCTTTGGGGAAGGGGGGCGCCCTGCGGCCCTCCCACCCCAAAGCACCTTGTCCCCATGTTGATGAGGACAAGGGCCTCTTCCCGACAACCCTGGCCGTTGGTTGTCGGGGTCTGCAGGCAGGGGGCTTATCGGAATCCGGGAGCCCCCTTTAATAAGGGGGCCACCATATACCGGCCCCCACCCTATGTGAATGAGTATGGGGTACATCGTACCACTACCCATTCACCTGGGGGGGAAAAAATGTCAATAAAAAAACACACGACACAGGTTTTTAAAGTAATTTATTAGGCAGCTCCGGGGGTCTTCTTCTGACTTCGGGGGTCTTTTCCGACTTCTCCACTCTCTCTGGCCTCTTCTCCGCTCTCTCCGGCCTCTTCTCCCGGTGTCCGGTTCTTCTCCCACTCTCCGATTCTTCTGCCGGGCTCCTCCGCTATCTTCTGCCACTCTTTTGCAAGCGGCGGCCCGGTCTTCTCCGTCATCTTCTTCCCTCTTCTCTTCTTCCGATGTTGACACGACGCTCTCTCCCGGAAGAAGAGAAGAGGGAAGAAGACAACAGAGAAGAGTGGGCCGCTGCTAGCAAAAGAGCGGGAAAAGAGCAGAAGATAGCGGAGGAGCCTGGCAGAAGAACCGGAGAGCGGGAGAAGAACCGGACACCGGCAGAAGAGGCCAGAGAGAGCCTCATGGGATGTGTAGTTCCGCAACAGCTGTAGGGCCATAGTTTGAGGATAACTGTCTTAAGGCATCAGCATACCAAGACATTTTGGACAATTTCATGCTCCCAACTTTGTGGGAACAGTTTGGGGATGGCCCCTTCCTGTTCCAACATGACTGCGCATCAGTGCACAAAGCAAGGTCCATAAAGACATCGATGAGCGAGTTTGGGGGTGGAGGAACTTGACTGACCTGCACAGAGTCCTGACCTCAACCCAATAGAACACCTTTGGGATGAATTAGAGCAGAGACTGAGAGCCAGGCCTTCTCGTCCAACATCAGAGCCTGACCTCACAAATGCGCTTCTGGAAGAATGGTCAAACATTCCTATAGATACTCCTAAACCTTGTGGATGGCCTTCCCAGAAGAGATGAAGCTGTTATAGCTGAGAAGGGTGGGCCGACTCAATATTGAACCCTACGGACTAAGACTGGGATGCCATTAAAGTTCATGTGTGTGTAAAGGCCACCTGCCAATAGTGTATGATTTTATTTATTTTGTAATGTTTGTACAAATCACATAGCCCGATAGACTTTTTAGTGTTTTGGTATTGAATAACATTTGTAACTTTTATCATCTATGTATATATAAATCCATTTTGTTATTAGGAGCCTAAAAGTCCCGTGTCCACACCTCCCTTTTTTCTTTCTATGTACATTTGAGTAATTGTGGGATATGGCCCCGCTGTAATTTTGGTTGGGTACAGGAATAAGTAGGGTTTTAAAAGGTCCACTTCTACTGTACATAATCCTTATTCCTTGATGCTGATTACATTCACTTCAATCAGATAAGATAAAAAATATATTATTTCATTTTAATCAAACAATCAAGTTGACACCGAGTCCCATATAAATAAAAAAGTGCTGTCCAATCAAGCCACAGTAGGCTTTTCTACACTTGACCGCATATGTAGCTATCTGCTTGGTAGATTTGTCCATCTGCAACCAAAGCAGTTCATAATATTTTCTGTCCTCTATATATAGCAGGTGTTACTTAGACCAGGACTTCCCACTGAATAATGTGCTCTAAACATTATAAAAACACGCCGCTGATTGTTAATGAGGACATATAAATGAAAGCATCAAGTCTACCTCATTTTTAATAATGACCTTTATAGGGTGGAGATTTTCAGGTTCACGGTGGCAAGAGGTCATCTGCCAAACATCAAGAACTGTAACCGGTAGTTTAGAGAACATAGCCCTCATCAAAGTGTCCAGCTGCACTGATAACCAGTCACTTCCATGGTCAAAGCGGTAGCCAGTGTTGGCCGATTTGATGAGGATCTTTGTTTCGGGGCTCCGCTCTAACAGCCGAACTACTGCTTCTCGAATGTGATGTAACCTATGGATATACACTCCAACAGGGTACGTAAGGAAGTGGCTCCAGCATGTTAATACGATGATCATCCCTTTCCGGTTTCCCAATCGATCCAACTCTGAAGCAATGTAGCGTAGTTCTTGAATTCCAGTACGTTCCATGCGTAAAGGTTTCTGGTGGGCTCTCCACTGGACCAAATAATTAAATTCTGCATCTGTGGCTAGAAGCGGACCTGGATTGTGAGTCACATGGAGATTGATCTCCTTCAGAGCTAAGGTTTTGGAAAAAAAATGGTAAAATTAATAACTGAATCAAAATTAATGTAATAACTATAGTGTATCTCTAGGCAATTTTTTTTTTTTTTTGCTGTTTGTTGCCCTTGTAGGCAGGTGCAGTTAGCTGATTTGCCACTAGGTAGCTCTTAACCAGATCAGTATCTGGTTACAGTAGACATTGTCTTCGGAGACAATGCTAGACCCCTTTTAGGTAGAGTACTCCTGCGGTGTATACCATATATAGGTCAGGTAGGAAGGAGCACACACACTTGGGGCATGGAAGCTAAACATTCCACACCTATGTGAATGTAGCCAACACGTGTACGCCCTGGACAGGCCAAGAGGCCAGGAGGAGTGGAACTGCACACAGGAAGAGCCGGCTGTAGACCTTCTGTCCCTTATGGGGGTGTGGGCTAGGGTAGATTGCAAAAGGTCTTTCAGGCCAAGCCATGAGTTCCTTGAGTGAGGCTGCTTCCCTGGAGGGTCCCGGGAGAGGTGTACCTAAGGAGGAGGTGACTACAGAGAGTACAATCATGTGAGTATGATGGGTGGAAGAAGAAACTGTTAGCGGGAGATGGCTGATAAAGGAGCTGCATATGTTTTCTCCTGTGACTACTGCGGTTCGTTCACTAAATGTGATTGAGTGTGTAATGTCAAGTGACTCCGGATTGTATGTTGATGTGATGTAACTGTTATGCCATTTCCAGAATTCCATCAGTAAAGAGCAGCAAACCATGATATGTGTGGACATTCCTTCTTTTGTGAATGTAAGGGTCAAATACCAGGAATGTCATATGAAGGCAGGGGAGGACAGTGTTCTAGCAGGACTGGAGCATGGGTAGGGACTTGCACTCTTGCCACCAATTCTAGCCAACCACGAAGCCCCTCTTACACCCTGTTTGGCAAATTTTTCACCACTGCCAACAAGGACAGGATGTAAGGGTGAATCTCTCTAACAGGCACGCAACTCAAACAAAAAGACATAGCTTACAGTGTAGGGAAAGGTTTGACCCAGTAACAAACAAAATGGCTCCTGCCCCCATCTATAACTGGCCTTCACAGTAAGGAGCACATGGAAGGGCAACACATGCAAGACAAAACCAGAGAAAATTCCCAGCTCAACTCACCAACCAGTCTGCTTACCAATCAAATTAAAATGTCTAATGCCCCGTACACATGGTCGGACTTTGTTCGGACATTCCGACAACAATATCCTAGGATTTTTTCCGACGGATGTTGGCTCAAACTTGTCTTGCATACACAGGGTCACACAAAGTTGTTGGAAAATCCGATCATTCTGAACGCGGTGACGTAAAACACGTACGTCGGGACTATAAACGGGGCAGTGGCCAATAGCTTTCATCTCTTTATTTTTTCTGAGCATGTGTGGCACTTTGTCCATCGGATTTGTGTACACACGATCGGAATTTCCAACAACGGATTTTGTTGTCGGAAAATTTTATATCCTGCTCTCAAACTTTGTGTGTCGGAAAATCCGATGGAAAATGTGTGATGGAGCCTACACACGGTCAGAATTTCCGACAACAAAGTCCTATCACACATTTTCCGTCGGAAAATCCGACCGTGTGTACGGGGCATTAGAGTATGCGTTAAAAACAGGGCTTTAGTTGGCACACATTTGCAAACGCATGCGTAAACTTCAGGGCCCCTTCACGGCAAAGGTTTGACCCAACATTAACTTTTCTTTGCTGAATGTGTCCCCAGTGGAGATGTGCCATGATTTCCTTCCACAGTGAAAACATTGTCACTAGCGGGACAGGCAGCAAAGGGAAATCTTCCCAACAGGACACCAATAACTATAAAGACTTGATAGGGGTTCTACTTACTCCCTGTTATGTAACATACTTGGTATGAAATCCACAAGGTATTCCCACCACTGTCGCAGTGTAGAGTCTCCGAACATGTAGACAATCTTCCCAGCAAGGCAATTTGCTGCCAAAGTATGATTATCAAACTGTTTATTGGAGCAGACCAGAGACTTCCAGACATCTTGGTAATAGAATCCTGAGGGGTTTGGATTCTTTAGCCCAGCGATACATGGAACATTTGTACCTAGAGAAAAATAATCAGAATCACCCTTCTCACGACGTCACTGACATCAAATCTTTATTTTAATTATGGGTAATTATTAACTGTAATATTTATTATTCTGAGTAGTTGCAAAATTACTGATGAACTCAGATATTTATTTTTATTTATAAATGATTATTATCCTTAACCACTTCAATAACGAACACTTTCACCCCCTTCCTGCCCAGGCCGATTTTTGGATTTCAGCGCTGTCACACTTTGAATGCCAATGACCTAGTCATGCAACACTGTACCATACTTTTATGTTTGATTATTAGTTATTATTAGTATTATTATTATATATTATTATTAGTTACTATCTCATACCCTACATTGTGTTAACCAGCTTCTGAATGGGCAACATATGAAACCAGCTAACTCTAACCAACTGTATATAAATCCAAAATCTTACCACCTTGGTCTAATAAGAGCACCTCTATGGCCAATAGGGGTTCTGTTATTGTACTGGGAGAGGGTGGGTATATGGGGCTTAGATTGCAAGTCAGGAAAGTCAAGGCTTTAGAATGTGAACATTAGAGCAGTGGGGAGAGCAAATAAGGGCTTCTGTCTACTAAAGGTAATATTAGGCACCCGATGTTGTCTGTGCCAAGGCAGAACTTCAAAAATGGTTGATAGACTTTCGTAAAAAAAAACAAAAAAACTTAGGGGTGAAGGTTCTGTTTTTACAATGGTAAAAAGTGATTTATCGTATTTTTTTTTTTTAAAGCAGTCACCAGTCTAGAGCATATTTACTTCCCCTTGCCAGCCAGGAGTGTGTTTAAATTCCCTGTCTGTTAGTCACCATTTATAATTGGCGCTGGTAGGTCAGGTTTTGTTTGTTAAAGAAGAAATTCATGCCCCTTCCAAAAAAAGTATAAATTCATACTTGCTTGAATGTTAAAATCTCTCTTAAGCATATGACTCAGCAATTTTGTATATAAAAAAGATAATGCTTTAATGATGATTTGGCACATGGTTCAAACAGGTGTACTCTGGAGAGCCTGGGATCACCTGGCAGCCACTTATAAAAGAATGTAATGGGCTTTATTGGACTCTCGAAACAAGCAAACAAATAAAGCAAATAGTCAATTATCCTGGTATTATCCTGGCTTAATCACAGAACATAACAGCTCACCACCAATACATCAGTCCCACACATGGGTTTAAGGTTTAGGGTTCCAGTGTGCTTGGGTTACATGAAAAGGAGTCTCAGCCTCCACACTTTTTCACAGCTGTGAACTACTCAACACTACCTCATAGACATGTTCTAAGCCCTTCCTGCAGCTTTTCAAGCCTCCCATGCAGGTAGGTTAACCATTTTGGGACCGAAGTTCCTATAATCAGAGTTTAGAGGCTCTTTCCCACCCAAAGTCTCTCCAAGCCTCTGAATTTTGGTCCCCAATGAGGACTTAATATTCTAGAGAGTGCTGAAATCAATCCCCCACTCTCCTACTGGACTAAACCTGGAACCCCTCACCCTGCATAGGTGAGAACCCCTGAATGCTAAAAATGCCCCTTGAACTCTTAAATGGTCCACAACCCAAATAGTGGGGAAATACATCTCCTGTCCAGGACCCATCCCTGGCATCCATTTACACAAGTTAGACACACGAGATGCATTCAATGAGAAACTTTTATTTCTTCTGAACTTAAAAACACCTACCATTTCTGACATTCTTCAGAGGTAAGACATTAAGTGACCCAATGTTTGATGAGATTTCTTGGTCAATCAGCGACCTGACAGGGCCAAAGAAAAAAACAAAAGTGCTTAAAAGATGAAATGCTAGTATTTATTTATTATTAAATCTATTCTGTATTGAAGCTTATTTATTTATTTATTTTTGTTAAGTAATTAGCAAACAAATGTATTTTGCTGCCGATTGAAAACTCTTTTTTACATTGTATTTTTTTTTTTTTTTGCATTGGTACATGTTCCCCAGTAGAGATGAGCCAGCAGTTCAGTCCAAAATGTTCAGGCCAAACATTTGATGCTCGGTTGTTTTGACGAAGGCCTGAACTTTTGTACATTCAGCTCCCTGTTTGGTGGGAGCCGAGCTTTATATATAGAAGGGATATTTCTAGTGCTTCTATATATAACAGCTTCTCGCTGTCAATGGTTCCTAAGGAAGCAGCACATTGGCTTACATATCTGGCCAAACAAGCAAAGGGGCAGGAATAGCAGTGATATCACTGCCCAGATATGGCCACTGACCATGTCTGGACAATGATGCCACTACTATCCCTACCTCTTCCCTGATATAGATGATGACAGCTTGGGAGCTGCAGTTGGTGGTAGACATGTGTGGTTCGTTTCGTTCCAAATTAATATTCAAATTGAAAATCCAATTTTACATCGAATTCTATTCGAATTTGAACTGTAAACAAATTTCTGAAATCAAAGACTGTGTGTTATAAGAATACCATTTCTAAAAAATGCTGTTTTTGTTAAGCCAAATGCCGTATACACACGGGCGGACTTTTCGGCATCAAAGGTCCGACGGTCTTTCCGACAGACTTTCGACAGACTTTCTAACGAACGGACTTGCCTACACACGATCACATCAAAGTTCGACGGATTCGTACGCAATGACGTACGACCGGACTAAAATTAGGAAGTTCAAAGCCAGTAGCCAATAGCTGCCCTAGAGCCGGTTTTCGTCCGTCAGACTAAAATACAGACGAGAGGATATCTCGATAGGAACTGGGTCCGGCGGAAAGACTTGAAACATGTTCCAAATCTAAAGTCTGTCTGATTTTCGACAGAAAAAGTCAGCTGAAGGTCCGATGAAGCCCACACACGGTCGGATTGTCCGACAGATTTGTTCCGTCGGACTAGTCCGGTCGAAAAGTCCGCCCGTGTGTACACGGCATAAGGTGAGTCATTGTAATCATTTGATGATGATCTTTTTTTTGTTTTTTCACTTTTCCACATTTGAATCGAAAAAAAAATGTAACCTTTTTTAATTCAACTGATTCAACATTTATCGATTTGAGGACTGTACTATATCCCAGCTCCGTCTCCTCCTTCAACTCACTACAGCGGCCAAACAGACGATAGCTAAAGCCTGGAAAACCCCGAAATTAAACCTTACAGCAGTAAAGAATAGAATCACCCAAGCTATGATACATAGCAAAATCGAGGCTACAATTTTAGACAGAATTCCCCAACACCTCAAAATTTGGCGCCCCTGGGTGGAACATTTTCTTGCCTCCGGACTTTGACAAACATTTACTAGAGCCTTAGCCCCCCCTTCTGATATCCTAGGCCTTCGCCGCAAAGTATTGGTAACCCATGCGATCCCCCCGACCACCCTCTCCCAAATTACACTTGCTTCCTTCCTCTCTTCGCTTTCCTTTATCTGATCTTTTCCCCTCTCTCCAATTATCTGCCTTACTCATAGTCTCACTACTTGTAATGTTAATTACTGATTAACCACTTGACATCTGCGCTATGGCCGAATGATGGCCACATTCAGCGGACCTGAATTCCCGGGAAGCCGTCATATGACGGCCTCCCCTGTGCCCGCGCCCTGCAGGGCGCGCGCAGAGCGCGCTGTGATCACCGATCCCGGCCCCATACCATGTGATCAGCTGTCAGCCAATGACAGCTGATCACATGATGTAAACAAAAGATCGGTAATCGTTTTTTTTGTTCTACTCACGCTGATATTTTTTTTTTTTTTTTTTTAGCAGAGAACCTATAGAATAAAATGGTGGGTGTTTTTGCACAGAGGTTTTTCAAATGCAACTTTTTTGGAAAAAAAAACACTTTCATGAATTTAAAAAAAACCCAAAACATTAAAGTTAGCCCAATTTTTTTGTATATTGTGAAAGATGACGTTACGCCGAGTAAATAGATAACTAACGTGTCACACTTTAAAATTGCATCTGCCCGTAGAATGGCAGCAAACTACAGTGCTTAAAATTCTCCACTGGCGGAGCTTTAAGTGCCTTTACAGGTTACCAGTTTAGAGTTGCACAGAAGGTGCTAGAATTATTGATCTCACTCTGACATTCGTAACAATACCTCACATGTGTGGTGCGATCAACGTTTACATATGCGCGCAGGAGTAACATATGCGTTCGCATTTGCGCGTAAGCACGGTGGGACGGGACGCTTTACTTGCGTACCATGCAGCCAATCGGACAGAGATCTGTCCAATTGGCTGCTTTCCTGGCCACTCTCTGTACAGGGCAGCCATCGCCACAGGCCGCATTGCTCCCGGCCTCTGTGATGGGACAAGAGAGCCCGGGAGAGGCAGTGGGACCCCCTTCTGCCACCTGCGCGTCGGGACCCTTCGGGGTAAGACCGCGCTATATTAAGATACCTCTCAACTCAACTCTCAACTCAACCTGCAGAAGTGATCGAGTGGCACTTAGATCACTTCTGCCTGAAAGAGAATCGCCGGCTAAAAAGAATGATACCGGGATGATGCCTGTAGGTACAGGCATCATCCCAGTATATAAACCAAGTGAACTGCGCTGGCAACTAAATGTGTAAAATATATAAATAAACAAAAACCACAAAACACCACAGGTGATGGTAAAGTGACACGTGAGTGTAAATATGGATGTGTCAGAGAACTGGACCTGCAGCTCGCGCATCTAAGCCAGCACTCAGTATGCGTGCGCTGGACTGCACTACCAGAGCTCCAAGACCCTCCACAAAAATTATATCAATTGGTGTATATAAAAATGGCAGGATCATGGGACGATGCACTACTTGGACAGATGCATCTATCAAACCTCAGAGATAGCAATTGAGCATACAATGATATAAATAAAAATAAAAATAAATATATAAATAAAATTATGGCATATCAATTGTGCACAAATAAGGTAACATGGAGCAAACCACTCTGCAAGTTCCAGATAACACAAGGAAACCAATAAAATGTCATCTACAATATACTCCTTCATGAGGCAAATAATGAACAGACTTCCACCGTTTTCATCTTTTCCACCAACCAGGGCCAATAGTGTAGCGATGTAAAACAGATTGCTCGTAAACCCACAGAAGCACACGTTCCACCGAAGGAGAGAAGAGAGGTATATAGCATAAAACCTTAAAATACCAAAGGTCACCTGCGCATAAATGCGCTACTCACGGGACCGGTAAGGAAAGCAGGCATTCAGATATTTCGGTCGGTTCGCCGCTCTTGGGCGTGCGTTCCACCGCCAGGAAGTGATGTCACTGGTACAAAACAAACGAACGTAGGCAGGATGTTGCGTCGACGCGTTTCGCCCCTCCCCCAGGGCGTTATCAAAGACTTAACATCCTGCTGACGTGAAAACCCTTTATATTATGTTCTATGAGTGACAGCCATTTACGGCCAATGGGTGAGAAGTTACCCATTCCTTCCTCTATCATCATATCCTGTTTGCAAAATAAAACTTTACTCAATGGTCGGAGACAAACAGCTCCAGTGTACAGATAGGTGTTTACAGCATCTCCATAAGGGAACCATCTTAACACTCACTAACTTCCATAGAACAAAGTATATGCAAAACGTAAAATATGTACTAACATCAGGATATCTAGATAGGCGGAAAAAACTTGTATAATATATATTGAATATCTAAACTCCTAATAATAAAAACAATAGTTTAATACATTATCCAATAATTAAAAAATCTATAAAAATACCAAAGTAATATACGAAAAGATATATATAAAAATATAATATAAAAACCCCTTTCAAGTAGATGTAACTAATATAACATCCCATATTTCACTCAATGATTTACCAATTTCCCAAATTAGGTATTCATGATTAGGACATGGGAGAAAACAACACATGATCAAAAATACATAATAGTAAATTGTGACAGACATAGCCAGAACAGAGGCTGTTGGAGAGGACTGTATGCAAGCCTGTTGCCTTCCGATTATGGGCCCTAGCATTTGGGGGAATGGTGCTCTCTGTGAGCTGTATGCCTGGGGACCCTGGGGTTGGTGTTACTTTGGATTCAGCTCCAGCTTCCAAAACACACAGACTCTGGAACCCGTTGTATGCCATATTAGAATGATAAGACTGAATTATACTGTTGGGACACATCCTGAGAGGAGATGCTAATGTCATCATCTCCACTCACCTGTCTGATGTCAGCTATAATGGGTTTAAGGTAAATAAGTTTAGTCTAGGTTCTAAAGGTATTCAACTCATTGTTGTTTGTTCTAATTAACCCTGTGTTGATGTTTATGGTAATGTGTGTTAATTGAATGAGCTGATCACATTGTCCACTATACAATGTAGGAGACGGGACGACTCCTATTGGAGCTCATGATAATTAGGTTAATTAGGTTATGTTTGTATTGTTAATTGTAATTAGCTCCAGCTATTGTGTTTATATTAATGTGTGAAGCTCGGTGCCCACAAGTCTGTCATCTGGTCTGGGTACATTTTGTAGTAAATTAGCTCATGTTAATTAGGTTAGCTTTGAGTCATCCCTGCTGTATAAAGGTCTGTGAGATCTCAAATAAAAAGTTAGTTCTGATGTACTCCAAGACTGGTGTTGTCTAGTTCTTGGGGTTCCTATAGCCAGATCCATTGGACTCGTGTTCCAGAACTTAGGAAGCGGTATATGACAGAAGCACTCAAGCGGAGTGTGGGACGTTCCGTGACATAAATAAAGCAAAAATAAAAATAATAATGAAATAAAATAAGATGAAAAAATATTATATATGGAACTAAAGTGCACAAACATATATATATAGAAAATATATTGGGATAAAATAAAAAAATAAAATGATTAAAAAGAAATATAAAAAAGTATATATTTTTATACACTACCAATTCGATAAAAAACAATTCAAGTCTAGCTCGATATTCAGGCCCAAGGGGTTCAAAGTGCGTAGTCTATGTATCCACTGGGTTTCATTTTGTGAGATATTTTGCCTAAGGTTAGAACCTCGCCAGTGATCTTCAACTCTGTCAATTCCACAGAAGGTGAGTAGGCTAGGATCTTGGTTATGGAAGAGCCTAAAATGATTGGAAAGACCATGGAATCTATAACCCTTCTTAATCCTATTTACATGCTCATTAAGCCTTATACCCAGTTGTCTGGTAGTTCTTCCTACGTATTGTAGATTGCAAGGACAAGATAGAAGGTAGGTGACATGCGTTGTGCTGCAGGTTATAAATTTTTTAATTGCATACGATCTACCATCTACCAGAGAGCTGAAGTGGGTGGTTTTCCGCTTGCGAAATTTAGATGTCTTACATATTCCACACCTCCCACAACTATAGAACCCAACACTGTCTAGAAAAGTGCATGTCTTCCTAGGGGGATCTATAACATTATGTGCTAACTGGAGCCTCAAAGTGGGTGGTTTGGTATAGATAAAATTTGGCTGTTTTGGCAGCACCTTCCTCAAGTCATCATCCTGATGAAGGAGAGGCCAATGCCTCTTTATGATTCTCTCCAGGTCACGATACTGTCTGTTAAATCCTGTGATGAAGGATAGACTAAAATTATTCTCCCCTTTTGGTTTAGATTTGAACAGATCATCCCTATTCATTTCCCCGACTGTTTGCTTTATCTTCTCTAAATTTTCCAGACTATAACCTTTTTCTTGAAATCTTTTCACCATGGTTTTAGCTTGCAAATTATAGTCACTTAAGTTGCTGCAGTTTCTTCTAATCCTAAGTAGCTGACTTTTAGGGACACCCCCTAGCCATCTAGGATGGTGGCAGCTTGTCAGGGGGATATACCCATTCCGGTCAACATCTTTGAAGAAAGTGCGGGTGAGTAATTTATTATCTTCTCTAAATAATGTTAGGTCTAAAAAATTGATTTGTTGGTGACTGAAGCACTCAGAAAAGGATATACCAAACCTGTTGTTACTTAATTTGGCCATAAATTCTAAAAAGGATCACCCGACTCCTTTTTAGAATTTATGGCCAAATTAAGTAACAACAGGTTTGGTATATCCTTTTCTGAGTGCTTCAGTCACCAACAAATCAATTTTTTAGACCTAACATTATTTAGAGAAGATAATAAATTACTCACCCGCACTTTCTTCAAAGATGTTGACCGGAATGGGTATATCCCCCTGACAAGCTGCCACCATCCTAGATGGCTAGGGGGTGTCCCTAAAAGTCAGCTACTTAGGATTAGAAGAAACTGCAGCAACTTAAGTGACTATAATTTGCAAGCTAAAACCATGGTGAAAAGATTTCAAGAAAAAGGTTATAGTCTGGAAAATTTAGAGAAGATAAAGCAAACAGTCGGGGAAATGAATAGGGATGATCTGTTCAAATCTAAACCAAAAGGGGAGAATAATTTTAGTCTATCCTTCATCACAGGATTTAACAGACAGTATCGTGACCTGGAGAGAATCATAAAGAGGCATTGGCCTCTCCTTCATCAGGATGATGACTTGAGGAAGGTGCTGCCAAAACAGCCAAATTTTATCTATACCAAACCACCCACTTTGAGGCTCCAGTTAGCACATAATGTTATAGATCCCCCTAGGAAGACATGCACTTTTCTAGACAGTGTTGGGTTCTATAGTTGTGGGAGGTGTGGAATATGTAAGACATCTAAATTTCGCAAGCGGAAAACCACCCACTTCAGCTCTCTGGTAGATGGTAGATCGTATGCAATTAAAAAATTTATAACCTGCAGCACAACGCATGTCACCTACCTTCTATCTTGTCCTTGCAATCTACAATACGTAGGAAGAACTACCAGACAACTGGGTATAAGGCTTAATGAGCATGTAAATAGGATTAAGAAGGGTTATAGATTCCATGGTCTTTCCAATCATTTTAGGCTCTTCCATAACCAAGATCCTAGCCTACTCACCTTCTGTGGAATTGACAGAGTTGAAGATCACTGGCGAGGTTCTAACCTTAGGCAAAATATCTCACAAAATGAAACCCAGTGGATACATAGACTACGCACTTTGAACCCCTTGGGCCTGAATATCGAGCTAGACTTGAATTGTTTTTTATCGAATTGGTAGTGTATAAAAATATATACTTTTTTATATTTCTTTTTAATCATTTTATTTTTTTATTTTATCCCAATATATTTTCTATATATATATGTTTGTGCACTTTAGTTCCATATATAATATTTTTTCATCTTATTTTATTTCATTATTATTTTTATTTTTGCTTTATTTACTATTATGTATTTTTGATCATGTGTTGTTTTCTCCCATGTCCTAATCATGAATACCTAATTTGGGAAATTGGTAAATCATTGAGTGAAATATGGGATGTTATATTAGTTACATCTACTTGAAAGGGGTTTTTATATTATATTTTTATATATATCTTTTCGTATATTACTTTGGTATTTTTATAGATTTTTTAATTATTGGATAATGTATTAAACTATTGTTTTTATTATTAGGAGTTTAGATATTCAATATATATTATACAAGTTTTTTCCGCCTATCTAGATATCCTGATGTTAGTACATATTTTACGTTTTGCATATACTTTGTTCTATGGAAGTTAGTGAGTGTTAAGATGGTTCCCTTATGGAGATGCTGTAAACACCTATCTGTACACTGGAGCTGTTTGTCTCCGACCATTGAGTAAAGTTTTATTTTGCAAACAGGATATGATGATAGCGGAAGGAATGGGTAACTTCTCACCCATTGGCCGTAAATGGCTGTCACTCATAGAACATAATATAAAGGGTTTTCACGTCAGCAGGATGTTAAGTCTTTGATAACGCCCTGGGGGAGGGGCGAAACGCGTCGACGCAACATCCTGCCTACGTTCGTTTGTTTTGTACCAGTGACATCACTTCCTGGCGGTGGAACGCACGCCCAAGAGCGGCGAACCGACCGAAATATCTGAATGCCTGCTTTCCTTACCGGTCCCGTGAGTAGCGCATTTATGCGCAGGTGACCTTTGGTATTTTAAGGTTTTATGCTATATACCTCTCTTCTCTCCTTCGGTGGAACGTGTGCTTCTGTGGGTTTACGAGCAATCTGTTTTACATCGCTACACTATTGGCCCTGGTTGGTGGAAAAGATGAAAACGGTGGAAGTCTGTTCATTATTTGCCCCATGAAGGAGTATATTGTAGATGACATTTTATTGGTTTCCTTGTGTTATCTGGAACTTGCAGAGTGGTTTGCTCCATGTTACCTTATTTGTGCACAATTGATATGCCATAATTTTATTTATATATTTATTTTTATTTTTATTTATATCATTGTATGCTCAATTGCTATCTCTGAGGTTTGATAGATGCATCTGTCCAAGTAGTGCATCGTCCCACGATCCTGCCATTTTTATATACACCAATTGATATAATTTTTGTGGAGGGTCTTGGAGCTCTGGTAGTGCAGTCCAGCGCACGCATACTGAGTGCTGGCTTAGATGCGCGAGCTGCAGGTCCAGTTCTCTGACACATCCATATTTACACTCACGTGTCACTTTACCATCACCTGTGGTGTTTTGTGGTTTTTGTTTATTTATATATTTTACACATTTAGTTGCCAGCGCAGTTCACTTGGTTTATATATCTTTAAAGTACAGTACTTTCACTCTGCAGCTGCAACAAAGTTTTTCTCCTTTTTTCTTTTTTCTTTTTTGGTCTCACTCAAAAAATTTTTTTTTGTTTGATATTATATATTTGCGAGCGCTGTATTGTATGATTTTATCATCCCAGTATAACCACTGAAACCCGAGGATGTACAGGTACGTACCTTGGGTGGGAAGTGGTTAAAATGGCAGCAAATTACATTTCATTGCTAGTTTTAAAAAAAACACCCTGGAACTCTTCAAAGGTACCCAAAATAAATAGCAGACTGCTACATATTTTAGTAGAACTATTATTTGATGGAAATTTAAAAATATTTTTTCAATTTGTGGTCTAATTTCAATTTTTCAATTTTAAATTTCAGTGCTTAAGACACTCACTACTCCTAGGCTGAATTGAATTTAAAAAAAAAAAATTCATCCTAGAAGATGCAAAAAACAAAACAAAAGTGTGTTGCGCTACAGAGTTTGATGCTAAAAAAATGTAGAAAAAAGTACAAATGAACAGTCCAAAAAAAGTATCAGTCTCTCAGATGGACCATAATGGTCAAATGACTAACTCCGTGATTCAATCGTGGATAAGATGCATCCAATCCCTTCACCAAGTGAACACGCCACCACCACAATAAGTTGGACACTTACCAGAGAGCCTGGACACTTATTTACGAAGGGTCAAACAGGCTTGATGTATATGCCCCGGAAGAAGTCCTTTTGTTGACGAAACCGGTTGGGCTGAGCTGTTTGTTCCTACATGTTTGGATGTTCTGTGGCGGCCACCTTTTTACCATGCAATGCTGTTTTTACTATGGATACGTGTAAGTGCAATACTTTGTATTAAATGCAACCCTTAAGAGGTTTTACACTATCTAGCGTTTTATGTTTTATTTTTGATCTGGCTGCACGATTGTTGGGTGGAGTCCCCTGGATACCCTGGAACTGATCCTGACATGGTTCCTTTATACATCCCCTACTGATGACCTCTACCGGGATATATACATCAAGCCTGTTTGACCCTTCGTAATAAAGGGTCCAGTCTCTCCGGTAAGAGTCCAACCTTTTTGTGGTGGTGGCGTGTTCACTTGGTGAAGGGATTGGATGCATCTTATCCACAAATGAATCATGGAGTTAGCCATTTGACCGTTATGGTCCATCTGAGAAGCTGATACTTTTTTTTGACTATTCATTTGTACTTTTTTCAATATTTAGTAATATCAAGCACTGTAGCGCAACACACTTTTATTTTCTTTCTTGTTTTTGTGGTAATATCTAACATTTGTGGGGCGGCTTTTCTTCAAACTGAATAATCTTTCACAAGCGCAGTATTATTTTTGTACTAACAACTTAGAAGATGGTCAGCATTTGGATCCCAGAGTAGTGAATCCGCAGGGGAAGGTGCCTAAGATATTATTTTTATATTCCAATGTACACTGTGCATTAAAAAAAATGTAGCTGGAGTTGGGCTGTAACTAAACCTTACTAGATGGAGGATAAAAAACACTCATTGATTCAAGAGCAATGTTGCAGTACAAAGCGAAGATAGAAAGAGCAAAAAAAAGAAATTACATTGAGAAGAACGGTATCTCTTCTTGGCTTTGGATTTTCCGGTTTCCTCCCGATGAGTGGTCCCGGTAGGAGTCACAAGGAAGCTTTTTTGGCCGCTGACACACCCATTTTTCTTGATTCTGCTGATCATAATATTCACAGACGTCCTGCCCAGGTAGGTCGAAATTGCACTCAACCACTTCACGAGTTCCATTTTTCTCAAAATAGCCTTTAAAGAACACCTGTAAGCCAAAATTAAACACATTCAGTTCTAACAAACTGTTAATGGGGATTTCCAAGAAAGATGGAAGAAGAACTACCTGGCTGGTGTCTATCCTTGTAGAAAAATAAAAATTACCCCTACCTTCTACAACTCCCCCAAAATAAAACAAAAGTGAGACTCCCATTCTGTTGCACACACTGATCAGCCATAACTTCATAACCACCCACCTAATATTGGGTAGGTTTAACTTTTGCCATCAAAACAGCCTTGACCCATTGAGGCATGGCCACCACTAGACCTCTGAATGTATGCTGTGGTTTCTGGCACCAAGCCATCACTAGCAGATCCTTTAAGTCGTGAGGTGAGGGCTCCATGGGTTAGACTTATTTTTCCGGCACATTCCACAGCTGCTGGATGGATTAAAATCAGGAGAATTTGGAGTCCAAGTCAACATCTCAAACTCATATTCCTCCAACCATTTTTATATCATTTTTGCAGTGTGGCAGGGCCCATTATCCCACTATAAGAGGCCACTTCCATCAGGGGAATAACGTTTTCATGAAGAAGTATACTTGGCCAGCAATGATGTTTAGGTGTTTAGGTAGCTGAAGTAAACTATAAAAATGGCTGCGCCAAACCATGCCTCGAAAATATGGAGCAAGCTAGCACTGGAAAAGTGATTCACATTTCAGCTAAATATACAAAAAAAAAGTTTAAATAGTGCAGCACTAAAGAAATCTAATAAAAATCTAAGTAAACATATAGTATGTGCAGTGGTAAATCTTGTGATATGATCTTCTGCCCCCTAGTGGTATTGATCACACTTCACACAATGACATATGAACCCATTACCAAACACTTTAACCACTTAAGGGCTGGAAGGATTTGCCCCCTTAATGACCAAGCCATTTTTTGCGATGCGGCACTGCGTCGCTTTTACTGACAATTGCGCGGTCGTGCGACGCTGTACCCAAACTAAATTTACGTCCTTTTTTCCCCACAAATAGAGCTTTCTTTTTGGTGGTATTTGATCACCTTTTTTTTTTTTGCGCCATAAACAATTTTGAAAAAAAAAACAATATTTTTAACTTTATATATAATATATATATATATATATATATATATATATATATATATATATATATATAATAAATAAATATATAATATATATAAAATATATAAATATATAATATATATAAATAAATTATATAATATATAATATAAATATATTATAAATATCCCAAAAAAATGTAAAAAAATAATAATTTCTTCATCAGTTTAGGCCGATATTTATTCTTCTACATATTTTTGGTTAAAAAAAATCGCAATAAGCCTATACTGATTGGTTTGTGCAAAAGGTATAGCGTTTACAAAATAGGGGATAGATTTATGTCGTTTTTATTATAATTTATTTTTTTTTACTTGTAATGGCGGCGATCAGCGATTTTTAGCGGGACTGTGACATATTGTCGGACAGATCGGATGCTTTTGACACTTTTTAGGACCACTGACATTTATACAGCAATCAGTGATACAAATAGCCACTGATTACTATAAAAAAGTCACTGGCAGGGAAGGGGTTAACACTAGGGGGCGATCAAGGGGTTACATGTTCCCTAGGGAGGTGTTTCTAACTGTGAGGGGGATGGGACTGACTGGGAGTAGAGAGAGATCTCTGTTCCTAATCATTAGGAACAGCAGATCGCTCTCCCCTCCCCTGTCAGAATGGGGATCTGTCTGTTTATATTGGCAGATCCCAGTTCTGTCTCTCCCAGGAGCGATCACGAGTGGCCGGCGGACATCGCGGACGCCCGCCACGCGCATCGGTCCCGGCGTCGCAAGCCCCCTAGTGGTCTTAAAGCCTCTAATGTACCATGACGGCGTTTCGCCCAGGAGAGCCAACCTGCCGCAGTATAACTGCGGCGGCTGGTCTTTAGTGGTTAAAATATGTAAATTAAAGTGTCTCTAAAGGCTGAAGGTATTTTACCTTAATACATTCTCTGCATTAGGATAAGAAAAACCTTCAGAGTGCACCCCCATTCCCCCTATACTTACCTGATCTCGATTTCGATCCAGCGATGTGTACAAGAGCAAAGGTCTTCTCCACTCTCTCCCTCCTGATTGGCTCAGTCACAGTAGTCCAAGGACCACGGCTATGGAATGCGCTACCTACTCATATTCGCTTGGAAGAAAACCATCAGGCCTTCAGAAAGAAACTCAAGACCTACCTCTTCTGAGAAGCTTGACAACACAGGACGGATCCAGCGCCTTGAGGCGATTCAGTTCGCAACTGCAGCGCTATACAAATCATTCATTCATTCATTCATTCAGTAGCAGAAGTCACTTTAGGTAGGTGGTACGTGTCAAAGTAACATCCACATGAATGGCAGGACCCAAGGTTTCCCAACAGAACATTGCCCAAATCATCACACTACCTCTGCCGGCTTTTCTTCTTCTTATACTACATCCTGGTGCCATCTCTTCCCCAGATATGCAAAACACACGCACCCGGCCATCCACATGATATCAGACCAGACCAACTTCTTCCGTTGCTCAGTGGTCCAGTTCTGATGCTCACATTCTAGGGGTGCAACGGATCAAAAAACTCACGGTTCGGATCGTTCCTCAGAACAGGAGTCACGGTTCGGATCATTTTCGGATCAACAAAAAAAAAATCTCCCCCACTGTAATATCCACAATCTCCCTATTGGCAGAGTATTGGCAGAGTATTGGCAGAGTATTGCAGGGTATTGGCGGGTATATTGGCAGGGTATTTTGCCGGGTATATTGGCAGAGTATTGGCAGAGCATTGGCAGGGTATTGGCTGGGTATGGCAGACTATTGGCAGGGTATGGCAGACTATTTGCAGGGTATGGCAGAGTATTGCAGAGTATTGGCAGGGTATGGAAGAGTATTGTCAGGGCATTGCAGAGTATTGTCAGGGCATTGCAGCAGGGTATTGCAGAGTATTGGCAGGGCATTGCAGCAGGGTATTGCAGAGTATTGGCAGGGCATTGCAGAGTATTGGCAGGGCATTGCAGAGTATTGGCAGGGTATTGCAGAGTATTGGCAGGGCATTGCAGAGTATTGGCAGGGCATTGCAGAGTATTGGCAGGGTATTGCAGAGTATTGGCAGGGCATTGCAGAGTATTGGCAGGGTATTGCAGAGTATTGGCACTGCTGCCATCCGATCTCTCCCCTCCACTGTACAGATCAGTACACAGAGTGGAGAGAGGAGCCGGCGTCATGACATGACACCGGTTTGTTACAAGTGA
Source organism: Lithobates septentrionalis (assembly GCA_037952835.1). Lineage (NCBI taxonomy): Eukaryota > Metazoa > Chordata > Amphibia > Anura > Ranidae > Lithobates > Lithobates septentrionalis. Next base: position 469,040 of record JBBDGP010001614.1, on the reverse strand, counting down.
TCGCTCCGTCATTTGACGGAGCGATCACGTGCTAAACGGCCGCCGGGTGTACCAAGATGACCGCCGCTCCGGAGCTAGGCCGAAGCTGCGGCCTTTCCTATGGCTTCCCATCAATGATCTTTGGCCACCCATGACCCTGTTACCAGTTTTCCTTCCTTGGATTACTTCTGGTCGGTCCTGACCACGGCAAACCAGGAACATCCTACAAGAGCTGCAGTTTTGGAGTTGCTCTGACCCAGTGGTCTAGATATCACAATTGAACCCTTGTCAAAGTCCCTCAAATCCTTACGCTTGGCCATTTTTTTTTTCCTGCTTTCAACACAACTTCAGGGAACAACGTGTTCATTTGCTACCTAATATGTCCCGCCAACTTTCAGATGCCATTGTCACAGGATAATCAATGTTATTCACTTTACCTGCCAGTGATACTATTTTTTTATGGCTGATCAGTGTACATTAAGGTTGCCACCTGTCCAGGATTCACCCTTTGGAATCATGCGTCCAGGTTTCAGACCACCTGAAACCCGTCTCAGCCAATCAGGAGCTGAGTCTTGGACAGCCAAGAAACTTGTGGACATCGCTGGATAGAGAGGGGGATCAGGCAAGTATTAGGGGGGCTGCTGCACACAGAAGGCTTTTTATCCTAATGCATAGAATGCCTTAAGATTAAAAAAAAACCTTCTAACTTTAAAATCATTTTAAGACAGCCGTAGATGGATCAAGTCTTGACTGGTTCAGCAGGGACTGGCCAAGATCCATCTGTGGGCAGGCTGGTTGATCCCAAGTCGATCCATCAATCTACTTGGGTAAAACCAGCCTGTCTGATTTTTTTACATGCAATTACTGCCAGCGGCTACACCTACTAGCAAAAGTCATTGTGTTCTGCCAGCCAGAAGAACACAATAGCGCTGCGGGAGGATTTCCCCAAGCAACACTGGCTGTGTTGATGGGGGAATCAAGCGATTTTCTTTCCTGCAAGCAACGATTTCAGGAAAATTGAATCATCTATGGCTTGCTTTAGTGTTAGAGAACTACCAATAAAAGCGGTAGTAAACCCGCTGACTTTTTTTTTTTCCTACACCTGTAAGGGAAAAGGCATAATGAGCTAGTATGCACCGCATACTAGCTCATTATGAGATACTTACCTTAGAACGAGGCGCCGGCATCTCACCCGGTCCACGCCAAGGGAGCTGACATTTCCCCTCGGCGTGTCTTCCGTATCGTTGTCACGTGGGAGACTTTTTTTCCTGAAAGGTCCGGCGGCTGGTGGGCTTTCAGCCGAGAATCCCCTGTGCGCATGCGCCGCTGCAGTCAGCGGCCCATTGCGAGGGGAATAGCTCCTAAACTGTACAAACAAACAAAAGAAAAAGACGGGTGTGAGACAGTTATATCTCACACCCTAACAGATCCCATTGCTGGTAACTCTTCTTGACTTTTGGGCTATTTTGTAAGTAGCTACTCTATTCAAAGTAGACAATTTGGACATTTCTGATATAATTTTCTCTATTAGCCGGAGGTTTCACATGTATCAATATTTATGATATTCCTTTGTTTTTCTCAGTTAAATTATGCATCCCACCCCTGATGACTGGCAAGAAGCCAAGAAACGCGTCGGGTTCTCAAACTAAGGATGCCCTATCAAGCCTAAATCATATTCCTGACATTTATCAATTTTTTATCGAGTTTTCTCATTTCATGCGATTTTGTGATTTTGATTGGCGATTTTAATTCATGTATTTCTGTTATGAATTGCATTTATGTATGTCCATTGATTTGTTTACACTACTGAGTCTTCAATGACTGTTACTGCTAAATATGCTTATATATCAATTCATGCGACTATGTCTGTATCCATACTACTTTATTGGTACTGTATGCATCAAAATCATGGACTTGACTATAAATTAAATCCAATCATTTTACCTAATCACATGCATTCATTATTATACTTTCAATTGACATGCTTCATTTAAAGTCCCACTTGCCCCTCTTTTTTTTTTTTTTTTCTTTTATCCTAAACTGTACAGGTTTAGGAGATATTTTTTTACCTACAGGTAAGCCTTATTATAGGCTTACCTGTAGGTAACAGTTTAAAAAATAGGTATACATCCACTTAAAATGACTATTCAGCAATGCTTTTGTTCACCAGCAGATGGAGCTTTATACATGTTGTATGGAGCTACAGTATATACGGTATATTTGTAATTGTAGATCTATGTCTGCAGAGTATACCAGGACACTAACCATAAACTTTTCTAGAGAGAGAGATATAAACATGTATATACACTATATTACCAAAAGTATTGGGACACCTGCCTTTACACGCACATGAACTTTAATGGCATCCCTGTCTTATGGCCAGTTCACACTACATGCAGTCAAGTGCGTTTTTTTTTTTCTGCATCAAAAACGCATCAAAAATCGGTTATAAGGTTTTAAATGGCATAGTTCACACACACACTTGCAGTTCCAGTGCATTCCAGTTCCAGAAAAAAAAAAAGTACTGTATTTTTCCGGTGTATAAGGCGACCGGGCGTATAAGACGACCCCCCGATTCTACTGTATTTCTACAGTTTTTGCATAATACTGACTGTATAGGACGACCCCTCTTCTGAGGCCTCATATTGCCTACATTTCCTTCTTGTCGTCATACCGCGCTGAGCCAATAGCGGTGAGCGATGTATTCTATTAATGAATAGAAAGCCTGCTCGGATTGGCAGAGGCTGTAACGTCATCAGCCCGCGCCTCCCTGACTCTCAAAGCCAATCCAAGCAGGCTACTGTATGTAGACCGCTCGGATTGGAAGAGGTCATTACCAAGCAGGCTCTGTATTCATTATTGGAATACATCGCTCGCCAGGATTGGCTCAGCGGTGTATACTGTATGTAGCCGAAGCCACATACAGTATTACCGCACATCCGACGAGCTGACATACAGCCGACTGCATTTGATACCCGGCGTATAAGACGACCCCTGATTCTTGCCCGTTTTTTTAAGTGTAAAAGGTCGTCTTATACGCCGGAAAATACGGTAGAACATGTTGCATTTTTCCTGCACTGGACTGTACTAGATCGCTGTAAAATGCATCAAAAATGCACTGGAATGCACATGTCTTTATTTAAGGTTAAGAAAAAAGAGGGGGGAAGGAATGCACTGGACTGCATTGGGAACGCGCCAAAAACGCATCTAAAACGCGTCAAAAATGTGCATGCAGAAAAGCATCTAGAACACATCCGGAGGTTGCTGTGAACTGGCCCTTAGTCCGTAGGGTTCAATATTGAGTTGGCCCACCCTTTGCAGCTATAACAGCTTCAACTCTTCTGGGAAGACTGTCCACAAGGTTTAGGAGTGTGTCTATGGGAATGTTTGACCATTTTTCCAGAAGCGCATTTGTGAGATCAGGCACTGATGTGGACGAGAAGGTCTGTCTCACAGTCTCCGCTCTAATTCATCCTAAAGGTGTTCTATCGGGTTGAGGTCAGGACTCTGCGCAGGCCAGTCAAGTTCCTCCACCCCAAACTCGCTCATCCATGTCTTTATGGACCTTGATTTGTGCACTGGTGTGCAGTCATGTTGGAACAGGAAGGGGCCATCCCCAAACTGTTCCCATTTAATGGGAGCATGAAATTGTCCAAAATGTCTTGGTATGCTGATGCCTTAAGAGTTCCCTTTACTGGAACTAAGGGGCCAAGCCCAACCCCTGAAAAACAACCCCCCACACCATAATCCCCCCTCCACCAAATGATTTAGACCAGTGCACAAAGCAAGGTCCATAAAGACATGAATGAGCGTGTTTGGGGTGGAGGAACTTGACTGACCTGCATAGAGTCCTGACCTCAACCCGATAGAACACCTTTGAGATGAATTAGAGCGGAGACTGCAAGCCAGGCCTTCTCGTCCAACATCAGTGCCTGTAATGCCCCGTACACACGGTCTGACTTTGTTCGGACATTCCGACAACAAAATCCATGGATTTTTTCCGTCGGATGTTGGCTCAAACTTGTCTTGCATACACACGGTCACACAAAGTTGGCGGAAAATCCGATCGTTCTAAACGCGGTGACGTAAAACACGTACGTCGGGACTATAAACGGGGCAGTAGCCAATAGCTTTCATCTCTTTATTTATTCTGAGCATGCGTGGCACTTTGTGCGTCGGATTTGTGTACACACGATCGGAATTTCCGACAACGGATTTTGTTGTCGGAAAATTTTATAGCCTGCTCTCAAACTTTGTGTGTCGGAAAATCCGATGGAAAATGTCCGATGGAGCCCACACACGGTCGGAATTTCCGACAACAAGGTCCTATCACACATTTTCCATCTGAAAATCCGACCGTGTGTACAGGGCATTATACAGTGCCTTAAAAACGCATTCTTACCCCTTGAAATTTTCCACATTTTGTCATGTTACAACCAAAAACGTAAATGTATTTTATTGGGATTTTATGTGATAGACCAACACAAAGTGGCCCATAATTGTGGAGTAGAAGAAAAATGATAAATGGTTTTCAAATTTTTTACAAATAAATATGTGAAAAGTGTGGGGTACATTTGTATAGCGCCCCCCTGAGTCAATACTTTGTAGAACCCCCTCTCACTGCAATTACAGCTGCAAGTCTTTTTGATGATGTCTCTACCAGCTTTGCACATCTAGTGAGTGATATTTTGCCCATTCTTCTTTGCAAAATAGCTCAAGCTCTGTCAGATTGGATGGAGAGCGTCTGTGAACAGCAATTTTCAAATCTTGCCACAGATTCTCAATTGGATTTAGGTCTGGACTTTTACTGGGCCATTCTAACACATGACTATGCTTTGATCTAAACCATTCCATTGTAGCTTTGGCTGTATGTTTTGGGTCATTGTCCTACTGGAAGGTGAACCTCCACCCCAGTCTCAAGTCTTTTGCAGACTGTAACAGGTTTTCTTCTAAGATTGCCCTGTATTTGGCTCCATCCATCTTCCCATCAACTCTGACCAGCCTCCCTGTCCCTGCTGAAGAAAAGCATCCCCACAACATGATGCTGCCACCACCATGTTTTACAGTGGGCAGGGCCGTCTTTAATATTGATTGGACCCTGGGCAAACATTTTCTTGCCCCCCCGCTCCATGTCATTTTGCGTACTCACCTGCTCTGAGACATACACTAAATAGCAGCTAGACTCAGTTCGCTGAATCAAATCAGACAGCGATTGTGATTGATCACCAGAGGTTACAGTGTTTTATTACCCTTCACTGGCTAGCTGCTAGAGGTTACAGCACACATTACAGCTCACTGATTATTTGCTAGAGTTTACAGCACATGACTTCTGCTTGTTGATTGGTTGCTAGAGATTACTGTACATCAATACTGCTCACTGATTGGTTTCTAGAGGTTACTGGACATCCTTACCACTCATTAATTGGTTGCTAGATGTTACTACACATCCTTACCGCTCAATGATTGGCTGCAAGAGGTTAGTGCACATCATTACTGCTTACTGGTTGGTTGCTAAAAGATAAAGCACATCATCTCCTCACTGCCTGCACACCATGGGGAGGTGAGGGGACCGATCAGTAGACAGAAAACTCCTAGGGATCCTAGGACTCCTGGGATCAGTGGCAATGCTGGGGGAAGGGGGAGTGTAATCAGTGGCAACACTGGGGGGTTGATGGGATCAGTGGCAGTGGTAGGGGGAATGGGATTAGTTAGGAGGCAGTACACTATGGCAAATTCTGAATCATGTAGAGCAAACATCTTTGGAAACCTGGAAATCTTTGGCAAGTATATAGTGGGGGATTCTACACTGACCACCAATGTGAGGGGGGATTCTACACTGACCACCAATGTGAGGGGGGATTCTACACTGACCACCAATGTTAGGGGGGATTTACACTGACCACTAATGTGAGGGTGAATTTGCACTGACCACTATGCAATGGGGGATTTTACGCCACCCAACCAATATAAAGAGGGATTTCTACACTGACACCAATTTAATATAAGCATTTACACCAACCACCAGTGTAAGGGGGAATATACAATGACCTCCATGTAAGCGGAAATTTACACTGACAAACCATTGTTGAGGAGATTTGTACTGAGCACCAATGTAAGGTGACACTTCTACACTGACCACCAATGCAAAGGGGGATTTACACTGACTACCAATGTAAGGGCAATTCTGCACTTACCACCAATGTACACTGATCACCAATTTAATGAAGAATGTACACTGACCATCAATGTAAGGGGGACCTTCACACTGGCCACTAGTGTGAATTAAAGGATTCTACACCAAGCCCCAATGTAATGAGAAGATTTACCCTGACCACCAATGTAACTGAGACATTTAGCCTGTGTGTGTTGGGAACGCATGCAGAATCACTTTCCAGACACCACAAAAGTGTGCTGCCCTTTAGCAGATACACAGAAGTGCCATTAATTAATGACACCCTCACACATCTGCTGAGATGTGCGTAATTCACATGCACCAAAATTCACAGTGCTGTGGCCCCATGTTATTTTGAAGAAGGGTTCCACCTCCAATTTGCTTACCTTTGCAGAACAGGCTCATGTTAGGCTTAATGACCACAGTTATAGGCAGGACTTTCAAGCATGCCCCTTTATCTCCCCAGTGGGCAGCATTCAGTATAGGTGATGGTGGATATGACCTCAGGGGGGCATGATATACATATGAATACCGCCTCTATTTACATATCAATGTCGCGGTCCACGACTATTTACAAATTAATGCATACATATTCCCGTTATTTACATGTAAACACAGGGTTTGCAGGTAAGTCATCTGTACTTGACAATAGGACAGAGCTGGGCAGGACTTTACATTGAGAAGAGGGAATTTAAACAGGGATAGTTGGCAAGTATAAAGCAGCTGCTTTGGGGCCCAGGGCAGCTGCCCCTTTTGCCCCACCTTAAAGACTGCCCTGGTGGTAGGAATGGTGAGTTCAGGGTGATGTGCAGTGTTAGTTTTCCGCCACACCTAACATTTTGCATTTCGGCCAAAAAGTTCAATTTTGGTCTCATCTGACCAGAGCACCTTCTTCCACATGTTTGCTGTGTCCCCCACATGGCTTCTCACAAACTGCAAACTTGACTTCTTATGACTTTCTTTCAACAATGTCTTTCTTCTTGTCACTCTTCCATAAAGGCCAGATTTGTGGAGAGCACGACTAACAGTTGTCCTGTGGACAGATTCTCCCACCTGAGCTGTGGATCTCTGCAGCTCCTCCAGAGTTACCATGGACCTCTTGGCTGATTCTCTGATGAATGATCTCCTTGCCCGGCCTATCAGTTTAGGTGGACGGCCATGTCTTGGTAGGTTTGCAGTTGTGCCATAGGATTTCCATTTTTTGGATGATGGATTGAACAGAGCCCTGTAAGATGTTCAAAGCTTGGGGGAATTTTATAACCTAACCCTGCTTCAAACTTCTCCACAACTTTATCCCTGACCTGTCTGGTGTGTTCCTTGGCCTTCATGATGCTGTTTGTTCACAAAGGCTCTCTAACAAACCTCTGGGGGCTTCACAGAACAGCTGTATTTATACTGAGTTTAAATTACATACAGGTGGACTCTATTTTCTAATTAGGTGACTTCTGAAGGCCATTGGTTCCACTAGATTTTAGTTGGGGGTATCAGAGAAAAGGGGGCTGAATACAAATGCACGCCACACTTTTCACATATTTATTTGCAAAAAAAAATGACATTACGTTTTTGGTTGTAACATGACAAAATGTGGAAAATGTGAAGGGGTATGAATACTTTTTCAAGGCACTGTATATGTTTGGGCAGAATCCTTCTGATATGTGCACAGACAGGTTCACTGCTGACTTAGCGTTTTTTTTTATTTATCTGAAGGAATACTTATATGTGCTAATATAGATTTATTTATGTGAATAATCATTTGACTTTTAATTAAATTGGAGCTTAAAGGATTTTACACTTTTGGAGCTTTTGGTCTTTAATATATTACTGTGGAAAAAGTTTTATGTGGGTGTGAAGAAATGCTGTAACCTGCTGAAGACGACTTGCTGAAGTTAAAGCCAAGTATCAGAATGGGGAAGAAAGGGGATTTAAAGTGATTGTAAATGCTTGTTTAAAAAAATATATATATATATATAAAACAAACCTCCTCTGTGCAGATGGTTTTGCACAGAGCAGCCTGAATCCTCCTCTTCTCGGCTCCCTCTTTTCTGCTCTTGGCCCCTCCCTCCTATCGAGTGCCCCCACAGTCAGCAGCTTCCTATGGGGGCACCTGAGCCGTATCACAGCTCCGTGTGTCCATTCAGACACAGAGCCCCAACCTGGCGTTGCCCCCTCTCTCCCCTGATTGGCTGACTGACTTTGATTGACAGCCGCGGGAGCCAATGGTGCCGCTGCTGTGTCTCAGCCAATCAGGAGGAATGTCCCGGATGGCTAAGACAAGTCAGCTAAGTCGTTGACATCGCTGGAGGGAGAAGGGGATCAAGTACGTAATCAGGGGGGTGCTGGGGGGCTGCTACACACAAAAAGGTTTTTATCTTAATGCATAGAATGTATTAAGATAAAAAAAACATCTGCCTTTACAACTCTTTTAAGTGACTTTGAATGTGGCATGGTTGTTGGTGCCAGACGGGCTGCTCTGAGTATTTCAAAAACTGCTGATCTACTGGGCTTTTTACACACAACCATCTCTCGGGTTTACAGAAAATGGTACAAAAAAGAGAAAATATCCAGTGAGCTGCAGGTTATGTGGATGAAAATGCCTTGTTGATGTCAGAGGTCAGAGGAGAATAGGCACACTGGTTCCAGATGATAGAAAGGAAACAGTAACTCAAATAACCACTCATTACAACCAAGGTATACAGAATACCATTTCTGAATGCGCAGCACATCAAACCTTGAAGCAGATGGGCTACAGCAGCAGAAGACCACACCGGGTGCCACTGCTGTCAGCTAAGAACAGGACACTGAGGCTACAATTCACACAGGCTCACCAAAATTGGACAGTAGAAGATTGGAAAAACGTTGCCTGGTCTGATGAGTTTCAATTTCAACTGCGTCATTCAGATGGTGGGGTCAGAATTTGGTGTAAACAACATGAAAGCATGGATCCATCCTGCCTTGTATCGCCCGTTCAGGTTGGTGGTGGTGGTTAGGGATGAGCCGAACACCCCCCGGTTCGGTTCGCACCAGAACCCGCGAACGGACCGCAAGTTCGCACGAACGTTAGAACCCCATTGACGTCTATGGGACTCGAACGTTCGAAATCAAAAGTGCTCATTTTAAAGGCTAATTTGCATGGTATTGTCCGAAAAAGGGTTTGGGGACCCGGGTCCTACCCCAGGGGACATGTATCAATGCAAAAAAAACTTTTAAAAACGGCCGTTTTTTCGGGAGCAGTGATTTTAATGATGCTTAAAGTAAAAAAAAAAAAGTGAAATATTCCTTTAAATATCGTACCTGGGGGGTGTCTATAGTATGCCTGTAAAGTGACGCGTGTTTCCCATGTTTAGAACAGTCCCTGCACCAAATGTCATTTTTAAAGGAAAAAATCTCATTTAAAACTGCTTGCGGGTTTAATGTCATGTCGGGTCCTGGCAATATGGATGAAAATCAGTGAGACAAACGGCATGGGTACCCCCCAGTCCATTACCAGGCCCTTTGGGTCTTGTATGGATATTAAGGGGAACCCCGCACCCAAATTAAAATAAGGAAAGGTCCCTATATACTCTGAACAGCAGTATACAGGCGGTGCAAACAAGACAGGGACTGTAGGTTTGTTGTTAAGTAGAATCTCTTTGTAATTTTGAACATTTTTAATGTGTTTAGCTCCAGCCAAAAAATCTTTTCTAAGCTTTTTGGAAAACATAGGGAAGGGTTATCACCCCTGTGACATTTGTTTTGCGTCTTTCCTCCTCTTCAGAAGATTTCACCTCACTTTTTTGTCCCAATGAAAAATGTTTTTTGAAAATTTGGGTTTTTTTGTGGAACAAGGATTGGAAAGCATCAGTGGAAAGGAGAAATTGTTTTCCCATATTAACTCTTACATGAGAGAATTTCCCTTCCTATGGGTAGATTTCATCTCACTTCCTGTTGTCTCCTTCCGTTTGCAAGTAGGAGTCGTTTGTAAGTTAGATGTTTGAAAGTAGGGTCCTGCCCTATATACTCAGCAGAAATTTGGGCCTTAGGTGTTGCTGTGGCCAAAACACTGTAAGCCCTCACAGGGCCCTGCTGTGAAATATTAGATCAAGAATTGTAATTACATGCCCCTGTTGAACAGGAGCTGAAAAATTAGGCCTTAGGCACTGGTGCTGGTGCCACAACACTGCAACCCCTCACAGACACTCTAGTTGGAACGCAGGAACGAGCACTGCTGCAAAGTATTGCATCAAAAATTGTAATTACACGCCCCTGTTAGACAGGGGCAGAAAAATTGGGCCTTAGGCACTGGTGCTGGTGCCACAACACTGCAACCCCTCACAGACACTCTAGTTGGAACGCAGGAACGAGCACTGCTGCAAAGTATTGCATCAAAAATTGTAATTACACGCCCCTGTTAGACAGGGGCAGAAAAATTGGGCCTTAGGCACTGGTGCTGGTGCCACAACACTGCAACCCCTCACAGACACTCTAGTTGGAACGCAGGAACGAGCACTGCTGCAAAGTATTGCATCAAAAATTGTAATTACACGCCCCTGTTAGACAGGGGCAGAAAAATTGGGCCTTAGGCACTGGTGCTGGTGCCACAACACTGCAACCCCTCACAGACACTCTAGTTGGAACGCAGGAACGAGCACTGCTGCAAAGTATTGCATCAAAAATTGTAATTACACGCCCCTGTTAGACAGGGGCAGAAAAATTGGGCCTTAGGCACTGGTGCTGGTGCCACAACACTGCAACCCCTCACAGACACTCTAGTTGGAATGCAGGAACGAGCCGTGCTGCAAAGTATTACATCAAAAATTGTAATTACACGCCCCTGTTATACAGGGGCTGAAAAATTGTGCCTTAGGCACTGGTGGTGGCGCCCAGAACCAAAAATGTTCTTACAAGCTATCAGCGTGATGATTGAGGAGGAAGAGGATAATTACTCAGGGATAATCACTCAGCATCAACATAGGCAGTCTTTGAAGGGATCTGAAAAAAATTATTCAGTTACATCAGCATCAGGTGCTTGGTAGCTGGTGGTGATCCAAGACTGATTCATTTTTATGAAGGTCAGCCGATCGACCGAGTCAGTGGACAGACGCACCCTGTGATCGGTTACCACGCCTCCAGCAGCACTGAATGTACGTTCCGAAAGAACGCTGGATGCAGGACAGGCCAGTAGCTCAATTGCATACTGTGCAAGCTCTGGCCAGTGATCCATCCTCAAGACCCAGTAACCCAGAGGATTTTCGGTGGGAAAGGTGTCCAAGTCTGATCTTGCCCCTAGGTATTCCTGCACCATGTAAAACAGACGCTGGCGATGGTTGCTGGAACCGATCATACCTTGGGGCTGCGGACCAAAAAATTGTCTGAACGCATCGGTCAGACGGCCACCTTCTCCACCGCTCCTTCTTTGACTGACCGAAGCCTCAGCAACACGTTGTCCAGAAACAGGAGTTTGTAACCTCCCAGTCTCTGGGAACGCGTTGCACAGACCTTTCTGCAAGGCCTCCCGAAGATGTTTCATCCTCTGCTCCCTCTGCGATGGCAAGATAAGGTCCGCAACCTTACCCTTGTAACGTGGATCAAGGAGGGTTGCCAGCCAGTATTGGTCCTTCTCCTTGATACCACGAATACGAGGATCCTTACGCAGGCTTTGCAGGATCAGGGAGGCCATGCAGCGTAGGTTTGCTGAGGCATTCGGTCCGGAGTCCTCTGGGTCACTAAGGACAACAACGTCCGCAGCCACCTCCTCCCAGCCACGTACAAGTCCATGTGTTCCTTGGGACTGATCCCTTAAAGACTGCTGATGCTGAGTGCCAGGCTCCACCTCCATACTGACACAATCTTCCTCCTCCTCCTCCTCCTCGTCCTCTTCCTGTGTGATCGGCGGGCACGCAGGAACACTGTCTGGATAAAGGGGGCCTTGAGAGCTAAGGAAGTCCTCCTCTTCCTGCCTCTGTTCTGCCTCAAGTGCCCTGTCCATTATTCCACGCAGCGTGTGCTCCAACAGGTGGACAAGGGGGACAGTGTCACTGATGCATGCACTGTCAGTGCTCACCATCCTCGTGGCCTCCTCGAATGGTGACAGGACAGTGCATGCATCCCTGATCATGGCCCACTGGCGTGGGGAAAAAAAACCAAGGTCCCCTGACCCTGTCCTGGTGCCATAGTCGCACAGGTACTCATTGATGGCCCTCTGCTGCGTGTGCAGCCGCTGCAGCATGGCCAACGTCGAGTTCCACCTGGTGGGCATGTCACAGATTAGGCGGTTCTTGGGCAGGTTAAACTCCTTTTGGAGGTCCGTCAGCCGAGCACTGGCATTATATGACCGGCGGAAATGCACACAGACTTTCCTGGCCTGCCTCAGGACATCCTGTAAGCCCGGGTACCTGCCCAAGAACCGCTGCACCACCAAGTTAAGGACGTGAGCCAAACAGGGCACATGGGTCAGTTGTCCCTGTCGGAGGGCAGAGAGGAGGTTGGTGCCATTGTCGCAAACCACCATTCCTGCCTTAAGTTGGCGTGGCGTCAACCACCTCTGAACCTGCCCCTGCAGAGCTGACAGAACCTCTGCCCCAGTGTGGCTCCTGTCCCCCAAGCACACCAGCTCAAGCACCGCATGGCATCTTTTGGCCTGCGTACTTGCGTAGCCCCTTGAACGCCTACGGAGCACCGCTGGTTCCGAGGAAGAGGCCATGGAGGAAGAAGAAGAGGAGGGGGTGGAGGAGAGAGGTGTGTCACAATCAGCATTTTGGAGGCGTGGTGGCGGAACAACCTCCAACACTACTGCACCTTGTCCTGCATCCTTCCCAGCTGCCAGCAGAGTCACCCAATGCGCCGTGAAACTTAAGTAACGTCCCTGTCCATGCCTGCTGGACCATGAGTCAGCGGTAATATGCACCTTACCGCTGACCGCCCTGTCCAGCGAGGCATGGACATTGCCTTCCACATGCCGGTAGAGAGCCGGAATCGCCTTCCGTGAGAAAAAGTGGCGTTTGGGTACCTGCCACTGAGGAACCGCACATTCCACAAACTCACGGAAGGGGGCAGAGTCTACCAACTGAAAAGGCAGCAGTTGAAGTGCTAGCAATTTTGCCAAGCTAGCATTCAACCGCTGGGCATGTGGATGGCTGGGAGCAAACTTCTTTCGGCGGTGCAGCAGCTGGGGCAGGGAAATTTGCCTGGTACAATCTGACGTCGGTGTACCAAAAGCAGATTGCCCACAAGTACTTGGCTGTGACACACCTAATTCTACACCTTCATTCCTCTCACTGCAGGTCTCAGAGAGGACTGAAGGTCTAGTGGGGTTGGAAATCTCAGCTGATGAGGAGCAAGGAGAGATCCTCTTTGTTCTTTGGTGTGGGTCTTTCAGATACGCTTGCCAACGAACTGCATGGCAGGTCAACATATGTCTGGTCAAGCATGTGGTACCCAAGCGGGAGATGTTTTGGCCACGCGAGATACGCTTGAGACATATGTTGCAAATAGCAGCGGTGCGATCTGATGCACTCGTCTCAAAAAAGGCCCACACCAAAGAACTTTTTGAATAACGCGCAGAGACTGCAGCGCCCTGCACATGTGGAGCTTTGGGGTGTGATGCAGTCAATGTGCTGCCCTTAGGCTGGCCCCTGGAGGGCATCCTGCCTCGTTGGTGATGTGCCGCCTCCTCCTCCTCCTCCTCCTCCTCTCTCCTATCAGGCACCCACGTTGAGTCAGTGACCTCATCATCCCCTCCCTCCTCATCACTGGAGCAAACCTGGCAGTATGCTGCAGCAGGGGGAGCATGACTGCCAGATTGCTGTCCTTCTTCGGCACCCCCTCTGTCCGTGCTCATGTTACTGCCTTCATCGAGCTCAGTATCATCATCAGAGCCTTCCAAACGCTGGGCATCCTCCTGGAGCATGTACCCAACACTGTGGTCAAACAGTTCGAGGGAATCCTCATGAGGACATGGTGGAGCTAGGGAAGGAGTCACTGATGACATTGAGCTGAGGGAAGAGGCCGCTGCTTTGCCAGACAAAGCACCCTGGGCATGGGTGAGAGAGGATGAGGAGGATGAGGACGGCTTGGTCATCCACTCGACCAAGTCTTCCGCATGTTGCGGCTCAACACGGCCAGCTGCCGAAAAAAAGGCCAAGCGTGTCCCATGGCCACGTGCTGATGAGGATGCACCGTCTCCACGACCAGCACTAGACACAGAGCCTGCTTGCCCTCTCTTATTGGCTTGTGACTGTCTGCCTCTCCTTCTTGGCCTTCCAGACATACTAATGGCCTGTAGCTGCACTAAGCTGGGATAGAACACCTGTAATTTTCTTCAGGTAGCTTTATATACTGTAACCAGACAAGCCTGCCTGTCAGTAGGAAGATAACAGGAACGGATCTAGCTGAACACTGTGAGCAGGACACACTGTACTAAATGTAAATAGTCTAGCTGCCTGACCGTGGTACTAATAGGATCAAAAAGAACACCTGTAATTTTCTTCAGGTAGCTTTATATACTGTAACCAGACAAGCCTGCCTGTCAGTAGGAAGATAACAGGAACGGATCTAGCTGAACACTGTGAGCAGGACGCACTGCACTGAATGTAAATAGCAGGAACGGATCTAGCTGAACACTGTGAGCAGGACGCACTGCACTGAATGTAAATAGCAGGAACGGATCTAGCTGAACACTGTGAGCAGGACGCACTGCACTGAATGTAAATAGCAGGAACGGATCTAGCTGAACACTGTGAGCAGGACGCACTGCACTGAATGTAAATAGCAGGAACGGATCTAGCTGAACACTGTGAGCAGGACGCACTGCACTGAATGTAAATAGCAGGAACGGATCTAGCTGAACACTGTGAGCAGGACGCACTGCACTGAATGTAAATAGCAGGAACGGATCTAGCTGAACACTGTGAGCAGGACGCACTGCACTGAATGTAAATAGCAGGAACGGATCTAGCTGAACACTGTGAGCAGGACGCACTGCACTGAATGTAAATAGCAGGAACGGATCTAGCTGAACACTGTGAGCAGGACGCACTGCACTGAATGTAAATAGCAGGAACGGATCTAGCTGAACACTGTGAGCAGGACGCACTGCACTGAATGTAAATAGCAGGAACGGATCTAGCTGAACACTGTGAGCAGGACGCACTGCACTGAATGTAAATAGCAGGAACGGATCTAGCTGAACACTGTGAGCAGGACGCACTGCACTGAATGTAAATAGCAGGAACGGATCTAGCTGAACACTGTGAGCAGGACGCACTGCACTGAATGTAAATAGCAGGAACGGATCTAGCTGAACACTGTGAGCAGGACGCACTGCACTGAATGTAAATAGCAGGAACGGATCTAGCTGAACACTGTGAGCAGGACGCACTGCACTGAATGTAAATAGCAGGAACGGATCTAGCTGAACACTGTGAGCAGGACGCACTGCACTGAATGTAAATAGCAGGAACGGATCTAGCTGAACACTGTGAGCAGGACGCACTGCACTGAATGTAAATAGCAGGAACGGATCTAGCTGAACACTGTGAGCAGGACGCACTGCACTGAATGTAAATAGCAGGAACGGATCTAGCTGAACACTGTGAGCAGGACGCACTGCACTGAATGTAAATAGCAGGAACGGATCTAGCTGAACACTGTGAGCAGGACGCACTGCACTGAATGTAAATAGCAGGAACGGATCTAGCTGAACACTGTGAGCAGGACGCACTGCACTGAATGTAAATAGCAGGAACGGATCTAGCTGAACACTGTGAGCAGGACACACTGCACTAAATAGTCTAGATAGAAGATAACAGGAACGGATCTAGCTAAACTGAATACAGTGTATATATATATATGCAACACCTGGGATGCATATATATACACAATACACTGTAAGTGCAGCTAACTGACTGACTGTTCTGCCTAATCTATCTAACTCAAATCAAATGACACTGTCTCTCTCTCTCTCTATCTCTCAGCACACCGGAACACACACTACACAGGGCCGCCGTGCAGGCGGCCTTATATAGTGTGGGGTGTGTACTAAATCCCCTGAGCCATAATTGGCCAAAGCCACCCTGGCTTTGGCCAATTACAGCTCTCTCTACTGACGGCGCTGTGATTGGCCAAGCATGCGGGTCATAGTGCATGCTTGGCCAATCATCAGCCAGCAATGCACTGCGATGCCGCAGTGAATTATGGGCCGTGACGCGCCACACGAATTTGGCGCGAACGGCCCATATCGTTCGCAATTCGACGGACGGTCGAACAGCCGATGTTCGAGTCGAACATGGGTTCGACTCGAACACGAAGCTCATCCCTAGTGGTGGTGTAATGGTGTGGGGGGGATATTGTCTTGGCACACTTTGGGCCCCTTAGTACCAACTGAGCATCGTTTAAACTCCATGGCCTACCTGAGTATTGTTCTGACCATGTCCATCCCTTTATGACTACAGTGTCCCCATCTTGTGATCCAGCAGGATAATGCACCATGTCACAAAGCTCAAATCATCTCACCACTGGTTTCTTCAACATGACAATAAGGTCACTGTACTCCAATGGCCTCCACAGTCACCAGATCTCAATCCAATAGAGCACCAAAACCTTGTTGAATCTATACCACGAAGAATGAAGGCAGTTCAGAAGGCAAAAGGTGTCCAACCTGACATTAGCAAGGTGTACATATTAAAGTGGCTGGTGACTATATATATATATATATATATATATATATATATATATATAGTTTATTTTTATCAATTTACAAAATGCAAAGTGAGTGAACATAAGAAATATATAAATCAAATCAGTATTTGTTGTGACTACCCTTTGGCTTCAAACAAGCATCAATCCTTACACTTGCACACTTTGTACACTTGCACAGTCAGGGATTTTGTAGGAGTAAAGTCATATGTATGATTAACCAATTATACCAAGCAGGTTCTAATGCCGCGTACACACGACCAGACTTTACGGCATACTTGGTCCGGCGGACCGGAGTCCGTCGGACAATTCGATCGTGTGTGGGCTCCAGCGGACTTTTTTTCCCAAAAGTTCGACGGACCTAGAAATGAAACATGTTTCAAATCTTTCCGACGGACTCGAGTCCGGTCGAAAAGTCCACTCGTCTGTATGCTAGTCCGACGGACAAAAACCGACGCTAGGGCAGCTACTGGCTACTGGCTATGAACTTCCTTGTTTTAGTCTGGTCATACGTCATCACGTACGAATCCGTCGGACTTTGGTTGATCGTGTGTAGGCAAGTCCGTTCATTCGGAAAGTCCGTCGGAAAGTCCGTCGAAAAGTCCGCCAGACCTAGTCCGTCGAAAAGTCCGCCAGACCTAGTCCGTCGAAAAGTCCGCCCGTGTGTACGCGGCATAAGAATCATCAATTTCATATGTTGGTTGAAACACAGTCAAAAAATGCAATACATGAAACAGAAACAGCTGTATAGGGGGCTTAAAACTGGGTGAGGAACAGCCTCACTCTGCTACTAAGGTGAGGTTGTGGAAGACAGTTTCATGTCACAGGTCACACACCATGGACAGACTGGGGTTTTAAGATGTGCTGTTCATGTTTTTTTGAAGAAGCACAAAGAAACTGGCAATGTTGAGGACCGTAGACGCAGTGGTCAGCCAAGGAAACTTAATGCAGCAGATGAAAGACACATCATGCTTACTTCCCTTCAACATCAAAAGATGTCCAGCAATGCCATCAGCACATTACTGGTGGAAACAAGTGGGACCCAGGCACCCCCATCTACTGTCCTGAGAAGTCTGGCCAGAAGTGGTCTTCAAAGAAGAATTGAGGACAAAAAGCCTTACCTTCAACATAGCGACTCAACTATGCACAATAACATAGGAACTGGGGTGCAGAAAAATGGCAGCAGGTGCTCTGGACTGATGAGTCAAAATTTTAAATATTTGGTTCTAGCAGGAGGCAGGTTGTTTCTGGAAGGCCTCGAGAGCGGTACAATAATAAGTGTCTGCAGGCAACAGTGAAGCATGGTGGAGGTTCCTTGAAAGTTTGGGGCTGCCTTTCTGAAAATGGAGTTAGAGATTTGGTCAGGATCAATGTGACCTCAATGCTGAGAAATACAGCCAGATACTTATCCATCATGCCATCAGGGAGGTGTGTGATTGGCCCCAAATTTATTCTGCAGCAGAGCAACGACCCCAAACATACAACCAATGTCATTAAGGACTATCTTCAGTGTAAAGAAGAACAAGGAGTCCTGGTTTTGCCACCACAGAGTCCTGATCTCAACATCATGGAGTCTGTCTGGGATGACATGAACAGACAGAAGTATTTGAGACAGCCGACATTCACAGAAGATCTGTGCTTAGTTCTTTAAGATGTTTGGAACAACCTACCGGCCGAATTCCTTCAAAAACTGTGTGGAAGTGTACCTAGAAGAACTGATGCTGGTTTGAAGGCAAAGGGTGGTCACACCAAATATAGATTTGATTTGGATTTCTCTCCTGTTAATTTACTTTCCATTTTGATAATTGATAAAAATAAACTATTAATGTGTTGGGAGTCACTTTTGGGTGGGGGGCTTGTGGAACCCTGCTTACCTTGGAGAGCACTGGAATCTCCTTGTCCAGCTCCCCCGGCCCCTCCTATGTGTAAATCACCTTGTGTCTATTAGGGACACAGGGTGCCCGAGAACCCCAGTCTGATCTGCACTAGTCAGACTCACTGTACAACCACACTGGCATAGTGTGTATATACTGTATATAAATATATATATTATATATATATTTATTTATATATATATATATATATATATATATATATATATATATATATATATATATATATATATAATATATATTTATTTATTTATTTATATATATATATATATATATATATATATATATATATATATATATATATATATATATATATATATATATATATATATTATATTGTCTCATATACTGTTGTAGACTCTTTACTGGATCGTTTCAGGTGTGGCTGTATCCCATTGTTCTATTGTTTGTGTCTACCTTGGGAGCAACCTATTATGGGATGTATAGGGGGGGATTTCTCCAGCAGTCCCTCTCACAGACAGTCTACTGATGAAAAGTTCAAATACACCTTTATCATGCTACTGGTGGATGTAAAGTCTACCCGCCCTGTGTCATTATGGCGAGGGGATTGTCCTCTGAGTGTATATCTGTGTGCCTTTGTTCATATAAACAGTTCATGTTCCAGCTTTGCAGCCAAATGAGTCCTGCCTAGTTCTTGGTTGTAATAAGCAGCTATAATATTTAATATCTGTAGTCAGACTGGAGGAAGCGGCATATGATGGAAGCACTCAAGCGGAGTGTGGGACGTTCCGTTACAATTAACACTTCTATCTCTGAAAGCATTCTTCATTTACAACATGTTCTCACACCCGCCTAAAACTTTTGCACAGTAGTGTATCTCTCATCTTGGGGAACCTAATTTACTGCATGCGTGTGAAGTTGATGGACCAGGTGATATATAGAGGCTGATTTACCAAAACCGAAGAGTGCAAAATCTGGTGCAGCTCTGCATAGAAACCAATCAGGTTCCAGATTTTTTTGTCAAATATTAATTGAAGAAGCTGAAGTCAGAAGCTGATTGGCTACCACGCACAGCTAAATCACATTTGGCACTCTCCAGTTTTAGTAAACCAACCCCATAGAGATCTGCTACTGATATATAAAGTGTAATATGCTGATCTTAACAGAGGCATATTGATCTAGTGATTCCCAGTGTGTTGGGGAGAGGTAGAAGCATAAATACACTGAGTAGAATTTCTGTGGAAGATTTGTGGCTTCATTGTACTTCAATATTGAAGAATTTGTTTGTGGACTATTATTTGAAAACTCAAGCACTGGGTGTTTTTAGAGACTTGCATACTGTACATTATTTTAGTATTATTTGTTCACTGCACCACTTTTTGTTTGGAATTTCTTGCAAGACATCCTTTTCCACCATAGTGTAAAAATGGACAGAATTTACCAACAAAGTTTAACTTCCATAGACTTCAATGGGTTTGTCGCCAAGTTATTATTATTATTATTATTATTATTATTATTATTATTATTAGGTTAGGAGGGCTCTGCTCATGAAAGTTCACAACCTAAAAAGGGGGGTCAAGTAATACAAAAGGTAATA
The DNA here is from genome assembly GCA_037952835.1 of Lithobates septentrionalis. NCBI lineage: Eukaryota > Metazoa > Chordata > Amphibia > Anura > Ranidae > Lithobates > Lithobates septentrionalis. The sequence continues at coordinate 448,768 of JBBDGP010001614.1, read as the reverse complement.
ATTATGTCCTAAAAAGTTCAATTTATTAGGTGGAGGTTGGATAGGTTTTTTAATAGAGAGAAGTTTTAAGGGAACACCTAAAGGCAGATAGAGTAGGAGATAATCAGACAGATTGGGGTAGGGAGTGTTAGAAAATGGGAGAAGCGGACAATTTGGCTAATAGTTTCAGATGAGGTTGATGATGTAGCTCAGGGGAGAGTTATGGATGACTTCGTATGTTATTAGTAAGCTATAAGTCGGGGTTTGTCAGACCTCAGGCAGGATACTTCAATCCAAACCCAGGCAGATTTAGTTATCACTAATTATTAATTAGGGATGAGCTGACAGTTCTATCTGAACCTAGCTTCAGGCTCAATGTACTGGAAATGGAGCGAGTACAAAGAAGGGCAACAAACAGGGCCGGATTAGCCACAAGGCCACCGAGGCCAGGCCTCGGGGCAGCAGTGGTGTAGGGGCGGCGCCGCTCCTGCAGCGACTTCGCGGCCGCCCCCCCTTTCGTGCTGCCGATTACAGTCTATTATGGGCACCAGTGCCCATAGAAAAGATGGCCGCGAGCGGACCACGCAACTGCGCATGCGCCGTTCCGAAGCCGGCCGGGCTCGGGAAAGCTCGTAAGCGCTCGGCCGGGCGGCGCATGCGCAGTAGCGTGATTGCGCTGCCCGGCGCCATTTTTGAAAAAATTGAGAGTAGCAAGTAATGTCAGCGGTGCGGCGGCGGGGGAGAAAGATGACATCTCTCATTGCTCGCACCACTGTTCCGCCCTCCTCCTTCTGATGGCAGGCAGCATGGCAAGGGACATCCAATCTGGTGGCAAGTGACATCCCCATCTGGTGGCAGGCATGGTGGCAAGTGACATCCCCATCTGGTGGCAGGCATGGTGGCAAGTGACATCCCTATCTGGTGGCAGGCAGCGTGGCAAGTGTCATCCCCATCTGGTGGCAGGCAGCGTGGCAAGTGACATCCCCATCTGGTGGCAGGCAGCGTGGCAAGTGACATCCCCATCTGGTGGCAGGCAGCGTGGCAAGTGACATCCCCATCTGGTGGCAGGCAGCGTGGCAAGTGACATTCCCATCTGGTGGCAGGCAGCGTGGCAAGTGACATCCCCATCTGGTGGCAGGCAGCGTGGCAAGTGACATCCCCATCTGGTGGCAGGCATGGTGGCAAGTGACATCCCCATCTGATGGCAGGCAGCGTGGCAAGTGACATCCCCATCTGGTGGCAGGCAGCATGGCAAGTGACATCCCCATCTGGTGGCAGGCAGCGTGGCAAGTGACATCCCCATATGGTGGCAGGCAGCGTGGCAAGGGACATCCCCATCTGGTGGCAGGCAGCGTGGCAAGTGACATCCCCATCTGGTGGCAGGCAGCGTGGCAAGTGACATCCCCATCTGGTGGCAGGCAGCGTGGCAAGTGACATTCCCATCTGGTGGCAGGCAGCGTGGCAAGTGACATTCCCATCTGGTGGCAGGCAGCATGGCAAGTGACATCCCCATCTGGTGGCAGGCAGCGTGGCAAGTGACATCCCCATCTGGTGGCAGGCATGGTGGCAAGTGACATCCCCATCTGATGGCAGGCAGCGTGGCAAGTGACATCCCCATCTGGTGGCAGGCAGCGTGGCAAGTGACATCCCCATCTGGTGGCAGGCAGCGTGGCAAGTGACATCCCCATATGGTGGCAGGCAGCGTGGCAAGGGACATCCCCATCTGGTGGCAGGCAGCGTGGCAAGGGACATCCCCATCTGGTGGCAGGCAGCGTAGCAAGTGACATCTCCATCTGGTGGCAGGCAGCGTGGCAAGTGACATCCCCATCTGGTGGCAGGCATAGTGGCAAGTGACAAGAGATGGTGGCAAGTGACACGCTCAGGGCTCCCAATGATTCTGCATTATGGTGAGTTGAACTATTTCAGTTTATATTACAATGTAATGATAGAAATAATGTGTTTCAATCATCCTGACACCATAACAACCATGGTGCCGGGGATGATTGAAGCACTAACACCAGCCATTGCCTTGAAAATTTGCCTGCGAAAAATCCTTACCCCTCGCGCGCTTACCCTGAAGTATTTTTAGTCTGTACAATTAAAGCCAGTTATTTTCAGTGTTCTCGTGTATGGAGATATGTTTTTAATTGATCTATTGTAGCAGTCATCGATAAAGGACGTGGTGTGTGTGTATGTGTGTGTGTGTGGGGGGGGGGGGGCGGCATTGAAGGACCCGGCCTTGGGGCGGCAAAGGGAGTAAATCCGGGCCTGGCAACAAAGCTAATAAAGGGTCTGGAGGATATTAGTTATGAGGAAAGGTTGCGAGCACTGAACTTATTCTCTCTGGAGAAGAGACGCTTGAGAGGGGATATGATTTCAATAAACAAATACCATACTGGTGACCATACAATAGAAATAAAACTTTTTCGCAGAAGAGAGTTTAACAAGACTCGTTGCCACTCAATAAAATTAGAACAAAAGAGGTTTAACCTTAAACTACGTAGAGGGTTCTTTACTGTAAGAGCGGCAAGGATGTGGAATTCCCTTCCACAGGCGGTGGTCTCAGCGGGGAGCATTGATAGTTTCAAGAAACTATTAGATAAGCACCTAAATGAACGCAACATACAGGGATATATAATGTAATACTGACATATAATCACACACATAGGTTGGACTTGATGGACTTGTGTCTTTTTTTCAACCTCGCCTACTTTGTAAGTATGTAACTATGTAATTTTGGCTGTTTATGGACGAAAGCCTAAACTTTTAGGTTTGACCCCGTTCGGTGGTTGCCCAAAACCCATATATAGTATAAAGAGTATTTCTACTGCTTCTTTGTTGTGTATATATTACAGCTTCCTGCTGTCATTGGTTCCAAAGGTATCCCTAGGAATCCCTGACATCACTGGGAATCCCTGCCAACTACTGTAGGTAAAGAAGAGTTTAACTTGCAGTCTACACAGTAGACCATTGAGAGAGAGAAGAAGAAATAGCACAATGAGCCTGTAAAGTGTGTTGCAATGCAATAGAATATGCTGATTGGAGGAGAGAGTTGAATAACTAAGAGATGAACTCATCAGTGTGCTGCTTCTCCTTCCACTGCCCAGTCACAAGGTGGAGTTGTGGGACCTGTAAGTCAAAGTAAAGCTGCAGCAGAATAAATCAGGTATCCTCTTCTGCCATTCAGAAATGATCCGTGTGGCAAAGCTGTGATATACAGAAATAAAATTCCTGTAATAATTAGCCATTTCCCTGAAGTTTAGTTTTAAAGGAGAAGTACAGCCAACACTGGTCTGGCTGCACTTCTTCTGTGGATCACAGGAGTGCAGTTTGTTCTGCACTCCTGTGACCCGTTTTTCAGCATACAGGGGGTTGAAACCCACTGTCGGCTGACACCACAGGTCCAGTCCAGGCTGGGGAAAGATTGCGACCATATGGTCAGGATCCACCCAGATGCCTGCACCTGTGTTCTATCAGATTACCGCTACTCATCAGATTGTGCAACGGAAGTGACTTTCTTACCAAAAAATACTTACTGTGCATGCACAATGCGTTCCACCATGTGTTCCACGGCACGCTATGTGTTCCACATACTTTATAATCTGACGAGTAGCGGTATTCTAATAGAACATCCATGCGGACATCTTAGTACACCCAGCTACGTCTTGAATTGCAGAGTAATTTTAGCAATAAAGTGGGCGTATATAAATCAATATCACAGATATCAATATACTATATTTATTTATATGCGCTCACTTTATTGCTAAAATTACTCTGAAATTCAAGACATAGCTGGGTGTAGTAAGATGTCCGCATGGTGTCTATTCCACTGCGGAGCTAGAACCACCACTAGGGGGCGAGAGTGTCCCCTGTGAGAGGAGAATGTGTCTTCAATGCAGGAAGGGCGGTGTTCTATCAGAATACTGCTACCCGTCAGATCATAAAGTGTGTGGAACGCATCGCCCTGTGGAAAGCATGGTGGAATGTCACTTCCGTTGCACAATCTAAAGGGTAGAGGTAATCTGATAGAACACCAGCACCTGGCTCATCCTCTCAGCAAGCCGCTGAGAGGCTGAGCCGGTCGCTCCCGCCCCCTCCACAGCCTGGCACTCCAGTGAGCGGTGGGGGGGCAGAGCAGAGAGCTGGTGACTGACAGTCACCAGCTCTTTGCTCAAGGTTCTGTGAGCCAAGTGATTGGCAGTGTTAGATTTGCCGGGGGACAGATGCAGCATCCACCTAGGTAAGTATGATTCTGAAAAAACCCATACATCTCTTTTAAAGCCTAATGCCGCGTACACACGAGCGGACTTTACGGCAGACTTTGCCCGGCTGACTTTTCGACGGACTTTACGACGGACTTTCTGAATGAACGGACTTGCCTACACACAATCCACCAAAGTCCGTCGAATTTGTACGTGATGACGTACGACCGGACTAAAACAAGGAAGTTCATAGCCAGTAGCCAATAGCTGCCCTAGCGTGGGTTTTTGTCCGTCGAACTAGCATACAGACGAGCGGACTTTTCGACCGGACTCGATTTTGACGGATTAATTTAAAACATGTTTCAAATCTAAGTCCGTCCAACTTTTGAGAAAACAAAGTCCGCTGGAGCCCACACACATCGAATTGTCCGACAAAATCCCGTCCGCCGGGCAAAGTCTGCCGTAAAGTCCGCTTGTGTGTACACGGCATAACTCCAGGTTTCTTGTGACTTTAAATAGTTGATTTGGGCCAAGATGGTCCTAACTGACTATTTCCTTCATAAACAGATGCACCCACTGGGACCGCTGTATAAACTGTATGTAGTATCAGTTACATACAGTATACCCCACTGTGTTTTAGCAGCAGGTTAGAGACCTCTTGTCCATCTCCTGAAATATAATTGAGTTGGGCTGAGCGAGCGCTACCTAGCCATTCACAGAAAGCTTTGTATTTCATTAATGAATACAAGGCTTTCTTTAATTGACTGAGGTGGATCTTGTGACGTCATCTGCCCACCGTTCCACCTCGGCCAATCAGTGGAAGCCCCATAATTATTCATTAAATACAAGATTTCCTGTGAATGGCTGAGCAGTGCTGAGCTGGACTTAACTTTGCTCAAAGAATAAGACTGTAAGTCCCCATACTGCTGCTGTATACTGTATGTAGCTGATACAGTTTATACAGAGCTCACAGTGGGTGCATCTGTTAGTAAAGGAAATAGTTTGGACCAGCTTGGTCCAAACAAACTATCTAAAGTAACAAGAAACCTGGTACACACTAATAGTTTTTTTTCGTTGAACCGGCTGGCAGATGAACGAAGTTCAATAGTTCCGGTCGGAGCCATTGTACTAATGATCCGACGTTAGTACAGCGATCTCCCCTGCTAAGCTGTGGTGTTCTGACAGCCCTCCCCGCCAGGACACTCCTGTCAGCGCTCTCAGTCATTGGCTGAGAGCACTGATCTAGAGCCGGTCGGCTGCTGGTTTTCCAGCATGCTCGTCCGACTGTCAGACTGGCTGACATAGACACGGGCAAATGTCAGCCAGTTTTTATTGAACTGGCCGATGTCTCATGACATTTGACTTGTGTGTCTGTTGCTAAGGCAGGTTAAAGCAAGTAAAGGAGATTAGACAGGTCCACATGGTTGAAAACCAAACATCTGGAGGTCTATTTTAAATCTGATGAATCAGGTGAAATGCAATAAGGCAGCATGTGATACCCATTTATTTGAACCATCTGATCTACAATATACCTCCTGATGCTTGTTGAGTAACTACATGGATCTGCGTTCTTTACCTGAAGTGCATGCGTAAGCTCTATTTAGTGTAGCACCCTCTTACATAGCTGCTAGGGTAGGTACATTTGGTTCACTGTAATCACTTGAGCTGCATGTGATTGTTTTGGTCTGTTCTGTCTTTCACTATCTGCAGGGTTGGATGCTTCTGACTGTCTGTTTGGAGGGTTCTGGAAGAAAGTGGGCCAGAACAGTCAAATCAGCAGCTGAATATTTATGCAGCCCTAGCCAATCGCTGGGGATAGGTGCCCAGATGGTGTCTTGGAGGAAGCATAGATACTCTGAGACTTGGACAGAGGTGTTCTTGTCCTGGAGGAGGAGATCCCATTCTTGAGGTCTGCTACCCTTCTGGGCAGACCTACCATGTGTCTGCTGTTCATTGAAGTCCCAGCTATACTACCTGGGGGGGGGGGGGGCTGTTCTGCTAAAAGTTTGCTGGAGCTGACTAAGGTTCTTTCTTTTTGAGATCTGGTCTGGAGAATCACAGAAGGGATGTCTGGAAGATATTGGAAGAAGATACTAAATTATCCAAGGACATTAAAGAGCATAGACCGGCACGAGAGATCACAGTGACGGTGTGCTGCTACCATCCTTCTTGTACTAGAGTCAGCGTTGCTCAAAGAGGACATTGTCTACAGTATCCTGGTATAGTTCAGCCCAATATTTCCCGCAAGTAAGGACTGTGCTCAGATTCTTAGGAGGGACACTAGTGTCTTCAAGTCATTGCTTAAAGTTCCTGGGAAATCTCACAATTACCCTACACCTACCCAAATTCATTTTTTTTCAATAAAACATCAGAAAAGCATACCCTCCTGAATACCCTCCTGAATACTGAGCCAAGAGAGTGACTGTGATTGTGTGCTGGCTGTGGACGCAACTACTAGGCAAGAGCCTAGGGACCTAAACCAAGGGCTCCTACAAGAGTGAGTGCTACATTAGTATAAAGCATGTAAAATACTTTTTGCTGCCTGTATGTACCCCAATCATGGCTGGTCCAAGACATTGTGGTGCCTGGGTCCAAGAATGAAATGCTGCCCCCCCCCCCCAAAAAAAAGAACTCACACCCACCAAAAGGCCCCCACATTTATTATTTTATATCATTAAAACTAAAATTCAATTCATCAGGAAGTCAGATTCCACACTAAACACATAAGTGTGAACCTAGGTTAAGGGCTAGTGTAGTATATAGGGTAGTATAAAGACAGGCTAGGGTATATAGACAGGCTAGTGTAGTGTATAGACAGGCTAAGGTATATAGACAGGCTAAGGTAGTATATAGACAGGCTAAGGTAGTATATAGACAGGCTAAGATATATAGACAGGCTATGGTATATAGACAGGCTAGTGTAGTATATAGACAGGCTAGAAAGGTATATAGACAGGCTAGTGTAGTATATAGACAGGCTAGATTGGTATATAGATAGGCTAGATTGGTATATAAACAGGCTAGTGTAGTATATAGACAGGCAGTGTATATAGACAAGCTAGTGCAGTGTATAGACAGGCTAGTGTAGTGTATAGACAGGCTAGGGTATATGGACAGGCCAAGGTATATAGACAGCTAAGGTAGTATATAGACAGGCTAGTGTAGTATATAGACAGGCTAAGGTGTATAGACAGGCTAGGGTATATAGACAGGCTAGTGTAGTATATAGACAGGCCAGAGTGGTATATAGACAGGCTAGATTGGTATATAGACAGGCTAGTGTAGTATATAGACAGGCTAGAGTGGTATATAAACAGGCTAGATTGGTATATAGACAGGCTAGAGTGGTATATAGACAGGCTATAGTGGAATATAGACAGGCTAGATTGGTATATAGACAGGCTAGTGTCGTATATATACAGGCTAGGGTAGTATATGGACAGGCTAGGGTAGTATATAGACAGGCTAAGGTAGTATATAGACAGGCTGAGGCTAGGGTATATAGACAGGCTAGTGTAGTATAGCGACAGGCTAGGGTAGTAAATGGATAAGCTAGAGTAGTATATGCACAGGCTATTGTAGTATATAGATAGGCTAGGGTAGTATATAGTCAGGCTAGTGTAGTATATAGACAGGCAAGGGTATACAGGCAGGCTAGTGTATATAGACAGGCTAGTTTACATAGACAGGTTAGTGTAGTATGTAGACAGGCTAGGGTATATAGACAGACTAGTGTATTATATAGACAGGCTAATGTATAGAGACAGGCTAGGGTGTACAGGCAGGCTACTAGGGTATATATATATATATATATATATATATATATATATATATATATATATATATATATATATATATATATATATATATATATATGCTACTAAGGTATATAGACAGGCTAGGGTTTACAGACAGGCTACAGTATACAGACAGGCTACTAGGGTATATAGACAGGCTGGGGTATACAGACAGGCCACTAGGGTATATAGACAGGCTGCTAGGGTATACAGACAGGCTACTAGGGTACACAGACAGGCTGCTATGGTATACAGACAGGCTACCAGGGTATATAGACAGGCTAGGGTATAAAGACAGGCTACTAGGGTCAAGCTATATAGTCAGGCTACTAGGGTATATAGACAGGCTAGGGTATAAAGACAGGCTACTAGGGTCAGGGTGTATAGACAGGCTAGGGTATAAAGACAGGCTACTAGGGTATAGCGACAGGCTAGGGTATACAGACAGGTTACTAGGGTATATAGACATGCTAGGGTATACATACAGGCTACTAGGGTATACAGACAGGCTACTAGGGTATATAGACAGGCTCCTAGGGTATACAGACAGGCTACTAGTCTATACTGACAGGCTAGGGTATTTAGACAGGCTCTTAGGGTATACAGACAGGCTACTAGGCTACACTGGCAGGCTAGGGTATTTAGACAGGCTACTAGGGTATACAGACAGGCTAGGCTATATAGACAGCCTAGGGTATATAGATAGGCTACTAGGGTATATAGACAGGCAACTAGGGTATATAGACAGGCTAGGGTATATAGACTGGTTAGGGTATATAGACAGGCAACTAGGGTATATAGACAGGCTACTAGGGTATACAGAGAGGCTACTAGGGTATATAGACAGGTTAGGGTAATATATGCATAGCTTTCTTGTGCTGTGTATGGTCCCTCCCTCTACCCCTCCCTCTTCCAAGCTGGGCTGACCCTGTCACCCTCCAGATCACTCAGGAATGTTCAGGAATGGGGTGTCAGTGGAAGATCAAGGGATCTCGGTGCTGGATCGGCTGATCAGTATGCTGACTCTCTACACTTCTCCATGACTTCTCCCTCCCTCCATGGCCTGCACTCACCTGGCACCACCCCTGTTCATCAGGAGCTCGTATGAGAAATTTCTCTCATAGGGATGGAGCAATGAGGAGAGTCTCTTTCACACTCATCTCTGGCTTCTGGCTGTCACTGAATCATGAGAGTGCCGCGTCTGTACAGGACAGCTTTGTGTCAGACAGCCTGCATAACTCTCACTGAGTCTGCACCCACTGCGGATCGTGTAGCTAGAGGTGGCCCTGCTCTGCAGCCCCTCTCAACTTGCCGCCTGGGTCCCATGGACCCACTGGGAGCCATGGTAGGGCCAGCCCTGACCCCAATTACTGCAAAAAGTATCTGTATTATATCCTGGATTGTACATCTCATTTGTTGCTTGTTTGAAGAATACTCCTTAGTCGCTAGCTAGATGTGTACCCATCTATGGAAGAGTTGATCGACTCGTAATGGTATTACTGTTTTGTGTATTGGTCTAGACAAGGCCTTCAAACTATGATGCATGTGCTACAGAGTGGATATGTTTTTTCCATCCCAGCAGCTTAATGGGCAAAATTGGGATTATCTGCTTTAGCACAATTCTGCCAATTGTAAAATCTATTTAACCAAAATTATTGCACTCATCCCTATAGGCACATTATGTTATATTCTGCTCTTCCTTAGAGTCTTGTTTCATCATCTTAACACCTTTACACCTCAGGGTAAAACAAACGTTAATGCCTAAGCACAATTTTGCAACTTTGACACGTGTTAGTAAAACTGTACATATCATCACAACTGCTTTGTGCATCCAGGTGTATTATACCGCGTTTTATTCAGGACAAATTGGGCTTTCATTTTGGTGGAAAATGGTAATGGACATCTCCTAATTTTTTTTTATCATCAAAGGAAAACTGGCCCAAAATAGTAAAATAAATATATATTTTTTAAATGTAGCTGTATATTTCTAGCTACTACCACAACCTATCACCAAAGAACAAGCCAAATTAAATTCTCCTGCTCCTGATGATCGCAGCGATACTAAATATCCGAGTGATAAAAAAACTTGGAAATGGAACAGGGGACTTTAAAGGTGCCTGAAAAAATTAAAAACTTTCATGTGTAATATATAATGATACATTATATTAAATACATTTGTTAAAAACGATATAAACAATATTCCTGATAAAAAAATGTGATCAGACCAAAGCAATAGTATATCTACTGCACACAAATGTATTTCTCCACGTTTCGCTAAAGTATATAGCTTCTTCAGGAGATTCGTAATTGTCTGTGTACAGCGTATTCACCCAAAACTTATTTCAGGTCAGTATGCGAACACACCAGGGCCTCTGGACCGCCAAATATTGAGGATATCAGTGTGTCATAGGAGAACCAAAGTGCCCATATAGAGATCTATAACACATACAAAGCTGGTTTAGCAGATTTGGAAGCTGTAGTTTCCTTCATCAACCACCAGAGGGAGCCAATAGGTTGGCATAACAGAGAAGCTTGCAACATTCACAGCAAAAGAGAAAGGGACAGTCCAGAAATAAATATCAAACTGCATTCATTTTCAAAGGCATCAGACTTTCTTAACTTCCAAATCAGCTAGAAAGGGTGCAGAGGCTAGAGTGGGGCTCCTGGGTCTTAGCTAAGACCATCCCCCATGCGTTCACCCAGGAGCCCCACACTAGTTCTCCTATGACACACTGATAACCTCAATATTTGATGGCCCGGGGGCCCAGGTTTGAAATTAATTTCGGGTGAATACGCTGTACACAGATGTAGCGCTTACCCCGAAGGAGCGGCTGATTAATCATTATATCCGTAATTCACGTTTACCACCCAGCCCGTCGCAGCCCATAAAATCAGAAACAGTCCTTTTTGTGTTTTTCTTTTACTTTTATTAAGTAACATAAACTGGGATAGGAGAAGGGTTTTCTGAGCTGCTCTTTTGTTACTTCAATATTTTTTCTGTTTCTTTCATGCAAAGACTTAGAACATTACGGATAGTAGGAAATCACTCTATGTGATTTCTTCAATCAGGGAAGATGGAAGTAGATTTTGATAGAGAATAATTGATAAAGAGTCACTCTGAATAACTTCTTCATCTGCAGAACTTTTTAAGGACAGTCTGTTTCTCTATATGTGAACTTGCAGCTTTACCGCCACCTTTTTACCACTACTTCCCATCTGCATGGTACTTCCAAGATGGGCTAAAGAAGAGATTACTCTGAATAACTCCTTCCGCTTGACTGATTGGAATCCCGGGGCATTGTTGAACCCAAAGTCACAGGCCATAATCACCTGTCTCACTGACTTGCGTACCAACATCCCTCAGCCTCTGGTAGTACCCTTCCCCTGGGCTTTCACTCACTTGATCAATAGTCCATGTGCCACTCATAAACGATCAATCGCCTAGTTGTCTTCCACTTAGTTGCTACTTCTTCTGCATGGTTTCTCCATCCCTTGTCTCCTTTATGGCACGTTCCCTTCCCCGCAGGGGCGTCCAATGACACCAGCGACTACATGCTGTACGGTGTCACTAGCTCTGCTACGAGTCCCGGTCCAGCCCCCCACCCTCCTCGGAGGGGGGGCTCCTTTGGCTCCCCAGAGGAGGGACCTCTCGCTCCGAACTCTGCACAGAAACTCGACTACTCTCTGACCATGTGACCTGGCTTTTATATGAGAGTCCCGCCTCCTGCCAAACAAATTAATTATTGGCCAGAACTCACATACAAACTACCTGTCACTCAAATACCAAATAAACAAACAGGCCTGCTGCAATGGTACAAGCCTGCCTAAATTTACCTGCAAGTATAAGCTAGCAAAAAGAGTCACCTACATAAAAGTAGGTGCCCGCTACACAGACAATTACAAATCTCCTGAAGAAGCTATATACATTAGCGAAACATGTCGAGAAATACATTTTTGTGCAGTAGATAGCTTTGGTCTGATCACATTATTTTATCAAGAAGATTGTTTATATCTTTTTTTAACCACTTCGCGCCCGCGCTATAGCCGAAAGACGGCTGCAGCGCGGACGCTATCTGCCGGGTGGCCGTCCCTGGACGTCCTGCTGCTTATTTCCGCGATGCGCGCCCGCGGGAAGTTTTGTGCTGGCCGTGTCCCTTGGACACAGCCAGTCACAGATCGCTGAAAACAGCCAATCATAGCGGCCGTTTTCAGTGCGATCGGCGGTGCCAATGAGAGATGATCTTAAATGTAAACATATAAGATCATCTCTCGTTGCCGGCTCTCCCTCCTCACACAGAGACCACGTGTGAGGAGGGAGAGCGACCTGTGCTTCAGAGATTTATATTGTGAGTGAAAAAAACATATACCGTGCCAACACTATAAAATATCAGTGCCATCTGTCAGTCCCATCTATCAGTGCCATCTGCCAGTGCCAGTCCCATCTGCCAGTGCCAGTCCCATCTGCCAGTGCCATCTGCCAGTGCCAGTGCCATCTGCCAGTCCCATCTGCCAGTCCCATCTGCCATCAGTGCCATCTGCCATCAGTTCCACCTGCCATCAGTGCCACCTGCCATCAGTGCCACCTGCCATCAGTTCCACCTGTCAGTACCATCTGTCAGTACTATCTGTCATTAGTGCCACCTGCCATCAGTTCTATCTGCCATCAGTGCTACCTGCCATCAGTGCCACCTGCCGTCAGTGCTATCTGTCAGTGCAACCTGTCAGTGCAACCTGTCAGTACCATCTGTCAGTACCACCTGTCAGTGCCACATGCCATCTGTTATCAGTGCCACCAGTGCCACGTATCAGTGTCATCAGTGTCACGTAAGTGTCACGTGTCATCAGTGCCACATAAGAGTGCCAGCTATCAGTGTCACTTGTCATCAGTGCCTTCTGTCATCACCAACAATGGCTAGAAGATTATATTCAGCTGAGGAGGCGTACAATATTCTTGCGGGCGACGAGAGCAACGGGGAGCTCTCCGCTTCGGATTCCTCCTCATTTTCAGATTCTGAGTCTGACGTGGACTACGAGCCTGTCCTAACCAGTGGTACACTGACAGCCTCAGAGGAGGAGGATGAGAGTCCGCCCGCCAGACGAAGGCGTACTGGTGAGGAGGCAGTGCCATCCACCAGCACCGCAGTGCCATCCACCAGCACCGCAGTACCTCGGCAAAGGCCACGTAACAGTGGGGTGTCACCTCAGTCCCAAAGGGTTAGGTCCCATGCCAGCCTTCCCTATTCCCTTCAAAACCCCTTGTGGCTGCCTCCTAATTCAGGAGAAGCTAACGTTCCCCCTTTCACTGCCCAGCCAGGAGTCCAGGTGGACACAGAAAATTTTTCCCCGATAGATTTTTTCCACCTTATTTTTACTGAGGACATGCTTGCATCAATTGTGGCCCAGTGCAACCTATATGCCCAACAATTTATAGCAAGTAACCCAACGTCCTAATATGCCCGTCCCTACGAGTGGAGAGCCCTAACAGTGGAGGAGTTTAAAATTTTTTTGGGCTTCACATTCTGTATGGGACTAAACAGAAAAAATGAATTACGTTCTTATTGGTCTACCCTCCCCATCTACCACATACCCATCTTTTTCTCAATAATGCCCAGGACCAGATATCTCATGATTATGAGATTCCTACACTATAACGACAATACCCAGTGCCCTCCCCGAAATCACCCAAATTTTGACAAGCTTTTTAAAATTCGGCCCCTAATAAATTATTTTTCTGGAATCTTCCCCCAGTTGTTTACCCCAGACCAACACATATGTGTGGATGAGTCCCTTATCAAATTTTCTGGCAGGCTGGGCTTAAAACAATTTATTCCCACCAAAAGGGCCCGCTATGGGGTGAAGATGTACAAATTGTGCGATCATGCTACAGGGTATACCTATACCTTCATGTTATACGAAGAGAAGGACACCCAGCTACATCCCCCTAATTGCCCAGAATACATTGGATCGAGTGGGAAAGTCGTTTGGGAACTCATAAACCCACTGCTGGAGAAAGGCTACCATTTGTATGTGGACAATTTTTATTCTAGTTTGCCCTTGTTCCGAAACCTTCACAGAAAGAAGACTCCAGCATGCGGCACCGTAAGGACGAATCAGAAGGGCTTTCCTCAAAGCCTCGTCAACAAGAAGTTAAGAAGAGGGGAGGCGGAGAGCTTACGGAATGAGAAAATTCTGGCTGTGAAGTGGAGGGACAGAAGGGACGTCTACATGCTTTCGTCGATCCACACCAATACATTTGTTGAGATCACCAGGAGGAATGGCCCAATTCAAAAGCCAACATGTATCCATAAATACAACATGTATATGGGGGGTGTCGACTTCAACGACCAGATGCTCGAACCCTACCTTTCCACTAGAAGAACATACCAGTGGTATAAAAAAGTTTTTATTTATTTATTTAATTTGACCATATACAACACCTATGTAATTTATCGCAACTCCACTGACAGATGCAAACCCTTCCTTGGCTACCAGGAGGAAATCACCACTGCCCTTATATACCCGAACAGCCCACCAGAAAACATTAGATCCGATGTAATTAGCAGACTCTCTGAACGCCACTTTCCCGATAAAATCCCTCCCAGACCAACAGGCCAAAAACGTCAGAAAAAATGCCGGGTGTGCTCCAAACGAGGGGTGAGAAGAGACACCACTTATCATTGTCCCCAATGTCCTTCCCAACCAGGCCTCTGCATAGTTGACTGTTTCCGCCGTTACCATACTTCACTAAATTATTAGTGAAGTATGGTAAACATAACCCTCACTTCCTGCCATTTACCTTCACACCCCTTAAGCCTCTGCTTGCTCTGTAACTGACCCTGGACTGTTATTCGACCACGCTTCTGCCTACCAATTCTGTTTATACCTCTGCCTGATCTGGAACTGACCCTGGACTGTTATTCGACCACGCTTCTGCCTACCAATTCTGTTTATACCTCTGCCTGATCTGGAACTGACCCTGGACTGTTATTTGACCATGCTTCTGCCTACCGATTCTGTACATACATCTGCCTGATCTGGAACCGACCCTGGATTGTTTGACCATGCCTCTTGCCTGCCTCTTGGACTGATCTTGTACCCTGCCAGTGGGATTCAGAACACAGGGGTCTCACATATGTGAGGGGCTCCAGAATTGTTTTTCTGGATGAAGAAAACAATTTCATTTGTTTTCTCATTCCTAGATTAGGGTCTGGAGACTCAGGGGCTTCAAAGAGATTTGGGTGGGAGAAGCCTCTACCCCTGTCCCCATTTTGTCCTGAACGAGGCCCTACTTCTGCCTGCTGCCTGTAGGACCTATGCCATCATGCCTCTGCCTGTCGCATGAACTGACCACACCACATGGACCTGCCTACTACCAGGACCAATATATTGGCACTGCTGACAATCTCTGCCTGCACTGACCCTGGACTGTATATGGACAGTATCCCTGCCTGCTGCCTGTACTGACTATGGACAGTATTCCTGCCTGTTGCCTGGAAAATTGCATTCGTTTTTGCTGACCAAGTCCCTGCCTGCTGCCTGGACCAATGCTATCCTCTTGTGTACAACTGTGCTACTACAACAACAGGTAATCTTTTGTTTACTCTTTGCTCAGAATAATGTATTTTGGGGTGTAATTCTTGGTATGTGCATGCTATGTGTCCCTAGAACAGCTGATGGTGTTCCTTGCATGTTGGGCCTCTGTATGTGGCCAGGCTGTGTAAAGGTCTCACACATGTGGTATCGCCATACTCAGGAGGAGTAGCAGAATGTATTTTGGGGTGTCATTTTTGCTATGTACATGCTATGTGTTGGAAATATCTTATAAATTCACAACTTTGCGTAAAAAAAATGTGTTTTCATTTTTTTTCCACATTTTCCAAAAACTTTTGGAAAAAAATGAACCGTTCAAAAGACTCATTATGCCTCATAGATTATATGTTGGGGTGTTAGCTTTCCAAAATGGGGTCACTTTGTGGGCGTTTCCATTGTCCTGGTGCTCCAGGGCCTTCAAAAGTGTAATAGGTGGTTGAGAAATGAGATGTGTAATTTATGCTCCTAGAACTCCTGATGGTGCTATTTCAATATCGGGCCTGGCCAGGCTGTGTAAAAGTCTCACACATGTGGTATCACCATACTCAGGAGGAGTAGCAGAATGTATTTTGGGGCGTCATTTGTGGTATACACATTCCATGTGAGAGAAATAACCTATTACAATGACAATTTTGTGGGAAAAAAAAAAATCTTCATTCTGCAAAGAATTGTGGGAAAAAAATGACAACATCAAAAACCTCACCATGCATCTTAATAAATACCTTGGAATGTCTAATTTCAAAAAAGGGGTCATTTGGGGGGTATTTGTACTTTCCTGGCTTGTTCGGGTCGCAAGAAATGAGATAGGCCATCAGTACATCAGGTGTGATTAATTTTTTATGATTTGCACTACAGCTTGTAGACTCTCTAACTTTCACACAGACCAAATAATATCCACTAATTTCGGTTATTTTTACCAAAGATATGTAGCAGTATAAATTGTGGTCAAAATTTCTGAAGAAAAATAATAATTTGCAAAATTTTATCACATAAACTACGAAAAATGTGGGTTTTTTTTTCAAAATTTTCGGTCTTTTTTCATTTATAGTGCAAAAAAATAAAAAACCCAGAGGTGATCAAATACCACCAAAAAAAAGCTCTATTTGTATGAAAAAAAGGACAAAAAATTCATTTGGGTACAGTATTACATGACTGAGTAATTGTCATTCAAAGTGTGACAGCGCTGAAAGCTGAAAATTGGTCTGGGCAGGAGGGGGGGTTTAAGTGCCCAGTTGTCAAGTGGTTAATAAATGTATTTAATAAAATGTATCATTTTATATTACACATGAAATAGTTTTTCATCTTTTTAGGCACCTCTAAAGTCCTCTGCTCAATTTCCAAGTTTTATTCCAATTATTTGGGATGTGGTGCCTTGCTCCACTTATCCTTGGCTGACTCATCTAATTTCCCATATGTGTATGTTAGTTGTTGTTTGTACTTGTAGTACAGCCCAAAAACAATAGTGTACATTTTGGGTTTTTTTTATCCCACCTAAGACACTGACGCTGATACTAATTAAAAAAAAAATCCTGTAAAGAAAAAAAAAACTGACCCTGACCTTGACCCAAACACTAACCCTGGCACTGATCTAGATCAAACCTTGATCGAGGTATTTTTTATTTTTTTCCTATTATTATTATTAATTTACTTATTTTTTACACACGCAGTTTTTTTTTTCTGCAAGGAGAGAGAGAGATACTAAGTATGTCTCTCCTCCATAAATGATCACTGTGATAGCCAATCAGAGGCTATCACAGAGATCAGGTGACCCGGAATTGTGAATGCCCGTTAGTTAGTATGGGGCCCAGGGCTCCCGCTGAGACCCCAGTCTCTGTGCTGGCAGTGCGCCATGTGGGGCGCTCCCAGCACAAAGAGAGATACGCAAATATGCGGCCCCACAGAAAAAAGCCCAGTCCAGTGGGGCTGCATATTTGCATACTGTGTGAAGGAGTTAACCAAACCATGTTGCTTTTACATTTTTCTGATCAAATGTATTACCTTGTCTGGTCGGGTATCCCTCTGCTCATGTAAAATCGCAATAAGTTCACTGGACTGCATGATTCTAACAGAGATCATAGTTTCTCCAGACCACTGAAAAATAAACCTTGCTGTATAGGAACCATTATTATGGTCTGTAACAGAGCCACTCACTCCGGCTTTCAGACTCAAAGAGTGAAGCTTGACATGAAAATAATCCCCACCATAGTTCTTTGTCCGACCCTTGTGGTCCTTAGCAATAATTAGAACCTCCAATGATTCGCCAATCACATAAGTAGCCCGAGGATTGATTATAAAGTATTCGGAAGTCTTTGAATGGGTAGAAAATTCCAGTGATATGTTGGTTGGAGCCAGGGGCCATTCAATCATCTTCAGAAGATTGGTGAGTTCTTCACTTTGAAGGCTGGTCACTGGAAATGTTGGTGTAGATGTAGTTTCCAATGCAGCTTGATGACTACCCATTATGGAAGATGTCCATATCCATAAAATGTTAACAACAAACTGAAAAGAAATATTGATAAAATAGTTAATAATACTCAATGCCAATTGTCCAAAAAGCAAAAGTACAGGTTTACTGGACAGTTATTTAATGTATATAATATTCATTTGGCTAACATAAAGCCCAACTCAAGGCTCAGACAACCAGTTGCTTTTTCAGAAATCCCCAAGGTAGTCATGTGATATGCTAGGTCTTCTCCTCTCTGACCGGCGGAGGTCCTCTGTTGATGTAGAAAACAGCACTGACGTGATGATGATCAGCGCTTCATTTTGTTTAAATAACTTTAACTCAAGGTTACTGTGGTGAAGCCCCCTTAGCGGAGGTGTCATGACATACAGCACATTCATTCATAGTATGTTTTCTTAGTTGAATTTAAGCTGTGTTTCATTGAACTTGGAAAACGTAGGACATCTTGTGATGGAGTAAAAGTAATGTAGAGGGCAGCAATGGATTAGAGGTAAGTATTGCAGTATGTTAACCCTGATGTTGGGCTCAATTTATTAAATAAAATTGCCCATAGTTGGGCTTTAAAAAAGAGGCCAACTACCCCTTCCCTTACCCCTTATGGGTATGGCAACCAAATGATGGAGTATGGGACTGTATAACTGGATAATTTAACCACTTACGGACCGCCCGCCGCCGTTTGACATCGCTACTTTGAAGAGGAATATCGTTGTTATGGCAGCAGCCATGGTATCCTCTTCTTCAGCGGGTGGTCCGCTTTCACATAAAAGGGGTCTCTGAGGCAGATTCGCCGCAAGATCACTTTTATCAGTGGCGGTAGAGGGCCACTCCCTCCCGCCATGCTCCGGTGCCCTCCGCCGCTTACCGGAGCCATCGATAGCGGCGGAGGCAATCGGATTCCTTCTCCTGGCTTGGTATGGAGACGAGTGAGGGGAAGATGGCCCCCACCCATCTCCATATCATTGCAGGGCGGAAGCGACGTGAAAAAGTCACTTCCGCCCATAGCTCTTAAAGGGCCTTTTTTTCAAAAATTTTTCAAATGACAATTTATTTACTTTTTATTTTTTTATTGCATTTTAGTGTAAATATAAGATCTGAGGTCTTTTTGACCCCCAGATCTCATATTTAAGAGGTGAGTAGCGCCTGCATATGACAATGGTGTTCAAACCACACATGTGTGGTATCCCCGCGATCGGTAGAGCAAGAGCTATACTTCTAGCCCTAGACCTCCTCTGTAACTTAAAACATGCAACCTGTAGAATTTTTTAAACGTCACCTATGGAGATTTTTAAGGGTAAAAGTTTGTCGGCATTCCACGAGCGGGCGCAATTTTAAAGCGTGACATGTTGGGTATCAATTCACTCGGGAAAATTTAAAGTAAAGAAGGAAGTCGCGCTTAGGAGAAAGTAAGGTTAAAAGGTAAAGGTTGCTGCCTCCCCTGATAGGGCTCCCCTAAGGGAGCTCTAGAAAATGCCAAAAACAAAAGATGATAGGGGTATATATGGCGCTACCTATACACTAAGGGCACTAGAAGTATGGGAGGGGGTGAGGGGCTGTGCCAGGGGTGTACTAAGGACTGTACCCTACGTGTACAATCAACACCAAGCCTCAGCTTTTATATCACAGCCTGATAACCTCTACCCAGTGCCTAATGTGGAAATATTACTTATATGTGTGTAACTATGTGAAGGACACACATCCTTAAAGGATCATATAGGTGATAAAGTAAATAAATATAAATTCCTAAACTACGGTACCACAAGGACTACCCTTAAATTGCATAGTACTATGTGCATACAATTACCTTAGTACCACCATAAAACATAACATATATATCCTAGCAATTAGAATAGTAATATAAAAATTTGCATATGATGTTCATCTGCACAATCAGAGGTTTGTAGGTTTTGTTAGGTCTGGTATGGTTTGTAAGGGGAACCCCCTACGCCGAAAAATCGGCATGGGGTCCCCCCCAATATCCATACCAGACCCTTATCCGAGCACGCAGCCCGGCCGGTCAGAAAAAGGGGGTGAGGACGAGCGAGCGCCCCCCCCCTCCTGAACCGTACCAGGCCACATGCACCTTGTCCCCATGTTGATGAGGACATGGGCCTCTTTCCGACAACCCTGGCCGTTGGTTGTCGGGGTCTGCGGGCGGAGGGCTTATCAGAATCCGGGAGCCCCCTTTAATAAGGGGGCCCCCAGATCCCGGCCCCCCACCCTATGTGAACGAGTATACTTCTACCCCTACACTGATTTCTCCCATATACCTCAAATGGCTCCAATTACAGTAATTTCTTGGAATGTTAGGGGCCTAAACTCAGCGGTTAAAGCGGGGGTCCACCTATCTATCGTTTTTTTTTTTTTTGAGTTCATTCACAAACTTTTCTTCTCAGCATTACATACTCACATATTGTGTGTAATATGTCCGCCTGTGTCAGATTTAGTCGGAAAGAATAACTCATATTATTCACTGCAGGCGGTTTCCATCTTCATTGTGGGCATTTGAAGCCCACAAGCATTTATTTCCTGCATGTGGTGAATGCTGTGCTCCCAGCATTCACCGCTCGTTCCCGCACATGCTCAGTGGCATCCTGGGAAGCCTGAGACTAGCTCCCAGGAGTCTGGGAGAGGCTAGAAACACGCCTACTCCCACGGGAGGAGAACCAGGAAGTGCAAAGAAGAATAGAAAAATAAAAGGTAATTACAGCGATTTAAATTTTTTTAAACGGCATGTCAGCATCTAGGCAAGGAAGAGAATACATACAGATAATGTTCAAAATTTGGGTGGAACCCCGCTTTAAGCGATCCCTGGTGTTCCGTTTTCTGCAGAAACATAGAAATACAAGAGTACAGGGCTACAGTACCTCTTACCCGACACTAGAGTCCGCCAGGGAATCAGAAGTTAGTGCAACATAAGTCTGTCCTCATTGGTTACTCTTCAGCAGAAGGAATGAGACTCTGTGCAAGCAAAAAAACAGATAAGGCAAACTCTGCATCAGGAAGTGACATCTTGGCAAATCAGGGGAAGCTCTACCTCCATTGTAGGAGAAAATAAATAAAAACGTTAGGTTTCATCCGCTCCCGGCAGACATACAAGAATTATTAGAACATAAACCCTTTCTGCATATAAGCATGAACAGAGGGGATGGGGGGGCAGCTCGAGAGCAAAGTCACAAAGCAAACCCCCCCCCCCCAATCCCCCCGAATACCGACCCTGTAGATCAGGATTAGGGAGTAAACCTTCTGCAGCTGCACTTCACAGTCTGCACAGAAATGCAGGCTGCAGTACCCTTTACCGGACACTAGAGTCCGCTAGTGAGTCAGAAGTTCGTGTAAGGGTCGGTTCACACTAGGGGCGGCACGACTTGCAGGTCGCCTCAGCGAGGCGACTGCCACGGCGACTTGCAAAACGACTTCTGTATAGAAGTCTATGCAAGTCGCCTCAAGTCGCCCCAAAAGAAGTACAGGAACCTTTTTCTAAGTCTGAGTGACTTGCGTCGCTCCGATTAGAACGGTTCTATTGTACAGAACAGGAGGCGACTTGTCAGGCGGCTAGGTCGCCTGACAAGTAGCCTCTATGTGAACCGGGTCTAAAGGAAGTCTTTCCAGTTTGGGCAGTTTGCAGCAGGAGGAATGAGACCCTGCGCAGGCAAAAAAAAAAAAAAAAAAAAAACAACATATACGGCAAACCCTGCAGCAGGAAATAACATTTCGGCATGAGCCATAAAAACTGGAATACTTAATGGTGAACGGAAACCTGAGTGTGCATAGCGGCACAAGTTCCCCTGGTCTATCCAGGGGCACTTTCTTCAAACGTTGCAAACAAGTAGGTCAGGCACAACAGGTGCAACAGAAGTAGAAGTCAACCTCACACCTGGAGGATGATCTCCCCAGATATCTGCCCCAGAGTCCTCCCTCCATTGATACTAATTTAAATGATATGCTAATATCGCTAAGGGGCTCATTACATAGAGATATGGTCTCCTTCATAGCCCAAGTGAATGCGGAAGTCTCTGTGCTGAGGGACCACGTGGAGCACATAGAGAATAAGATGGGGGAGTATGCCAGTGCTTAAAGATCAATCTCGCAAAAAAAAAAAAAGTAAAGTTCAGAGGTGTATCGGAAACTGTCATATCTGCGGATCTCTGCCGTTATATACAGCAGCTGATTTCTACCCTCTTACCAGACACCCCTGACCGAGAGATAGTGGTGGATCACACTCACAGGCTCCCCAAGCTAAGACATTTACCTGATAATGTGCTTCGAGATGTCAATGCCAGAATTCATTTTTACCATGTAAAAGATGATCTCATGCAGTTTGCATCTCCAATGCCCATCTCCAATGTACACGGATCTCTCACAGCACACCATTATGGCATGCAATAATTTACAATCAGTTGCGAAACTTCTGCGTAACCACCGTATAGTATACAGATGGGGCTTCCCAGTAAAGCTACTTATCACGAAGGAAAATAATTCCTTCACAGTATCTTCAGTGAAAGAGGGCTTCTATTTAGGTAAAAAGTGGGGTCCCCTACCACCCGCAGGAACCGTGCACCTTCAAACGCTTCCTGAATTGCATGGATTCAGAATGGAAAATGGTTCCAGGATGAGCCAACTATGGCCTACTCTTTGCGCACCTCTCTCCCTTTGTGAGGCAATCTCACTTCAGAAAGCTAAATTGCTCTCCACGGGAAGTCTTACCCCTTACGGGGGAATACTCCTATACTGTTGAGTGTAGGACATGCCGCCCAACTAGTTTTTTCTCATTCTTTTTTATGACTGTTATTTCTTTGTTCCTATGTTTTGTGTTTTTCTTTTCTTCTATTTACATACACC
This sequence comes from Lithobates septentrionalis, assembly GCA_037952835.1. Classification (NCBI taxonomy): domain Eukaryota; kingdom Metazoa; phylum Chordata; class Amphibia; order Anura; family Ranidae; genus Lithobates; species Lithobates septentrionalis. Next base: position 425,897 of record JBBDGP010001614.1, on the reverse strand, counting down.
AGCATGCCTCCAGAGCTCTTTCGATGATTCTTTGGACACAAAATGAATACTCAAGACAACACCTTTCCTCTTTCTTGAACAGACTTTGTGGAAAGTGCTTATCACTGTTCTTCAGGTACTGTTTAATAACTTGGCTAACCTCCGTGGTCCTTTGTATAGGTTACTGCTATATTTAGCAGTTTCTTCCACTTCCACTTCCAATGGGACTCTGAATAGAAAAAAGTGTGACCTGACACAACCAGTAAAAAAAAAAGAAAAGGGTAATGGGACTTTATATGAGGCCTGTCATTGCAAATGATAATACATGAAATATATGTATGTGTAAGAAATTTGTAAAATGTATTAACACAATCATATTGGGCATACCGTAATGTTAAAAAAACATTTGTATCAATCAACAATAATATATTTGTAGTCAAAAAGACTTACACATAAAATATAATACTCATAACGTATAATACAAATAGTCAATGAACATGATTGGTATGTAGAATGCAAAACAAGTAATACAGATCATCCTATAGGCATGATTGGTAGGATAAATTCATAAGTTACTCATACATCCATTGTACAGACAATACATAATAAAAATGCATATTTTGAACCAGGCTAGTCTTGGCACCTTGAGTTGTTACATAATTCATAGTAGGTGAGGTTGAAATAAGACACAAGTCCATCAAGTCCAACCTATGTGTGTGATTATATATTTAAACTAGGCTATGGGGGGGAGGGTCCATAGGTAGAGATAGTCAGTGCGGAACATATTCCAGAGGGTAGTATTAGGGGCATTAGTGGTAGGTTGACTAAAGCACATAAACCCAAGGTAAGTATAGTAACAAGTCCTAGTTGCAATCTCAGAACACCCAATAAGAGGATAGTATGCGACCGGTCTAAACTATGTGGCATGTTCACCAATGCCAGGAGCATGGCGGACAAGATGGGTGAACTAGAGATACTGTTGTATGAGGAGGATTTGGATTTTGTGGGAATTTCAGAGGCCTGGTTCAACAGCTCTCATGATTGGCTGGCAACCATTTAAGGGTATTTAAGGGTATTCCCTTTATTGCAGGGATAGAGAGGGTAAAAAGGGGGAGGGGTATGCCTATATATTAGGGAATAATGTACAAGTGAATGTGAGAGATAACATCACTAAGGGAGCTAGGGAGGAGGTGGATTCCTTATGGGTAGAGCTCCAAAGGGATGAAGCTAAGGGGAAAATAATACTGGGAGTATGCTATAGGCCCCCTAACCTGAGAGAGAAGGGGAGACGGACCTCCTATCACAATTTGGATTAGCAGCAAGGATGGGAAGTGTTATCATAATAGGGGATTTTAATTATCCAGACATAGACTGGGTGGAGGGAACCACGCATTTGTCTAAGGCTCGCCAGTTCCTAAATGTCTTGCAGGACAATTTCATGGTCCAGATGGTAGACACACCAACTAGAAATAAAGCGTTACTGGATCTACTGATTACCAACAATACAGACCTGATCACGGATGTGGAAATACGGGGCAATTTAGGAAACAGCGATCACAGGTCAATTGGCTTCAGTATAAATCACACAATTAAGAAACACAAGGGGAATACAAAGACACTGAATTTCAAAAGAGCCAACTTCCCTAAACTACAAACCTTGCTAAAAGGCATAAACTGGGATAAACAAAAGAACAAAGCACAGGGAGGAGAGATGGGTTTGCTTTAAGAGCATATTAAATAAGGGCATTAGCCAATGCATCCCACTGGGTAATAAATTTAAAAGAGCGAACAAAAGTCCTGGATGGCTTAAAAATAAAAATGCACATAAAAGCAAAGGAGAAGGCCTTCAAAAAATACAAGGTTGAGGGATCATCATCAGTATTCAGACTTTATAAAGAATGCAACAAGAAATGTAAGGGTGCAATTAGGGAGGCTAAGATAGAACATGAAAGACACATAGCAGAGGAAAGCAAGAAAAATCCCAAGAAATTCTTTAAGTATGTAAACAGTAAAAAAGGGAGGACATACCATATTGGCCCCATAAAGAATGAGGAATGTCATCTGGTTACAAAGGATGGGGAGATGGTGAAGGTATTGAATTTATTTTTCTCCTCAGTCTTCACGCGGTAATCGGGGGGGCTTTAGTAACCAAAACTGCAGTGTTTATCCTCATGTCACAAGAAGCACCTCCATGCTTAACAGATGACAGAATTAAAATTAGACTTGGAAAAGTTAACATTAATAAATCACCTTGGACAGATGGCTTGCACCCAAAGGTACTTAGGGAACTCAGTCAAGTAATTGCCAGACCATTGTTTCTAATTTTTACTGACAGTCTACTGACTGGAATGGTACCAGCTGATTGGAGAAAAGCCAATGTAGCACCAATATTTAAAAAGGGCCCAAAATACATCCCTGGAAATTACAGACCAGTTAGTCTAGCATCAACATTATTCAAGCTGTTGGAGGGAATAATAAGGGACTACATACAGTACATGATTTTAGTAATGAGAACGATGTCATTAGCAGTAATCAGCATGGATTCATTATGGAGTTAATCTCCTTTTTAATGCATGCCAATATTCTGTTTACTTTGTTAGCAGCAGCTTGGCATTGCATGCCATTGCTGAGCCTTTCATCTACTAGGACCCCCAGGTCCTTTTCCATCCTTGATTCCCCCAGAGGTTCTCCCCCCAGTGTACAGATTGCATTCATATTTTTGCCACCCAAATGCATTATTTTAAAATTTTCCACATTAAATCTCATTTGCCATGTAGTTGCCCATCCCATTAATTTGTTCAGATCTTCTTGCAAGGTTTCCACATTCTGCAGAGAAGTTATTGCCCTGCTTAGCTTAGTATCATCCTCAAATACAGAGATTGAACTGTTTACCCCATCCTACAGGTCTTTTGTTAACTCTACACGTTTCATGGCTTTCAGCCACTCATCAGGAGTATGATGCAAGATTAAAACATCAGCTCCCAAACACAGCCTAGATTTGAAATGGGAAATTGGGGTCCTCAGATAAAATGTCTGCCCTGGAGTTGAGACGGGAAATCCCCCCCAAAACCAAAGGGAACAATCAGAGAGCAGGCAAGGTCGTCACAACACAGTCCATGTGTATGGTGTGTGCACTGATCATGCATAGCATTCTGCAAAAAAAATGTGTAAAAAATATGAGTAAGTGAATAAATAAAATAGATGTGTGTGTGTATATGTGTAATAAGTGAACCATCTTTGTGTTCTCACAAGGGGACTATCCTGTGTGTGAAAAGGTGATGTATATGAATGTACCAAAAAACAGATATGGTGCTAAACAAATATAAAGTATAAAGTGTTATGATACACTCCAATAGGAGTGCTCAAAAATCAACCAAACCAAAACCACTGTGTGTGAGCAGAGTCTTATAATGACCCCCCTGTTACCTGAAGTAGGTGCATGAGGAAATCCTGAATGGAAGCCCTTGCTGATGATAGGAACATGTGAAGTGGTCTGCCGGCTGGCTTAGGCTGATATATAGGCCGATTTATACCCCTGGTCCCCGCCAACATCATGCTGAAACGTCATAGCAGCAAAGGGGAGGGGAGGAGGACACATCCCACCCAGAGGAGAGGATCCACGCCCACCCAATCTGTAGTATGGGATCATGGAATAAAACTGTCCCCGCATCACAGCGTCATAATGTCCATGGGATAAACAGTTCCTATAAATGTAGGGCCCTTTGGATGAAAGTCAAAAGACTAAAGGGAGACGTTATACAGTAGGTGTCCAGTAGACCCATTTTTGAATGAGAAAGCCCCTAAATGTTCTCATAAGGAGTACCCGCACATGGTTATGGCCAACACCTCTGAGAAAAAAAGAGGAGTATTCATGGCTATCAAACACTCAGTCACCTACAAACAGCATGACATTGTAGTGGATCCTCAAGGCTGATACCTGATCCTGGTATGCAACCTCAACAACATCACCTGCAGTTAAGGAATACACCCCCCAATACTGGTCAAGCCAAATTCCTACGGAAAGTTTTGAAGAAGGCCAAGCCCTTACAGCGGGTTAATGCTGTGGGGTGGGACCTTCAACTCACTGCTTAATCCTCAACTGGACACTACAGCATGTAAAACATCCTACAGCCATCACCTCTGAGCATTCCTACAGGATGCTGGTCTCTACAACTCCAGGCAATGCCTTAACCGCACTGAGATGGAGTTTACCTTTTTCTCTTCTGCCCATAAATCTTTTTTCAAGAACTGATTATTGCTTAAAGCGGAGTTCCACACAAAATTGGAACTTCCGCTTTTCGGAACCCTCCCCCCCTCCGGTGTCACATTTGGCACCTTTCAGGGGGGAGGGGGTGCAGATACCTGTCTAAGACAGGTATTTGCACCCACTTCCGGCATAGACTCCCATAAAATAATAATGAAAATGTGTGTGAGGTGAGATAATGGGGATGTGTAAAAACAAGTGAGGTATATGTGAAAGGAAATGATGAAAAAGTAATTGTGGTGTGGAATTGTAAGCCCAATGTGTCAGTGGAGGAGAAGGAGAAGGAGGAGAAGGATGGGATGTGAAGTGTGAGTGGTGTAATTTGTATAAAGTGAGCTGACCTAAATGTGAAAATGATCTAGGAAAACAAACCTAGTAGTGAAGTAAAGTGTAAAAAACGAACGTGTATAAACAAAAAGTGCAAAAACCAATCGTGTTATGTGTGGGTCTAAACCAAAGGACACTTACCCAAGCTGCATGCCAAGCAACACCAAGCGGTGGAATAGTACCAAGTACACCTCTTGGGACTGTCTGGGTCTGCGACAGAGTCGTCGGTCTTTGCCTTGCGTTGGCTCTTGGAGCAGAAGTTATGGGCTCATTATTGTAAAATAATTAAATGGTAGCAGTTTCAAAACTGAATAGGGACATGAGGTCTATCTTAAGATCTCAATCCACTGGGCACCCTTCTGTTTCAGATAGGGTCGGTCTGTTCAGTGATGACCTCTCCGCAAGAGGTAGATTGCGGGGCCCATAATCATCAGTAAACACACTTCTTCATGTGCCGGTTTGTTTCCAGGCTCAAAGATTCCTGTAATTTCAGTGGAAAGTTGTTTGTTTTCTTTTTTGTGACCATCCTTCAGGCTGGCCACAGCTTCTGAGGTTCACAAAGCTCCTAGCTCTGGTGCTGGACTTGCTCTGGTGCTGGACTTGATCCAGGCATTGGATTGCCGGAGGGCTCTGTTCCCGGGGTTTTGCACAGCTAAAGATTGGTGGTTGATGGTTCGGAAGCTAGAAAGGTTGAAATTCTTCCTTACAGGAATTTGGAAGATAATAACCACTTATGCCAGTTTCTCCAGTTGGTTTGAGGGTGGCTAAAGTTCCGTGGACTTGATCTCCGAGGAGAGAATACTGCCCATAAATATCTTGGAACTTTTGGCCAGTACGCCTTGCTCTTGGTTTATGTAACAAACCATTTAAAGGGTTCAAGCCAAAAATGCCTCTGCAGGGGCATATATATCAACCACCAGTGCGGCACCAGGAGTCATGCGGCTCAGGGAGGTGAACCTCATTCTGTCTGGGACAGTACAGGTGCTGTCTATCGCCAGGGCATATTCCAGGTATAGAATATTGGCAGAGGGAGCTCTGTAGGTGGATCTACTAAATTCCAAGTTCTACAACAAGTTCGAACAGGTTGTATCTGGACTGGCAATATGGGTATGTGTGCTGGTAATACCTTAGGGTCCAGTTCTCCCTTATTTGACGCTTTCCTTCTGTTTTGACTTCTGCCACATCTTTTGCGAAGAATTTGGGAGGTGGTATCACTGATAATAGTGTTAGCCAAATTAGCCCAGGAGGGCTTGGTGCACTGATATAGTGGGTCTTACGGGGGGGTCGTTCCCAGTTCAGTGGGACCTAATGGTCTTGAGTCCTGTATTTTTGCACTGTTGAGCTCCTGGAAGCCAGCTTCAAGGAACTTCAATGATAGGACTTGGAAATATTTTATGCCTGGGGTGGACTCATTGGACGGCGCTTCACAGTGCAGATGGACAATGACCCGAAGCATACTGCAAAAGCAACCAAAGAGTTTTTTAAGGGAAAGAAGTGGAATGTTATGCAATGGCCAAGTCAATCACCTGACCTGAATCCGATTGAGCATGCATTTCACTTGCTGAAGACAAAACTGAAGGGAAAATGCCTCAAGAACAAGCAGGAACTGAAGACAGTTGCAGTAGAGGCCTGGCAGAGCATGACCAGGGATGAAACCCAGGGTCTGGTGATGTCTATGCGTTCCAAATTTCAGGCTGTAATTGACTGCAAAGGATTTGCAACCAAGTATTAAAAAGTAAAAGTTTGATGGATGATTGTTAATCTGTCCCATTACTTTTGGTCCCTTAAAAAGTGGGAGGCACATATACAAACTGTTGTAATTCCTACACCGTTCACCTGATTTGGACGTAAATACCCTCAAATCAAAGCTGAAAGTCTGCAGTTAAAGCACATCTTGTTCGTTTCATTTCAAATCCATTGTGGTGGTGTATGGAGCCAAAAAGATTAGAATTGTGTCGCTGTCCCAATATTTATGGACCTGACTGTATGTGAGTGGGAGAGTTTCTTTTTCTTTCCCCAATCAGTGGGGGAGAGGAGATTGGCCTTAAAGAGCAAGCAAACTCAGTACCTCAAATGCTTCTTCTTAATAAAACCAGTCTGCTACAGCTTCCCATAACATTCTGCATTACTCTTTGACCCATCAGATGTTTTCCCAGGTGATTTTAAAATCTTGTTTCCTTGTAGCAGCCAGCGCCGTCTCAGCTACTGTCTTCCGAGGCTGCAGTGTAGATTACTTCCGCCCTTCCCGTCCTTCTCTGCTGTTATCTCGCACATGCCCAGTTAGGTTGCAGCCAAGCCTCGTTTTCACTCAAGATTGCTATAGCAACCATCCCCTGCTTATCGAGGCACAGACAAGTGGGCAAATATTTCAGCATCCCACATAGTCATTATTATGGCTGCTCTGTGTCCCCTGATGTACGATGTTTCCTACAGCTTACCTGTAAAATCCTTTTCTTGGAGTACATTACACGACACAGAGGTCTCTCCATCTTTTTGGGATAGTCATTGCTTTGCTACAAAACTGACGTACTTCCTATCTGCCACTGTCCATTCACCTATAGGTGGCGTATAACCCACATATAACCCACATAGTCATTATTATGGCTGCTCTGTGTCCCATGATGTACTCCAAAAAAAGGTAAGTTGTAGGAAAAATCTAATTTTTAGCGAGACAACTCAAAAAGAAACAATTACAATCAAACTTGTCATCTATTCAAGATCCACTAGATTGCAATGTGGTTTCCCAAAGATATAGCGAATGCTTTTTGAAATTATTATCATTCACTTTATAACCTACATGAGGACAACGAAACTCCTCAACCTTGTGAAGAGTCTATCTCTTCTTATTTAGAATCTGTCCCGTTTCCATAAATTACCTCCTATGTACTAGCATCTGCGGACTACTATAAAGCTTTTTATGATACCATAGCTCCTTCTATGACCTCTGTATTTAATGCAGCAGCATCCTTGGGATCCTTCCCTCAAGAAATGTTGAGAGCCATTATAATTACCTTGCCTAAGCCAGGAAAAGATCCAACGCATGGTAAGAACTTTAGACCTATTTCTCTCGATTTAAAAATATATGCTAAAATCCTGGCCAATAGATTAGATGATGTTACTCCATCTCTTTTTAAACCAGACCAAGTAGGTGTTTGTGAAGGGTCGCCAGGCCTCAGACGGCACTTGCCGAATGTTCAACTTCTTGAAGCTGTTGGAAAGCCATAAGGAACCCTCAGTGTTCTTAACTTTAGATGCTAAAAAAGACATTCAAACCGGGTTCATTGGGAATTAATCGCAGTTAACCCTTTGATCGCCCCTGATGTTTAACCCCTTTCCTGCCAGTGCCATTAATACAGTGGCGGTGCATTTTTTTAGCACTGATCACTTTATTGGTGTCACTGGTTCCTGCAAATTTAGCAAAAAATTATTGTGTGGAAATAAAATAACCAAACACTAGTGAACACGCAGGATGCTAGTGTAGCGGTATCCCCATGGCGGCTGATAATTGACTCTATACCCCACTGGCTACCCCGACTCTGCAGATCCTCTCTTACCTCTGACATCTTGGGTTCCATTCTGCAATGTGGCGTTGGAAATAAGAAATGCACACAATGTCACTGAACCACTCAGAAAGGTTTACTGAGATAAGTAATGGAATACAATGAAAGGCATGAATGAACACAAGTTATGATTGACAACAGTAATCACTTAATGCACATATACAGAACATATAACATTATAATCACCTGAAGGGGTATATGTGAACAGGTGCACAGAAAGGTAGGTACTCAATATCTTCAAAACATACAGTGGGGACAGAAAGTATTTAGACCCCCTTAAATTTTTCACTCTTTGTTATATTGCAGCCATTTGCTATGCAAGAGGCACCACTAACCAAACACTGCCATGAAGACCAAGGAACTTTCCAAACAAGTAAGGGACAATGTTGTTGAGAAGTTCAAGTCAGGGTTAGGTTATTAAAAAAAAAAATAATAATCTTTGACGATCCCTAGGAGCCCCATCAAATCTATCATAACCAAATGGAAAGAACATGGCACAACAGCAAACCTGCCAAGAGACGGCCGCACACCAAAACTCACGGACCGGGCAAGGAGGACATTAATCAGAGAGGCAGCACAGAGACCTAAGGTAACCCTGGAGGAGCTGCAGAGTTCCACAGCAGAGACTGGAGTATCTGTACATAGGATGACAATAAGCCGTACGCTCCATAGAGTTGGGCTTTATGGCAGAGTGGGCAGAAGAAAGCCATTACTTTCAGTAAAAAAAAAAAAGGCACATTTTGAGTTTTTGAAAAGGCATGTGGGAGACTCCCAAAATGTATGGAGGAAGGTGCTCTGGTCTGATGAGACTAAAATTGAACTTTTTGGCCATGAAAGAAAACGCTATGTCTGGCGCAAACCCATTCACCCAAAGAACACCATCCCCACTGTGAAACATGGTGGTGGCAGCATCATGCTGTGGGGATGTTTTTCAGCAGTCAGGACTGGGAAACTGGTCAGAGTTGAGGGAAAAATGGATGGTGCTAAATACAGGGATATTCTTGAGAAAAACCTGTACCACTCTGTGTGTGATTTGAGACTAGGACCTTCCAGCAGGACAATGACCCCAAACACACTGCTAAAGCAACACTTGAGTGGTTTAAGGGGAAACATGTAAATGTGTTGGAATGGCCTAGTCAAAGCCCAGACCTCAATCCAATAGAAAATCTGTGGTCAGACTTAAAGATTGCTGTTCACAAGCGCAAACCATCCAACTTGAAGGAGCTGGAGCAATTTTTCAAGGAGGAATGGGTAAAAATCCCAGTGGTAAGATGTGGCAAGCTCATAAAGACTTATCCAAAGCGACTTGGAGCTGTGATAGCCGGAAAAGGTGGCTCTACAAAGTATTGACTTTAGGGGGGTGAATAGTTACGCACATTGACTTTTTCTGTTATTTTGTCCTATTTGTTGTTTGCTTCACAATTATATATAAAAAAAAAACATCTTCAAAGTTGTGGGCATGTTCTGTAAATTAAATGATGCAAATCCTCAAACAATACATGTTAATTCCAGGTTGTGAGGCAACAAAACACTAAAAATGCCAAGGAGGGTGAATACTTTTGTAAAGCACTGTATAAAGTGATCAGTGGATTGCTTTGCAGAGGCCGTTTGCATACTGCATTTGGCTTGTGGCTGTGGAGACTGTGACTTCAATGGGGAAGTTTGATGGGCCACCTGTGAAACTTGACATGGGGGGGTCCAAGAAAATGTTTGCCCAGGGTCCAATCAATATTAAAGACGGCCCTGCTTCCATCACTGCCTTAACCTCCTTGGGCATGAAGTTCACTAGAGCTTCACAGGTTGCCACTGGAGTCCTCTTCCACTCCTCCATGACGACATCACAGAGCTGGTGGATGTTAGAGACCTTGCACTCCTCCACCTTCTGTTTAAGGATGCCCCACAGATGCTCAATAGGGTTTAGGTCTGGAGACATGCTTGGCCAGTCCATCACCTTTACGCTCAGCTTCTTTAGCAAGGCAGTGGTCGTCTTGGAGGTGTGCTTGGGGTCGTTATCATGTTGGACCCCCACCCCTTCAACCTCTGCAGCAATGCTGGCAGCACTCATACGTCTATTTCCCAAAGACAACCTCTGGATATGATGCTGAGCACGTGCACTCAACCTCTTCGGTTGACCATGGTGAGGCCTGTTCTGAGTGGAACCTGTGCTGTTAAACCGCTGTACGGTCTTGGCCACTGTGCTCAGTTTCAGGGACTTGGCAAACTTCTTATAGCGTAGGCCATCTTTATGTAGAGAAACTATTCTTTTTTTTAGATCCTCAGAGAGTTCTTTGCCATGAGGTGCCATGTTGAACTTCAAGTGACCAGTATGAGAGAGTGAGAGCGATAACACCGAATTTAACACACCTGCTCCCCATTCACACCTAAGACCTTGTAACACTAACGAGTCACAGGACACCAGGGAGGGAAAATGGCTAATTGGGCCCAATTCGGACATTTTCACTTAGGGGTGTACTCACTTTTGTTGCCAGCGGTTTAGACATTAATGGCTGTGTGTTGAGTTATTTTGAGGGGACAGCAAATTTACACTGTTATGCCCCGTACACACGGTCGGACTTTGTTCGGACATTCCGACAAGAAAATCCTAGGATTTTTTCCGACAGATGTTGGCTCAAACTTGTCTTGCATACACACGGTCACACAAAGTTGTCGGAAAATCCGATCATTCTGAACGCGGTGACGTAAAACACGTACGTCGGGACTATAAACGGGGCAGTGGCCAATAGCTTTCATCTCTTTATTTATTCTGAGCATGTATGGCACTTTGTGCGTCGGATCCGTGTACACACGATCGGAATTTCCGACAACGGATTTGTTGACGGAAAATTTTATATCCTGCTCTCAAACTTTGTGTGTCGGAAAATCCGATGAAAAATGTCCGATGGAGCCCACACACGGTCGGAATTTCCGACAACACGCTCTGATCGGACATTTTTCATCGGAAAATCCGACCGTGTGTACGGGGCATTATACAAGCTGTACACTCACTACTTTATATTGTAGCAAAGTGTCATTTCTTCAGTGTCGTCACATGAAAAGATAGAATAAAATATTTACAAAAATGTGAGGGTGTACTCATTTTTGTGAAAAAATGTAAGTTTTTTTTTTTTTTTTATGCACTCTGAAAATGTAAATCAAAAATAGTCTAAATTTGTGCAATGGCACATGTTGGTGGAATTACGATACTCCTTTATTTAGCACAGGATTAAAAAGCCAAGTTTTCTTCCTTGCTTACATGTTTCAGCCCTCTATGGGCATTACTCATAGTTAAATAGTGCATGCAGGGGCGTAACTAGCAATCACAAGGCCCCATAGCAAAATGTTGTATGGGGCCCTACACAAAAAAAAAAAAAACTCTGCCATTGAACAACAGATTACCACACCCATGTGGCACAGTACCCAGGCAACAGCTTATATTAATTTCGAACAACAAAGTATGCAGTATACTGTATGCAGTAGAGCTGGGCGATTTTCTTCAAAAAAAAAAAAACTCGATTCACGATTCTAATCGAGTTTTTATTATTTTTTTGCATGGACACCGCGCCGGTCCTGAGGAGCTGCGGGTAGGAGTTTTTAGGCAAGGCGTCCGGCCTCGTGGACTAAGCCGAAGCCGCGGCCTTGCCTAAAAACTCCTACCCGCAGCTCCTCAGGACCGGCGCGGTGTCAGCGCCGGTCCTGGTGAAAAAAAAAAAATATCTAAAAAATCGATTTGCTGAAAATTTGAATCGATTTGACCTCTCAACTCGATTCAAGATTCAAATCAATTTTTTTTCCCCAGCCCTAGTATGCAGCCCCTGAAAGACACACATGCATACCCCCATCAGTACAGACACCCTCTACCTCAGTGCAGACCCCCCGGCAGTACAGACACCCCTCAGTACAGACACTCCCGTTAGTATAGACACCCCCTCTAGTGCAGACCCCCCAGCATTACACACCCCCCTCAGTGCAGGCCCCAGCCCCCCAGCAGTACAGACATCCCCCCCAGTGCAGACCACCCCCCTCAGTACATACCACCCCCCTCAGTACAGACACCTCCCAGTGCAGACACCCCCAGCAATGCAGACCCTCCCTCAGTGCAGACCCCCCTCAGTAGTACAGACCCCCCCCAGCAGTGCAGACACCCCCCTTAGTACAGACCCCACTCAGTGCAGACCCCCCATCAGTACAGACACCCCCCCAGTGCAGACCCCCCATCAGTACAGACCCCGCCTCAGTGCAGACACCCCCCACCTGAGTGCAGACCCCCCCAGCAGTACAGACACCCCCCACCTGAGTGCAGACCCCCCCAGCAGTACAGACACCCCCACCTCAGTGCAGACCCCCCCCCAGCAGTAGACACCCCCCAGCAGTACAGACACCCCCACCTCAGTGCAGACCCCCCCTAGCAGTACAGAGACCCATCTCAGTGCAGACACCCCCCAGTACAGACACCCCTCCTCAGTGCAGGACCCCCCAGTACAGACACCCCCCCTCAGTGCAGGACCCCCCAATACAGACACCCCTCCTTAGTGCAGGACCCCCCAGTACAGACACCCCTCCTCAGTGCAGGACCCCCCAATACAGACACCCCTGCTCAGTGCAGGACCCCCCAGTACAGACACCCCTGCTCAGTGCAGGACCCCCCAATACAGACACCCCTCCTCAGTGCAGGACCCCCCAGTACAGACACCCCTCCTCAGTGCAGGACCCCCCCAGTACAGACACCCCTCCTCAGTGCAGGACCCCCCAGCTGTACAGACCCCCCCTCAGTGCAGGACCCCCACTAGTGCAGACCATCCCCCTCAGTACAGACACCCCCCCAGCATTGCAGACACCCCCCTCAGTGCAGGACCCTCCAGCAGTACAGATGCGCCCCCCCCTTACATACCTTAGAACAGCGCTGACAGTCTTCAGATACACAGCGGTGTGTGTCCCTCGGCTCGAGCGCAGGCTCCTCCTCCTCCTCCCCTCTGGATGTAAACAGAGAGGAGGGGAGGCGGCTTCGGTCCGCGCCGCTGAGGGTTAGTGGTGCGGCTGCCGCTACTCAAGGGTGTCACCCCTCTGGCGGGTGTCACCCGGTGCGGCCCGCACCCGCCTAGCAACGGCACTCATCGGGCCCCAAATCTGCTGCGGGCCCCATAGCGACCGCGTGTGTCGCTATGGCGGTAGTTCCGCCACTGAGTGCATGCATAATTGCAGATCTGTTAAACCTTTTGAACTATTCATATTTTATATTATCTATATCCAATCTTGCCTAATATATTTATAAGCATTAGATGGTGATGATGAAGACAGTTCTACCATCTGAGAGTAGCACAGAAAGTTCTCTGTAGAAAATATGTTAAATATTTCCCAGGAATTGGGTGTGTAATAGCACACCCCTCATAGGAGCCACCAGGTAGATTGCCCAGATCCTTTTCCCGGTGGTTTCCTTGCAGCTTAACACACAGTTTAGTCACTACTCAAGTTGATTAACCGGTCTAGAGGTATGTTTTTTCTGAAGCATAATTGTAGAACTTGGATAGGTAGTGGGTGATTATATACACCTGGCAAATGTTATTGACGTGTTTCGCAATAGTTGCTATTTCAGGACAAACATTGTCTTGACAGTATAAATGTCATCCAAAGGTTAACATACAGAAATTATTCTGAAAATAATATACACTATATTGTCAAAAGTATTGGGACTCCTGCCTTTACACGCACATGAACTTTAACTGCATCCCAGTCTTAGTCCGTAGGGTTCAACATTGAGTTAGCCCACCCTTCTCAGCTATAACAGCTTCAACTCTTCTGGGAAGGCCGTCCACAAGGTTTAGGAGTGTGTCTATGGGAATGTGTGACCATTCTTCCAGAAGCACATTTGTGAGGTCAGGCACTGATGTTAGATGAGAAGGCCTGGCTCACAGTCTCCACTCTAATTCATCCCAAAGGTGTTCTATCAGGTTGAGGTCAGGCCAGTCAAGTTCCTCCACCCCAAACTCGTTCATCCCTGTCTTTATGGACCTTGCTTTGTGCACTGATCCAAATCATTTGGTGGAGGGGGGGATTATGGTGTGGGTTTTTTTTTCCAGGGGTAGGGCTTGACCCCTTAGTTCCAGTAAAGAGAACTCTTAAAGGGTCGGCATTAGAGTTGCCACCTCATCCCTTTAAACCCGAACACATATTAATTACACAGGTTCTGTGGCTGAATAAGATGGTAATTAAACTTACTTGGTGCCTTTTCTGCACTAAATCAGTCTCAGAACCTGTGCAATTCTTATGTGTTTGGGTTTAAAGGGATGAGGTGGCAACCCTAGTCGGCATACCAAGACATTTCGGGCATTTTCATGCTCCCAAGTATGTGGGAACAGTTTGGGGATGGCCCCTTCCTGATCCAACATGACTGCGCACCAGTGCCCAAAGCAAGGTCCATAAAGACATGGATGGGGGAGTTTGGAGTGGAGGAACTAGACTGGCCTGCAGAGAGTCCATTTGCTCCTGCTGCTGTCAATCACAGCCAGTTAGCCAATCAGGAGATGGAGGGGGCGGCTCCGTGTGTGTAAATGGACACACAAAGCCGCGGCTTGGAAATTCTCCTGCCCCCAGAGCAAGCTCCTTCCTGTGGGGGTACTCTGCAGGAGGGAACGGCCAGGAGTGCCTAAGTGGGACCTGAGAAAAGGGGGATTCGGGCTGCTCTGTGCAAAACCACTACACAGAGCAGGTACTGTAAGTATAACATGCTTGTTGTTTCCCTGCCAAAATCCATACTAGACCCATATCCAAGCACGCGGTCTGCCTGACCAGGAAAGAGAGGTTCAGCAAGTACGCACCCATCCCTACCTGAACCATACCAAGCCACCGGTCATCAACACAGGAAGGGGTAACTTGCCAGGGGCCCACCCTGGCAAGGCAGCATTCCCCAATGTTGATGGAGACAAGGACCTCACCTCCACACTGCTGGCCCTTTGGATATGGGGGTCTGCAGGGGGACTCATCAGAATTTGGAAGCCCCTTTTGAATGACAAAACGTCATTGCATGTACTGATGAGAATTTGCGTCTAAATGTTCACACAAAATCTTATTAACCACTTTCCGCCCGCGTTATACCTGAAAGATGGCTACAGTGCGGGTTTCCAGTGCCAGCTCTTCAGACTCAGCTAATCACAAAACAGGATAAAGGGCCAATCACAGCGGCTCTTTAAAACGTGATCAGCTGTCAGCCAATGACAGCTGATCATGGAAGTAAACAGAAGCCAGTTATCAGCTTTTTTCTCCTCATCATAAGAATGAGGAGAATAGAAGAAAGCCGGTAACCGGCTTTTGATACAGGAACATCAGTCCCAATCTGTGCCTGCCAGTGCTGCTTATCAGCGCCAACCAGTGCCACCTATCAGTGCCCACCAGTGCCACCTATCAGCACCCACCAGTGCCACCTATCAGTGCCCACCAATGCTGCCAATCAGTGCCCACCAGTGCCACCTATCAGTGCCCATCAGTGCTGCCAATCAGTGCACATTAGTGCCTCACCATCAGTGTCACCTATCAATGCTACCTATCAGTGCCCATCAGTGCCACCTATCTGTGCAGTCTCATCAGTTCCTCCTCATCAGTGCCCTTCAATACTGCCTTACAGAGCTCACCAATGCCACCTATCAGTGCCCATCAGTGCTGCCAATCAGTGCCCATTAATGCCTCATCATCAGTGTCACCTATCAGTGCCACTTATCAGTGCAGCCTCATCAGTCTCTATCAGTGCTGCCTATTAATGCCCATCAGTGTAGCCTCATAAGCGCACATCAGTGAAGGAGAAAAATTACCTGTTTGCAAAATTTTATAGCAGACTATGAAAAAAAAAATTTTTTTTTTTGGTCTTTTTGGTTTCTTAAGCAAAAAAAAACAAAAAACCCAGTGGTGATCGAAAACCACCAAAAGAAAGCTCTATATGTGTGAAAAAAAAATATATAAAAATGTAGTTTGGGTACAGTGTTGCATGTTACAACCAAAAACGTACATGTATTTTATTGGGATTTTATGTGATAGACCAACATGTAATTATGTAACATAATTGTGAAGTGGAAGGAAAATGATAAATGGTTTTAAATTTTTTTTACAAATAAATATGTGAAAAGTGTGATGTACATTTGTATTCAGCCCCCTGGAGTCAATACTTTGTAGAACCCCCTTTCACTGCAATTACAGCTGCAAGTTATTTTGGGGATGTCTCTACCAGCTTTGCACATCTAGAGAGGGACATTTTTGCCCATTCTTCTTTGCAAAATAACTCAAGCTCTGTCAGATTGGATGGAGAGCGTCCGTGAACAGCAATTTTCAAGTCTTGCCACAGATTATCAATTGGATTTAGGTCTGGACTTTGACTGGGCCATTCTAACACATGAATATGCTTTGATCTAAACCATTCTATTGTAGCTCTGGTTGTATGTTTAGGGTCCATGGATTTTTTCCAACGGATGTTGGCTCAAACTTGTCTTGCATGCACGCGGTCACACAAAGTTGGTTGGAAACTCCGAATGTCAAGAGCGCGGTGACGTACGATGAGCCGAGAAAAATTAAGTTCAATAGCCAGTGCTGCTCTTCTGCCTGATTCCGATGCGTGGAACTTTGTATATATAGATATATATATCTATATATATATATACTAGACTGTATATATATCAAATACACTGCCACTAACTAATCTGCCTGCCTAATCTAGCTCAAACTATCTCTGTCCACACACAATACACGCCCGCCATGTAGGCAGCCTTATATAGTGTGGGGCGTGGACTTAGTCCCCCTGAGCCATGATTGGCCAAAGGCACCCTCCCTTTGGCCAATTATGGCTCTCTCAGCACAGCGCGCTGTGATTGGCCAAATCATGCAGGTCAGGTGCATGCTTTGGCCAATCATCATACAGCAATGCATTTAATTTTTAATAAACATTAACATGTTCAGTTTATACAAGATTTTGTGCATAAAATTGGTGTTATTTTTGAAAAGTTTAAATGTACAAAATATTGGCAAATAAAATCGGCTATCGGCAGGAGAGGTGGCCGAAATATCAGTATTGTATCGGCACCGAAAAAACGATATTGGTCGATCCCTAGTATTAACACCCTAACCCTAACCAAAAAATAAATAACCCCAACTCCTAATCCTAACCCTAACCTTAACTCTTCCCCCTTACCAGGGGTGGTCAATCTATTAAGGGCGCATGGGCGCCCCCCCTCCATCCATGTGTACGGCCCCCATGCAGAACTCTGGATGCATTAATACCAATGGGGTGGGTGTTTTTTGAATCACCCGATAAGAGCCAGAGGCTCTAATAGGCTTCAAAATAGGGTGGGCTCAGGGTGCCCCTTACCCTAACAAAATAATAATAATAATAATAATTAAATAATAATAATAAAAATAAAATAAAAGCTAATGGAAAAGATAAATAACTGAAATCCCTAGCAACAAATGACGCAACAGATATTAGTTTTCTCTATTAGCTAATAAAAAAACACCAATGCTCAAAAACGCTGTATACAAACACACAGATTGCGCATAAAAACGAGCCAAAATTGTGCATTAAAAACGCGTCCAAAAGGGGGGCGTGGCTAGCCGGCGCGGTGTATGGACGCTCACTGAAAGAGCTCCTCTCTGCCAAGGGCCATCGGACTCTTAAACAGCGACCTACAGCCTAAAAATTCACTGCCATCAGAGCGGTTCAACTGGGGGAACATCAAGGATGACATCCAGGAAAAGAAAAGAGGATATCTATCCCAACAAACTGCCAGACTACTTCATGTGGCAGCGGCGGTCTCCTGAGCAAGATGGCGGCGGCAAGCAGGGGAAAGGCACACGAGGCTCTCACACACAGAACGGCGCTGCACAGGGGAGAAGATCAAGCAGATCATACAATTCACCCACCGCTGAGCAGTACTCCCTGCCTCCCTCAGCCTCTTCCAGCCAAGCCAAAAGCAAGCCAAAGCTGGATCACACAGAGGAGGATGATGAAGAGGTAAGCTTGCACTCATCTCAGGATGACACCAGAGAGCTGCAGGACTCCATAACTGACTTCCCCACCGCTAACACACCAATAATGGACACTACACTTAAAGATATGTTGATATCTCTGCGATCCACATTACATGCTGATATTCAATCACTGACTAGACAATTCAAGTCTGAAATATCATCAGTGAACAAGCGAATCTCACATGTTGAAACAAAGATGAGGGAGTTTGCATGCACCTTCAACGACTTAGTTGATGCCCACAATGATAGAGATGACAACATGCTGCAAATGAAACTAAAGTTAGCAAATTTAGAAGACAGGTCCAGGAGGAACAACGTTAAAATCCGTGGGATTCCTGAATCAGTTAAAAATCCTGACCTGAAATCTCACTTTATACAAATGCTGAAATCTGCCCTTCCAGAAGTTCCCCAAGATGAACTAGTTGTGGATCGTATCCACAGACTGCCTAGGCCTAGGCATATAGCTGCTCACCTTCCCAGGGACACTATAGTCAGGATACATTTCTACCATGTCAAGGATCAGTTTATGGCAGCCAAAAGAAATCGTGATTCCCTACCAGAGGAGTTCCAGGAACTATCCTTTTATGCTGATTTGTCAGCTTTCACCATGCAACAGAGGCGTCAATTAGCTTCTATCACAAAACCACTGAACAACCATCATATCACCTATCGGTGGATATACCCAGCAAAACTCATGATAATAAAAGAGGGAACCACACATGTGATCTCCAACATCAAAGATGGCCTCCGCCTCCTGCGAGATTGGCAAATCATTCTCCCTGACGCAGACATCCAAGACAACCATGGCTAGAAGAAAGAGATCCACAATCCAAACCTACTTCTAGGCAATCTCTACTCCTATTGCATCCCTGATGGCCCCGGGGATTGCCACCTTTTGTTTACCTGTTAAACACCCCTCGATTGAGCGGTTATTCTTACCGCACAGATTCTTTTAAGAATCACAAGTTCTGTTTGTCGCTGTTAACTGTTTTATTTTATTTCAAGAAGTTTTCAGGAGTCGGATCCATCTCTGTGCAACCCAAGGTACTACCTTCTACACCACCTGAACAGAAACTCCACCTGCAGTATTTCTTCACAGCGTAACCACAAAAACCACCACCTGAGAGCACCTTAAACCACAAGTCCCACCTTACAGACCACCATACTGCCAACAACCAACCACCACCCACCTGATCAGTCTCAAGCCGTTCATCAGCCTCAAGGTAACCAGATCTTATATTGTTGTCAAGGCTTATAGTTAAGAACAACTGGAAACCTCATCATGCCAATCAAAATAGTATCCCTCAATGTAAAAGGCTTAAACACCCCATACAAATGGCAAATGGCCTGGAAAGAAGCCAACAATCTTCACTGTGATGTGATATGCTTCCAGGAAACCCATTTTGCAGCAAATAAATCACCTAACTTTCAAAATCGCCAGTTTCCACACATTTTTCAAGCAAATTATTCTTCAAAAAAAGAGGTGTCGCCATAGCTATTAAAGACACTGTGCAATTCCAAAGTCTAGATCTCCATTTGGACAATTCAGGTAGATTCATTATCTTAGTATGTGAACTCAACGGCAAAAAATTCACATTAGTGAACATTTACCTTCCAAACTCCAAACAGCTTTCATTTCTAAAAAAAGTATGGAAAAAAGTCTCATCGATGAAACAAGGTCATACCATCATGTGTGGAGACTTTAATGCTGTCCCCAATAGAGACCTAGATGTATCCAGCCAAACCAAACATTCAAGAAGCAGACTGACCCTGAACGATTTCATCTCATCTTCCGGTTTGTATGATGTGTGGAGGTGCCAACATTCCTCCGAAAAGGACTTTACTTTTTTTTCTAGCGTTCACCATACGTATTCTCGAATTGATTTGTTTTTAGTAGATAAATTTATCCTGCAACAGATTACAAAATCTGAACTGCACTGCATTACTTGGTCGGACCATGCTCCGATATCTGTAGTTGTGGGGGATCGTTGTGCCGAGACCAGGGCTAACAGATGGCGTAATGACATTTTCACACTTTCTCATCCGCAAAATCTACCGAAAATTGAAAAAGCAATTAAAGAATTTTTTGCCATCAACGCCCCCTCGGTGAACGACCCCTTCACGCTATGGAACGCACATAAAGTTTACGTGAGAGGTTTACTCATACAGATGAGTGCTAGAGCAAAAAGACAGAGAACAGAGAAGCTTAATACTATACTAACTCAAATCCAACAATTAGAAAATTCAAACAAACAACACACTACGCAAAATATAAGAGAAGCACTGTTTAAGTCCAGGCAGGAACTGCGAACACTCCTAATATCAGGCCATAACCACCAATTGGGATCATTAAAAGCTCAGACATATAGATACGGGAATAAAGCAGGGAAGACGTTAGCCACACAATTAAAAGAAAAAACTATTAAACAAAAAATATCCTACCTCCTCAACCCCAAATCCAACAATAAAGTTAACAACCCACAAGAAATAGCCGACGCCTTTAGCGATTACTACGAGCAATTATATAACCTTAAAAAGGACCCAGATACATTTCAGCCCAATGACGCAGTAATATCAGACTTTCTGGAATCAATAAATCTCCCTAAAATTTCACAAGAAGATTTAATATCTTTAAACCAACCATTTACACTACAAGAAATAAACGATGCTATCAAACGTCTACCCCGCAACAAAGCCCCAGGCCCAGACGGTTACTCTTCAGAATATTATCAGCTATTCTCCTCCATCCTAACACCCCACCTACTTCCTGTTTTTGAAGCTGCAACATGTACAGCAAAATTCCCCTCAGAAATGCTTACGGCCACAATTATAACTCTTCCCAAACCAGGCAAAGAACCCAATCTTCCACAAAACTTTCGGCCAATATCTTTACTAAATGTAGATGTCAAACTACACTCTAAAATGATAGCGAACAGATTATCAAGCATTTTACCCAAACTAATAAACTATGACCAGGTGGGATTTGTAATGGGTCGCCAGACTACAGATGCCACCAGAAGAATGCTAAATCTCCTTCACTTGGTGGAGGAGAACAAAGAGCCTTCTCTGCTTCTGGCCTTGGATGCAGAGAAGGCCTTTGATAGAGTACATTGGGGATACTTGTCCAAAGTCATGGATAAGTTTGGCCTGGTCGGCCCATTGCAAAAAGCTATAATGGCGTTATATTCCTCACCCTCCGCATTTGTATACACAGAAGGTATGTTCTCTAAGCCATTTCTCATTACAAATGGAACAAGACAGGGGTGCCCGTTGTCCCCCATAATCTTCACCATGCTTATGGAACCACTAGCGGAAAAAATAAGATCCCATCCCTCCATACATGGCATCACATCACAAGACCGGCACCACAAAATCTCATTATTTGCAGACGATGTTATTCTATCCTTAACGAACCCAAACAAATCATTACCCACAGCACATGATGTCCTTGCACAATTTAGCAAGGTATCTTACTATAAAGTCAATGCATCTAAGTCCAGCATATTAGGAATGCATATACATAAAAAACTTGAAAATCACCTCAAACACTCTCTACCATATCCCTGGACAAACGAATCAATTAATTACTTAGGTATTAAGCTTACTTACCCAGTAACGAAAATATACAACATTAACTATACCCCACTTCTCTCCTCCTTTCAGACAGAATTGTCTAGAATCGGGAAACACCACTTGACATGGCTAGGCCGATTAGCAGCGTACAAAATGCTAATTTTGCCGAAACTAATATAGAGTTCTACCAATACCAGCCCCAGCAGCATTCTTTAGATTAATGCAAAAACAATTAACCAACTTTGTATGGGCAGGGAAAAGACCAAGATGCTCCCCTGAAATACAAACCAAAAACAAAACGGTAGGAGGCATGGGTTTACCACTACTGAAAGATTATCATACAGCAGCAATCCTGGACCAACTTAAAAATTGGTTCTCTACCCCTATTGCTAAGCCCTGGTGCCACTTGGAAACAGCACGTTTAAACAAATTATCACCTTTATCATTTCTGATTGCAGCCAAAGCACATAAACAGAATAGGAGACCCCTCCCACAAACAATACAAGCATTACTACAATCCTGGGATGAGATCTGCACCACACGGAATGAATTTTACCCATCAACTAGGGTACCCATTCCCCTTGACGCACTACAATGGACAATTCCCAACATTAACCTTCACAACTGGTATAAAGCAAAAATACTAAACATAGTGGATATCATGTGTGGCAACAAGCTGTTACCGTTTAGCTCAATACAACAGAAATTTAATCTCAATAATTCTGAATTTTTAACATATACCCAGATTACATCATACCTCCAAGCGGCTAAGGCCACACATGTATCCATAATAGAAAAAGTGTGGACCTTCCTCCAATCCAAAAACCCCAATATAAAAGGAATAAAAGTGATCTATAATGTTCTTCACTCTAAAGATGCTTTTACAAAAAATAATCAGATTATCAAATGGGAAAAGGAAATAGGCAAAGAATTCACAGATCTCCAATGGAAACAGGCGATTACTAACAATCGTAAATTTTCCAGATGTGCCAACTATGAGGAACTAACACAAAAAATAATGTTAAGATGGTACTATACACCTTATATTACGGCAAAATTTTCTAGAGACAACTCAAACTTATGTTGGAGAGGGTGCGGACAGATAGGGACCCTAGCTCATATGCTATGGTCATGCCCAAGAATCAAAAAATTTTGGTGGAAGGTCTACGATATGCTTTCTAATTTAACTGATTGCACGGTGGTCCCAAAAATAGAACAAGCTATCCTAGGATTAAATATGGACCAAAATAAACCTGAACATAGATGTATAGTAACACAAATCTTGCTGGCAGCAAGAATGGAACTGATATACAGGTGGAAATCTATTGATGTACCTACTACTAAGGACATAAAAATAAAAATAGACACTATAACAGAATATGAAAAAATTATGGCATACAGAGATGGAAACTTCTCAAAGTTTGAATTTAACTGGTCTCCATGGAAACTATTTCTCTCTTCCAATTATTTGTTTTAATCCTTCATTATGTCATTCAAACTAGATGTATCTGGTAATATATGTAAATATTACTTTCCAATCTCCTCGAGTCACTCTGATAACTATTGAACTGTTTATTGATTTACTAATACAACTCAAGGGGGGGGATCTTTTGTGTGCACAGTGTGTTCCCATTGGGGTGCCCGAAGGATCTCTTCCCCCCTCTATATAAATCTCACATACATTTATTATATGTTTACAGCTCTTTATGAGACTCGTATAATTACTCTTATATCAAGTTACCTCACAGTAATACAGCAATAACCAATAAGATACTTGAAAAATGCTACAAACATATTTAATGTTTAAAGAAAAAAAAAATTATTTTATGTTTTCAAATGTTTTCTGTACAGCTTGTACAGGATTGTTACTGAATCTTTTCCTGTATGACTGCATTCATGTGCCTCTGTACTAAATATTTTTCCAATAAAAATTATTTGAACAAAAACGCGTCCAAAAAAGGTGGAAAAACGCTCAAAGATGCTACGCTCAGGTGTGAATGCAGCCTTAGTTTTGCCTAAGTGTCTCTGCAAATATTCCAAAGTTATGAAGCGGGTCTGGAGTTGCACATAGGAAGCTGTGGCAAGTATAAGCTACCGCTAATGCCTATGAAATCAGGCAGCAGAGGAATATTTTCACTAAAATAACAATTGTAAAATGATGGAAAAAGAAAATCCATACACTATATTTCCATAGACACACTCCTAAACCTTGTGGACAGCCTTCCCAGAAGAGGTGAAGCTATTATAGCTGCAAAGGGTGGGCCAACTCAATATTGAACCCTACGGACTAAGACAGGGATGCCATTAAAGTTCATGTGCGTGTAAAGGCAGGCGTCCCAATACTTTTAGTAATATAGTGTATATAATCGGACATCATGGTTAAAAAGAGCAGAGGACATAAGTGAGGAGTCACCTGACTCTTGGCAAACCTCCGAGGGGCTGTTAGATGGGCACTAGACCACTCAAAGGGGAGCAGACAGGGCAACAGCCGCCCTGACCATGACAGTTTAAACGTCCAAGTGAAGAAGTGAGGATTGAAGCCCAAAAAACCCTTAACGTAAGTTGTTAGACAGGATCAATATTTTTTTATTTTTTTTGCAGGCGAGCTGGTAAGTAGGCTTGGAGATCTTTTGTTTGTTAGTGATATGCAATGTCCTTCCATGTGCACCTTATTTCAAAAGTTAGTTATAAATTGATCTTTAGTGTCTACCACAACCTGAAATATCCATTTTAAACGGACTGACCTTTTAGCACCGAAACCTGATATTTCAGAAACTACATCAAGAAATGAGTTCAATTTGCCTGGAAGATATATATATATGTACTGAAATTTAGACTTACCCCCATAAAAAAGATGATGACCAATGCACAGAGAAAGACACCCGGTTTCCTCATATTCTTCAAGGGATGCTTACAAGTGTTACCACTCTATAATAACAAACGTATCTTGGACAGTTTTGTAGGAAAAACAGTATAGCCCTTTGTCTTGTTGTGATACATCAGAGAATACAGTGAAGTAAAAAAATGCCTTCAACATTTCCGGGGGAAAGCCAGAGCAATAAAGTTTCAGTGCCGTAAATATTGCAAGCATTAAAGTTCAGCTAGTAAGGGCTATGTACAGAATGCCAAGTGCATCCAACTGTTTCTTGTTAAATATTACATCTTAGATCCGGATTACAGCTGATCTACGTAAGCTTGTTTTACCTGCTCAAACCTGCTCATCTGCTTCACTCTGGCAGTCTTGTGGTTTAGGTTTCTCTGTCAGATAACTGTCCTTCAATCCAAGATACCTTCCTGTAGACCAGGGGTCTCAAACTGCCGGCCCTCCAGCTGTTGCGAAACTACAAGTCCCATCATGCCTCTGGGTGTGGGAGTCATGCTTGTAACTGTCAGTCTTGCAAATGCCTCATGGGACTTGTAGTTTTGCAACATCTGGAGGGCCGCCAGTTTGAGACCCCTGCTGTAGACTATACTGTATTTGAACAAGGAAAATTGGTCTAGAATTAGCCCCAAATGTTTAATGGATATTCAAACTGCTACAAAAGTTAAGTAAATGTAGTTTTGTTTGGCTGCACTGCAGTAGAGCAGTTTGTGATTACTTTGGGCTCTTCCGGAGTCTGCAGGTTTGATTGCTCTCACTTGCCTTCTGAAGGATTCCAGAATATAGTGGGTTGGGGGATGCAAATCTGCAGCGTGCATATTTATGTGGTCTCAGCCAATGTCTGAGGGAGGGTGCCCAGTAGGTGGATACAGAGTGCATAAATAGTCTGGAGCTTGAGGCAGCTCTTTTCTTATCCAGGAGACTTGCTTGTTTAGATTTGATGCAGCTCTACAAGTGTTTTTAATTGTTTGGATCCAGTCTGGAACGTCATTAATGAAAGTCTTTGGATATTGGATGGTGGCATCCAAGCATTCAGGGACACTGTGAGTAAAGACCTGTATGCAGGATACTGGTGTCTACTGCTGCTGGTGCTGCGACCCCTTGTGTATTAAGGCTAAAGTTTGTCTGGTCTGGAACATTGCATATGTTAACTTGTGCGTTCCATTACTGGAGCTATTACTGAAGGAACAGTTTCAAAGAGTGGCTACAGAGTGAAGAGAGTTTTTCATTTTGCTACTTCTTAAGCTTCTGGAGTATCCCACAGCTTCCTATATCATATTACAGTTATTCAGCATTAAATGTGAAAGAAAAGCAACCCCTAGATTGTTTAGCAAGCCGTATGCCGCGTACACACAACCGGTTTTGCCATCGGAATAAACTCCGAAGGTTTCTCTGACGGAACTCCGACGGAATTCCATTTAAGCGGTCTTGCCTACACACAGTCAACAAAAAGTCTGACCAAAGTCCGACCGTCCAGAACGGGGTGACGTAAAACACGTACGACGGGACTAGAAAAAGGAAGTTCAGTAGCCAGTAGCCAATAGCTTCCGTCTCGTACTTGCTTCAGAGCATGCATTGTTTTTGGTCTGTCGGAACAGCATACAGACGAGCGGTTTTCCTGTTCGGAATTGGTTCCGTCAGAAATATTTAGAACATATTCTATTTCTAGGTCCGTCAGAATTTTCGAAAAAAAAAGTCAGACGAGGCATACACACGATCGGAATAGACAATGAAAGGCTTCTGTCTGACTTTTTCTGTTGGACATTCCGCTCGTGTGTACGCGGCTGTAGAGTCACTGTTGTTGTGTGCCTGACTGGTGTTGCACCAATCTGTCCCAAGAACCTGGGACAAATCAGTGGCCCTTTAAGGGGTGAGCACTACCCAATGAAAAGAGAGAAAATCGGCTTGGCAGTGCTGCCCCTCTTTCTACACCTTTGTATTGATCTATCACTATGATGGGTTTCCTCATTAGCCAATAGGAATGAGCGAGGCAGGAGGGGGCGAGTAAGCCTTATCACTACCAAAAAAGTTCATGAGCTATGACTGTTTAGGACTATTCAGTATTTGGCAGGAGCAGACGTGAATGAGAGGTGTGCAAGGCAAATGAATCCCTGTTGTAGTTTGCAGAATGAGAGCAATGATATCCTTACATCATTGATCTTCTGTAGGAGAGGGTATGGTCTTACGGTACCCAATTGTGATCTGTCTACCGCCATAATTCATTACAGTTGGTATGTGTTTTTTGGGTTTAGATAAATGTTAAAGTACAACCAAAGGATTCAGTATGACAATCTAAACAAATCCCAAAGACTGATACTATATTAGGACTTCATCCAGAACAGAAGTGTTGGGAACTTCTGCCAGTATCCTGCATGGACACACTTCCCGGCACACATACGCACATGTTCAATCCCAGAACTGGCGCCAAAGGCCCTATTTAAAGGAAGAAGTAATGGCAGATGGTTGCTGGATGATCTTCAGCTTTTCCATGTCCCACATCTCAGAGTATCCTGATCCTTGTGTGTATCCTGATTTTCTGTTACCAAATCAACTTGCCTTTTGATTCCCCTCTGTCTAATTCCTAGTCATGCCCTGGGTTGTTTAAAGACTTTGCTTCTTCTGACTCAACATATATGATCCTGGCTCTGGCAGCTGACTACTCTGTTGTCTTCAACCCTACTGATTAACCATGTTTGACCCTGGCTTTGACTCCTGACCATTCTAATATCAGTTCTACTGACCACGTACTATGTATGTACAACAAGCCTGGCTACTAACGACAATGCTTCTATGGTTCATACAGCTGTCCATACCCTGCACCACCCTTGCCTACTGCAGGTTTTGGCATCCTTCCAGCTGATGGACCTGACCTGCTCGTATTCCTGCTGAGGTCCCCATCTCCTGCCTGAGAGCGACCCCATGATCACCTTTTGGATCAGCCACCAGTCAATTGGCCTAATGGTACCAGTTCCCCCCTTTGTGCCTTGCACTCCCTGTTACCATCTCCAGGGATGTTTAGACCAGAGCCACAAGGGAAGCCCCTTGGCCTCCAACCAGTATGTGACATACTATATAATGCACAAGCATCATAAAGAAAACAAAAAAACTTCTTTACATCCCCTGACGCATCAATATTCACCTTCATTTGTGTCTCAACCTACTCAACACTAGATCTCACAGTGGGTGGATTTCAGCAAAAGAGGTAGTGCTGTCAATCAACGAAGTAGTCAGCAGGACTAGGTGTATTGATTGGCAAGCTATAGGCTTGTGGATCAGCAGTGACAATGGTAATAGACACCTAGCCATCCCCTCAGAACATTTTTTCATCCCGATATGGTGCAAGCATACTCTGAAATTAGGAGTAGCGCAGCATCATTGTCACCCCATCACAGGAAGTTGCATTAGGTGAACTTAACAGGATCAACAGGCATTTGTGGAAGTTTTTTGGGGAACTATAAAAAAACTGTAAGGTCCCTTTCACAATGAGGCGCTTGTAAACTGCCAGTAAAACACTGAGCACTTTTGAAGAGCTTTTCAGGCGCTTTTGAAGTGCTTTCCATTCATTTCAATGGAGAGGGGCGTTTTTTCACCACCCAACCAGCGCACTGCCCCAGTGTGAAAGCATTCATTGATTTGAATGAAAGTAGGTTTTCGTGAGCTTTTCAGGCGCTTTTTTTTAGCGTGAAAGCGCCTGAAAACCGCTGCAGTGTGAAAGAGGTCTAAGTGAAGATAGACTTATAATTAAAAGCTGCAGCATGTTTTTAAATGGAGCTTCAACGTTGTAATTTAAGCCAGTACCAGACCCACCTGCCACCTACCTTTCCTGCCAGTTGTGGAAAGCAACTCTTAAAGTGTCAGCAAGCTCTGGTCTGTACAGTTGTGGGCACCTGGACCTGATGGCATCCACATAAGGATTCTAAAAGAATTGAGCTCTGTAATTTAAAAGCCATTGTATCTAATTGTATCTAATTTTTAGGGACTCATTAATGATGGGAATAGTACCACTGGATTGGCGCAGGGCGAACGTGGTGCGAACGTGGTGCCTATATTTAAAACGGGATCAAGAACGGGGTAACTATAGACCTGTTAGTTTAACTTCTATAGTCGGGAAGATACTGGAGCGTTTAATAAAAGACCACATAGACGAGTTCTTGCTGGGAAAAAACATTTTAAGCAACAGACAGCCTGGATTCATGAAAGACAGAAGTTGTCAGACAAGCCTGATTTCTTTTTATGAAGAGGTAAGTAAAACCTTGGACAGAGGGGTGGCTGTGGACGTGGTATACTTGGATTTTGCAAAAGCGTTCGACATAGTTCCCCACACGTGGCTCATGTGTGAGGTAAAGTCTACAGGCATGGAAATATCAGTTTGTAAATGGACAGAAAACTGGCTAAAAGACAGAATTAAGAGAGTAGTGGTTAATGATTCTTACTCTGAATGGTCTAAGGTTATCAGTAGTGTACCCCAAGGTTCAGTGCTGGGACCCTTACTTTTTATTATCTTTATAAATGATATAGGGTCTGGGATTGAAAGTAACATTTCTGTCTTTGTAGATAACACCAAGCTATGCAGTGGAATAACGTCCTTACAGGATGTCTCCAATTTACAAGCCGACCTCAATGCACTGTCCAATTGGGCGACTATGTGGCAGATGAGGTTTAATGTTGGGAAATGTAAAGTTATGCAATTGACGGCTATGAATTTGCATGCATCATACATGCTAGGGGGGGTACAACTGGGGGAATCCATGGTGGAGAAGGATCTGGGGGTTTTGGTAGATCATAAGCTCATTAATAGCATGCAATGCCAAGCTGTGGTTTCCAAAGCGAGCAAAGTCCTTTCTTGTATTGAGAGAGGCATGGACGCCAGAGAGAGAGATATAATTTTGCCCCTGTTCAAATCCTTAGTAAGACCTCACCTGGAATATGCAGTTCAGTTTTGGGCACCAGTTCTCAAAAAGGATATCGGGGAAATGGAGAAAGTGCAGAGAAGGGCAACCAAACTGATAAGAGGCATGGAGGCGCTCAGCTATGAGGAAAGATTAGAGGAACTGAATTTATTCACTCTTGAGAAGAGGAGAATAAGGGGGGATATGATCAACATGTTCAAATATATAAGGGGTCCATATAGTGAACTTGGTGTTGAGTTATTCTCTTTACAGTCAACTCAGAGGACATGGGGGCACTCTTTATGTCTAGAGGAAAAAAGATTTAATCTCCAAACACGGAAAGGTTTCATCTAAATAAGAGCTGTGAAAATGTGGAATAGACTCCCACCAGAGGTGGTTCTGGTCAGCTCAGTAGATTGCTTTAAGAAAGGTCTGGACTCTTTCCTAAATGTACAGAATATAACTGGGTACTGACATTTATAGGTAAAGTTGATCCAGGGAAAATCCAATTGCCTCTTGAGGGATCAGGAAGGAATTTTTTCCCCTGCTGTAGCAAATTGGAGCATGCTCTGCTGGGGTTTTTTGCCTTCCTCTGGATCAACTGAGGGTGTAGGATTGGGTATATTGGATTGTACGATATTTTTTATTTTATTTATTTATTGTTTTTGGGGTTAAACTCGATGGACTTGTATCTTTTTTCAACCTGACTAACTACGTAACTATGTATGTAACAATGTAATGCCGTGTACACACGACCGGACTTTAGCTCCTGTAGCCACGCCTCGCTCAGTTGTGTCTCCATAAGTTGTGAAATTCTCCCCCTCTATCCAGATATGAGATCGCCAGTATATAGCATGGGGGCAGCCTGAGGTTTACTCCTCTTCATTTCATTTCTTCTCTGACATCGAGTCTCATGTATGTGGAGATGTTCTGATGGACAATAAACACTTATGTTGCTGCTCTCACTTTACACATTATGTAGATTGTTAGACACAAACACCCAGGCACAGAAATCATCACTTCTAATTCACATTTTTGTCGTCTGACCCTGCCATTGCTTCCTTTCCTCCAAGTTGAAGAGCCAAGGCTGATCAGATGTTTACAGACTTAGCCAACATGATCTTTCCTAGTGATGTGTGATGTCAACCAATCAATGACAGCCCACCCTTATGTCAATACTGCTCATAGCAGACTGTTGTCTTCACATTGCTTGATAAAGTCAGATTCCAAAACCTCTGGGGGAGAAGGGTGTCCCCGTCCTCCGGGGGGAGAGAAGGGTGTCCCCATCCTCCAGTGTCCCTGTCCTCTGGGGGAGAGAAGGGTGTCCCCGTCCTCCGGTGTCCCCATCCTCCGGGGGAGAGAAGGGTGTCCCCATCCTCTGATGTCCCCATCCTCCGGGGGAGAGAAGGGTGACCCCATGCTCCGGGGGGAGAGAAGGATGTCCCCGTCCTGTGGGGAAAGAAGGGTGTCCCCGTCCTCAGGGGAGAAGGGTGGCACCCTCTCCTCCTCCAACCACCCAAGGACCAGCTCTTCCAATTTTGTCAATACTGCTCATAGCAGACTGTTGTCTTCACATTGCTTGATAAAGTCAGCTTCCAAGTCCTCCGGAGGAGAAGGGTGCCCCCGTCCTCTGGGAGAGAGAAGGGTGTCCCCATCCTCCAGTGTCCCCGTCCTCCGGAGAGAGAAGGGTGTCCCCATCCTCCGGTGTCCCCGTCCTCCGGGGGAAAGAAGGGTGTCCCCGTCCTCCGGTGTCCCCATCCTCCTGGGGAGAGAAGGAGGTCCCCGTCCTCCGGGGGATAGAAAGGTGTCCCCATCCTCCGGGGGAGAGAAGGGTGTCCCCGTCCTCCGGTGTCCCCATCCTCAGGGGAGAAGGGTGGCACCCTCTCCTCCTCCAACCACCCAAGGACCAGCTCTTCCAATTTTGGCCATCTTCTTCTCCTTCAAACAGCCAGGGACCCACTCCTTCTTTGCCAACCACCCATGTGCCCTTTCCTTCTCCCCCAGCCACCCAGGGAACCTCTTCTTCACTAATGCCTCGTTTCCACTGAGCGGACCCTACCGCACCATAAATGGCCACCCAGGGGCCCTCTCCTCCTGCAAACACCCAGGTGCCCTATCCTTCTCCCACGTCCACCCAGAGGCCCTCCCCTTCTCCCTAAGCCACCAGTGACCCCAAAGTGGGTCACACATGTGCTCTGCCCTCGGGGGACCCGGTACCCACCATCCTGGTATGACATGATAATGGTGTACAAGTCTCCAGTGTAAGGGCTACAGGTAGACTTGCACTTAGCTTCTTTAGCCCCTGATTGGAGGAAAAGCAGCGGAGGTGATCCAACCCCCAGCACTTGACAGAGATCAAAGACCAGTGGTGGCCCTTGCATTCTGGGTGCACGGCGCCACCCGCGTGTCACCTCTGCCGCCTCCCTATTCATGTGCCCGACCCCTTTCAAAACGCCGGACACATGAATTACTATGGCGGGGATAGGCCTGTGGGGGGTGTATTTTGAAGCACGTATATAGCACTGCGAAATAGTACTGCGTCCCGATCCCACCCTGTTGTGTGGCATAGCAAAAAATTTTCGCTGTTTTCACACTAACGTTCCTCCCTGCCAATCAGCAGGCAGGTCAGTGAGACCTGTCTCCCGATTGGCCAAAGCATTGGGTGATCCTATTGGATGCCTAATGCTTTGGCGGAAGAAGCCTGAGGAGCCGAGTGGACACAGGAGCCATAGCCACCATTACAGAAGAGGAGGAGGAGGAAGCCCCATCACTCGGTAAGTACCGCCAGACCGGCCGCGCGCGCGCGCGGGGGGCTGAGTTAGTGTAGTGACAGCCGAGCTGGGGGACGCTCCTGGCTGCATATGACGGGCACAGTGGCTGCATATGATGGGCACAAGTGGCTGCATTTGATTGGCACAAGTGGCTGCATATGATGGGCACAAATGGCTGCATATGACGGGCACAAGTGGCTGCATACGATTGGCACAGTGGCTGCTTTTGATTGGCACAAGTGGCTGCATATGATGGGCACAAATGGCTGCATATGATGGGCACAAGTGGCTGCATATGATGGGCACAGTGGCTGCATTTGATTGGCACAAGTGGCTGCATATGATGGGCATAAGTGGCTGCATACGACAGGTACAAGTGGCTGCATATGGTGGGCACATTGGCTGCATTTTGCGGGCACAGTGGCTGCATATGATGGGCACAAGTGGCTGCGTACGGTGGGCACAAGTGGCTGCAT
This sequence comes from Lithobates septentrionalis, assembly GCA_037952835.1. NCBI lineage: Eukaryota > Metazoa > Chordata > Amphibia > Anura > Ranidae > Lithobates > Lithobates septentrionalis. Next base: position 393,175 of record JBBDGP010001614.1, on the reverse strand, counting down.
ATGGTGGGCACAGTGGCTGCATTTGACGGGCACAGTGGCTGCATATGACAGGAACAGTGGCTGCATATGATGGGCACAGTGGCTGCATTTGATTGGCACAAGTGGCTGCATATGATGGGCACAAATGGCTGCATATGATGGGCACAAGTGGCTGCATATGATGGGCACAAGTGGCTGCATATGACGGGCACAAGTGGCTGTATATGGTGGGCACAGTGGCTGCATTTGACGGGCACAGTGGCTGCATATGATGGGCACAAGTGGCTGCGTGCGATGGGCACAAGTGGCTGCATATGATGGGCACAAGTGGCTGTGTACGATGGGCACAAGTGGCTGCATTTGATGGGCACAGTGGCTGCATTTGATGGGCACAGTGGCTGCATTTGATGGGCACAATGGCTGCATTTGACGGGCACAGTGGCTGCATATGATGGGCACAGTGAGGGTGCAATTGATTGCAATTGATCGCCACTGTCACAGACACTGCTGTATAATTTTCCTTGACCTCCCGTATATTTATTTTGCAGGGCTGTGCACAGACAGATAAGCGGAGGCTCCGTGTGTCAGGCTGCTGTTTTCCTTTCTGAACAGATTGCACAGCCCTTCACATTATGTACATCATGCAGTGTGGATGATCATATTGATGAGGAATGTCTTCTATGCAAAGCCTTGGCCCCTCCCACAAGCACAGCTCTATATTTTTTCTCGACCTGCCATTGATATACACAGTGATATGCAGGGGGCCCGTCCCATTCACCAGAGCAGGCTAGGGGCGGGGCTGGAGGCGGGCAGCTTTATATTTTTCCTTGACCTTGTCCCATTGATATAGACAGTGCTATGCAAGGGGCCCGCCCCCCTTCACCAGAGCAGGCTATGCGTATTAGGGGCGGGGCTGGAGGCGGTGCGAGTTCCTTAATTACATTATCGTCAGCACCGCCTCCGCCCACCCACTCGAGTCTAAAATTATCCTCGACTGAAAGGAGAGTCTGCGCATGCGCGGTATAGATGCGGTGAAGCCATGCATGCGCAGTGGAGCCCGCTATCAGCTGTGTTGTGATGTAGCTGCACAGGAAGTGACGTGGGTCGAGGTTCTGCATAGGTCGCAGAAATTTTTACAACACCGGTAACCGGCGAGTGTGAAAGGGGACATCTACACTGATAATCAGGGCACTGATCATCAGTGTCCTGATGATCAGTTCATCCCCAAAAGTACTCGTCAATGCTGCCAATCAGTGCTGCCTGTTAGGGCCCTTCAGTGCTGCATATCAGTGCAGCCTCATTAGTGCCTTCTCATCAGTGCCCACCAATGTCACCTCAATAGTGCCTATCAGTGCAGCCTATCAGTGCCCATCAGTGCTGCCTATTAGTGCCCATCAGTGCCTGCTCATCAGTGCCCATCAGTGAAAGAGAAAAGTGACCTGCTTGCAAAATTTTACAACATAAACTAAGAAAATATTTTTTTTTTCAAGACGGACCTAACCATGGACCCCGCCCCTTCGTCGCTCCAGCCCGCCACCACGCACCATACCCACACCCCCCCTGTTCGCCGGCTCACTTACCCTGTGCAGAATGGTGCTCAGCCAATGCCTGCTGCTGGCAGAGAATGAACGGAGCCGGGCAGAGCAGGGAGGAGGAGAGTGGCTCTCCCCCATGTTTGAATCCATCCGCGGCGGCTTCCAAGCTCCCCCCCTCTGTCTCCTCCATGTCCCGGCCTCCATGTCCCCCCTCTGTCTTCTCCTGCCGGCCAATGCGGTATTCGGACTCCTGGCCAATGGGGTCTTAGAACTCCCGCCTAATGGGGTCTTAGAACTCCCGGCCAATGGGGTCTTAGGACTCCTGGTCAATGGGGTCTCTTCCTGATTGGCCGGGAGGAGAAACAGGAAGACATTAGCGAATATTAATTTGGTAATGGCACACAACTGTGTGGGTTTTGGGTGCAGTGCTCTGCGCCCCAAGCCCACCCTTTTTTTTAATCCAATTAGAGCCTCAGGCTCTAATCAAGTGCTTCTAAAAAAAAACAAAAAAAAACCCTATTGAAATCCATGCATCCAGCTCCCTGCATGTAGATTAGGGAGCGGGCGCATGGATAGGGGGTCAGCGCCCATGCACTCCCTATGAATGGGCCGCCACTGCACAACAGTGAAATCAGTCTGTATATGCAGTAAAGCATGCTTGTTATACTCATTGTGGAACCTAAGGGGTTAATTCTCTGCATTCTCTGTGTAAAAACGCTGTTCAATCCCTGCTTCTCTGACCCTCCCCTTCTTCCACTGTCCCCTAATAATTTCCTGATAACACAGAGTCTATGAAGTCAGGTTCAGTTTGGTGTGTATTGCTAGAGATGTTTTATTTTATTTTTCTTTGGAAGATGCATGTGATCAGCACAGGACCAATCATCACTGTCCAGACAGAGGGTCAGGGGTCTTGCAGTCTCATAGGTCAGTCAGAAAACAACTCCTACAAGCTTTAGCCAGTGCTTGGCTGGACACTGATAAAAGTCACAAGACTGCTATATACTGCTGATAAGAAAAGGTATTTAGCAGTTTATATTTTTTTTTAAATAGTTAGATTTCCATGTTCTGTGTACTTTGGGAGTCCAGATATAGTGAATGCAGGCTCCTGGGTTTAGTAACACTTTAAATACCACCAAAAGAAAGCTCTATTTGTGTAAAAAAATGATACCAATTTCATTTGGGTACAGTGTTGTATGACCGCACAATTGTCATTCAAAGTGTGGGAGTGCTGAAAGCTGAAAATTGACCTGGGCAGGAAGGGGGTGAAAGTGCCCAGTATGCAAGTGGTAATAAGAATCTTGGATAATTCCTAATGTTGCCATAATATTGATATTCACAGAACACTTTCTCCCTTTCTCCTTCCTCTCTTCTCCTGCCCCCCCCCCCCCCGACACCGCACTCCTTCCCCCCTTATTCTTCTCTCCTTCTCCTTCCCCCTTGCCCCCCACCTTCTCTCCTTCGTCTCTTTCTTCTTCCCCATCTCTCCTTTTCCTTCTCTTTTTTTCCTTCTCCTTCCCTCCTCTCTCCTTCTCCTTCTCCTACTCTCCTTCATTCTTTCTCCTCCTTCTCTTCTTCTCCTTCCATTTCTCTCTTTCTCCTTCACTTTTCCCTTTCTTTTTCTCCTTCTCCTTTTCATGTTCTCTCGTCCCCCTTCTCTTGTGCTGTCCTTCTTCTTCTCCTTCTCTCCTTCTGTTCTCTTCCTCCTTCTCCTTCATCTTCTGCTTCCCCTTCCCCTCTCCTCATTTTTTACTCGCCTACGACACAGATTTTAGAAATAAAAATTCTTGGGCTTAGAATCCTTAAAGATTTTAGGTATTTTATTTTATTTTTATTCTACCTGCGAACCATAATTGGAAATGCTGTCATTATTTTATTGGTGTCAATTAATTATCGCCTTCAACCACCTATGTTTATCTTCCTGGGTAACTTAAGTCATTGAGGGAAAAGGGGTGGTAGTTAGGGACTTTAAGGAAGCCATGACCTGGTGAGGTCGTGTATTTCCATCCCTAGGGACTTTAATTGAAATCATGACCTGGTGAGGTCAGGTATTTCCATCCCAGTCTGAATCAAAGGAAAAGGGCTAAGCCAGAAAAAGGTGGGACTTTATATGAAGCACGTGACTGCAAAAGGGTACTAGGGTGAACATAAGGAAATTTATTGAAAACACGAAGGTAGTATCAAAGATACATGGTAACATACATATAATAAATGATGGATAGTGCAGCTGGAGCATGCAAATAATGCTGGTGGCAAAGATAATAAATAAACAAGGTAATGACAATAAGCATGACAGTAACATCTCATTGTATGACCACAATAAGTTTCCTGGTTCACCACAAAAGGAATTTTAAAAAGAAACCATGCTACAAAGTGTTGCCTGCAGGGCCTATGACCTTCCTGGGTAACTTGTTTTTCTCCGATGTCCTGCTAACCACAAACTTTGCCCCTAGAATGCTCCATATAACAATATTAGGGGTTAGCACTGTGTCCCTTAGAAGCCGTATTATGCAGTATTTAGTGTACGGAGGTTCAGCATGCATGGGGTGTCTTCTGCTCACTGTTATGTCTTATGACCATTACCTGGCCATACAGTGGGGACGGAAAGTATTCAGACCCCCTTAAATTTTTCACTCTTTGTTATATTGCAGCCATTTGCTAAAATCATTTAAATTCATTTTTTTTTTCTCATTAATGTACACACAGCACCCCATATTGACAGAAAAACACAGAATTGTTGACATTTTTGCAGATTTATTAAATAAGAAAAACTGAAATATCACATGGTCCTAAGTATTCAGACCCTTTGCTCAGTATTTAGTAGAAGAACCCTTTTGATCTCATACAGCCATAATACAGCCAGTTCTGTCAGGTTGGATGGTAAACATTGGTGGACAGCCATTTTTAGGTCTCTCCAGAGATGCTCAAATGGGTTTAAGTCAGGGCTCTGACTGGGCCATTCAAGAACAGTCATGGAGTTTTTGTGAAGTCACTCCTTATTTTAGCTGTGTGCTTAGGGTCATTGTCTTGTTGGAAGGTAAACCTTTGGCCCAGTCTGAGGTCCTGAGCACTGTGGAGAAGGTTTTCGTCCAGGATATCCCTGTACTTGGCCGCATTCATCTTTCCCTCGATTGCAACCAGTCGTCCTGTCCCTGCAGCTGAAAAACACCCCCACAGCATGATGCTGCCACCACCATGCTTCACTGTTGGGACTGTATTGGACAGGTGATGAGCAGTGCCTGGTTTTCTCCACACATACCGCTTAGAATTAAAGCCAAAAAGTTCTATCTTGGTCTCATCAGACCAGAGAATCTTATTTCTCACTATCTTGGAGTCCTTCAGGTGTTTTTTAGCAAACTCCATGTGGGCTTTCATGTGTCTTGCACTGAGGAGAGGCTTCTGTCGGGCCACTCTGCCATAAAGCTCCGACTGGTTGACTTTCTACAACTTTCTCCCATCTCCCGACTGCATCTCTGGAGCTCAGCCACAGTGATCTTTGGGTTTTTTCTTTACCTCTCTCACCAAGAGTTTATAGCTCAGTTTGGCCGGACGGCCAGCTCTAGGAAGGGCTCTGGTCATCCCAAACGTCTTCCATTTAAGGATTATGGAGGCCACTGTGCTCTTAGGAACCTTAAGTGCAGCAGAATTTTTTTTGTAACCTTGGCCAGATCTGTGCCTTGCCACAATTCTGTCTCTGAGCTCTTCAGGCAGTTCCTTTGACCTCATGATTCTCATTTGCTCTGACATGCACTGTGAGCTGTAAGGTCTTATATAGACAGGTGTGTGGCTTTCCTAATAAAGTCCAATCAGTATAATCAAACACAGCTGGACTCAAATGAAGGTGTAGAACCATCTCAAGGATGATCAGAAGAAATGGACAGCACCTGAGTTAAATATATGAGTGTCACAGCAAAGGGTCTGAATACTTAGGACCATGTGATATTTCAGTTCTTCTTTTTTAATAAACCTGCAAAAATGTCAACAATTCTGTGTTTTTCTTCAATATGGGGTGCTGTGTGTACATTGATGAGAAAAAAAAATGAATTTAAATTATTTTAGCAAATGGCTGCAATATAACAAAGGGTGAAAAATGTAAGGGGGTCTGAATACTTCCCGTAATCCCTTGCACTACACCACAATTATGGACCTTAAAGTTTGTTTATATCTGGTTTTATGTTCCTGGTTATTGGGATTAGCTGGAACACTCATCCCAGTATTGATCATGCAAACCTTGTGGTTCTGAGGCCCCAATGTGATTGACCATTTTTTCTGTGAATTTGTCCCTCTCTTGGAATTTTCTTGCTCAGATGTATCTGTAGCAAAGTACGTGGTGTTTGCCCATTCCAGTCTAATGACATTTCCACCATTCAAGTTCGTCATCGTCTTGTATGTCTGTTTTGTTTTGACCATCTTGAGGATTACTTCAGTCACAGGAAGACAGAAAACCTTCTCCACATGTAACTCCCACTTTGCCATTGTATGTATCTATTATGGTGCACTGTTGTCATGTATGCAATGCCCTCAGGACAATCTTTGGCCATGAAAAAGGTGGTTTTACTGATGCACACTTTGGTCACCCCATTACTGAACCCCATCATCTACTCTTGAGGAACCAAGAGATCAAGTTGGCCATGCAGAAATACCTATCTGTGTGCAAGACGAGCTATAGAAATTAAATAAGGTTAAAGTGAAATTTCGGTCATAAATAATTTAATTTAAATACGTTAAATACATTATTTAATTTAACTCAATTAAACAATTAAGTTTACGTTGAGAGACATATAAATAAAAGCTGCAGTCGAACCAGTCCAGTCCATGATAGGCTTGTCTACACTTGCCTACATATGTAGTTATCTACTCAGTAGATTTGTCCATCTTCAACCAAAGCAGTTCATAACATTTTCTGTCCTCTATTTATAGCAGATGTTACTTAGACTTGGACTTCCAACTGAATAATGTGCTCTAAATTATAGAAACATGCCACTGATTGTTAATGAGGACATATAAATGAAAGCATCAAGTCTATCTCATTTTTAATAATGACCTTTATAGGGTGGAGATTTTCAGGTTCACGGTGGCAAGAGGTCATCTGCCAAACATCAAGAACTGTGACTGGTAGTTTAGAGAACATAGCCCTCATCAAAGTGTCCAGCTGCACTGATAACCAGTCACTTCCATGGTTAAACCGGTAGCCAGTGTTGGCCGATTTGATGAGGATCTTTGTTTCGGGGCTGCGCTCTAACAGTCGAACTACTGCTTCTCGAATGTGATGTAACCTATGGATATACACTCTAACAGGGTAAGTAAGGAAGTGGCTCCAACATGTTAATACGATGATCATCCCTTTCCGGTTTCCCAATCGATCCAACTCTGAAGCAATGTAGCGTAGTTCTTGAATTCCAGTACGTTCCATGCGTAAAGGTTTCTGGTGGGCTCTCCACTGGACCAAATAATTGAATTTTGCATCTGTGGCTAGAAGCGGACCTGTATTGTGAGTCACATGAAGATTGATCTCCTTCAGAGCTAAGATTGTGGAAAAATATGCAAGGTAAAATTAATAAGTGAAACAAAATTATTGTAATAGCTATGTAATGTAATAGGCAAACATTATTTTTTTTTTGCTGTTTGTTGCCCTTGTAGGCAGGTGCAGTTAGCTGATTTTCCACTAGGTAGGTCTGTACCAGAATAGTATCTGGTTACAGCAGACATTGTCATTGGGTGCTAGACCGCTTTTAGGTAGAGTACTCCTGCAGTGATGTCAGGGATGAGTCAACACCCATAGATGAAGAAAAAATACTCCTGCGCACAAGTGGGTAGCCGAACAAGCAGTATATAGACACAGGCCTTGCTGCCCTCAAGGATGGGGGATCCTTGAGTCAACACCCATATATAAGTCAGGTAGGGAGGAGCACACACACTTGAAGCTAAACATTCCACACCTACAATATGTGGATGTAGCCAGCACGTGCAGGCCCTGGACAGGGCAGGAGGCCAGGAGGAGTGGAACTGCACACAGGAAGAGCTGGCTGTAGACTTTCTGCCCCTTATGGGAGTGGGGGCTAGGGTAGATTGCAAAAGGTCTTTCAGGCCAGGTCAAGAGTTCCTTGAGTGAGGCTGCTTACCTGGAGGGTGCCGGGAGAAGTGTACCTAAGGTACTTAATCTTGTGAGTACTAATGACCACGGGTGGAAGCAGAAACTGTTAGAGGGAAATGGCTGATAAAGGAGCTGCATATGCGTTCACCTGTGACTACTGCGGTCTGTTCGCTAAATGTGATTGGCTGTGTAATGCCAAGTGACTCTGGATTGTATGTTGATGTGATGTAACTGTTATGGCATTTCTAGAATTCCATCAGTAAAGTGCAGCAAACTACATTATGTGTGGACATTCCTTCCTTTGTGAATGTAAGGGTCAATGGCCAGGAATGTCATTTGGAGGCAAGGGAGGACAGTGTTCTAGCAGGACAGGAGCATGGGTAGGGACATGCACTCTTGCCACCAATTCTAGCCAACCATGAAGCCCTTTTACACCCTGTTTGGCAAATTTTTCACCACTTCCAACAAGGACAGGAAGCAAGGGGAAATCTCTCTAACAGGCACACAACTGAAATTAAAAGACATAGCTTACAGTGTAGGGAAAGGTTTGAACCAACATTAACTTTTCTTTCCTCAATGTGTCCCCATTGGAGATTTGCTGTTATTTCCTTCCACAGTAAAATCATTGTCACTAGGACCAAAAGAAAAGGGAAATGATACCTGATAGGGGTTCTACTTATTCCCTGTTATGTAACATACTTGGTATGAAATCCACAAGATATTCCCACCACTGTCGCAGTGTAGAGTCTCCGAACATGTAGACAATCTTCCCAGCAAGGCATTTTGCTGCCATAGTATGATGATCAAACTGTTTATTGGAGCAGACCAGAGACTTCCAGACATCTTGGTAATAGAATCCTGAGGGGTTTTTATTCTTTAGCCCAGCGATACATGGAACATTTGTACCTAGAGAAAATAATCAGAATCACCCTTCTCATGACGCCACTGACATCAGATATTTATTTTTTACTTATGAATGATTATTATCCTTAACCACTTCAATAACGGACACTTTCACCCCCTTCCTGCCCAGGCCAATTTTCTGATTTTAGCGCTGTCACACTTTGAATGCCAATTACTTGTTACTATCTAGTTACTATCTCATACCCTACACTGTATTAACCAGCTTCTCAATGTGCAACACATGAAACCCGCTAACTCTAACGAACTGTATATAATTTCAAAATAATTACCACCTCGGTCTAATAAGGTCTAATAAGAGTGCCTCAATGGCTAATAGGGGTTCTGTTATTGTACTGGGAGAGGGTGGGTATATGGGGCTTAGACTGCAAGTCAGGAAAGTCAAAGCTTTAGAATGTGAACATCAGTGCTGGGGGGGGGGGGGGGGCAAATAAAGGCTTCTGTCTATTAGAGGTAAGACTAAGCACCCAATTTTGTCTGTGCCAAGGCAGAACTTTAAAAATGGTTGATAGACTTTCGTAAAAACAAAAACTTAGGGGTGAAGGTTGGGTTTTTACAATGGTAAAATGTGATTTTTTTTATTTTTTTTTTTATTTTATTTTTTAAGAGCAGTCACCAGTCTAGAGCATATTTACTTCACCTTGACAGCCAGGAGTGTGTTTAAATTCCCTGTCTATTAGTCACCATTTATAATTGGCGCTGGTAGGTCAGGTTTTGTTTGTTGTTTGTTAAAGAAGAAATTCAGTCCAAAAAAAAAAAAATGACATACTTGCTTGAATTTGGAAATCTCTCTTAAGCATATGACTCAGCAATTATGTATAAAAAATAATGTTTTAATAATAATTTGGCACATGATTCAAACAGGTGTGCTCTGGAGAGCCTAGGATCACCTGCCAGCCACTTATAAAATAATGTAATGGGCTTTATTGGACTCTCAAAACAAGCAAACAAAAACATCTTTCTTCAGCACAAATAAAGTAAATAGTTCATTATACTGGTATTATCTTGGCATAATCAAAGAACATAACAGCTCACCACCAATACATCAGTCCCACACATGGGTTTAGGGTTTAGGGTTCGAGTGTGCTTGGGTTACATAAAAAGGAGTCTCAGCCTCCACACTTTTTCACAGCTGTGAACTACTCAACACTACCTCATTGACATGTTCTAACCCCTTCCTGATGCTTTTCCATCCTCCAAGGCAGGTAGGTTAACCATTTTGAGACTCAAGTACCTGTAATCAATCAGAGTTTAGAAGCTCTTTCCCACCCAAAGTCTCTCTAAGTCTCTGAATTTTAGGTCCCCAATTGAGAACTAATTATTTAATTATTATTACACAGGATTTATATAGCGCCAACAGTTTGTGCAGCGCTTTACAATGTAGAGGGGGGACAGCACAATTACAGTACAGTTCAATACAGAAGGGACAGGAGAGCCCTGCTGGAGCTTACATTCTAAAGGGGGGTACAAAAGGTAATAGATGCAGGGAATGATTTGATGGGGGTGGCTCGGGTACAGTTCTTAGGTGGGTGTGGGATAAGCTTCCCTGAACAAATGAGTTTTCAGGGATTTCCTGAAGGTGGACAGGGTAGGGGCTGACCGGACATACATGGGAAGGGAGTTCCAGTGGATGGGAGAGGTTCTAGAGAAGTCCTGGAGGCGAGCATGGCAGGAGGTAACAAGGGAGCTAGAGAGCAGGAGTTTTCGTGAGGAACAGAGAGGGCGACATCTGCAGATGAGGCTGGTGATGTACAGTACCTTGCAAAAGTATTCACCCCCTTGGCATTGTTCGTGTTTTATTGCCTCACAACCTGGAATTAACATGGCTCGTTTGAGGATTTGCATTGTTTAATTTACAGAACATGCCCACAACTTTGAAGATTTTTTTTTTATTGTGAAGCAAACAACAAATAGAACAAAATAACAGAAAAAGTCAATGTGCATAACTATTCACCCCCCTAAAGTCAATACTTTGTAGAGCCACCTTTTGCTGCTATCACAGCTCCAAGTCGCTTTTGATAAGTCTCTATGGGCTTGTCACATCTTACCACTGGGATTTTTGCCCATTCCTCCTTGCAAAACTGCTCCAGCTGCTTGAAGTTGGATGGTTTGCGCTTGTGAACAGCAATCTTTAAGTCTGACCACAGATTTTCTATTGGATTGAGGTCTGGGCTTTGACTAGGCCATTCCAACACATTTACATGTTTCCCCTTAAACCTTTCAAGTGTTGCTTTAGCAGTGTGTTTGGGGTCATTGTCCTGCTGGAAGGTGAACCTCCGTCCTAGCCTCAAATCACACACAGTGTGGTACAGGTTTTGCTCAAGAATATCCCTGTATTTAGCACCATCCATCTTTCCCCCGACTCTGACCAGTTTCCCAGTCCCGACTGCTGAAAAACATCCCCACAGCATGATGCTGCCACCACCATGTTTCACTGTGGAGATGGTGTTCTTTGGTTGATGTGATGTGTTGGGTTTGCGCCAGACATAGCGTTTTCGTTGATGGCCAAAAAGTTCAAATTTAGTCTCATCAGACCAGAGCACCTTTTTCCATTTTGGGAGTCTCCCACGTGCCTTTTCGCAAACTCAAAATGTGCAATTTTGTTTTTTTCTGAAAGTAATGTCTTTCTTCTGCCCACTCTGCCATAAAGCCCAAATCTATGGAGCATACGGCTTATTGTCGTCCTATGTACAGATACTCCAGTCTCTGCTGTGGAACTCTGCAGCTCCTCCAGGGTTACCTTAGGTCTCTGTGCTGCCTCTCTGATTAATGCCCTCATTGCCTGGTCCGTGAGTTTTGGTGTGCGGCCGTCTCTTGGCAGGTTTGCTGTTGTGCCATGTTCTTTCCATTTGGTTATGATAGATTTGATGGTACTCCTAGGGATCATCAAAGATTTGGATATTTTTTTTATAACCTAACCCTGACTTGTACAACATTGTCCCCTACTTGTTTGGAGAGTTCCTTGGTCTTCATGGCAGTGTTTGATTAGTGGTGCCTCTTGCTTAGGTGTTGCAGTCTCTGGGGCCTTTCAAAAAGACGTGTATATGTAATGACAGATCATGTGACACTTAGATTGCACACAGGTGGACATCATTTCACTAATTATGTGACTTCTGAAGGTAATTGGTTGCACTAGAGCTTTTTATGGGCTTCATAACAAAGGGGGTGAATACATACGCACATGCCAATTATCAGTTTTTAAATTCTGAAAAATAGTTTTATGTATATATTGTTCTAATTTTACTTCACCAACTTAGACTATTGTGTTCTGATCCATCACATATAATTCAGATTAAAAAAACATTGAACTAAAGGCCGTAATGTAACAAAATAGGTAAAAAGCCAAGGGGTGAATACTTTTGCAAGGCACTGTAGATGGGGACAATGTTGTGGATGGCCTTGTATGTTGTGGTTAGTATTTCAAATTTTATACGGTGGGGTAGGGGAAGCCAGTGAGGGGATTGGCAGAGAGGAGCAGCAGTCATAGATCGGTTAGTGAGGTGTATGAGTCTAGCAGCGGCATTCATAATAGACTGAAGGGGATAGCCTGTGTAAAGGTAGGCCATTGAAGAGAGAGTTGCAATAGTCGAGGCGGGAAATAACCAAGGAGTAAATAAGTTGTTTTGTGGTGTCGTTAGTCAGGAAGGGGCGAATTCAATGAGAAACTTTTTTTTTTTTTTAACTTAAAAACACCTACCATTTGTGACATTCTTCAGAGGTAAGACGTTAAGTGACCCAAGGTTTGATGGGATTTCTTGGTCAATCAGTGACCTGATAGGGCCAAAGAAAAAGAAGTGCTTAAAAGCTGAAATGCTAGTATTTATTTATCAAAAACAGGTACCCGTTCCCCCCCTCCCCCTGAAAGGTGCCGAATGAGGCACCGGAGGGGGGGGGGGGGAGCAGATAAGCGGAGGTTACACTTTTGGGTGACACTCACTGCTCCCAGGCTGAATTGAATGAAAAAAAAAAAAATGTTCAATCTAGAAAATGGTCAACATTGAATCAGAGTAGTGAGTCTGCAGGGGATGGTGTAAGAGATATTATTTTTATTTTCAAATGTACACCGCAAAAAAAAAAAAAAATTTAGCTGGAGTTGGGCTTTAACTAAAGCTTACAAGATGGTGGGCAAAAAACACTCATGATTCAAGAACATTATTGCACTACAAAGCGAAGAAAGAAAGAACAAAAAATAAATTACATTGAGAAGAACGGTTTCTCTTCTTGGCTTTGGATTTTCCGGTTTCCTCCCGATGAGTGGTCCCGGTATGAGTCACAAGGGAGCTTTTTTGGTCGCTGACACACCCACTTTTCTTATTCTGCCGATCATAATATTCACAGACGTCCTGCCCAGGTAGATCGAAATTGCACTCAACCACTTCACGAGTTCCATTTTTCTCAAAGTAACCTTTAAAGAACACCTGTAATCCAAAACTAAACACATTCAGTGCTAACAAACTGTTAACCCTTTGCCACCCAAGCCATTCTCTCCTACATGTAAAAATCATATTTTTTTCCTAGAAAATTACTCAGAACCCCAAACATTATATATATATACACACACACAAAATGTAGACGGAATTTATTCAGACCCCCTTAAATTTTTCACTCTTTGTTATATTGCAGCCATTTGCTAAAATCATTTAAGTTCATTTTTTTCCTCATTAATGTACACACAGCACCCCATATTGACAGAAAAACACAGAATTGTTGACATTTTTGCAGATTTATTAAAAAAAGAAAAACTGAAATATCACATGGTCCTAAGTATTCAGACCCTTTGCTGTGACACTTATATATTTAACTCAGGTGCTGTCCATTTCTTCTGATCATCCTTGAGATGGTTCTACACTTTCATTTGAGTCCAGCTGGGTTTGATTATACTGATTGGACTCGATTAGGAAAGCCACACGCCTGTCTATATAAGACCTTACAGCTCACAGTGCATGTCAGAGCAAATGAGAGTCATGAGGTCAAAGGAACTGCCTGAAGAGCTCAGAGACAGAATTGTGGCAAGGCACAGATCTGGTCAAGGTTACAAAAATATGTCTGCTGCACTTAAGGTTCCTAAGAGCACAGTGGCCTCCATAATCCTTAAATGGAAGACGTTTGGGACGACCAGATCCCTTCCGAGAGCTGGCCGTCCGGCCAAACTGAGCAAACGGGGGAGAAGAGCCTTGGTGAGAGAGGTAAAGAAGAACCCAAAGATCACTGTGGCTGAGCTCCAGAGATGCAGTTGGGAGATGGGAGAAAGTTGTAGAAAGTCAACCATCACTGCAGCCCTCCACCAGTCGGGGCTTTGTGGCAGAGTGGCCCGACGGAAGCCTCTCCTCAGTGCAAGACACATGAAAGCCCGCATGGCGTTTGCTACAAAACACCTGAAGGACTCCAAGATGGTGAGAAATAAGATTCTTTGGTCTGATGAGACCAAGATAGAACTTTTTGGCCTTAATTCTAAGCGGTATGTGTAGAGAAAACCAGGCACTGCTCATCACCTGTCCAATACAGTCCCAACAGTGAAGCATGGTGGTGGCAGCATCATGCTGTGGGGGTGTTTTTCAGCTGCAGGGACAGGACGACTGGTTGCAATCGAGGGAAAGAGGAATGCGGCCAAGTACAGGGATATCATGGATGAAAACCTTCTCCAGAGTGCTCAGGACCTCAGACTGGGCTGAAGGTTTACCTTCCAACAAGACAATGACCCTAAGCACACAGCTAAAATAGTGGCTTCACAACAACTCCGTGACTGTTCTTGAATGGCCCAGCCAGAGTCCTGACTTAAACCCAATTGAGCATCTCTGGAGAGACCTAAAAATGGCTGTCCACCAACGTTTACCATCCAACCTGACAGAACTGGAGAGGATCTGCAAGGAGGAATGGCAGAGGATCCCCAAATCCAGTTGTGAAAAACTTGTTGCATCTTTCCCAAAAAGACTCGTGGCTGTATTAGATCAAAAGGGTGCTTCTACTAAATACTATGCAAAGGGTCTGAATACTTAGGACCATGTGATATTTCAGTTTTTCTTTTTTAATAAATCTGCAAAAATGTCAACAATTCTGTGTTTTTCTGTCAATATGGGGTGCTGTGTGTACATTAATGAGGAAAAAAAATGAACTTAAAGTGGAGTTCCACCCACTTTTACAACTCTTCAGCATCTCTCACTAAACTGTGCACAGTAAACAAATTGGATATTTTTTTATTTTTTTTTCTCAGCACCTACTGTATACCTGCTGTATTCATTTTTAACTTCCTCCTCCCTGGCCGCGGCCCATCGCATCATTTCCTGTTTGCAAAGCCTTCTGGGAAGGGGCGGCAACTTCCTCTGAAACTGACGTTGCTATGGAAACCGACCTGAAACCTATTACACTGCTTGTGCTGCACTGAGCATGTGGGGCGGCAACTTCCTCTGAAACTGCCGTTGCTATGGAAACCTGACCTGAAACCTATTACACTGCTTGTGCTGCACTGAGCATGTGCGAGATCTGCAAGGATGAGATCCAGGAAGAAATACAGTCTGGCTTCAGATGCCCACTCTTAAGATGGCCACGGCCTGCTGTAAGTTTATAAAATAACAAACTACTGCTATAAACTAACAAAACAGACTTTAGTTTACAGACTAACTTTACTAGAATACATTAAGCTTGTGTATTATAGGGGTATTTTTATTTAAAAAGTATAATTTTGGCCGGAACACCACTTTAAATGATTTTAGCAAATGGCTGCAATATAACAAAGAGTGAAAAATGTAAGGGGGTCTGAATACTTTCCGTCCCCACTGTATATATATATATATATATATATATATATATATATGTATATATATATATATATATATATATATATATATATATATATATATATATATTTTTTTATTAGCAGAGACCCTAGGGAATAAAATGGTAGTTGTTGCAATTTTTTATGTCAAACGGTATTTGCGCAGCAATTTTTCAAACACGAAAAACTTTCATGAATTGAAATAAAAACCCCCACAGTATTTACCCCAATTTTTTTTGCATAACGTGAAAAATGATGTTACGCCGAGTAAATAGATACCTAACATGGCAATTCTGACACTTCTCTCCTACATGTAAAAGTCTTTTTTTTTGTTTCCTAGAAAATTACTCAGAACCCCAAACATTATATATATATATATATATATATATATATATATATATATATATATATATATATATATATATATATATATATATATATATATATATATATATATATATATATATATATATATAAATATTTTAGCATAGACCCTAGGGAATAAAATGGTGGTTATTGCAATTTTTCATGTCACGCGGTATTTGCATAGCAATTTTTCAAGCACAAAAAAAAACTTTCATGAATTGAAAAAAAAAAAATATTTACCCCATTTTTTTTTGCATAACGTGAAAAATGATGTTACGCTGAGTAAATAGATACCTAACATGACAATTCTGATACTTCTCTAATACATGTAAAAGCCTTTTTTTTGTTTCCTAGAAAATTACTCAGATCCCCAAACATTATATATACTGTATAACTGAGGGAAAAAAACACAATATTTACCCCAATTTTTTTGTATAATGTGAAAAATGATGTTACGCTGAGTAAATAGATACCTAACATGGCGCTAAAGTACCTAAAGATCTCCATAGGCTACGCTTTAAAATGTTTTACAGGTTACATGTTTAGCGCAAGAAAGACAAGGGGACAGCGCCCTCTTAATGCAGCATGTAAACTAGATAAACTCACAAGAGAGTAGTGATTTCAGGCATAAATCCCTGAAATCACTATTCTCTTGTGAGTGTATCTACATCTAATGTTTACTATTAAAATTGTTTACCTGCTGCACTTAGAGGGCGCTGTTCTCTTGTCCTTCTTACATTCTAGAGTTTTTTCCTTCCAAAACTTCTGAACTGGCAGCCTCCTGAGGACAGCATAAAAGTTATCCTTACACGGACTCAATTTTATGGACTAGTCTTATTTCCCCCTATTCTCACCCACCCCATACCCATTTATTTGTAACAACACTGTTATATCCAGAGTGCACCATATTACCCCACTGTCTACATGTTTAGCTCTACAGAGGAGGTCTAGTGCAAGAAATATTGCTCTCGCTCTAACGATCACGGTGATACCTCACATGTGTGGTTTGAATGTCGTTTACATATGTGGGCGTGACCTACGTATGCATTCGCTTCTGCATGTTTATTTATTTATTATTTTTTTTACATTAATTTTGCATTTTTTGATCTCTTTTATTCCTATTACAAGGAATGTAAACATCCCTTGTAATAGGAATAGGGCATGGTAGGTCCTCTTTACAGAGACGTCTGGGGTCTGTAAGTCCCCACATCTCACCTCTATGCTGGAATGCCTAAAATAAATAAAATTAAAAAAATCTACCTCAGGCTTCCCAGCAAAAAAAAAAACGGCAGTGTTTACATCTCTGAGGGTCATAGAGAAAGCTGTGATGGAGGGATGCCCCCCCCCCCCCCCCCCCGTCACCTGTAAAAGCAATTAAGCCACTATGATGGCTTTTACATCGTAGGGAATCACCTTAAAAAAAAAAGAGATATCTGAATGAAGCCTGTAGCTGAAGGCATCATCCAGATATGGCCACTTCAAGTCCCCGAAGTCATATGACGTCAACCCGGGGGAAGTGGTTAATGAGGATTTCCAGGAAAGATGGAATAATAACTATCTGACTGGTGTCGATCCTTGTAGCAAAATAAAATTATCCTTCTACAACTCCCCAAAGAAACAAAAGTGGGACTCCCATTCTGTTGTTGCACACACCAATCAGCCATAACTTCATAACCACCCACCTAATATTGGGTAGGTCTAACTTTTGCCTTCAAAACAGCCCTGACCCATTGAGGCATGGCCACCACTAGACCTCTGAAGGTATGCTGTGATATCTGGCACCAAGCTAGCAATTCCTTTAAGGCCTGTAAGTTGCGAGGTGGGGGGGGGGGGCTCCATGGTTCAGATTTTTTTTTTCGGCACGTCCCAGAGATGCTCGATGGATTAAGATCTGGAGAATTTTGAGGCCAAACCAACATCTCAAACTCGCGGTGTTCCTCAAACCATTTTTAGATACAAGGAGCATTATGCCACTGAAAGAGGCCACTGTCCTCAGTGAATACCATTTCTTTGAAGAGGTGTACTTGGTCAGCAATGATGTTTCGGTAGGTGAAGTGAACTCTAAAAATGGCTGCGCAAACTATGCCTCTAAAATATGGAGCAAGCTAGCACTGGAAAATTGATTCACACAAAAAAAAAAGTTGAACTGCTTCCGGACCGCCCACCGCACATTTTACGCTGCGTGAAACAATGTACCTGTACGTTGTTTCCAACTCGGGGTCTGGGTCTCGCGCGCGTTCTGCAGGCAACCCGCTCCCACTGTGATTGGATACAGTGGGGTCCCGATCGTTCCCTGTCAGAGAGGAAGAGAGAGAACTTGTCTTCCTGCTAATCAGGAACACAGATCTCTCTTTTCCTCCAGTTAAGCCATTGGCCACACAGTTAAGCCTCGTACACACAATCAAATTTTCATCGGGGAATTGTGTGATGACAGACTGTTTGCCTAAAATTCGACCGTTAGTACGCTCCATCAGACAATTGTTGGCCAACTTTCTGCCAACAAATGTTGGATGGCAGGCTAGTAAATTTTCAGCGGGCGACGGTGTGTTGTCAGATTTCCGTATTGTCTGTACACAAGTCCGTCACACAAAAGTTGAAAGTACAAAGGTGCATGCTCGTAATCAATGCTCACCAAACATGACATTAGCAGAAGGTGCCCAAAGGGTGGTGCTCAAGAGCTGAAATTCCACGTAGTACATCACTACGTTCGTGTTTGTTGGCCGACAATTATGTACCGTTTGTATGCAAGACAAGTTCACGGCACACGCCCTTCAGACAAAAGTCTGGCGGTTTGTCTGCGGAAAATCCGATCATGTGTACGAGTCTTTAGAAAGCACTCCCTAGTAGCACACTTAACCCTTTGATCGCCCCTGATGTTAACCTCTTCCCTGATGTTAACCCCTGAAAAACAACCCCACACCATAATCCCCCCCTCCACCAAATGATTTGGACCAGTGCACAAAGCAAGGTCGATAAAGACATGGATGAGCGAGTTTGGGGTTGAGGAACTTGACTGGCCTGCACAGAGTTCTGACCTCAGCCTGAGACTAGGAGCCGGGCCTTTTCGTCCAACATCAGCGCCTGACCTCACAAATGCTCTTCTGGAAGAATGATCAAACATTCCAATAGACACACTCCTAAACCTTGTGGACAGCCTTCCCAGAAGAGTTGAAGCTGTTATAGCTGCAGAGGGTGGGCCAACTCAATATTGATCTCTACGGACTAAGACTGGGATGCCATTAAAGTTTATGTGCGTGTAAAGGCAGACATCCCAATACTTTTCGTAATATAGTTTAAAATAAATTTTCATACAGTATGGGAAAATCATATAAACATTGTGCCTTGAAAATTATTATGGTAACATATGCAAAACCTCCCACCATCAAACTGTGAAACCCTCAGTGTCTTGAACTCTCCAGTGCACATTTTTTGGACTTCATGTAAACTTGCGGAACTCAACACACTATCATTTTTTTGTAATGTTTAGGTAGGTGGTACGTGTTAAAGTAACATCCACATGAATGGCAGGACCCAAGGTTTCCCAAAAGAACATTGCCCAAATCATCACACTACCTCTGCCGGCTTTTCTTCTTATACTACATCCTGGTGCCATCTCTTCCCCAGATATGCAAAACACACGCACCCGGCCATCCACATGATGTAAAAGAAAATGTGATTCATCAGACCAGGCCAACTTCTTCCATTGCTCCGTGGTCCAGTTCTGAATCTCATAAGCCCATTGTAGGTGCTCTTGACTGTGGAGACGGGTCAGCATGGGCACCCTGACCAGTCTATGGCTGTGCAGCCCCATACACAACAAACTGTGATGCTCTGTGTAATCTGAGACCTTTCTATCAGAACCACCATTAACGTCTTCAGCCATGTGAGGTCCAGTAGCTCTTCTGTTGGATTGGACTACATGGACCAGCCTTCACTTACCATCAATGAGCTTTGGCCACCTAACCCTCCTGCCAGTTTTCCTTCCTTGGACCACTTTTGATCAGTTCTGACCACTGCAGACCGGGAACAAGAGCTGCAGTTTTGGAGTTACTCTGACCCAATCGTCTAGATATTACAATTTAACCCTTGTCAAAGTCCCTCAAATCTTTACGCTTGCCCATTTTTTCAGGTCCCAACACAACTTCAGGGACAATAAGTTCATTTACTATCTAACATGTCCCACCAACTTTCAGATGCCATTGCCACAAGATAATCAATGTTATTCACTTTACCTGTCAGTGATCCTATTGTTATGGCTGATCAGTGTATATCTCTTAAGCCGGTTATAGATGGATTTAATCTTGACTGGTTCAGCAGGGACTGGCCATGATCCATCTGTGGGCAGCCTGGTTGATCCCAAGTCGATCCATCAATCTACTTGGGTAAAACCAGCCTGTCTGATTTTTTAGCAAAAATGATTGTATTCTGCCAGCAAAACATAATAGCGCTGCGGGAGGATTTCCCCAAGCAACACTGACTGTGTTGATGGGGGAATCAAGCAATTTTTTTTTTCCTGCAACCAATGATTTTAGGAAAAATGAATCATCTATGTCTTGCTTTAGTATTAGAGAACTGCAAATTAAATGATTATTCAACAATGCTATTGTTCACCAGCAGATGGAGCTTTATACATATTTTGTGGAGCCATATATGGTATATTTGTAATTGTAGATCTAATGCCCCGTACACATGGTCGGACATTCCGACAACAAAATCCTAGGATTTTTTCCGATGGATGTTGGCTCAAACTTGTCTTGCATACACACGGTCACACAAAGTTGTCGCAAAATGCGATCATTCTGAACGTGGTGACGTAAAAACACGTACGTCGGGACTATAAACGGGGCAGTGGCCAATAGCTTTCATCTCTTTATTTATTCTGAGCATGCGTGGCACTTTGTGCGTCGGATTTGTGTACACACGATCGGAATTTCCAACAACGGATTTTGTTGTCGGAAAATTTTATAGCAAGCTCTCAAACTTTGTGTGTCGGAAAATCCAATGGAAAATGTGTGATGGAGCCTACACACGGTCGGAATTTCCGACAACAAGGTCCTATCACATATTTTCCGTTGGAAAATCCGACCGCGTGCACAGGGCATTAGTCTGCAGAGTATACCAGGACGCTAACAATAAACGTTCCTTATTTGTTTAATTTTGATCTGTTGGATTTCCACTGGAAAGTGTTATTACTTTTTGATGAGTGCAAAATGAAAACAAATACCCTTTGAGCCTTCCAGGAATCCATTTGGCTTACAGGTCCATTTTGCACTGTTGTCCCACACAGGGTTACCAGCCCTTGTCATTTCTTTCTGTGGACTACAGGAACCCCCTAGGTATGAGGAGAGGGGGAGAAATTCTGTAGTCCAATAACACTTTCTGTCAGGCAGACTGACAACTCTTCTCCTCCACAGATACAATACAGTGAGTGTATATATATATATATATACATACAGAGAGAGAGAGAGAGAGAGATAAACTTGTACAATGTCTTGAAAAAGTATTCATACCCCTTGACATTTTCCACATTTTGTCATGTTACAACCACAAACGTAAATGTGTTTTATTGGGATTTTATGTGATAGACCAACACAAAGTGGCACATAATTGTGAAGTGGAAGGAAAGTGATAAATGGTTTTCAATTTTTTTTACAAATAAATATGTGCAAATAAATAAGTGTGGAGTACATTTGTATTCAGCCCCCCTGAGTCAATACTTTATAGAACCGCCTTTCACCGCAATTACAGCTGCAAGTCTTTTTAGGGATGTCTCTACCAGCTTTGCACATCTAGAGAGGGACATTTTTGCCCATTTTTCTTTGCAAAATAGCTCAAGCTCTGTCAGATTGGATGGAGAGCGTCTGTGAACAGCAATTTTTAAGTCTTGCCAGAGATTCTCAATTGGATTTAGGTCTGGACTTTGACTGGGCCATTCTAACACATGAATATGCTTTGATCGAAACTATTCCATTGTAGCTCTGGCTGTATGTTTAGGGTCGTTGTCCTGCTGGAAGGTGAACCTCCACCCCAGTCCCAAGATTTTTGCAGGAAAAGATATAATAAAATATTTACAAAAATGTGAGGGGTGTACTCACTTTTGTGAGATACTGTATCTCTCTCCTCCATTCACAGAGAAAGAAAACACAGGGGCAGGCTTCACAGTGACTGATCTCTGTAAAAGCCAATCAGATGCTATTACAGTGATCAAGTGACCCAGAATAGTGAGTTCCGGGTCCCGATCGTTAGTACGGGGCCCGGGGCCCCCGCTGAGACCCCAGTCTCTGTGCTGGGAGTGCGCCATGTGGCCCGCTCCTAGCACAAAGAGAGATACGCAAATATGCGTCCCCATGGAAAAAAGCCCAGTCCAGTGGGGCTGCATAATTCCGTACGGTCAACATGAAGGAGTTAATCAACCATGTTGCTTTTACATTTTTCTGATGAATTGTATTACCTTGTCTGGTCGGGTATCCCTCTGCTGATGTAAAATCGCAATAAGTTCACTGGAATGCATGAGTTTAACAGAGATCTTAGTTTCTCCAGACCACTGAAGAATAAACCTTGCTGTATAGGAACCATTATTATGGTCTGTAACGGAGCCACTCACTCCGGCTTTCAGACTCAAAGAGTGAAGCTTGACATGAAAATAATCCCCTCCATAGTTCTTTGTCCGACCCTTGTGGTCCTTAGCAATAATTAGAACCTCCAATGATTCACCAATCACATAAGTAGCCCGAGGATTGATGATAAAATATTGAGAAGTCTTTGGATGGGTGGAAAATTCCAGTGATATGTTGAGTGGAGCCAGGGGCCATTCAATCCTCTTCAGAAGATTGGTGAGCTCCTCACTTTGAAGGCTGGTCACTGGAAATGTTGGTGTAGATGTAGTTTTCAATGCAGCTGGATGACTGCCCACTATGAAAGAGTCTTTCCATAAAATCCTGAAAACAAACTGGAAAGAAATATTGATAAAATAGTTAATAATACTTCATGCAAATTGTCCAAAAACTAAAAGTACATGTTTACTGGATAGTCATTTAATGATATGTATATCATATTGATTTGGCTAACATAAAGCCCAACTCCCCCGACCCCACACACACAGTGTAGGTTTTGTATATGTATATTTTTTACTACTTTCCTTTTTCAGAAATCCTCAAGGCAGTCATGTGATATGCTAGGTCTTCTTCTCCTCTCTGACCTGGGGAGGTCCTCTGTTGATGTAGAGAACAGCACTGAAGTGATGACGATCAGCGCTTCATTTTGTTTAAATAACTTTAACTTAAGGTGTCATCACATACAGTACATTTATTCATAGTATGTTTTCTGAGTTAAATGTAAGCTGTGTTTCATTGAACTTGGAAAATGTAGTCCTTATGTATCTTGTGATGGAGTAAAAGTAATGTCGAGGGCAGCAATGGATTAGAGGTGAGTATCGCAGTATGTGCTGCTTTTTTATTTTGAACCCTGGCTTTGGGCCCAATTTATTAAATAAAATTGCCCATAGTTGGGCTTTAAAGAAGAGGTCAACTACTCCTTCCTATACCCCTTATGGGTATGGCAACCAAATGATGGGGTTATGGGACTGTATGACTGGATAATTTAAAAATGTTGTTTAGATTATCTTAAAAATAGAGATGAGCTTAGGAGTCAGTCTGACCACAAGTTCAGACTGTGGCATTCAAACAAATGCTCCAAACATCATGTATAATAGCAGTATTATGGGATGCAGGCACTGCTGATTCCTTAACAACCAGTGACATCACTATCCCCATTCACTTACATGACTGGGAATCCTCGGTCGTGTAACCAAAGGAATGGGGATAGTTTAATATAAAAAAGGCATTGTCAGGGTACCGTCTGCATCAGAGGTGCTCGAGACCTTGCACTGACACTAACACATACACAGGGGTGCGCATGGATGCGCATCTGGCAAACAGATGCGCGCATGGATGCGCGCCAGAACATGCATGGGCACTGGAGCACAGTTACACATGTCCCCAGCTTAGTTTTGCACCAAACAGCCTAAATAAGGAAGCCAGTCAGTATCTGCAGTTGCTGGTTGATCTTTGGTTCCTCCTGTGCTTTGTTCCTGGGATTCCCTTCTTGTGATTACCTTGTTGCTGTGATTTCCTGCTATTGACTTGGCTTCTCCTGAACCTGTTTCCTGCCAGCCTCCTGACCTCGGCTTGATTCATGGATCTTCTCTTCCTGCTCTCCTGTGTATAACCCCTGCTAGCCACCTAACCACGTTTTCTCTGAATCCCACCTGGCACTTCTCTTCTTCTCTCCTGTCTCTGTGTTAACAAAGACCTGCTACGTGCTACATCTCACGGGCACCACATGTCTACAGACTCCGTTCCAGTGCATCAGCTGTACTCCTGGGTTCCTAGTCAGAACTTCCCTGCAGGCATCCCAGCAGGCAACCTGTGCTACTTTGGGCCTGACTCCTCCTGTTCCACATTCAGGGGAGTCTGGAACTTAGCTGCAAGGGAGGCCCTCTCTCCATTGGCCCCCAGCACCAGGTACGTGATAGGCATGGTGTTCCCCCTTTTTCATATCAGGCCTTTTTAGTGTGACGTGGATTTGAAGGAGGTACCCCATGCAAAAAAACAAAAAAATTAATTAGTGAGGTCCCACAGGAAATCCAAACCAGACCCTTTGTTACTGATATGGATTTTAAAGGGGACTTCACATAAAAAAATCTAAGGGGTCCCCCTAGCAATCTATTTATACTCTTAATCTGAGCATGCAACTAGGATGAATGTGAAAGCTCCGAACCATACCAGGCCACATGCCCTCAACATAGTGGGGTACATTGTCAGGGGGGAACCCTGGCCAGTGGTTGTGGTGGAGGTCTGCAGGTGGGGGTGCTTATCGGAATCTGGAACCCCCTTTAATAATAAGGGGGCACCCAGATACCACCTCCTCATGTGAATGAGTAAAAGTTGTAACTTAGAAATAAAGATTTCCAGATGTTTGACAAGTTTAAAAAAAAATAGAAATCCCACAAACATGTCCCTCATTGTAAATTCTTTGTCAATCATGTTATCTAGCAACGTAGATGCACGTCAAGTACAAGGCCTGATGATGAACGACCCGCTGAAAGAAGAAAAAAAATGACTACCATGGAGACATGACCCACCAGTTCACATGTCACCCACTGAATGAGAAGTCTGGTGGATGACAGCTGTTATATACAAAGGAGTGGGGTCTTCCAGGTGATGCCATTGATCATATATAGTGCTGCCTTTGGAGACACATACCGATGCAAAATATATTTTTTTTATAAATTACCATCTGGCAGGGAGTGGATATTTTTTATGGCGTAAAGGGCAACATGAAAAACCTGTAAATAACATGCTGGGGGGGGGGGGGTTCCTAAACCTGCAGACAAAGTAGCACACCATTGGATGTAATTATACTGGTGCTGTAGGGGACGGCGCTGGCTGTAAGGAAGATGGCTGCAGCTTAGCCGTGCTCTATGGACGCTGACTCCAGTGGAGACAACAGCAGCGACATAAGGCATCAGAGAAAACTAAACATCTACACAACCAAATTAGTTTCAGACAAGTAGGCCCTAAAAAATGTGGGCAAATGCATATGGCCAAACAATGGTGTTTTCTAGGCCGCACGAAAAATGTTTGATACGAACAAATAATGTGCCCATGAACATGAAAGTTCACATTTAGAAATGGATAACAGTTAAGAAAAGCAGTAGTAGTAGTACATACGATCTGTGAGCGGAGGAAGGAGTATCGGAGGCGCCGATCATGAGACCGAAGGTAAGATCTAAACTTGGGCCTATACTGCTTCTAGATTGAGGCCTATATTGTAACAAGATTAGGAGAGTTTTGCCTGACATTAGGGTTTGTCTTGTGTTGTGACTTGCAGAGAAAATGGATGGCTTCAATGACCACAACTTCCTCCCCTGTTCATAGATAAGTACAGGGAGCTGCCCTGTCTGTGGCAGGTGAGACATCCACATTATAATAATAAACAAAAGAGGCAGGCAGCGCTGGAGAAACTGCTGGAGATGGTGAAGCCGGTGGTCCCCACGGCAATCATCCCCTATTTAAAAAACAAAATTGGTGGCCTGAGGAGAACTTATCTTAGGGAGCGCAAGAAGGTCACAGATTCCCAGAGATCAGGAGCTGCAGCAGATGACGTTTATGTCCCAAGGCTGTTTTACTATGAGAGACTGCGATTTCTGTCAGACCAGACTGAAGTCAGGGAATCCCTCTCAACCCTTCCTTCTACTCTTCCTTCCACCCCAGCTGAGACTTCCGATGTCCAACCTGGGACTTCCAGCCAGGAAGAAGTGGAGGAGCCCAGCTGGAGTCAGGTATAGAATTCTTCTACAGATTTCTGGTCAATAAATAAATGATCTTTACTAGATGTTATTATTGATCACTATTTGCTGATTTAAGAAAATGTTTTACATATCAATAGACAGTAGTGGCCAAAAATAATTGGGACAAGACTGAAAAATGCTGGGCTCAGAAGGATAGTCTATATATATATATATATATATATATATATATATATATATATATATATGAACATTCAATTTGCAACAGTCATGAGATGAAAATTGTGTGTGATTGATGAAGAAAAAACTAAAACTATGTCCCTTTTTCATACACAGGAAGACCTCAGCCAGGATGAGGCTCTGGAATGTGCCACACAGGTTAGTGGCAGCCAGGAGGAGGCGGGGCTAAGTGGCAGCCAGGAGAAGCCTGGGACCAGTAGGAGCCTGACCGAATTGCAGGTCCCTCCCCTCCGCCTTCCATACAAAAGACCCAGGAAGGGGAGTCACGTTCAGGATTCAGCGCTCAGGCTCATTCAGGAGGCTTCTGCGTCCCTCAGAGCCTTACCCACTACTGAAGAGGCCTTTGCCTGCATGGCTGCCACCAAACTGAAGGGCATGCAGGAGGGTCAACGCCTCATGTATGAGAAACTTCTTTATAAAGTCCTAACTAAGGTGGTGAGTGGCGAAATCACACCCAATACCGACGTGATTGAGTTGGACCATCCTCCTCCTGCTGCCACAACTCCACCACCACAGCCACAGCATGGAAGGAAGCGTGGAAGGAAGACCAGAGAGTGATGACCTGGGTTCAGTCTGGTCTGGCAAAAGATACAGGCTGTTGTATGACCACAGCCTGGGGACACAGATGTCATCTGCTGCTTTCCGGATCTCTGGGACTTCTGGACCAGACTGCACTCCCTTAGATATGGACTCCTCAGGCCACCAATTTTGCTGTAAAATAATTGATGTGTGCCCTGGAGGCCAAAGGCTTCACAAATTTCTGCTGTTTCTCCAGCGTTGCCTCCCTCTTTGTTTGGTTGTGAGCCCTTAATAAAGGAATTTTTGTTTCAATTAAACTCGCCTATGTGTGTTTTCCTTCAAAAAGGACAGTTTGTTTGTGAGGAGGCAGGTACATTTCAAAAATACAATGTGAAATTAACATGGGATACCAACACCAAGCAATCTCCTTGAGATTAAATAATACAAGATATCAATGGTGTTGTGGTAACTTGACACACAAAACACACACAAAAATATTCTGGAGTAAAAACCAAAAAAAAGAAAAAAAAAAAAACAGCCTTGAAAAAAATACAAACCCAAAAAAATAAAATAAACAGCCTTGAAAAAAAATTTAAGAAAATTAAAAACAACCAGAAAAAAATTGGTCAGATGTGACAAATCAAAATATATTGAGAGAATCCCGATAAATAATAAATAAATAAGTTTGTGAGAAGTGTGTGTGAATATGAGCAGCAAAACTACTTCATTCTTCTCACATTATAAAGATGAACAGAGTGCGCTGTATTAAACTATTTAAAACATTGCAGCATGACGAAAGTGCTGTATCCATTCCGAACGCTCATTTTACCAGACCGAGCTGTTCCGTCTCGGAATTTCTTCTGAGCATGCGTGGCACTTTGTGCGTTGGAACTGGCCACACACGGTCGGAATTGACGCAATCGGATTTTGTTGTCGGAAAATTTTATAGCCTGCTCTCAAACTTTGTGTGTCGGAAAATTCGACAACACGCTCCGATCGCACATTTTCTGTCGGAAAATCCGACCGTGTGTACGGGGCATTAGTCTTATCCGTATGTTTTTTCGTTTTTCTTGGTCTTCCCTTTTATATAAAAGCGATCTGTTTACTCTCTGAAGAGACTTCATCTGTTCATTCATTTCCTCCACCCTTTGATCATACAAATCCATTCTTTCCTCCATTTTTTCTACTCTGCCTAAAACCTGCCCAATGTCCACTCTAACTGCCGCAATATCCGTTTTCAATGGTATTTCAACTTTAGTCCTCCCTTCAGCTCCCTACCATTGATGAAGACACACTCCAAAAATTAAACTACCCTATGACTCAAACATGTAAGACAAAGACAATTCCATAGCTCAACTCACCAACCAGTCTGCTGACCAACCAAATTAGCCTGTCTAACCGTCTGTTAAAAGCAGGGGTTTAGTTAGCACACATTTGCAAACGCATGTAAAAGCTGCAAGGCCTCGTCAAGGCACCCTGTATACTTGCAGTCCTAACACTACTAAATTTATAAGTGTCTCCACAGTGGAAGCACATGCATTGAATGGATAGGTGTAGGCAGGTGAGCCTGGAGGCGGCCCAAGCCCCCTTAAAGGGACAGGAGCACACTGGACACCCAGCAAGAGCACAATGGCAGCAAAGGTGTCCAGTGTGTCCCCGACCCAAATTTACGTACAGTAACAAAACACTGGCCACCGCCCACACCCATAACTGGCCTTCACAGTAAGGAGCACATGGAGGGCATATACATGTAAGACAAAGACAATTCCATAGCTCAACTCACCAACCAGTCTGCTGACCAACCAAATTAGCCTGTCTAACCGTCTGTTAAAAGCAGGGGTTTAGTTAGCACACATTTGCAAACGCATGTGAAAGCTGCAAGGCCTCGTCAAGGCACCCTGTATACTTGCAGTCCTAACACTACTAAATTTATAAGTGTCTCCACAGTGGAAGCACATGCATTGAATGGATAGGTGTAGGCAGGTGAGCCTGGAGGCGGCCCAAGGCCTTTAAAGGGACAGGAGCACACTGGACACCCAGCCTATGACTACCCTATGACTCAAACAGAAATATCGAAAGTTATTAAATCGCTCCCCAACAACAAGTCCCCAGGAGCGGATGGCGTATCATCAGAATATTATAAAACATTCCAGACCATCCTCACCCCACACTTGTAAACTCTATTCAATGAAGCCGCAACCTCCGGGTCTTTTCCTGAGGAAATGCTCAAAGCTATTATCATTACTCTGCCCAAACCAGGGAATGAGCCAACTTATCCACAAAACTTCCGCCTGATTTCACTCCTCAATACAGATCTAAAGATTTTCTCAAAGATTATAGCAAATAGATTAGAAGAAATCACACCCTCCCTAATTGATATGGATCAAGTAGGCTTTGTAAAAGGCCGTCAGGCTTCAGATGGCACTAGGAGAATGATCAATCCCCTCACCATAATGGAAGCTAGGAAGGAACCGGCAACCTTCTTAACGTTAGATGCTGAGAAGGCCTTTGACCGAGTCCATTGGGGGTATCTCAAGAACACCCTCAATAAGTTTGGATTTCAAGGTCCCTTATCTAAGGCAATCTCAGCATCAGGGCCCGCCGTCAGGGGGGTACAGCCCACACTCATGTAAGGGGCCCGGTCATTCCAAGGGGCCCGGATGTCCCGAGTGACTCTGGCCCCCAAGGTATTTTCTCCCGCTGCCTGACAGCTACTTTCGGTCTCTCCGCCACACTTCCTGGTTGCCAGGGCAACGCCAAGCTCACTCCTCACAGCACCGCCGATTAGACGCCTTGAGATGCACTTCTGCTGAGATTGGTGGAGGGGGAAGTGGGCGGAAAAGTTTCAGCCCAGCTCCCCCTCCACCAATCGCAGCAGAAGGGAATCAGGAGGCTTCTAATCTGCGGCGCCTGTGAGGAGTGAGCTTGCCGTTGCCCCGGGAACCAGGAAGTGTGGCGGAGAGACAGAAAGTATGGAGGGTCTCACAGGAAGAGGACTGAAAGGGGGGGCTCCTGCTGGTCTCATCTGATGTTCTCCTCCTGCCGCTCCCTGCAATGACAGGGCTCCATTCTACCCCTTTCTGCATCGATGTCCTGGCTCCTCCCCTCTATGCTGGTGAGTAGCTGTGTCTATACACACATCCATGTACTAAGAAGAATGTTAATGTTAGGCCCCTTTCACACTGGGGTGGTGCGTGCAAATTTTTAGCGGCGCTTTACCGTCAATTCTGCGGCGCTATTCGGCCACTAGCGGGGTGCTTTTAACCCCTGTTAGCGGCAGAGAAAGGGTTAAAACCACCCGCAAAGTGCCGCTGCAGTAGCGGTTTGCCGGAGGTTTAGCTGCGCTGCCAATTGATTTCAATGGGCAGGGGCACTTTAGGGGAGGTGTATTCACCGCTCCTAATGTGCTGCAAAGATGCTGCTTGCAGGATTTTTTTTTCTGTCCTGCTAGCGCACTGCCTCAGTGTGAAACCCCTCGGGGAGAGACAGTGAAAGCCAGTGTGAAAGCCCGAATGCTTTCACACTGGAGCGGCGCGCTTGCAGGACAGGAAAAAAAAATTCCTGCGAGCAGCATCTTTGGGGTGGTGCGGGAGAGGTGAATACAACGCTCCTAAACTGCCCCTACTATTGAAAACAATATGCAGAGCTGCCGAAGCGCCTGCAAAGCCATTCAGCAGCTGCACTTTGTGGGTGCTTTTAACCCTTTTTTGGCCACTAGCGGGGGTTAAAAGTGCCCCGCTAGCGGCCAAAAAGTGCAGCTAAAATGACGGTAAAGCGTCGGGGGGGGGGCCCAGACCGAAAGTTGTGTAAGGGGCCCCAAAATTTCTGATGGCTGCCCTGCTCAGCATTATATTCATGTCCCTCAGCTCAAGTATATACGTCCAATACACTGTCAGACCCATTTAGAATAACCAACGGAACTAGGCAAGGGTGTCCTCTGTCCCCCATAAATTTCACCCTCATAATGGAACCCTTTGCAGAAACTATCCGACAAAATACCCAAATTCAAGGAATCAAATTAGCAGACTATGCCCATAAAATTGGACTATAATCCCCAAATTCAAGGAATCAAATCAGCAGACTATGCCCATAAAATTGGACTATTCGCGGATGACGTCCTCCTAACCCTGTACCCAGTGTGGCTTCTTCCCTGAGAGCAGTACAAGACGAAATTGAGAAATTTGGAATGATTTCCTTTTATAAGGTGAATATAACAAAATCCTCAATACTCCCTATTAATATTAATAGGAAAGCAATTACAGTCTTAAAAAGAGAGTTCCCACAATAGATTACTTATGCCGCGTACACATGACCGGACTTTCCGGAAGAAAAGGTCAGAAGGAATCATTCCGTCGGACATTCTGATCGTGTGTGGGCTTCATCTGACTTTTTGTTTTGAAAATTCTGACGGACCTAGAAATAGAACATGTTTCACATCTTTCCGACGGACTCAATTCCTATCGGGAAACCCGTTTGTCTGTATGCTAGTCCGACGGACCAAAAACTACGCAAGGCCAGCTATTGGCTACTGGCTATTGAACTTCCTTTTTCTAGTCCCGTCGTATGTCATCGTGTTCTAAACAAACGGACTTTGGTGTGATCGTGTGTAGGCAAGTCCGTTTCAGTGGAACTCCCTTGAGACTCCGTCGGAAAGACCGTCAGAGTCTATTCTGGCGGTGAGTCCGGTCGTCTGTACGCACCATTAGGCATTAAACTGACATTCCCCACATCCATACTATATGAAGCAAACTTCCCTCCGCTCCTACAAAACATTAAACAGGACTTACTTAACTACAGAAAAAATGAAATTTCCTGGATAGGCCGCAAAGCGGCATTTAAAATGTTGTCCTTACCTAAAATACTCTATTTCTTTCAAACTATACCTATAACAATTCCAGCCAGGTTTTTCACCATGATCGATTAATATATTAATGCATATATTTGGAACTCAGGTAAGCCAAGAATAGCACGTACAATCCTCCATAGATCAAAACAACAAGGCGGGGTAAATCTACCCAATCTTCAGCTTTATCATAAAGCAACAATATTAGACCAACTCAAAGCATGGTTTGAACCCCTACCTACCAAACGTTGGTGTCCTACTAAATAGAGAGCTAACCTCTCTACTGATTGCAAGTGCCACACACCAGAAAGTGTATATCTAAGTAATGCAGCCTCCATCCAAGCAGCAGTAGATGCCTGGAACTTCTCCCTCCAAAAGCTCCCCTACAATGACTCCCTAAGAGCCATAGTTATTCATGTGACTGCCTATGAATACCTCATATCCTCCTTTTTAGCGGACCCCAAAACCACTACAGGTCACATGCCTCTAGAAGAGATGCAACAGTCCCAAGAGATGAAAACTTTGTATAAAGCAGCCCAAAAAAAACACATCCACAGGACTTACCAAACTCCTATGTAAACGTGAACAATGTTCACGTAGGACGGGTTGTCTGTGAGCCTCCAGGCGGTGCTCCAGACTTTTTTCTAGGCGCTTACTATCGAATACTAACATGTGAGTGCATTACTTTTGATTATTTACTTTAATAAAGTTAAACGTTTTTACACTATTGGAGCCTTTCTATTTTTCATGCCACATCTACTCTGCTGTGGGCTGATGCCCTATTACCTGTCAGTGTGAATATCTCCATCACGGCACCAAGGTCTTTGAGGTCCCATCTCAGTGGAAGGCTTCTGATCCATTGTTTGTGATCCGGATCATTATGTATATACAAGCCCTTTCTGACCCTCTGTAGTGGGGGGTCAGGAATTTCTGGTAAGCGGCCAGTCTTTATTCATGGTGGTGGATCAACCACGTTTTGCCTTCATACAGCAGGAATTTCAGATATTTTTGATTTTTTCACTCGGGTGGTTTAGATAAACTATATACACATGAACTTTTGTTTTCACCGTTGCATATCAAAAATGCACATTTGATGTATCAATTGCTAATTTGTTTCAGTTTTTTCAATTGTGTTCATTTTTATCACATTGTGTTTATTCACATATTGATTATCACTGTGGACCGGTGAACACATGTATGGTTACTAGTCCCTGTCAGCGCGATTCCGTTATTTCCAAACGTGAACAATGCAATTTGGTCGAACTACAATAATATAACATCACCAAAAACAGGGATATCAGGGTTTTATAAATACGTAAACAGCCAACATGCTACAAGTAAACCACCCCAAATTATTAGATGGAAAAAGAAAGTAAAAAAGGAATACTCCCTCATAGAATGGAAGAACTCAATATGACCTTGAGCTCCTCCCACTGTACTTCTCACTGGGAAAATGTTATGTAGCACTAACTCACGGTGGAGCTGCTGGTTTAAGCGGGCTGTTGCCGTCACCTTTACCTCTATTTCACCGGAAGCGGGTCTAGGGTCCCGTTGAGTTTACCATATACACTGTAGGCACCGGACACTTGAGTATCTTTTCCAATGCTTTAATAAACGTGAATTAAAGGAAGTAGCAGGAAAGAGGTAGAAGGAAAGTTGAGAGGAAGCTCAAATACCTTTTCTTAGTGTTCTTTATGTAGCATTAGAGATTGAAACTTGTAGCTGAATCACCAACCCAGCAGCCAGCACGCAGCACGAACAAAAGTCTCTGTCACAGACCTGACTGAAACAAAACCTGTACGATCCTCTGCCACAGGATGTATTGGTTCTTGGTGAATTACGAACACAGCACTAGGACCTTTAAGCCAACCCGGCAGTGCTATGCGGTAGGATTACTTTAGGATATGTCCTTCAACTGAGTCACCAGGCCCCTCTCCAGACCAGCACTCTGCATGATCCTTCCGTGACGGGTCCTCCCCTGGGATCTTCTCAGTTGTCCAGCTTCTTCACACAGGATAGACAGCCCAGGACCATTTCTCTGCCGCTGTAGTAGGCCCCAGACAAGCCTCTGGGCCCACCCACACGCTGCAGCAATGTGGTCCTCCCGGTCGGAGGACCACAAGGTAATACTCTTAGCGCATACCTGTCGGCCAGGAGGGCCAGCAGGTGGACGGGAAAGGGACCCTGAAACATGGCGTCTGTCTCATAAATACCCTCTCCCAGAATGCAACTCGGAGGACCACCTCCACCGAGTTATCTCCGGGACAGAGGAGCACTTATACACTTCAACGGGTTGCCTTTCCAACACTGGCCCATAGTAACAACGACACCCACAGGCACAGTGTGAAATTACATACAACTCATCCCAGCTGGAACAGAGGCAAATCTGACTATGTATGAACAGATAACCCACTAAATTTACTTATCAGCAGTAGATTAAAAATCTACCAGCGCTACAGCTATAAAAATAACCTACGACTGGTATATGACACCAGCCAAACTTAATCGTATATTCCCAGATACCTCCCCAGTATGCTGGTGCCACTGTGGACATAAAGGTGACTTACCCCACATTCTATGGTCATGCAAGGACATAAGACAATTCTGGGAATCAGTGTTCTCCCTAATTTCACACATCACCAAAACAAATACTGAACCATCCCAAAACATGGCCCTCTTTGGGATGCACCTAGACCGTTTCCCCAAACAGCTTCTGACAATTGTCTCACATATCCTCATAGCAGCACGAATGTCAATAATGAATAAATGGAAACAGCCAACAATTCCCAATATCACTGAAGTTATCCATAGAGTACATGTAAACTGCATTTGTGAAAAACACTTAGCAGGTCAAAACAACTCAATGCAATCTTTTGATAACAAATGGATGTCTTGGATTCAGGAGTTTAACCTATCCCAATTCTGAAATAACCTTTAACTGACCCTGTCCGATCCGCCTGAGCAGCACGGGCTCTTCAGCCCCCCTGATCATCGAAGGATCGGGGGCAGACCGAAGATACCAGACACATAAAGAATCAAATATTTTAAGGATGCATAGATGGCACCTACATATCCACTGTTCATAGATAACTATATGGTCTTGCAATATATATACTGCAGTCCTTAGCTAAGTGCATTTATCAGACAAAGCTGGGTGCTACCTTGTTTTCAAAGATGAGTTAATAGTAACAACTTTGTCTCACCTTGTGCAGTATCCAACTGTTGATAGCAAAAGCAGGGAACCATCTGGTCATCTTTTTTTTTTATTGTAGGTATGCAAATATTTGTCCTTTGCAGAAGGAAGAGAAAACCAATAAACGATATTTGAATGAAAGGTTAAATACTCAGGGAGGTGCCCTTAATTCCTAGACACAGTATGGTCCCAAAGGGGGGTGTTGGGGGAGCGGGGTCACTCCTCCTGAAGATAATATATACAACTTAATGGGTTATCTTACAATTTGACAATCTCATAGTTCCTACGTATTACGCAATAACCATTGATTGCTCTGTTTCTGCACTAATCTTACCTCATCGGCTATATTGTTTCTGCCATGTAAACGTTTATGTTTGTTCAATTTTCTTTGTGGAAAAACCAATTAAATTATTTGAATGATATTTCAAACTTTAGCCAACATCTCTGCCAGCATCTCTTTAATTTGAGGTATGCCTGCTTGAACTTCCTCTGGTCTTAAATCACACCTCCTTTCTTCTTCTGGTCTCCACTTTGTACTTTGGAGCTTCCTTGGGAGATCTTCCCAGCATTTTTTGGCCGCACCACAGATGTGTCGTTCACCTTTCCTACTTTAGTATATTTTTTTTGTTTTCCTGCCCCAGTACGTGCTGAGACTACCTGCCTAGGACTACCGTGCCCGTCTTCTGTTATGCTTGTCTCTGCTGATGTGTAACGCTGAATACCTCCTGCGCTCGCAGCGGGTGGAGCCCCTTTACCCGCTTTGCCTGACTTTCCTCTCATGTTTATTTAGTTACTTTATTGTCAATAGCACACACTAAGTAAGTGGATATTATACAATATTTTTATATATCCGATAGGGGTGCAATGGATCAAAAACCTCACGGTTCGGATCATTCCTCGGATCAGAGTCACGGATCGGATCATTTTCAGATCAGCAAAACAAAAAAAAAAGGCAAGACAGATAAAAATAAGTTTTTTGTCTTTTTGTTTATTACAAAAATTGTTATTATTAACACTTTTAAATTACTTGATCTCCCCCACTGTAATATCCACAATCTCCCTCACTGTAATATTCACATGTCCCCATTGTAATATCCACATCTCCCCACTGTAATGTTCACATCTCCCCCACTGTAATATCCACATCTCCCCCACTGTAATGTCCACATCTCCCCACTGTAATGTCCACATCTCCCCAACTGTAATATCCACATATCCCCACTGTATTATCCACATCTCCCCCCACTGTAATGTCCACATCTCCCCCACTGTAATATCCACATCTCCCCACTGTAATGCCCACATCTCCCCCACTTTAATGTCCACATATCCCCACTGTATTATCCACATCTCCCCCACTTTAATGTCCACAATCTCCCCCACTGTAATATCCACATCTCCCCACTGTAATATCCACATCTCCCCACTGTAATGTCCACATCTCCCCCACTGTAATGTCCACATTTCCCTCACTGTAATGTCCACATCTCCCCACTGTAATGCCCACATCTCCCCCACTTTAATGTCCACAATCTCCCCCACTGTAATGCCCACATCTCCCCACTGTAATGCCCACATCTCCCCCACTTTAATGTCCACAATCTCCCCCACTGTAATATCCACATCTCCCCACTGTAATATCCACATCTCCCCACTGTAATGTCCACATCTCCCCCACTGTAATGTCCACATTTCCCTCACTGTAATGTCCACATCTCCCCACTGTAATGCCCACATCTCCCCCACTTTAATGTCCACAATCTCCCCCACTGTAATGCCCACATCTCCCCACT
The DNA here is from genome assembly GCA_037952835.1 of Lithobates septentrionalis. Classification (NCBI taxonomy): domain Eukaryota; kingdom Metazoa; phylum Chordata; class Amphibia; order Anura; family Ranidae; genus Lithobates; species Lithobates septentrionalis. Next base: position 356,614 of record JBBDGP010001614.1, on the reverse strand, counting down.
GTAATGCCCACATCTCCCCCACTTTAATGTCCACAATCTCCCCCACTGTAATGTCCACATCTCCCCCACTGTAATGTCCACATCTCCCCCACTGTAATGTCCACATCTCCCCAACTGTAATATCCACATCTCCCCACTGTAATATCCACATCTCCCCCACTGTAATGTCCACATCTCCCCCACTGTAATGTCCACATCTCCCCACTGTAATGCCCACATCTCCCCCACTTTAATGTCCACAATCTCCCCCACTGTAATGTCCACATCTCCCCCACAGTAATGTCCACATCTCCCCCACTGTAATATCCACATCTCCCCACTGTAATATCCACATCTCCCCCACTGTAATGTCCACATCTCCCCACTGTACTGTCCACATCTCCCCAACTGTAATATCCACATCTCCCCACTGTAATGTCCACATCTCCCCCACTGTAATGTCCACATCTCCCCCACTGTAATGTCCACATCTCCCCCACTGTAATGTCCACATCTCCCCCACTGTAATATCCACATCTCCCCCCACTGTAATGTCCACATCTCCCCACTGTAATATCCACATCTCCCCCACTGTAATGTCCACATCTCCACACTGTAATATCCACATCTCCCCACTGTAATGTCCACATCTCTCCACTGTAATGTCCACATCTCCCCCACTGTAATATCCACATCTCCACACTGTAATGTCCACATCTTTCCACTGTAATATCCACAACTCCCCACTGTAATGTCCACATCTCCCCCACTGTAATATCAACATCTCCCCCACTGTAATATTCACATCTCCCCCAATGTAATATTCACATCTCCCCCACTGTAATATTCACATCTCCCCCACTGTAATATCCACATCTCCCCACTGTAATATTCACATCTCCCCACTGTAATGTCCACATCTCCCCCACTGTAATGTCCACATTTCCCTCACTGTAATGTCCACATCTCCCCACTGTAATGCCCACATCTCCCCCACTTTAATGTCCACAATCTCCCCCACTGTAATGCCCACATCTCCCCACTGTAATGCCCACATCTCCCCCACTTTAATGTCCACAATCTCCCCCACTGTAATATCCACATCTCCCCACTGTAATATCCACATCTCCCCACTGTAATGTCCACATCTCCCCCACTGTAATGTCCACATTTCCCTCACTGTAATGTCCACATCTCCCCACTGTAATGCCCACATCTCCCCCACTTTAATGTCCACAATCTCCCCCACTGTAATGCCCACATCTCCCCACTGTAATGCCCACATCTCCCCCACTTTAATGTCCACAATCTCCCCCACTGTAATGTCCACATCTCCCCCACTGTAATGTCCACATCTCCCCCACTGTAATGTCCACATCTCCCCAACTGTAATATCCACATCTCCCCACTGTAATATCCACATCTCCCCCACTGTAATGTCCACATCTCCCCCACTGTAATGTCCACATCTCCCCACTGTAATGCCCACATCTCCCCCACTTTAATGTCCACAATCTCCCCCACTGTAATGTCCACATCTCCCCCACTGTAATGTCCACATCTCCCCCACTGTAATATCCACATCTCCCCACTGTAATATCCACATCTCCCCCACTGTAATGTCCACATCTCCCCACTGTACTGTCCACATCTCCCCAACTGTAATATCCACATCTCCCCACTGTAATGTCCACATCTCCCCCACTGTAATGTCCACATCTCCCCACTGTAATGTCCACATCTCCCCCACTGTAATGTCCACATCTCCCCCACTGTAATATCCACATCTCCACACTGTAATGTCCACATCTTTCCACTGTAATATCCACAACTCCCCACTGTAATATCCACATCTCCCCACTGTAATATCCACATCTCCCCCACTGTAATGTCCACATCTCCCCCACTGTAATATCCACATCTCCCCACTGTAATATCCACATCTCCCCCACTGTAATATCCACATCTCCCCCACTGTAATATCCACGTCTCCCCACTGTAATATTCACATCTCCCCCACTGTAATGTCCACATCTCTCCACTGTAATATCCACATCTCCCCCACTGTAATGTCCACATCTCCCCCACTGTAATATCCACATCTCCACACTGTAATGTCCACATCTTTCCACTGTAATATCCACATCTCCCCCACTGTAATGTCCACATCTCCCCACTGTAATGTCCACATCTCCCCCACTGTAATGTCCACATCTCCCCCACTGTAATATCCACATCTCCACACTGTAATGTCCACATCTTTCCACTGTAATATCCACAACTCCCCACTGTAATATCCACATCTCCCCACTGTAATATCCACATCTCCCCACTGTAATGTCCACATCTCCCCCACTGTAATGTCCACATCTCCCCCACTGTAATATCCACATCTCCACACTGTAATGTCCACATCTTTCCACTGTAATATCCACAACTCCCCACTGTAATATCCACATCTCCCCACTGTAATATCCACATCTCCCCCACTGTAATGTCCACATCTCCCCCACTGTAATATCCACATCTCCCCACTGTAATATCCACATCTCCCCCACTGTAATATCCACATCTCCCCCACTGTAATATCCACGTCTCCCCACTGTAATATTCACATCTCCCCCACTGTAATGTCCACATCTCTCCACTGTAATATCCACATCTCCACACTGTAATATCCACATCTCCCCACTGTAATATCCACATCTCCCCCACTGTAATGTCCACATCTCCCCACTGTAATATCCACATCTCCACACTGTAATATCCACATCTCCCCACTGTAATATCCACATCTCCCCCACTGTAATGTCCACATCTCCCCCACTGTAATATCCACATCTCCCCACTGTAATATCCACATCTCCCCCACTGTAATATCCACATCTCCCCACTGTAATGTCCACATCTCCCCACTGTAATGTCCACATCTCCCCCACTGTAATATCCACATCTCCACACTGTAATATCCACATCTCCCCACTGTTATGTCCACATCTCCCCACTGTAATATCCACTGTAATATTCACATCTCCCCCACTGTAATATCCACATCTCTCCACTGTAATATCCACATCTCCCCCACTGTAATATCCACATCTCCCCCCACTGTAATATCCACATCTCCCCCACTGTAATATCCACATCTCCCCCACTGTAATGTCCACATCTCCCCCCACTGTAATATTCACATCTCCCCCCACTGTAATATTCACATCTCCCCCACTGTAATATCCACAATCTCCCCCACTGCTGTAATATCCACAATCTCCCCCACTGCTGTAATATCCACAATCTCCCCCACTGCTGTAAAATCCACAATCTCCCCCACCGCCACCGCCGGGTGTACCAAGATGGCAGCCGCTCCGGAGCTAGGCCGAAGCTGCAGCCTTTCCTAAGGCCAAGGCAGCGGAGCGATCTGCGGATTGCGGGGTGTGCCGATCCGAACATGTTGACCCGTTCGGATCACGGATCGGTGACGATCCATTGCAACCCTAATATCGAATGAATCAACAGGCTCTGTGTATTAGGTATCCTTCAGCAAATAGCATCTAGTGTTATATTATAATGCATAGAAGGAAATTCAGTCCACTTTAGAGATTTCAACAGCTCTCGCTAGGCAACAGCAACTATCAGTAGCGGCAGCTATCAGCAGATGTCGCCAATTATCAACAAGTGGCGCCAGTTATCAGATCAAACAGCAAATAGCAGCCATCCTCAGTAAGTAGCCACTCCTGTTGTGGAAAAAAAATAATGTATGAAAGGATGCTTGGTCGCTTTGCAAGTTTCAGTGGCTTATCCGCAGATGATAGCAAACAGTGGCAATTATCAACAGACAGCAGACGAGGTAATCTTCAGCCAATGGTAATGAGTGTCTGCAAAAAAGGAGGCTCGGTCGCTTTGTAAGTTTCAGCAACTATCAACAAGTGGTAGCAAGCAGTAGCAATTATCAAAAAACAGCAGGAACTATCTGCAGACAAAATAATCTTCGATCAATATTAACCAGGAAATGTGAAGGAAAAAACTGCGCTACTGTGGATATAAAAGTAAAAAGCAGCCAACACTCAAACATACAAGGTTCAAGGAAATGTGGAAGTGGTAGTGTAGTGCTACAAAAATTGAACCAGTGTGTTCCCCAGTCAGGGTACAGCTATGGCCAACCAATAAACAATTGTGTCATAGCCAGAACAAAGTTGGGGAAAAAACAATGAACTAAACAGAATAAAATAAAGTTCAGTCAATGAAGTGTATAGAGTCCACAATGTTGTGATAAAATGGATTAGTCCCGAGAAGGTGTCTTCAATCATATATGGGTAACAGAATACTTGTCTGTAGTCATGTTTCAAAAGACGAATAAAGTGAATACTGGCCCAGCATTACCTGTACCCCACATTGCTTTTATATACATATTTTTTTCTTTTTCTTTGTTTTGTGATCACTTTAAATTTACTGCGATTTGATACTATCAATAAACCATCCGGTTTGACCCGCACCATTTGGAGTCCCTCTTCCCTCTCCCTTTTCTCCATGTGTTGGTTCCTTGGAGCCTATGAAGAGTCGGACCTATAGACCACGGTTCTGATTGCAGGGTATCCTGGAGATCCACGGACCGTGAGTTGGTGACATCCCATCGAGACTCACCTGACCTCCACATCTGTATCACACTCCATGAGATCCGTTTAGCCTGTACGACCCCTCTGTCATACGACATTTGGGGTCCACCATATCTGGTAAGAGTATTCACTCTATTCGTCTTTTGAAACATGACTACAGACAAGTATTCTGTTACCCATATATGATTGAAGACACCTTCACGGGAATAATCCATTTTATCACAACATTGTGGACTCTATACACTTCATTGACTGAACTTTATTTTATTCTGTTTAGTTCATTGTTTTTTCCCCAACCTTGTTCTGGCTATGACACAATTGTTTATTGGTTGGCTATAGTTGTACCCTGACTGGGGAACACACTGGTTCAATTTTTTAGCACTACACTACCACTTCCACAGATCAATATTAACCACTTCAATACAGGCCATTTTCACCCCCTTCCTGCACAGGCCGATTTTTCGTTTTTAGCTCTGTCGCATTTTGAATGACAACACTGCACCCAAATGAAATGTTTATGTTTTTTTCCCCCCACAAATAGAGCTTTCTTTTGGTGCTATTTGATCACCTCTGTGGTTTTTATTTTTGTGCTATAAACAAAACAAGAGTGACAAGTTTGAAAAAAACACAATATTTTTTAATTTTTGCTATAATAAATATCCCAAATTTAAAAAAAAAAACAAACAAAAAAAAACAAATTTTTTTCCTCAGTTTAGGCCGATATGTATTCTTCTACATATTTTTGGTAAAGCAAATCGCAAAAGGTGTATATTGATTGGTTTGCGCAAAAGTTATAGCGTCTACAAAATAGGGGATAGTTTTATGGCATTTTTATTATTATTTTTTTTTTTTTACTAGCAATGGCAATGATCTGCGATTTTTATCATGACTGCGACATTGTGGCGGACACATCGGACACTTTTGACATTATTTTGGGATCATTCACATTTATACAGCGATCAGTGCTATAAAAATGCACTGATTACTGTATACATGTCACTGGCAGGGAAGGGGTTAACACTAGGGGGGGGATCAAGGGGTTCACTGTGTCCTAGGGAGTGATTCTAACTGTGGGGGGAGGGGACTCACAAGGGGAGGAGACCGATCGGCGTTCCTCTGTACTGGGAACACACGATCGGTCTCCTCTCCCCTGACAGGACTTGGATCTGTGTGTTTACACACACAGATCCACATCCCGGCTCTGTTATCGGGCAATTGCAGACATCGCGGCCGCCAGGCATGCGCACCCACTCCCGAGTGACGCGGCGCGCGCCCCCTAGATGGCCGGGAAGCCCAGGACGTCATATGACGCCCGCCCAGGATGGGAGATCCCTCCTGCGGACGTCATATTACTATAGGCAGGGTATGAAGTGGTTAATGAATGTCTGTAGATCACAGCAAGCAGCACCCTTCAACATTTGATTGGCAAGCGATGGCAATTATCAATGGTTCTCTGAAATTTAACAGTCAATGTCAATAGTTAACAGTGAGCTTTCATTTCTTCCTTTCTGGGGCCCATAAAAGCTATACAGGTGAATAAAAAAACTTTATTCTGCCCTCAATGCTATTTTAAGTGCAATGAACAGTTTCTTTTTTTAAGTAATGTTTCTTCCTCTCTAAGATACATAGAAGCTGTTTAGATAGATTAGAAGCTTTATAGTGCGCTCAGATTTAATATGCAAACAGTTCCTTTTTCACAGTGGCAATTATCAAAGTGCAACGGGGAATTTCAGCAAACAAGATAATCTAATAGTGTAAAAATGTAGCGCAGAGAAAAAACATAATAATAAAAACATATATTAAAAAGACTGTGGTACAATAACTTATGGGTAATAACCCATCATGTTGTGAGTATAGATAACGTGAATGACAAAGTCCCACAGTGTAGATAACGTGAATGAAAAAGTCCCACAGTGTACTAAAAAGTGAAATCCAGTGTAAGTGAAGAAGCCTTCTTGAGGTAGGAAACAGATTAAATACTCTTACCGGAACTGGTGGATTCGGATGCCGGTGACACCAAATCAAACAGGCTTAGAGATCCAAATGGATGGCTGTCCTGGAAGGAGGTGGAGGTGCCGGATCTCTAACGACATCTCCCCTTGGCTGGAACAGCTACAGTGGTATCCACAATCCGAGAAGAGTCCTACATCCGGTAGGGGGCATCAAAATCTCGTGTCCCATAAAGAGAGTGTAGATAAAATAGAGATGGAGTGCTCCAATCGTGCAGATGAAAAAGGTAGGTTTATTGGAACAAACCAATATACAAATGATAAAAACGTGATCACATAAGATACAATAAAGTGTAGGGAATAGTATGCCTTGCCCGACATGTTTCGTCCAATTGGACTTCGACAGGGGTATCAAACTGTTCTCCTACACTGCATGTATATATATATAAACATTCTATTAATTGTACAACCAATCAGAATCAATCATGGAGTCAGGGAATGACCTGACTGCGGATAGGACGAGGGGAGGTCAGCTGTTATTCCAAGTCCCAAACAACCTAGACATCCAATAGGGAAGTGACACAAAAGATTTTCAACCAATAGCCCCATCTCTCATTGAGTGCACACAGCAACACGTCCCATCCAATGTGGCAAACACCGCATGGAAAAGCCAGCGAAAATGGAGGCACATCAACATGATTGACCCCTCTCGCCAATCAGGGATCACTGAATCCCGAATGTAAATGGCGTGATGACACGCCACGCACAGATGTAAACAAAGAATACATGACTGTGCCCACAGGCTCCGATCATGTGACTTTGGATAGCGCCAGTGACGTAGTCCCGCAAGACGTTGCGGCACATATAACGCGCTGCGAGTATCTATTCTGAGGACACGTGACCCTGCTGTGACTGGAATGGCAGTGACAAGGCCCCCGCGAACCGTCACGGCGTGCATGACGTGCCGCGAACATACACCCTAAGGACACGTGACCACGCCAAGAGTTCTGATTGAGTGACACAGAAAAATGGAAACTAAGGTGTCACTCAGGCAAAATCAGTGTAGCTGCACATAGTCCGCAAGGAAGCCAAACGCTATGGATAGGACAAAGTCCAAAATGACGAAATGTGCAGCGCCACTCAACGGGAAAGTGGGCAGCAACCACCGACAAAAATTAATGAGATCCTAGCAAATAATAAATTCTATATGACGGTACCGTACAAAATAAATAGTAGAAAAATAACATAATAATACATGTAAAAAAACTCTTATATAGTGGAATGAAGCAGAACAACCCTGGGTCATACAGCTGAAATACACCCAGTGGTATTTGCACAAGAACATGAATATAAAATATGAATAAAAACAGTATTAAACATAATTGATCAGCACAAAGAAATAGTGATGGCAAAATGTAATTTCCGGCTACAAGAACCATCCAATCTCTGACAAACTAATAAATTGGATTTAATAGTATCCCTAGGCTTGATTAATAAAAGAGTTGATGTCCCACTCAACATTCATCCCATAAAGCGAGTAGGAACGCAACTCATGTATCCAATAAGTCTCAAGTCTTGAGACTCCACGGATACGAGATTCTCCTCTCCAGTTGGGGACAAACTTGTCAATAATTAAAAACTGAGTGCTCCTAGGGTCTTGATCGTGATGTGTAAGATAGTGTCGAGGGACAGTATGATTAGTCTTGCCTGCTTTAATGTTGGCAAGGTGTTCACTAACTCGGATGGAAAAAGTTCTTTTGGTACATTCGACGTATGGTTTTTTGCACAGACATGTCAAAAGGTAGACTATAAATTGGGTGGCACAGGTGGTAAAATGTTCCACAGAGTATGTCTGTTGTGTGACAGTCAGTGGCGGCCCGTCCATAGGCCCTCCAGGCAGTCACAAAAAAAAAAAATGTCAAAAAAATAAAAATTTTTTTTAAAGCTGGCCCTTTAAAAAAAAAATATACAAAAAAAGGTCCTTAAGTGCACTGTGTTCAGACACCGGATACAGTGCACTTATGGGAAGCGCCACATCTATGCAATCACAAGATTGCATACGTGGCGCTTCATTTGCGGGTGTTTAGCAGCGCTTTCTGAAGCGCCGAGTAGCTTTCGCTCGGGGGTAGTATTTATTACTATGGCCAGGCTGTTTGATTGACATCTGAGTATGATGTCACTTCCTGTTTCTCTCCAGTTGCGCCCAGGAGTGAGAAGCAGGAAGTATGAGAACAACGGAGCTCTCCAGGAGACACCGCTGGAGAGGACAACACACAGCAAGGTAAGTAACTGGGGGAGGGGGGTTTGATGGTGACACATGCTGCAATTTGGTGACGCACGCTGCTGGAATTTGGTGACACACGCTGCTGGAATTTGGTGACACATGCTGCAATTTGGTGACACATGCTGCAATTTGGTGACACATGCTGCAAGCTGCAATTTGATGACACATGCTGCAATTTGGTGACACATGCTGCTGCAATTTGGTGACACGCTGCAATTTGGTGACACACGCTGCTGCAATTTGGTGACACACGCTGCAATTTGGTGACACATGCTGCTGCAATTTGGTGACACAAGCTGCAATTTGGTGACACATGCTGCTGCAATTTAGTGGTGACACATGCTGCTGCAATTTGGTGGTGACACATGCTGCTGCAATTTGGTGGTGACACATGCTGCTGCATTTGGTGGGACACAGGCTGCATTTTATGTGACACAGGCTGCATGTAAGGAGGGACTCCGCTGGGGGAACCTGATGTAAGGAGGGACTCTGCTAGGGACACGTGATGGCATCTGGTGGCAGGCGACGTGGCTAGTGACATGCTCAGGGCTCCCACTGATTCTGCATTATGGTGAGTTGAATGATTTAATTTTATATTACAATGTAATAATAGAAATAATGCGCTTCAATCATCCTGACACCATAACAACCATGGTGCCGGGATGATTGAAGCGCTAACACAAGGTGTTTGGAGTATCTTTATCTGCTGATTGTTAAACTTTCTAGAATACACATATTTATATTGTTGTGTAGGATCTGGGCCTGTTGTCCCTCCATCCCTCTCTCCCTCTCCCTCCATCCCTCGTTCATCTCAGACACTAACCACACCACCTTAGAGCCACACCCACTATTTTGCTGAAACCACGCCAATTTTCACCAAGTGGGAGGGGTCAAAAAGGAAGGGCGGGCCTGGCGCCCCCCCCATCCTAAAACTTCACCAGCCACCACTGGTGACAGTGGATTGGAAAGTCTCGGTTTTATGTCTACCACTAATGTTATGGAGACAAACATTGCATTTCCTACAAGGGAAAAAAAACCTTTGCAATGTTGAAAAAATGAAATGTTTCTGGGTGGATAAATAACATTAGGAGCAATCTGTCCCTGAATGGATTGAGCTCCCCTGAAAACAACTCCCACCTGTTCGGGAATAACAGGTCCCAAAAATCTATCGTTTCGAAGGACACCCCAATGTTTTTTAAAAATGTTACGAATCTGTCTAGACTGGACTAAGTAAGTAGTGAAAAAAGACCACTTGGATTTATTGTCCATGGTCTTCTTGGGTTTAACCTCCAATAGGGATTTTCTATCAATAGAGGCGATCCGTTTAATCTCTGCATCCAATTCGGTAGAAATGTATGCTTTCTCAATGAATCTGTTTTTAAGGATCTGAGACTGAGCAAAAAAAATCGACTATTTGAGTGCAGTTCCGCCGCAGTCTAAGAAATTGGCTACGAGGAACCGACTTCAGCCACTGGGCCTGATGGCAATTGTCCACCTACATTCCGGTCGGTAGATTTGAAATAAGTCTTAAACTCAAATCGTCGATTTGTAACAGTAATGTCTAGATCTAAAAAATGTATGGAGGTATGGCTGGCCTCGTAGGTCAGACGTATGCCACGATCATTGGAGTTGAGGAACGTCTTGCGGAACTATGTCACTGGCGCTATCCAAAGTCACATGATCGGAGCCTGTGGGCGTGGTCATGTGTTCTTTGTTTACATCTGTGCGTGGCGCATCATCGTGCCATTTACATGCGGGATTCAGTGATCCCTGACTGGCGAGAGGGGTCAATCATGTTGATGTGCCTCCATTTTCGTGGGCTTTTCCATGCGGTGTTTGCTGCATTGGATGGGACGTGTTGCTGTGTGCACTCAATGAGAGATGGGGCTATTGGTTGAAAATCTTTTGTGTCACTTCCTTATTGGATGTCTAGGTTGTTTAGGACTTGGAATAACAGCTGACCTCCCCTCGTCCTATCCGCAGTCAGGTCATTCCCTGACTCCATGATTGATTCTGATTGGTTGTACAATTAATAGAATGTTTATATATATACATGCATTGTAGGAGAACAGTTTGATGCCCCTGTAGTCCAGTTGAACGAAACGCGTCGGGCAAGGCATACCCTACACTTTATTCTATCTTATGTGATCACGTTTTTATCATTTGTATATTGATTTGTTCCAATAAACCTACCTTTTTGATGTGCACGATTGGAGCACTCCATCTCTTTTTTATCCACACTCTCTTTATGGGACACGAGATTTTGATGCCACCTACCGGATGTGGGTCTCCTCTCGGATGGTGGATACCACTGTAGCTGTTCCAGCCAAGGTGAGATGTCCTTAGAGATCCGGCACCTCCATCAGCCATCCATTTGGATCTCTAAGCCTGTTTGATTCTGTGTCAACGGCATCCAAATCCACCAGTTCCGGTAAGATTATTTAATCTGTTTCCTACCTCAAGATTTCCATGTTTATGAATTATACATCAGAAGGCTTCTTCACTTACACTGGATTTCACTTTTTAGTACACTGTGAGACTTTGTCATTCACGTTATCTACACTGTGGGACTTTGTCATTCACGTTATCTATACTCACAACATGATGGGTTATTACCCATAAGTTATAGTACCACAGTCTTTTTAATATATGTTTTTTTATTATTATGTTTTTTCTCAGCACTACATTATTACACTATCCCATTTAAATATTTGTCATATTTTTGTTTAGCAGCTTTCTTTTTCTTTCCACTGGGTTAGCGCAGTTATATTACTGTTTTCATAAGATAATCTAATAGTAATAAAAGTCTGCAAGTAGCAACAGCATTTAATTGGCAAGTGATGGCAATTGTCAACAGTTCTCTGCAATCTTAACAGCCAATGTTAACAGTTAACTTTCATTTCTTCCTTCTTTGCTATTTTAAATGCAATAAACAGTATTTAGATGATAAGGAAGAGCCTTTTAATGCTCTTCACGCTTTTTAGTATGCAGTAGACAGTTCCTTTTTCAAATGGCACGGGTAAGTAGGTTATTTGCACGTTAAGAATAAGTTCCTACCGCCTTCCATTGGGTCTCTCTCTTCCCGAAAAGAACAAAATATTACAGCGCACACATGTGCTGTAATAACATTTACCTCCTGCAAGGCTTATTTAAAACACCTAGACATTTTCAAAAAGCATTATCAAAAAATATGGGGATTTGGTCACACCATATTGTTATATGGTTAAGCCCACTTACTGCGACAAAGTACCCCATGATTAGTGGGTCCTACACTATCCATAGATTGGGAGATCCTGCTTCTCTGAACCATGGGAGCAATACACTCCTCTATATGGGAGAACGTTTTGGGTGAGGAGCACCCCACTCCCTCATCAAGTGCCTCTCATTAGAGTCCACCTGTGTCATGGGTGGAGACCTCAAGTTCTCCCATATAGAGGAGTGTATGGCTCCCATGGTTCAGAGAAGCAGGATCTCCCAGTCTATGGATAGTGTAGTACCCACTAAGCATGGGGTACTTTGTCGCAGTAAGTGGGCTTAAGCACCATATAGCAATATGGTGTGACCAAATCCCCATATTTTTTGATAATGCTTTTTGAAAATGTCTAGGTGTTTTAAATAAGCCTTGCAGGAGGTAAATGTCATTTTGCATGTGTGCGCTGTAATATTTTGTTTTGTTGTATGGTCTTATGGTTGCACCATCTTTAATGCATCTCTTAGGGTGTGCCCCCCAAATATCTTGTTTCTCTTCCCGAACTGGACGCAGCCTTTTAGCCTCCCCCGCTTTCCCCAGGGGTCCGTGCCTGGGTCCCAGTCTGCACTACCTCCAAGCCAAAACAGGTCCTGGCTCCAGGTGCGTCGATAGCTTCATCTGTTCCATGCTCCAGTGGGGCCGTGAGAATCCTAAGCTCCCGTCAAGACAGCCAACGGGGGGGAAGCCAAATCCACCGCAACAGGCGTGTGCAGCCGGTACATGCCACAAGCACATGGACTGTGGGATGGATCCCAGGATCTCCGCAGCAGAAAGGAAACTGAGAGGGGGCAGTGGCAGCAGGTGATACACTAGGCCCGGGCTAGATGTCAGGATGCCGGGGTGCCAGAGTTAAAGCTGTGGGTGCTCGCGCTTCCCCCTCCAGCGCTGCGGCTCAAATCCTCTCACACAGCTCACTCCCACCTCCAGCATTGGCGGGAACCTTCGGGCGGGTACGAGGTCCTGGAGCCCAGCGCGAGCATGAGCCACCACATGTCAGGGCTCCACCCTCCCCCCGCAGCTTTTAGTTTATGACTGCCTATCTCATTTCTTCAGGTGCTAAAATGGCAGGGCATTCCAACCCCCTCCACCCCCCAAATTACCCCATTTTGGAAAGTAGACACCCCAAGGAAATTCCTCAGAGGAATGTAACCCCATTGAATATTTAATTTTTTTGTCACAAGTGATTGAAAAAAATTACAAAAAAAAAAATTACACAAAGTTGTCACTAGATGATATATTGCTCAAACAAGCCATGGGCATATGTGGAATTGCACACCAAAATACATTCTGCTGCTTCTCCTGAGTACGGGGATACCACATGTGTGGGACTTTTTGGGAGCCTACCTGCGTACGGGGCCCCGAAAACCAATCACTGCCTTTAGGATTTCTAAGGGCGTAAATTTTTTATTTCACTCCTTACTGCCTATCACAGTTTCGAAGGCCATAAAATGCCAAGATAGCACAAACCCCCCCCCCCCAAATGACCCCATTTTGGAAAGTAGACACTGCAAGCTACTTGCTGTGAGGCATGTTGAGTCCATGGTATATTTTATATTTTGCCACAAGTTGCGGGAAAATTACAATCTTTTTTTTTATTTTTGCACAAAGTTGTCAGTAAATTATATATTGCTCACACAGGCCATGGGCATATGTGGAATTACACACCAAAATACATTTTGCAGCTTCTCCTGAGTATGGGGATACCACATGTGTGGGACTTTTTGGGAGCCTAACTGCATACAGGAACCCGAAAACCAATCACCGCCTTCAGGCTTTCTAAGGGCGTACATTTTTGATTTCACTCCTGACTGCCTATCACAGTTTCGGAGGCCATGAAATGTCAAGATAGCACAACCCCCCCCCCAAATGACCCCATTTTGGAAAGTAGACACCCCAAGCTATTTGCTGAGAGGTATGGTGAGTATTTTGCAGATCTCGCTTTTTGTCACAAAGATTTGAAAATTGAAAAAAGGAAAAAAAAAATTTTCTATTCTTTATTCATTTTCAAAAACAAATGAGAGCTGCAAAATACTCACCATGCCTCTTAGCAAATACCTTGGGGTGTTTACTTTCCAAAACTGGGTCATTTGGGGGGGGGGTTGTGCTATCTGGGCATTTCAGAGCCTCCGTAACTGTGATAGGTAGTGAGGAGTAAAATCACAATTTTACACCTTTAGAAAGCCTGAAGGCGGTTCTTGGATTTTGGGGTCCTGTACGCGGCTAGGCTCCCAAAAAGTCTCATACAGTACATGTGGTATCCCCATACTCAGGAGAAGCAGCAGAATGTATTTTGGGGTGTAATTCCACATATAACCATGGCATGTTTAAACAATATATCATTTAGTGACAACCTTGTGTAAAAAAAGAAATAAAAAATCTTTTTTTAATTTTCCCGAAACTTGTGTCAAAATATAAAATATTCCATGGACTCAATATGCCGCTCAGCAAATAGCTTGAAGTGTCTACTTTCCAAAATGAGGTAATTTGTGGGGGTTTTGTGCTATCTTGACATTTCATGGCCTCCGAAACTGGAAAAGGTAGTGAGGAAGTGAAATCACCATTTTACGCCCGTAGAAAGCCTGAAGGCAGTGATTGGTTTTCGGAGTCCTGTACACGGTTAGGCTCCCAAAAAGTCTCACACATGTGGTGTCCCCGTACTCAGGAGAAGCAACAGAATGTATTTTGGGGTGTAATTCCACATATAACCATGGCATGTTTGAGCAATATATCATTTAGTGACAACTTTGTGCAAAAAAGTTTGTCAATTTCCCAAAACTTGTAGTAAAATATAAAATATTCCATGGACTCAACATGCCTATCAGCAAATAGCTTGGGGTGTCTACTTTCCAAAAAGGGGTCCTTTGGGGGGGGGGGGGGTTGAACTGTCCTGGCATTTTATGCACAACATTAGAAGCTTATGTCACACATCACACACTCTTCTAACCACTTGAAGACAAAGCCCTTTCTGACACTTTTTGTTTACATGAAAAATATTTTTTTTTTTGCTAGAAAATTGCTTTGAACCCCCAAAAAAGTATATATTTTTTTAAAGCAAAGGTCCTACAGATTAAAATGGTGAGTGTTGCAATTTTTTTTCACACAGTATTGCGTATCGATTTTTCAAACGCAATTTTTTTTGGAAATCACCTCCTACAGTGCTCGAGTCACAGCTTTACATATCGTGGGAGCAAACGCTGTTGCTCTCAGAATAAAAAAACCCGTGCTGATGCTGAATGGTGTACCTGCTAAGCAAATGATGGTTAACAATAAAACAAAGTAACATTACAGTATAACAGTAAGACATACCATACCTACAAAGCAAATACAATAAAACATAGTAAAAATAAAACACTACGGTTCTAAAATACAGTAACAATAGAGAGAGAACAATAGATATAGAGCAATGCAGAGCGAACAATAGAGCGGACAATAGAGAGCGAACATAAGAAAAAGAACAATATAGAGAGAAGAAAAAAAAACACAAATATTTTTGGCTATTTTAATTTTTTTTGTGTGTTTTTTTTTTGCACTTTTATATAAACTATAAGCTGTAAACCATTAGGGTCTCTCAAAATGTGATGGCCATCTCATCTTTCAAGACCCTGTGTAAGTGTGCCCTAGGACTGTTCAATGCTGTACCCTACACTAATACTCCACTAATGTGTGGTAGAGTTCGAAACATTCACCAATGCAAAGACCAGGTTGGTAAGGACAGGAGGGACAATAAAAGCAGGTGTCACACCTATATCCACGTTTTCTGCAGATAAGACATCTTCTTTGGGAATTTCTTTGGGTAGGGCTACCAGAGAGGACATGCGGAAAATGCCTCTCATGCAGCTGGCTCACTGCATTTGGATTGGGAAGTTGGGCCACAGCACCATCTGGAAACATAAGGGCTGTGATGATCTCTTCCTGGAATTTAAGGAAGGATCCAGTTCGTCCTGAAGCTTTGTATAGCACATAAGCATTCAGCAGAGCCAATTGGAATAAATATACAGACACTTTTTTATACCAGCATCTGGCCTTACAGGCAATTAGGTATGGCGCCAACAACTGGTCATTGTGGTCCACCCCTCCCATGTTAAGGTTGTATTCATGGACACAGGGGGGTTTCTCCAGCACATCAGTCGCCGTTTGAATTTGGACCATCAAGTCGGCTGTCTCTCCCCCAGCCTAAGATGGGAATCTACAAGACGCTGGGGTAAGCCCCACCGATTAGATTGCACGGTGCCACATGCGCCAATTCCATGATCAAACAAGTGACTAAAAAGTGGCAACGCTTGTGTAATAATTGTCTACGTACAAGTGGTACCCCTTTCTGAATAAGGGTGACACCAAGTCCCACACAATCTTACCAGCGCTCTCTATGTAGTCTGGGCAGCTCTACGTAACTATCTTTTCCCTCAAAAAACTATATGTATAGCCTGTTGCATTGTCACAGAGCTTATACATCTTGACCTCATATTTGGCACGCTTGCTGGGAAGATACTGTTTGAATGACAAGCGGCCAGAAAACTTAATCAGGGACTCATTAATACAGACAACTTGATGGGGAGTAAACAAGGCTGCAAACTGCAGGTTGAAGTGGTTTACGAGGGGCCGAATTTTGTAGAGCCGATCGTATTCAGGGTCACCCCGAGGACGACAGAGTTCATTGTCTTTGAAATGCATGAACCGCAAGACCTGCTCGTATCGTGCCCTGGTGATGGAGGCAGACCAACACGGGCATATGGTGAATTGGGTCAGTGCACCAATATTTACCGCAACTCACATTTTTACTTATGCCCATGAGGAGGGATAGGCCCAGGAAGGTCTTAAATTCAGAGACCGTAATAGGTCTCCAATCTATGGTAAGGGTCAACTGGGGATTAGCGGCGATGAATTGACCAGCAAACAAATTGCTTTGGTCCACAATAGATCTATAGAGATCTTCTGTGAAAAACAGCGAATAAAAATCAAGTGACGTAAAATTAACTGTTTCTACCTGAATAATGGGTTTGTCAATGAATGGGGGAAGTACAGTGCTGCAGAAGTGGTGGGCTCCCAATTCGGATTGGCAAATGCAGCAGGAAGGGAACTATGGGCTCGATGGGCCTGTGTTTGTCTTCTTGATGGCTGCGGGACTCTACTTGTGCTAGCCACCTCACCAGCTTGAACTGCACTTATGGGACGCGCCACGTCACCAAGTGTTACTGCAGTGCTGGATGTACGACCAGGATGTACTAGGCCGCTGGTGCTTGCCAGTTCACCAGAAAGATGAGCGGCACTAGTACTGGCTCTCTGCTCCATACGAGAGCCCTGTGGTTCTTTCACCTCAACAACAGCAGAAGAATGGGGGCGGGTACACGTGACCTTGGCAGGGACCACAACTCCGTCGTCAGAGCTATCTGTCAGGGTGCCGCTGCTGTCTACAGGTTCGTATTCTGAGCCTGAATCTGACAGCTGGGTTCCTCTTCACTCTCATCTGCCATGCTCAGAAACGTGTAGGCCTCTTCACTAGTGTACCTTTGATTGGACATTTTGGCCTCTAAATTTACTGGTACAACTAGTGAGACTCACAGGAAAAAAGAGCACCTGACTGTCAGCGACTGCTTCAAACGCTACCAAAAAAACTGTTATGCCACGTACACACGACCGGTTTTGTCGTAGGAATAAACTCCGAAGGTTTCTCCGACGGAACTCCAATGGAATTCCATTCAAGCGGTCTTGCCTACACACAGTCAAACCAAAGTCCGACCTAAGTCCGACTGAAGTCCAACTGTCCAGAACGCGGTGACGTACAGCACGTACGACGGGACTAGAAAAAGGAAGTTCAATATCCAGTAGCCAATAGCTTCCGTCTCGTACTTGCTTTAGAGCATGCGTCGTTTTTGGTCCGTCGGAACAGCATACAGATGAGCAGTTTTCCCAATAGAAATTGGTTCCGTCGGAAATATTTAGAACATGTGCCATTTCTTGGTCCATTAGGATTTTCGAAAAGAAAAGTCCGATGAGGCACACACACGATCGGAATAGACGATGAAAAGCTTCCGTCTGACTTTTTCTATCGGGCATTCCGCTCGTGTGTACGTGGCTTTAGCATTCGCAGGGATCAGGCCTTGGATTTTGCGAATGCTGCAGTTATGTGTTTAGTGTTTTGGAAGTGACAGTGATCCATTGATACTGCACTTGGGTGGGCTGGGCTGGGCAGAGGGGCTAAATGTGGGTGCTAGCAGGTTTCTGGACTGACCCCGCTAACGCTGTGTTTTAGGGAACCCTAAACTGCTGGGGACGCTAATATAGTTCTGATCAGATCAAAGATATTGATCCGTTCAGACACTATACTACTAAGGGAGGTGTATGGTGCATGCGTGGGTGCTGGCGCTACTGGCACTAATCTGACGCTGCCTGGGGGGACGCAGACCCTAACTGATGCTAAAACCCAACTGATATCACCCGCTGGGTGATCAGGGGGTTAAACCTCTAATTAGGTAATATAGGTACCCTGAGGCTATAAAAAAATTACTAACCAGCATCACCCGTGACACTAATACGGTGATCACTGGTGACAGGCGGTGATCAAAGAGTTAAACCTTGTTTGGGGGGGCCCTAGACCTATCTGGGCCAACTACTAAGTACCCTAACACTGATTAGTGTCACAAATGACACCAGTACAGTGGTAAAAAAAAAATATGAACACTGCACTGGGTGACACAGTGACAGGAAGTGAAGGGGTTAACTGGGGGGGGGGGGGGCATGGGGGGGTGTAATGTGTGCCTATGTGTACTGTGTCAGTGTAATATTGGTGCAACTCACATTTTGATGTCCTCTCTCCTCTCTCTGGAAAGGAAAAAAATTCCAGAGAGGGAGATGATATCACTTCCCCTGCCTGTGTTTACACTCACAGCCAGGGAAAGCATTTAATTTGTAATTTCTAATTTCTAATCCAATCATTGAGGCCGCCTAGGGGGCATGCGCCTGACGTAAGGTTGTTAGTAAAATAGCTCTGAGCCGCCGTCTCTCCCGATGGCATCTCTCCCGCTGTCCCCGCCTTTTTCCGCTGCCGTTTTCTCCCTGAGCTGTCATCTCCCAGTGTCGTCTTCTTCCTCCTCCTCCTCGCATTGTCGCCGTTGTCTTCTTCTTCTTCCTTGCCGTCGCCACTAAATTTTTTTAAATAAAGCTGGTCTTGTTGCGTAGCTGTCTTCCTCCATTGTTATGTTTCCCGCTCTCTGGCGCCACTTATATAGCCATGGGGCCACCCAATAACGTCGCCCGGAGAGCCTTCCCCTTGTGACATGCGACGTTACATGTCATAAGGGGCGGGCTCTCCAGAGCAATGTCATTGGATGGCCACGCCCCATGCCTATATAAGAGGCGCGTACAACGGGGAACATAACAATGGAGGAAGACAGCTTCTGGAAAAGACCACCTTTTTTTTGTTTTTTAGCGGGTAACCGGCGACGGCGAGGAAGGAGAAGAAGAAGAAGATGGCGATGACATGAGGAGGAGGAGGAGGAAGACAACGACACCGGGAGATGACAGCTCAGGGAGAAAACGGTGGGAAAAAAAGAGGGCACCGGGAGAGATGACATCAGGGAGCTATTATACTAATAAAGGAATTGTCAAAAACTGTCTCTTGTTTTTTTAACCACTTCCATACCGGGCATTTTCACCCCCTTCCTGCCCAGGCCAATTTTCAGCTTTCAGCGCTGTCACACTTTGAATGAGAATTGTGTGGTCATGCGATGTTGTACCCAAATTAATTTTGATCATTTTTTTTCCCTACAAATAGAACTTTTTTTTGGTGGTATTTGATCACCTCTGCGGTTTTTATTTTTTGCGCTATAAACAAAAAATTTTGAAATAAATTATAATAATAATAAATATCCCAATTTTTTTTAAAAAAAACAATTTTTTTCCTCGTTTTAGGCTGATACGTATTCTTCTACATATTTTTGGTAAAAAAAATCACAATAAGCGTATATTGATTGGATTGTGTAAAAGTTATAGCGTCTACAAAATAGGGAATACAATTATAGCATTTTTATTATTATTTTTTTTTTTACTAGTAATGGCAGCGATCTGCGATTTTTATCGTGACTGCGATATTGCGGCGGACATATCGGACACTTTTGACACTATTTTGGGACCAGGGACATTTATACAGCGATCAGTGCTATAAAAATGCATTGATTACTGTATAAATGTCACTGGCAGGGAAGGGGTTAACACTAGGGGGTGATCAAAGGGTTAACTGTGTGTCCTTGGGAGTGATTCTAACTGTAGGGGGAGGGGACTCACAAGGGGAGGAGACCGATCGGTGTTCCTCTGTAATAGAAACACACGGATCGGTCTCCTCTCACCTGACAGGACGTGGATCTGTGTGTTTACACACACAGATCCACGTTCCTGCTCTGTGACGAGCAATCATTGGTGCCCGGAGGACATCGCGGCCGCCGGGCACGCGCATCGGGTCCCAAGTGATGCGGTGGGCGCTTGCGCCACCGGTGGCGCGCGCTCTCCACAATGCAGGGCATCCCAGGATGTCATATGACACCCGCCCGGAGGGACGAAGGGTTCCTGCGGGCGTCATATGACTATAGAGCGGTAAGGAAGTGGTTAAACTTTTCACTGCTTTTTTGGTGAATGGTTAGGGGTACGATGTACCCGATACCCATTCACATAGGGTCGGGGGCCGGGATCTGGTGGTCCCCTTGTTAAAGGAGGCTTCCAGATTCTGATAAGCCCCCCTCCCACAGACCCCCACAACCACTGGGCAAGGGTTGTTGGAAACAGGCCGTTGTCCTATCAACATGGGGGCAAGGTGCTTTGGGGTGAGAACCCCCCACCCCGAAGCACCCGTACCCCCCCACGGCAAAATTTAAAATTTGCAACGGACAGATCGAACACTTTTGATAACATATTTGGGACCATTAACATTTATACAGCGATCGGCGCTATAAATATGCACTGATTACTGTGTAAATGTCACTGGGAGGGCAGGGGTTAACACTAGGGGGCGATCAAGGGGTTAAATGTGTTCCCTAGGTGTGTTCTAACTGTATGGGGATAGGACTGACTGGGGGAGGAGATATATCATTGTTCCTACTTAGTAGGAACAAACAATATGTCTCCTCTCCCCGACAGAACAGGGATTTGTGTGTTTATACACACAAATCTCCGCACTGGCTCTCATGCACACGGTTGCGCGTGGCCGGGGGCGATTGCGCCCTCTGACCACTCGCATCACGTCCCCCGCCATGCAGTGGGCGCGTGCCTTTGGCGTCTCCTCCCCTCCCTCTCCTGACTTTCCTGGCAGGCATGCTCGGATAAGGGTCTGGTATGGATTTGGGGGGGGACCCTATGCAGTTTTTTTAAAAAATTTTGGCGTGGGGGGGGGTCCCCTCCGAATCCATACTAGACCCAAAGGGCCTGGTATGAGGCTGTGGGGGAACCCTATTTTGTAGACGCTATAACTTTTGCGCAAACCGATCAATACATATCGGCCTAAACTGATGAGAAAAATTTGGGTTTTTTACATTTTTTTTGGGGGGGGGGGGGATATTTATTATAGCAAAAAGTAAAAAATATTGCTTTTTTTTTTTTTTTTAAATTGTCGCTCTTTTTTTGTTTATCGCGCAAAAAATTAAAACCGCAGAGGTGATCAAATACCACCAAAAGAAAGCTCTATATGTGGGGGAAAAAAAGAATGTCAATTTGGTTTGGGTACAACGTCGCATTGGCCTAAATTTATGAAGAAATTAAATTTTTTCTGTTTTTATGATTGCATATGTTTTATCGCGGAAAGTAAAAAAATCTGTTTATTTTTTTTCAAAATTGCCAGTCTTTTTTTTTTTTATTTATAGCGCAAAAAATAAAAAACGCAGAGGTAATCAAATACCACCAAAAGAAAGCTCTATTTCATACATTTTCTTCGGGTACAACGTCGCAAGACAGCGCACTTCTTAGTTAACAGCTTGCCAACCAGCCGCCATCATTATACTGTGGCAGGTTGGCACGGCTGCGCAAATCGCGGTAGGTGTACGTCGGCTGCTTTGACAGCAAAAGGAAGGCGCGTGCGTTGCCGGAGCCGATGCGCGTGTCCGCCGGCCACGATGTCCACCAGGCCACCCGTGATCGCTCCGCAGAGAGCCAGAACAGGAATGTGTTAATGTAAACAGACAGATCTCCATTCTGTCAGGGGAGGAGAGACAAATCTGCTGTCCCTAGTGATCAGGAACAGCGATCTCTCTCCTCCTCTGGTCAGTCCCCTCCCCCCACAGTGAAACACCTCCCTAGGGGACATTTAACGCCTTGATCGCCCCCTAGTGTTGACCCCTTCCCTGCCAGTGACATTTACACAGTAATCAGAGCATATTTATAGCACTGATCTCTGTATAAATGTTAATGGTCCCAAAAATGTGTGAAAAGTGTTTCATCTGTCCATTGCAATTTTTAAATGTTGGCGTGGGGGGGGGGGGTACGGGTAATCAGTGGCTATTTTTAGCTCTAATCGCTGTATAAATGTCACTGGTCCCAAAAAAAATGTCAAAAATGTCCGATCTGTCCACCGCAATGTAGCAGTCCTGCTAAAAATCACAGCTCACTGCCATTACTAGTAAAAAAAAAAAAAAATAATAATAATAAAAATGCCATAAATCTATCCCCTATTTTGTAGACGCTATAACTTTTGCGCAAACCAATCAATATACCTTTACCAAAAATATGTAGACGAATACATATCGGCCTAAACTGGCCAATATGTATTCTGCTACATATTTGTGGTTAAAAAAAAAAGAAAAGAAAAAAGAAAATCACAATAAGTATATATTGATTGATTTGCGTAAAAGTTATAGCGTCTACAAACTATGGGATATTTTTTTTTTCTTCTTTTTTTTCATTTTTATTTATTTATTTATATTTTTACTAGTAATGGTGGCAATTAGCCACTTATAGCGGGACTGCGTTATTGCAGCAGTTCCTAGTGATCAGGAACAGCGATCTCTCTGTACTCCCTGTCAGTCCCCTCCCCCCACAGTTAGAAACACCTCCCTAGGGAACACTTAACCCCTTAATAGCCCCCTAGTGTTAACCACTTCACTGCCAGTGATATTTATACAGTAATCAGTGGCTATTTTTAGCTCTGATCGCTGTATAAATGTCACCGGTCCCAAAAGAAATGTCAAAAATGTCCGATGTGTCCGCCGCAATGTCGCAGTCCCGTTAAAAATCGCAGATCGCCGCCATTACTAGTAAAAAAAATAATAATAAAAATGTCATAAAACTATCCCCTATTTTGTAGACGCTATAACTTTTGCGCAAACCGATCAATATACGCGTCTTACCAAAAACATGTAGCATAATACATATCGGCCTAAACTGATGAAAAAAATAGTTTTTTTTTTACATTTTTGGGGGGGATATTTATTATAGCAAAAATGCCTCCGAAAGAAAGCTCTATTTATGGGGGTAAAAAAAAGAACATAAATTTTGTTTGGGTACAACATCGCACGACCGCGTAATTCTCAGTAAAAGCGACGCAGTGCCGTATCGCAAAAAATGGCCCGGTCATTAAGGGGGAAAATTCTTCTGGGGCTGAAGTGGTTAAAGCGATGCAAAAATGGCCTGGTCATGAGTGGGGGTGGGTAAATTATTCCGGAAGTCAAGTGGTTAATTCATCCACTCATACATATGCTGCAAGTCGGAAACACTCAAATGTAAAAGCTAGGAGCGCCCTTTATAGAGGAGCCTTGGCTCGGCAGTGCATCTTCCACATATGTTTGCAAATGTGTGCAACGAAACCCTCTGTTTTTAACGTAAATTGTTAGAGTATTTTTTTAATTTTTTTTGCATTTTTCTTTTCATTTTTTTTTTTTGCATTAATTTTTTTGCATTTTTTTTTTTTTTTTTGCATTTATTTTTTTACATTTTTTTTTTTTTTTTGCATTTTTTTTTTTGCATTTTTTTTGCATCTTTTGTTTGTGATATGCAAAGCCCTGTGCTCCTTACTTCAAAGGGTAGTTTTAAATTGGTCTCTAGTGTCTACCACAACCTGAAATATCTTATTTCAACCGACTGATCCTTTAACACTGAAACCTGATATTTCAAAAACTCCATCAAGAAATAAGTTCTATTGGACTGGAAGATTTATATCATGAAATTTAGACTTATCCCCATAAAGCAGGCGCTCATATCCTCATATTCTTCACAGGAGTGTTACCAGTCTATAATAACAAACATATCTAGGACACCTTTGTAGGACAAGACCTTTTCCTTGTTGTGATACATCAGAGAATTCAGTAAAGAAAAAAAAAAATGCCTTCAGCATTCCCAGGGGAAAGCCAGAGCAATAAAGTTTTAGTGCCGTAAATAATGCAATGCATTACCATACCTCCCAACATTCTGAGATGGGAATGAGGGACACCTACTAGCAAACGTATGTAGGCAGAGGACACACCCCCTGCCACACCCCCTTTAAAGGAGACTTAACTGTAAAAAAAATGGTTAAATAAATCCACAAGGGCTTTTTTTTTACCTCTACTATTCCTTTATATTGGCTATTAAATTTTACAAATGCAGCAGTTTAGAAATTGGATAAAAAGTTTAGCACTGGGAAAGCCTTTTTGAAAGATAAAAAGTGCATTTTATATACAACTATAAAGATCAGACCAAAATAAGGGACAAATGGAGGGGGAAAGAGGGACAGAGGGACATTGCTCCAAATCAGGGACAGTTGGGAGCTATGCATTAATGTTCAGTTAGCAAGAGCTACTGTATGTACACAAAGCTCCCAACTGTCCCTGATTTGGATCAATGTCCCTCTGTCCCTCTTTCCTCCTCATTTGTCCCTCATTTTGGTCTGATCTATATAGAGTTGTATAAAAAATGCACTTTCTATCTTTCAAAAAGTGTTTCCCAGTGCTAAACCTTTCATCCAATTTCTAAATTGCTGCATTTGTACATTTTACAAGTCAATATTGTAAGGATGTTAGAGTGCTGATTTAAGATATGTTATACAAGAAGAAATGTATTTTGCTTTCTTATGCAGAAAATTAGAAGTACAAAGATGATTTGCGAGCTATGCAGGCCCGGATTTACTCCCTTTGCCGCCCCAAGGCCGGGTCCTTCAATGCCGTCCCCCCCCCCCCCCCCCCCACACACACACACACACACACACACACACACATAAACACACACCACGTCCTTTATCGATGACTTCTACAATAGATCAATTAAAAACATATCTCCACACACGAGAACACTGAAAATAACTGGCTTTAATTGTACAGACTAAAAATACTTCAGGGTAAGCGCGCGAGGGGTAAGGATTTTTAGCAGGCAATTTTTCAAGGCAATGGCTGGTGTTAGTGCTTCAATCATCCCCGGCACCATGGTTGGTATGGTGTCAGGATGATTGAAACACATTATTTCTATCATTACATTGTAATATAAACTGAAATAGTTCAACTCACCATAATGCAGAATCATTGGGAGCCCTGAGCGTGTCACCTGCCACCATCTCTTGTCACTTGCCACTATGCCTGCCACCAGATGGGGATGTCACTTGCCACGCTGCCTGCCACCAGATGGGGATGTCACTTGCCACTATGCCTGCCACCAGATGGGGATGTCACTTGCCACCATGCCTGCCACCAGATGGGGATGTCCCTTGCCACGCTGCCTGCCACCAGATGGGGATGTCACTTGCCACGCTGCCTGCCACCAGATGGGGATGTCACTTGCCACCATGCCTGCCACCAGATGGGGATGTCATTTGCCACGCTGCCTACCACCAGATGGGGATGTCACTTGCCACGCTGCCTGCCACCAGATGGGGATGTCACTTGCCACCATGCCTGCCACCAGATGGGGATGTCACTTGCCACCAGATGGGGATGTCCCTTGCCACCAGATGGGGATGTCACTTGCCACCATGCCTGCCACCAGATGGGGATGTCACTTGCCACCAGATGGGGATGTCCCTTGCCACCAGATGGGGATGTCACTTGCCACTAGATGGGGATGTCCCTTGCCACCAGATCGGGATGTCACTTGCCACCAGATCGGGATGTCCCTTGCCAATGTTGCCATGCTGCCTGCCATCAGAAGGAGGAGGGCGGAACAGCGGTGCGGGCAATGAGAGATGTCATCTCTCTCCCACGCCGCGGCACCGCTGACACTACTTGCTACTCAATTTTTTTTTAAATGGCGCCGGGCGGCGCAATCACGCTACTGCGCATGCGCCGCCCGGCCGAGCGCTTACGAGCTTTCCCGAGCCCGGCCGGCTTCGGAACGGCGCATGCGCAGTTGCGTGGTCGGCTCGCGGCCATCTTTTCTATGGGCACCGGTGCCCATAATAGACTTTAATGGGCAGCACGAAAGGGGGGGGGGCGGCCGCGAAGTCGCTGCAGGAGCGGCGCCGCCCCTACACCACTGCCGCCCCGTGGCCTGGCCTTGGTGGCCTTGTGGCTAATCCAGCCCTGGAGCTATGTACTTGAACAGGATGTACGTGTGGTTAGCCTGACATTTTAATATAGACAATAAATAACAAAGTTATAACATGTTAGTTGGGTGTCTGGAACATTGGCAGATTGCCTAGCATACGTGGTCACATATATATATAAACTTATATTTAGCTATAGCCTGAGGGATATCTCTAGGCAGAATATGCAATTTATGACGTTTTATGCTTATTTTTTCATTCTTCCTAATGGGAAGATACTTAATGTCTGCTTTAAGAAACAATATAAGATTTGACCAAGAAGGTGGATTGACAGCAAAGTCTCCACTATGTGACTTGACTAATCCTAAATATCAAGACTTCAGGGGACATTACATGCTTCTACCTGGACCGCTAGAAAATCACCCAATTTGGGCTAAGGACAAAACCTCTGTAGAACATCTTAATTGTACACTTTACTCTCCTAATTTCAAACCCAACAAAATATCACACTTCCAAAAACAATATCCCCTTACAAAAGAAAAACTGCAGGGCATTTCACCATTGATTGAAGAATACAAAAAGGAAGGCATACTAAAGGAAATAGTTAGTCCATGGAACACATATTTTTTTTTTTTTTTTAGTGTACCGGTTGGGGAGGACGCACAAAGGATCTTTGGTTTTGTTTGGGGCCGGGTCAATTGGACACGGCTCCCACAAGAATTTGTTGACAACCCAGCAGCCTTCTCTATGGTATTGAAATGATCCCCTGATGACTGGACACCTCCTCAGGGTTCCATATTGCTTCAATATGTAGATGACCTACTGCTGTGTAGTGAGAGCCAGGGACGCTGTGAGTCCAACTCTGAGCATCGCCTCGCCTCAGAAGGTCATTTGGTGTCTTGCAAATCCAGTGATGCAGGTCGCAGGTTGAGTATTTGGGGTGTATAATCAAACAAGGGGAACGTTTGGTGTCACCGGCTCGGGTCAAAGTACTTACATGCCTCAGTCCCCCCCGCTTCTCTCCTTCCTCGGCTCGATTGTCTACTGCAGACAATGGATACCTGATTGCTCACACTGGGATTCGATCCTTAGAGCAGCTACGTTGTTGGGCTCTCCAAAAATGATTAATTGGACTGAGGAAATGCTACAAGCATTTACCACCCGCACTGCGTCCCTCTCAAGGGCACCTGCATTGGGTCTTACCCGTGCAGGTTCAGGGGATGCCCTCTTGCCTTCAAGCTCTCGGGGCTTGTGCAATGGCTGTAAAGGAGGCATCCAAATTTACATTGGGAGGGCAGACAACATTATACACAACACATTCGGTAGTTCACCTTATGCAGAACATGAGTACTCAGCATATGACAGCACAACATACAAGTGGCTATGAAGTTATACTCTTTAACACACAGAACCTTGAAATCAAATCATGCTCAGAGACAACACCACAAGTCAGGTTTCTACACTCTCTCTTGCATCTTTCAGAAATGGATCCTATTCCTCAACATGACTGTAATCAACAGCTTTTAGAATCTACTTCACCACGTTCTGATTTAAAAGACACAACCCCAACCATGATTACCTACATGTACTAGCTGTACACGTCCTGACGATCACACATACAAGACTGGTTACTCAGTTGTCAGACTCCCAGACAATATCTTAGAAAGTAAACCACTGCGAGTAACTTCAGCGCAAATCCTCTTTGAAGGACAGGATGTGAATGTTTACACAGGTAGCATGTGGGCGCTTTATTGAAATGCTCCTTCTTCCTCACCACACGAATGTAATTAAGGTTCACGGGCACTCATATGACAAAACAGAAATAGCAAAAGGGAATGCACTCGCTGATAGGTTGATTTGTTAGGTATTCAATGGAAACTACACATCCCTTATCATCCCCAAAGTGCAGGAGGAGTAGTAGAAAGGATGAACAGAAATATAAAAGATAAACTAAAGAAAGCGACAGGAGGAACTTTGAGAAACTGGTTAGCTTTTCTTCCCGCAATACTTTTCCAAATCCGTACCTCACCCCATTCTAGAAACGGCTTATCCCCTTATGAGATATTAATGGGAAAACCAACACAGAGGAAATACATAGAAATAGGAGAGGAACCTAATCTATATTCTTTACAGGAAGAGTATGTGAAAAACCTGGTAAGTAGCTTTACAGAAAATTATGACAAGGTAGCTGTCACCTTTACTCCTCTCTCCACAGAACCAACACATCCTTTTATACCTCGGAGACGGGGTGTTGGTCAAACAACTAGCAGCAAGAAGACACACGGGCCCGATCTTCCAAGGATCTTTTGAAGTATTGAAAGTTGCAAGAACAGCAGTCCTGATTGACCAGAGCCCACAATGGATCCACAAATCAAGGATAAAGAAAGCCCCTGATCACTGAAAACTATACATGACCACAGATGAAACAATGGAACTCTAATTCTCTCAATAACAGGAACCCCCTACAGACTCTGGTTCTCCCCCTGTTCCCCAAATGGGTGAAGTGACTTGCCAGATTCTTTTTCCCCCTTTCCCCCCCTAAAAGAAACTTGTCAATCTGCCTATCAGCTTTTTTAATGATAATATAATATGTTCTTTTGTTTCTATGCTTTACACAAAGCAGAGATGGTATAATGAATAATATTGGTGATCAATACAGACTTTTCGTCTGTTGTGATCAAAGGAGGGATTGTAAGGATGTTAGAGTGCTGCTTTAAGATATGTTATACAAGAAGAAATGTATTTTGCTTTCTTATGCAGAAAATTAGAAGTGCAAAGATGATTTGCGAGCTATGTACTTGAACAGGATGTACGTGTGGTTAGCCTGACATTTTGATATAGACAATGAATAACAAAGTTATAACATGTTAGAAGTTGGGTGTCTGGAACATTGGCAGATTGCCTAGCATACGTGGTCACATATATATATATATAAACTTATATTTAGATATAGCCTGAGGGATATCTATAGGCAGAATATGCAATTTATGACGTTTTATGCTTATTTTTTCATAAAGTCTATGTCTTTTTCAATCTCATTGGCTGATAATAAGAGGGAGGTTTTTCTCTCTCTCTGTAAGTGTATAAGATATATGCAAACCCAGTAAACCATTGTAATTTCGATTCACCATCCCATGTGTGTGTCTGGATTACCCGATCGATCAGAAAGTTCTATCCATACACCCATAGGTCCAACCCGGGTTCAAAGGAGAAATAGGGGCGGCTTAACAGTGACATAAAAAAATATGAACTACCAGTAATTTATTCTCTAGGGTGTCTGCTTTCCGTAAATATATACTTTTTAGGGGTTTTACATAATCTTCAGGGCTTAAATGATTTTTCAACATGTGTACAAAAAACGCAAAAAATGGCTCTGGCAGCGAAAAGGTTAAGGAGACTAAATAGAAACGCATTTTATTTCAAAATACAAATGACAAGGTTTCTTTAAGTGATTTCATAGGCAGATCAAAGGTCACACCTTCACACCATCTAAATATTAATGAAATTTCCTTTCTACGCAACTTTGTACTTTGGCGTTTATGATTGATTTGTCGCTTGTACTTTGTACATGTGTGTACCTGTATGTGTTTTGGTTTGTACTGTGTATATTTTCAATAAAACGCTACTGACAAAAAAATGAAAGAAAGAAAAATTAAATAAAATTAAAAAATACATTGTTACAGTGTATTTGCAGACTATGTGCAAGTGTCATTTTACATAGAAGGAGCTGCATTTTTACACAGTTCCAGCCATATAATTCAAAGTAATTACTGGCTGTCATTTTGACAGCTGGTAATTACCAGTGAGAGCATCAAGTGCGTTCTAAATACTTTGTTGAATTTTTTATGGACATCCCTATATTTAAAATTCTCAAGTGTTTTTTTTATACCATAGGACAGCACATGAAATGCAAGCCTAATTGTTGGCCTCCATATAAATTCAGAAGCAAAAATGTATCAGTTTGTCATGAACTTTTTAAAAGCCATCTGATCATTTATCTAGTTTGCCCACCTCTGGATTACTGTCTTGCTTTGTACACTGGTCCAAATCATTTGGCGGAGGGGTTATTATGGTGTGGGGTTGTTTTTCATGGGTTGGGCTTGGCCCTTAGTTCCAGTGAAGGGAACATTTAAGCCGTCAGCATACCAAGACATTTTGGACAATTTCATGCTCCCAACTTTGTGGGAACAGTTTGGGGATGGCCCCTTCCTGTTCCAACATGACTGCACACCAGTGCACAAAGAAAGGTCCAAGAAGACCTGGATGAGCGAGTTTGGGGTGGAGGAACTTGACTGGCCTGCACAGAGTCCTGACCTCAACCCAATAGAACACCTTTGGGACGAATTAGAGTGAAGATTGTGAGCCAGGCCTTCTCATCCAACATCAGTGCCTGACCGCACAAATGTGCTTCTGGAAGAATGATCAAACATTCCCATACACACACTCCTAAACCTTGTGGACAGCCTTCCCAGAAGAGTTGAAGCTGTTATAGCTGCAAAGGGAGGGCCAACTCAATATTGAACCCTACAGACTAAGACTGGGATGTCATTAAAGTTCATGTGTGTGGAAAGGCAGGCGTCCCAATACTTTTGGTAACATAGTGTATCATCTGTGTTATGCCCTGTACACACGGTCGGATTTTCCGACGGAAAATGTGTGATAGGACCTTGTTGTCGGAAATTCCAACCGTGTGTAGGCTCCATCACACATTTTTCCATCGGATTTTCCGACACACAAAGTTTGAGAGCAGGCTATAAAATTTTCCAACAACAAAATCCGTTGTCGGAAATTCCGATCGTGTGTACACAAATCCAACGCACAAAGTGCCAGGCATGCTCAGAATAAATTAAGAGAGGAAAGCTATTGGCTACTGCCCCGTTTATAGTCCTGACGTACGTGTTTTACGTCACCGCGCTCAGAACGATCTGATTTTCCGACAACTTTGTGTGACCGTGTGTATGCAAGACAAGTTTGAGCCAGCATCCGTCTGAAAAAATCCATGGATTTTGTTGTCGAAATATCCGATCAATGTCCGACCGTGTGTACCGGGCATTAGTGTATTAGTGTAGTATTAGCAATCAAACCTGCAGTCTGCAGAGCCCAGAACAGCCTAAAGCAATCACATGCTGCTCAACTGCTTACAGGAGAGCCACCATAGAACTAAATGTATCTAACTTCCCATGTAGCCCATCTAGGAAGGTGCTAGACACATTTAAGGAGTGTGGC
Source organism: Lithobates septentrionalis (assembly GCA_037952835.1). NCBI lineage: Eukaryota > Metazoa > Chordata > Amphibia > Anura > Ranidae > Lithobates > Lithobates septentrionalis. The sequence goes on along the minus strand of JBBDGP010001614.1, from coordinate 324,891 downwards.
ATGTTGGGTGGAGCCAGAATGTACACATTCACTTTGGGTTTCATGGAATGCGACTCTCACCTTTTTTACACTTTCATGGTTGCATACTTTAATACCTTTCCACCCGGCCAATAGCAGAATGAGGTCCAGGCAGTGGCTTTACCATTCTGAGGGGATGTCATATGATATCCTCTCAGAAAGCACCGACTGAGTCGCCACGGGGCTGCACAGCGGCACTATTTGTCACCGGTCGTGTCCACTGAGCACGGCCAATCACTGATCAATGTACCAGCCCGCTGCTGATACCATGTGACCACTGTGACCAGGTCACATGACAGTTTAAGTAACGGATTGCTTCCTTTAATGCCATCTATTGTGTACAATTTTGTTAATAGCTGTGATGGTCAATGGGATCCCATAGTACAGACAGGGCCAGTCACAGCCCATCTGTACCATGTGATTAGCTTTGACCAGTCACAGCTAATCACGACAAAACAAACTGAATGAATCAGTTTCATTCAGTAAAATGCTTGCTTATAGCAATGGCATTCACTGCTGTAAGCAATCAAAATGTGTATATTAAAAAAAATCCTGATCACTTCCCCAGAGTAGTACAAGGTTACTATGGTAATATAATATTTCTCTGGTCACAGTGTGTTAAAAAAAAAAAACGTTAAAAAAAAAAAAACATTTAATGATTATTGTTTTTTTTTTGTACTGTCACCAGGCAGTGTCCCTGAGCACCACCACACTAGTTATATGATGATGCTGTACTGCATTAGTGACAGTATGTAACAAAAAAAAAAAAAAAAATGTGAACATATTTCTTTTAATTACTTAATTTTCCAAAAAAATTGTGACAAAAAAATTACAATTTCAAAGAACCCGCCATGCCTCTTAAAAGGGACATTTGGGGGGTATTTGTACTGTCCTGACATTTTAGGGCCTCATGAAATGAGATAGTCCATCAGTACATCAGGATTGATCAATTTTCAGGTATATACCATAGTCTGTGGACTTCACTTTCCTATGGACTAAATATACGATAATATGGGTTATTTTCACCAAGGAAATGTAGCAGAATACATTTTGGGCTAAATTCATGGGGAACAATTCTTTATTTACAAAATGTTTTAAAAGAGACAAAGAAAAACACGTTTTTAGTCTTTTTTCATTTATTTACCAAACAATAAAAAAAACCCAATGGTAATTAAATACCACCAAGAGAAAGCTCTAGTTGTATAATCAAAATAATAAAAATGTAGTTTGGGTACGGTGTTGCATGACCACACAATTGTCATTCAAAGTGTGACAGCGCTGAAAGCTGAAAATTAGCCTGGGCAGGAAGGGGGTAAAGGTGCCCTGTATTAAAATGATTAAACTTGGCCTGGGGAGCAAGTGGATCTACTGTATGCCTCCATTTATGTCATATGTTGTCTTACATATTGAGTTCCTAAGAGCTACTAGAATTTCCCGATTCCTTAAACTGTATATGATTGGGTTAAAAAACGGGGTCACTATTACATATAGTAAAGATAGAACTTTGCTGACACTTGGAGAATGACCTGTTGATGGAAAAAGGTACACAATAATTAGAGTCCCATAATACATACATACAACAGCCAGGTGGGAACTGCAAGTGGAGAAGGCCTTCTGCCGCATGTTGTGTGATGATATCCTCAAGATGGCAAAGGATATGAATACGTAGGTAACGACAATGAAAATAAATGGCAAGACAATGACAGGAACTGAAAATATGAAGGCCTGAGCTTTTACTGTGGTCGTGTCCGAACAAGAAAGCTGTAATATGGGTGACAGATCACAGAAGAAGTGGTCTATTACATTGGGTCCACAGAACTGCAAGTTATAAACCAGAATGGTGATAAGCAAAGTTACCAGAAGGCCAGTTAACCACGGCCATAATGCCAAGTGGAATTGAAGCTTGAAGTCCATGATGGAGATGTATCTCAGTGGGTTACAAATGGCCAAGTATCGGTCAAAAGACATTACAGTGAGAAGAAAACATTCAGAATTCGTCGAAGCTGAGAAGATGTAAAACTGAGTCAAACAAGCAGAAAAAGACATTGAGTCACCATTTTTCATGATGATTGAAAGCATTTTGGGCACAATGTTGGTGGTGGAAATGACTTCAGAAGAAGACAGAAGGCTGAGGAAGAAATACATAGGAGTGTGCAGTCGGCTATTAACGGACACCAATACTACAATCACAACATTTCCCGTTATTGTCACAGTGTAGATCAGAAGGAAGATAATGAAGAGCAAAACCTTCAGATGATAAGTGTTCTGAAAACCTAGAAGCAGAATTTCTGCAATTCTTGTCTGGTTTTGACCATACATATTACTAGAGAGATAGTTTCACAGGTCCTGTAACAGAAAGCAGTTATTGTCGACTGACGAATCCAATGCTCCTAGTGTATATACGCACTTGGTTCTGTCGCAGCCTCCCTCTAAAAGTTCTGGACTTTGGAAAAGGACATGGCAACTGTCATTCTGGTAAAGGTTCCCATTTCTTTGCTGCTTGATTGCTCTGCTGATGATTTAGTGAACTATTCTAGATATTTAATACTGGAGCACTTAAGTTAAGTATCTAAAACCTTTGGTGCCAAGCCTGCTGCCTGGGGGATGCATACGGCCCTTTGGGACTTATTCTGTGTCCCTCAGGGCCTCTGTTTTTCTCAGCTAGGTTCTCGGGCCAAATAAGGACATATATCCTAATGCCCCGTACACACGGTCGGATTTTCAGATGGAAAATGTGTGATAGGACCTTGTTGTCGGAAATTCCGACCGTGTGTGGGCTCCATCACACATTTTCCATTGGATTTTCCGACACACAAAGTTTTAGAGCAGGATATAAAATTTTCCGACAACAAAATCCGTTGTCGGAAATTCGGATCGTGTGTACACAAATCCGACGGACAAAGTGCCACGCATGCTCAGAATAAATAAAGAGATGAAAGCTATTGGCCACTGCCCCGTTTATAGTCCCGACGTACGTGTTTTACGTCACCGCGTTCAGAATGATCGGATTTTCTGACAACTTTGTGTGACCGTGTGTATGCAAGACAAGTTTGAGCCAACATCTGTCGGAAAAAATCCTAGGATTTTGTTGTTGGAATGTCCGAACAAAGTCCAACCGTGTGTACAGGGTATAACAGTGATATTAAAGTCAATTTATTTTCCCAAATCAGATAAAATCAACATAACTCACATGCATTTGATTTGTTTTTAATTACCACTATGAGCTTTTTAACTTTAGCTTTTGAGCTTCTTTTTAAAGTCCCCTGGCTCCACCACTGTATTCCCATTCCCTCTGGATTCCTGTGTGAGGCTCCACAACATATGTGCTCCTGCTCTGTACCTAAATTCTAGATGCAGCCCTTCAGAGCTCTTGTCACAGTCAGTGGTAAGGCTCAGAGACCAGTAGCTATAGCAGTAAAGAGGCCAACCGACCAGCTGAACAAGATTGTCACCCTGGCGGATGACGCGGGCTCTCCCAAACTGCAGGGTCCAAGCGCTAACCAGCATTTGCCAGAGCTCCTGATGGTGGGATTGGGTTTTGATGCATGTTAGTACCAGATCACGGTCCTCAGGATCACCCCAGCAGGAGGTGAGCAAACCAGTAGCAGATATAACAGGTAGGGATCAAGCAGTCAGTAAATAAGTCAATGATTGGTAACAAGTGGTTGCAGGTAGGGATCAAGTGGAAGCGTAGTCCATGAACAAGCCAAAGTCAGTAATGAGTATTAGTGAACATCTTGACAGCAGCTTAGGAGACAAGAGCAAAATATCATCTGGAGAAAGCACAATAATCTGGCAAACAGGAAGTACAAAGGTGTGGCTTAAATAGGAAGTTATTGGGAGGAGCAAGGAGTTCATGGTTCACCAAAAACAAACATGATGCAGGATCGTCCAATGGATCAGTCAGGGTGCTGTCCAGTATCTCAGGTGGCTCAGCACGAAGAGCTGTTGCTGGATGCAGCAGAGGTTGTGGTTTCAGATCCTGGTCCTGACAGTTTCTCATATATATGCACAGATGACAGACCTAAACCCAATAGATCCTGGTCCTGTCAGCTCCTCATACACAGCCAGCATGAGTAGGACACTGTCAACTACCACTGTGGAAGGGAGGGATCGCTTTTTTGCAATGTCCCTCTCATTCTGGACTCAATATGATCTGGCGGCCAGTGGGCAAAGATACAATGGGAATATAGTGGCATGGTCAGAGGACAATTAAAAAAAGCAAGCTATGAAGATGAAAATTGAAAAAAAAAATACAAAGCATGCGAATTGTGTTTTTTTTTTATTTCTACCCGATTTCGAAAAAAAAAAGACCTAAATACCGCTTTAAGATTTGATACTAATAGTTAGTTATTTGGTTCACTTCTTTCATACCTTCTTCCTTTTTTCTGTGATGTCCCTCACTTTCCATGGTTTTTTTTCTCTGATCCTTTTATAATGAATCTTGCTGAAAGAAATATCAAATGTGGCATAAGTAATTTTTTAGGGGGTTGTAGGAAATGTGAAAGTGTTTATATGTAAAGGGCCTGTACCAGCAGTGATCTATGGAAGTCCCCTGTGATGTATCTACAACCCATAACTGTCTCCTGAAGCAGTTCCCCAGTTTTCAACAACTTCTATGTCATTTCTGCAGTTTTTGGTCATCTCCTGTTGCACATTTGCAGTCTCTGACAGCTTTCTATATCAATACATTCACAAAATATAATGTATGGCCCTTTGGTGATATCCGAGGCTACACTTAGGAGTTTATTTACTTAAGGCAAATAGACTGTGCATAGTTGCCAACATTGTAAAAAAAAAATACAGGGGCACTTTTTTCTGTCTGTGGGCGTAGTCTTATTATAATTAGGGGGTGGGGCATGTGTTTTAAGGTGTGGTGTAGTGGGGGAAGAAAAATGCAGTGTGGTTTCAACGGAATAGTGGGCGTGGCTTAAAGAGGTATGTGGCCCGAGTCTGAAATGAATGAGGGATGGAGGGAGATGGAAAGAAATAGGGAGGGAGGGAAGGAGAGAGAAGGAAGGAAATAAAGAGGGATGGAGGGACAGCAGGTCCAGATCCTACACCACAATAGAAATATGTGTATTCCATAAAGTTTAACAATCAGCAGATAAAGATACTCCAAACACCTGGTGTTAGCACTTCAATTTTCCCAGCACCATGGTTGTTATGGTGTGTGGATGATTGAAGCGCATTATTATTATTATTACATTGTAATATAAAATGAAATATTTTACATTATGGTGAGTTGAACTCAGTGTTCCCAGTAGAGTACCTCTTACATCAGGTGTCCCCAGCGGAGAGCTTTCATCTCTTTATTTATTCTGAGTATGCGTGGCACTTTGTCCGTCGGATTTGTGTACACACGATCGGAATTTCCGACAACGGATTTTGTTGTCGGAAAATTTTATATCCTGCTCTAAAACTTTGTGTGTCGGAAAATCCGATGGAAAATGTGTGATGGAGCCCACACACGGTCGGAATTTCCGACAACAAGGTCCTATCACACATTTTCCATCGGAAAATCCGATCAGGTGTCCCCAGCAGAGTGCCTCTTACATCAGGTGTCCCCAGCAGAGTACCATTTATATCAGGTGGCCCCAGCAGAGTGCCTCTTAAATCAGGTGTCCCCAGCAGAGTGCCTCTTACATCAGGTGTCCCCAGTGGAGTGCCTCTTATATCAGGTGTCCCCAGCGGAGTGCCTCTTACATCAGGTGTCCCCAGCAGAGTGCCGCTTACATCAGGTGTCCCCAGCAGAGTGCCTCTTAAATCAGGTGTCCCCAGCGGAGTGCCTCTTACATCAGGTGTCCCCAGTGGAGTGTCTCTTACATCAGGTGTCCCCAGCGGTCAGTGTCCCCAGCGAAATGCCTCTTACATCAGGTGTCCCCAGCGGAGTGCCTCTCAAATTAATGCCCCCAGCGCAGTGCCTCTTACATCAGGTGTCCCCAGCAGAGTGCCTCTTAAATCAGTGCCCCCAGAGGAGTGCCTCTTAAATCAGTGCCCCCAGCGGAGTGTTGGCTGCAGACGGAGTGTTGGCTGCAGTCTAGCTACATCTCCTCTCGTTCCTCGTGTTCAGTGGAAAGGGGAGGGGCCGATCTGTACAGCTAACCCCGGCTGGAGAATTGTGTAGAGAGAAGCTGATTCATTGGCTGCACGGATCGGCCCCTTCCCTCTCCACTGAATACGAGGAAGGAGAGGAGATGTAGCTGAACACAAGGGGAAAGCCCTCGCGGCACCCCCGGCAGCCATTTTGTTGGAGCCAGGAACCAGAACTGCTGCAGAGCCAAACATTCCTGTTTTTCTATGGACAAAAGGCAAAATCCCGAATCGGGACGGCCTCCGATCAGGATGAAGGTCCCAAAATCGGGATTGTCCCTGGAAAATCGGGACTGTTAGCAACTATGGACTGTGAACTTTGCAAAGTGCACTTGAACTCTACAAGGACAGTTGCTCTAGAGCTTAGTAAATGAGGTAAAACTTCACTTTGCAAAGAATACCCAATCACGTGCAAGGAAAATGAAAAAAAATTGCTTTTTTGCTTGCACATGATTGGATGATGGAAACCAGCTGAGCTTCTGCTCATTTACCAAGCTCTGGAGCAACTTCTCGTACACAGTGCAACTGCACTTTGCTGTCCACAAGGTGTTGCAAAGTGCACAGTCTAATTGCCTTTAGTAAATCAACCCCTTAAAGTCCTGTATATTGGAAAGCTCACTATCACTGGTGCCTTCCCAAAACATTAGAAGTAATGTCAAAGTAGTTTTTTTTTTTTTTTCTATAGGGTTTTTAGATCCCCTTCTTTTGGAGGGTCATATACTGTCAGGGAGGTTATTATTATTATTATTATTATTATTATTATTATTATTATCTTAACCACTTCAGCTCCGAAAGGTTTACCCCCCTTCCTGACCAGGCCATTTTTGCGATAAGGCACTACGTTACTTTTACTGACCATTGCACGGTTGTGCAATGCTGTACCCAAATAAAATGTATGTCCTTTTTTCCCCCACAAATAGAGCTTTCTTTTGGTGGTATTTGATCACCTCCGCGGTTTTTATTTTTTGCACTATAAACAAAAAAAGAGCGACAATTTTGAAAAAAATAAAAAAAGTTTTTTACTTTCTGCTATAAAACACATGCAATAATAAAATGTAAAAAAATCTATTTTCTTCATCGGTGTAGGCCAATATGTATTCTGCTACAAATTTTTGTTAAAAAAAATCCCAATAAGCGTATATTGATTGGTTTGCGCAAAAGTTATTGCGTCTACAAATTATGAGATATTTTTATGGAATTTAATTTTTTTTTATTGTTTTTACTAGTAATGGCAGTGATCAGCAATTTTTACCGGGACTGCGACATTGCAGTGGACAAATCTGACACTAAGTGACACTTTTTGGGGTCCAGGGACACAAATACTGTGATCAGTGCTAAAAAATATGCATTGTCACTGTGCTAATGACACTGGCAGGGAAGGGGTGGAAGGGGTTAACATCAGGGGTGATCAAAGGGTTAAGTGTGTTCCCTGGGGTTGTTTTCTAACTGTGGGGGAGGTGCTTAACTGAAGAATGACAAAGATCTTGTGTTCCTGCTTAGCAGAAATACAAGATCTCTGTCTTTCTTACTAGCAAATCGCCGTTCTGCATCTCCAAGGATCGCTGGGTTACCGCCGGAGCCACTGATTGGCTCCCGTTGTGTCCATTCACAGCGGGAGCGTGTTTCCGGCATCGCATGCACGCACCCGAGACCCCTAAGATGGAATCACGTACAGGTATGTGATTTTGCGCTCAAGGGCCGCTCTGCCGCAGTATATGTACGTGGGGCGGTCCTTAAGTGGTTTATGAATGTTCCTCAGCTTCAGGGGCCTCCTATTTTTTTACTAGGGACAGAATACTTTTCATTCAGAGACAGCTTTCTGAAAACACGGACAGCTTCCCAGATTTTTTTGTCAAAGCTTAACTGAACAAGCTGAAATTAGAAGCTGATTGGCTATCATGCAGAGCTGCAGCAGATATTGCTCTCTTCGAATTTAGTAAATCAATCCCACTGTTCACGGAAACCAGGGACATCTGGTCACCCTATTGTTGGAGATCCCAATTTAAAACTATGGCCAAAAAACTTGTGTTGCCACCCGCCTCCTTTAGCTACACCATTAGAGTATGTCTGTGGAAATTTGTGCGAATTCAATTGTACTGTAAAAAAAATAAAACATTTTTTAAAAAGTGTCTTGCCTGCAGTCAAGCATGGTGGTGGGAGTGTCATGGTCTGGGGATGAATGACTGCTGTTGCCACAGAGGAGCTACAGTTCATTGAGGGAACCATGAATGCCAACATGTACTATGACATACTGAAGCAGAGCATGATCTCCTCCCTTTGGAGACTGGGCCGCAGGGCAGTATTCCAACATGATAACGACCCCAAACACACCTCCGAGACGACCACTGCCTTGCTAAAGAAGCTGAGGGTAAAGGTGATGGACTGGCCAAGCATGTCTCCAGACCTAAACCCTATTGAGCCTCTGTGTGGCATCCTCAAACAGAAGGTGGAGGAGCGCAAGGTCTCTAACACCCACCAGCTCCATGATGTCTCCATGGAGGAGTGGAAGAGGTCTCCAGTCACATCCTGTGAAGCTCTGGTGACCTCCATGCCCAAGAGGGTTAAGGCAGTGCTGGAAAATAATGGTGGCCACACAAAATATTGACACTTTGGGCCCAATTTGGACATTTTCACTTAGGGGTGTACTCACTTTTGTTTCCAGCTGTTTAGACATTAATGGCTGTGTGTTGAGTTATTTTGAGGGGACAGCAAATTTACACTGTTATACAAGCTGTACACTCACTACTTTACATTGTAGCAAAGTGTCATTTCTTCAGTGTTGTCACATGAAAAGATAGAATAAAATATTTACAAAAATGTGAGGGGCGTACTCACTTTTGTGAGATACTGTAGCTGCTGGGAGCCTATCCTTTAAAGCAGTGGTCTCCAAACTGCGGCCCGAGGGCTGGATGTGGCCCTTTGCTTGCTTTTATCTGGCCCTTGGGCTATTATTTCATTCACTGACATCAATGAAGGGCACAATTCCTCCCAGTGACACCAACAATGGAGCACAATTCCTACCAACGACATCAATAATGTAGTACAGTTCTCCCAATGACACCAACAATGGGGCCCAGTGACACCAATGAAGGGGCACAATTTCTTCATATCGCACCAATGATGGGACATTTTGTACTCCCGATGGCCAAAGTCCAGCCCCGCCTAAAGGCTGAAGGACAGTAAACTGGCTCTTTGTTAAGGAAGTTTGGAGACCCCTGCTTTAAAGGAAGATGGTAGACCTGTCCATTCTTACAGATTATTGACTCACAGGGCTACTTTGAACAGAGACAAAGGTTATGCATTGAATGATGGGTTCAGGTGGACATTTTTTCCATAAATTAGGAGTTTCCCTGAACCATGAAATTGTGAGATCCACTTCAAACCCAACGAGATTCCTCACCCAAACCTCAGCCCTATGCCAGATCAATTTCATTGACATACATTGCTTTCTTTAAAAATATGTTTGAAAAATTAACAAAAAAAATGATGAATTTTTGTCTTTTATATGGAGTTTAACAACACGCTAAAGTGTCCTCTCAGGCTATATTACTGAATGGAAGGGAAACTCTTGCAGATTATTGACTTATGCCCTATTATATCATTTAATCCTGTATGCAAATAATAATAAAAACGATTAAGATAAAAATGAAACCATGACTATACCATTAACAGATGTTCCAAAGAATCTCCTTGACAATACTGGCTGTGCAGGCAAAGTGCATTTCTTATCTGCAGACTTCAGTAACATTGCTAAAAGAATCGAATGCCAGAGTTATTTATAGTATGTATAGAGTGATTAGAGCAATTCCCAAAAGAAAAAAATAATGTGAATCAAATTCCTTGTGGGAATAATAAATTGCAAGTACTGAGAAATAGATGTAATTTGTTCTTAAGATATTACATCATAAACGGTGAGTAGAACAGTAATTTGAAGCTAAACTCCAATATGTAGGTAAGTACACAAATGCAATATACACAGGGGTGCATCTTATAAAATTAGAATATTATCAAAAAGTTAATTAATTTCAGTAATTCAATTCAAAAAGTGAAACTCATTTATTTTATATAGTGATATATTTCAAGCATTTCTTTTTTTTAATTTTGATGATTATGGTTTATAGCTAGTGAAAACCCAAAATTCAGTATCTCAGAAAATTAGAATATTAAATAAGACCGATTAAAAAAAAAAAGGATTTTTAATACAGAAATGTTGTCTTACTGAAAAGTATGTCTATGTCCAGTATAGTATAGTATGCACTCAATACTTGGTTGGGGCTCGTTTTGCATGAATTACTGCATCAGTGTGGCGTGGCATGGAGGCGATCGGCCATTCGAATTTCAAAATTTCAGATTTTCAAAAGAAAATTTGTTCCGAATTTGACCCGTGTGTGGCCTGCATTTGGAGAGGTGCACTCTCTCCAGGCATACATGCCCTTAAATTATACATTCTTATATGTCGACCTCAGTGGCGGCTGGTGCTCTATTTTTTTTGGGGGGGGGGCGGGGGCAGCCAACAAACAGCCCGCCCCCCCCACCATTTCGTTTGGCCAGTCAATCAGTCAGTCGGTCAATCAAAGCCCCCACACACACCCCCGGTCGCTCCCCTGTCCATCCGTCTGCCCATCAGCACGAGCACTTACTCCATTCAGGCCGCTGGCAGCTTTGGCGGCTTCCCCTGCATCTCCTTCTTGGCACCTCCCCCCCCGTTCCTGGCCAATACGATCGCTTCTCCTCTCAGCCAATCGGGTCTCAAGACCCACTTCCTGATTGGCTGGGAGGAGAAGCAGGAAGACAATAGTGAATATTAATTCGCTATTTTCACACAACTAAGTGGGCTCAGGGCACAGTGCTCTGCCCCCTGAGCCCACCCTTTTCTGAAGCCAATTAGAGCCTCAGGCTCAAATCACGTGCAATCCATGTGTTCGGCACCCTGCATGTAGATTAGGGGGACAGACGCATGGATTAGGGGGAAGCGCCCCTGCCCCCCTAGATGAGCGGCCGCCACTGGTCGACCTACTATAGAGGTTCGGGAAATTTAGAGTTAGGACCACAGTATATATGGAAGTCCCTTGGCATGGGCACTTACGCATATATTTGAAAATATATAAATCCTGTATAATAATAAAAATATGCGCAAACAAAACCCGCAGTTTTTAACGTAAACTGTTAAGGCTGATTTGGTTGTTTTGCAGGCTGGCTGGTAAGCGTGCCGGGAAAATCTTTTGTTTGTTTTCTAATGTGTATTGGCCTTCTATGTGCATCTTGCTGCAAAGGCCAGTTATGGGTTGAGGCGGTTGCCACTTTTTTGTTCAGTTGGATGAATTGGGTGTAGGGACACACTGGATGCCTTCGCTCCCATTGTGCTCTTGCTGGGAGTCACATGCATCCCTGTGCCTTTAAGGAGAGGTGGACTCCCTCCAGGCATACCTACCCTCAATCTATCCATTCTTATATGCGCCCCTACTATGGAGGCTCTGGAAATTTGGAGTTAGGACCGCAATATATACAGAGGTCCCTTGGTGTGGGCAGTGTGGCTTACGCATATATTTGCAAATGTGTGCAAACAAAACCTTCTGTTTTTAATGTAAACAGTCATACAGGGCCAATTTGGTTGTTTTGCAGGCTGGCTGGTAAGTGTGCCAAGAAATCTTTTGTTTGCTGTGATGTGTATTGCCCTTTCATGTGCACTTTGCTGCAGAGGCCAGTTATAAGTTGGGGCGGTTGCCATTTTTTTGGACAGACTACCTGGGTTATGCACCATCTATAAAAGAGTGGACATTGGCAGAAAAAACAGACAGGAAGTCCCCCATATAACCTGTTACATACCTGGCCTGATGCCGATTTGATGACCGGCTGGTCTGAGTATTTCAAAAACTGCTGATCTACTGGGATTTTCACGCACAACTATCTCTAGGTTTTACAGAGAATGGTCTGAAAAGGAGAAAATATCCAGTGAGCGGCAGTTGCGTGGAGGAAAATACCTTGTTGATGCCAGAGGAGAATGTGCAGACTGGTTCGAGATGATAGAAAGGTAACAGTAACTCAAATAACTACTTGATACAACCAAGGTATACAGGATACTATCTCTGAATGCTTAGCACATCAAACCTTGATGCAGATGGGCTACGGCAGCGGAAGACCACATGGGGTGCCACTCCTGTCAGCTAAGAACAGGAAACTGAGGCTACAATTCCCACAGGCTCAACAGAATTGCACAATAAAAGATTGGAAAAACGTTCAGATGGTAGGGTCAGAATTTGGCGTAAACAACATGAAAGCATGGATCCATCCTGCCTTGTATCAACGGTTCAGGCTGGTGGTCAGGGGTGTATCTGCCATGAGGCAAACACGGCGTTTGCCTTGGGTGGCATTTTAAAGGGGCACCACCCCCCCAGGCAGAAGGAACATTATAACCGGGAATATCTATGTGCGTGTCACCGGCGCAAAACCAAACTTTATTTTGTTTTACTATGTACCAAGTATTAGGTATGCTGCACTCAAAAACGACCCTTCATTTAGATGGGTAAAAATATTAGTGAATATGTGTGAGTGCGCTGCCCCCTTTTCTATATATATCACCACCTGTATTCCTTACCAACTACCAATGATCAATATTCCACGTGCATATATTTAAACTATAGATCAATAAATCATATGTATAACAAAAAATCATATATATAACAAGAAAAGTCCTTCAAACATGTTGCAAATTCTTGTGTCCTTTAAAGTGACTGGCGTGCTCCTATGTTACTTCAATATGTGACTGAGTGGGACCCTCCACCATTCAGATTGGCCACTCACCAGATGTTTCACTAGGGGTACGCCTTTGGTTCATTCAGGGATAACCATTCCACACAGGTACCACTTCTCACCAGTACACAACTTGTGTTCTAATACTCCTCATAGGAAAGCATAGGAACAGAAGGCGATCATAGCGCAATATGTTTAAACCATTTATTTTAAAAAATATCAAAGGTTAAAATCACTCACATTTAAAAGTGCCCTTTTGCCGGCACGAAGCTTTTCCAGCAGTTACGGACGAGCGTCTAATAGCATGGTTCGCCTGGTACTGTAAGCGGTCTCCACGCTTGGCTTGCACTCCAAGCCTCGTTTCCGTTTTCGTCCGGTCACGTGATGCGTGAAAATCTCCCAGCAGCCTCTACGCGTTTCGCATCATCAAATGCGTCATCAGGAAGCTGCCGTTTGATTGGTGCCCTTTCTATTTATACTATGTGTGGCCGGAAGTGTGCATTCCGCCATTTTAACTAAGGTGATGCTCCCATCTGTAACTTCCTTTCTGTTATCGCCATTTTGACTAAGGGTTTTTCCCTTTTGTTTAATACACGCTTATATCACTAATTCCCCTTTACATTTTCTTAGTTTATATTCCGATTGATGGGGATGTTAACCCATCTATATCTGCTGGAGAGGCTTTTACAATGTCTTAAACACATTACACATTTTTTAAAATATTGAACCTTCTGCCCATTCTGCCCTAGCCGTTCGTCCATGTACAATATGGGACAGCAAAAAAACCCATTCTTTGCAATAATCAGACAAAGTTCAAACAGATATTCTAAAAACCGTATATACTTTATCTGTATGACCCCTATCTCTATACTTTTCTATGTATAAAACTTTTTTATGTGATAAAAAATCAAATAGATCAAAAAATACAAATGTAAAAAATGAAAAACATATCAAAATGAAAAAAATGAAAAAAATATATATAATAAATGAAAAAATAATATATGAAAAAAATATGAAAATAAAAATAAAATAAATAAAAAATAAAAAATAAAAAATAAATAATAAGAAATAAAATAAATAAAAAATAAAAAATAAAATATAAAAAATAAAAAATAAAAAATAAAAATAAAAAATAAAAATAAAATTAAAAATAAAAATGAAATTAAAATAAAAATAAAAATAAATAAAAATAAAAATAAAAATAAAAATAAATATAAAAATAAAAATAAAATGTATTTCTATACTAGTTAGTAATTTTCTAGATAGCAGTTGATGTCAAGTTCCACGTTCATCCCTTTTGGTTTCATAGTTTCCATTTTAAATATCCAATGGGTTTCATTTCTTGATACCTCCCTTCTCATATTAGTGTTTCTCCAATCTTTTTCTATTCTATCTATTCCATAGAATTTTAAATGTTGGGGGTTTCTGCCATGTACATCCCTGAAGTGTTTAGATACACTATGGTGTTTAAATCCTTTTTTGATATTTCTAACATGTTCTCCTACTCTCACCGATAGGGCTCTCGTTGTTCTACCCACGTATTGCAGCCCACAGCTGCACTCCAATACGTAGGTAACATGTGTGCTAGCACATGTTATGAGCTTATCAATTTTAAAGGTTTGCTTGTTGCTGCTTGATACAAAATTAGTTGTTTTTCTATCACTTTTATTGGTAGACCTGCACGCTTTACATTTTCCACACCTGAAAAAACCCTCCTGCTCAAAAAAGGTTGTCATCCTTTTAGGGGGGTCTGGTACATTTTTTACTATTTTATCCCTAATCCTTCTAGCTCTCCTATATACGAACGCTGGTTTGTTTGGCAGGACCTTGCTCAACTGTGGATCATTACTGATTATGGGCCAATGTTTTGTTATAATTTTTTCTAATGTTTTATATTGTTTGTTGAATGCTGTTATAAATGGTACTTTATCCTTATGGTTATGATTTCTAATTTTATTGGTTAGTGTTAGCTCTCTATCCATATTGGCTATTTTAAGACGCGTATCCTCCAGTGTGTCTTTGTGGTACCCCTTATCTATAAATCTCTTAATTAATATATCTGTCTGTTGAAAATAATCCTCTATTTGGTCACAGTTTCGTCTTATCCTAATAAACTGGCTTTTTGGGATTGCTTTTTTCCAATGGGGGTGGTGACAGCTCCCCATCGGAATGTAACCATTCCGATCCGTATCTTTGAAGTATGTTCTAGTTCCCAGTTTGTTTTTGTTCTTATAAATTTCTAAATCCAAAAAATTAATTTTTTGTTGGTGTACTGTAGCTGTAAATTTAATATCATATTTATTATGGCCAATATGTTGGATAAATGCTTCCAGTTGTTGTTGGCTGCCCTTCCACACTATCAAAATGTCATCTATAAATCGTTTGTATAACAGCAGGTGTGGCCAGCATCTTCCAAAAATCTCTTCTTCCTCCCATTTACTGAGGAAGATGTTGGCCACACTTGGTGCATACTTGTTGCCCATCCCTACTCCCTTTATCTGCCTATAGTAGTTATGGTTGTGCCAGAAGAAGTTATTCCCCATGGCCATCCTTAATCCCTCCAGTATAAACCTTCTTTGTTTCAATTTTAGGTCCGATAATTTCTTCATTCCCCATGCTACAGCTGCCAGAGCGTCCGTTTGTTTTATGTTGGTGTACAACGACTCCACATCCATTGTTACCAATAGTGTGGATTCGTCCACCTGTAAATTCTTTAGGTTGTTAATTACGTCCTTACTATCCTTGAGGAATGCCTTGCCCTCTCCCGCTATAGGTTGGAGGAATATATCCAAATACTCCCCCAATCTTGAATATACTGATTCTATGCCACTAATTATAGGCCTTCCTGGTGGTCTAGTTTTGTTCTTATGGATTTTAGGGACCTGGTATATTACTGGTATCCTTGGTGCTTCTGTCAACAAATATCTACCTTCTTTTTTATTTATAATATTGTCGGCTATGCCCTTATTTAAATACTCTTTTAACTTCTTCTTTAATTCTCTATTGGGATTCTTTTTCAGGGGTTGGTATGTGCTTATATCTTTAACTAGTCTCTCCAATTCTGCATGGTAGTCCTGTTTGGTTAATATCACTATCCCTCCCCCTTTATCCGCTGGCCTAATTACTATGTTTTTCCTTTTTTCTAGTTTCTTCAGTCCTTGCCATACTCTGTCTTTATTACACTTTACCGGTTTAATGTTTCTCAGTTCCTTCTCTACTATTCTCTTAAACACCTCGATGTGTTGATTGGTGTTCGACCTAGGGTTGAACGTGGACCTGTTCCTCAACTGGCTATGTGTGTATTCCATTTCATTAGTTTGATGTTGGGGTTCTCCTTTCTCTAAATAATATTTTTTTAGATTTAGTTTCCGAATAAACTTTTGCAAATCAATGAATGCTTCAAATTGGTTAAAAGTTGCACTGGGTGCATACTTGATGCCCCTATCTAATACCAACAGTTCCTCATGGGTAAATGTTATATCTGTTAGGTTGAAAATCCCCTCTCCTAATTTACTCTTTTTCTTTTTGCCTCCCCCTCTGCAGCCTCTTTTTCTCTTTGATTTACACTGCCTCCAGTTTCCTGGGGGTTCCTGTTCCAGCCCCCCCTGCTGGTTTGGAATACTGGCATGGGTGGTTTGTAGGGTTCCCTCCAATCCCGCCATTCCCCCTGCCACATGGGTGGCGGGATTGGAGGGAACCCTACAAACCACCCATGCCAGTATTCCAAACCAGCAGGGGGGGCTGGAACAGGAACCCCCAGGAAACTGGAGGCAGTGTAAATCAAAGAGAAAAAGAGGCTGCAGAGGGGGAGGCAAAAAGAAAAAGAGTAAATTAGGAGAGGGGATTTTCAACCTAACAGATATAACATTTACCCATGAGGAACTGTTGGTATTAGATAGGGGCATCAAGTATGCACCCAGTGCAACTTTTAACCAATTCGAAGCATTCATTGATTTGCAAAAGTTTATTCGGAAACTAAATCTAAAAAAATATTATTTAGAGAAAGGAGAACCCCAACATCAAACTAATGAAATGGAATACACACATAGCCAGTTGAGGAACAGGTCCATGTTCAACCCTAGGTCGAACACCAATCAACACATCGAGGTGTTTAAGAGAATAGTAGAGAAGGAACTGAGAAACATTAAACCGGTAAAGTGTAATAAAGACAGAGTATGGCAAGGACTGAAGAAACTAGAAAAAAGGAAAAACATAGTAATTAGGCCAGCGGATAAAGGGGGAGGGGTAGTGATATTAACCAAACAGGACTACCATGCAGAATTGGAGAGACTAGTTAAAGATATAAGCACATACCAACCCCTGAAAAAGAATCCCAATAGAGAATTAAAGAAGAAGTTAAAAGAGTATTTAAATAAGGGCATAGCCGACAATATTATAAATAAAAAAGAAGGTAGATATTTGTTGACAGAAGCACCAAGGATACCAGTAATATACCAGGTCCCTAAAATCCATAAGAACAAAACTAGACCACCAGGAAGGCCTATAATTAGTGGCATAGAATCAGTATATTCAAGATTGGGGGAGTATTTGGATATATTCCTCCAACCTATAGCGGGAGAGGGCAAGGCATTCCTCAAGGATAGTAAGGACGTAATTAACAACCTAAAGAATTTACAGGTGGACGAATCCACACTATTGGTAACAATGGATGTGGAGTCGTTGTACACCAACATAAAACAAACGGACGCTCTGGCAGCTGTAGCATGGGGAATGAAGAAATTATCGGACCTAAAATTGAAACAAAGAAGGTTTATACTGGAGGGATTAAGGATGGCCATGGGGAATAACTTCTTCTGGCACAACCATAACTACTATAGGCAGATAAAGGGAGTAGGGATGGGCAACAAGTATGCACCAAGTGTGGCCAACATCTTCCTCAGTAAATGGGAGGAAGAAGAGATTTTTGGAAGATGCTGGCCACACCTGCTGTTATACAAACGATTTATAGATGACATTTTGATAGTGTGGAAGGGCAGCCAACAACAACTGGAAGCATTTATCCAACATATTGGCCATAATAAATATGATATTAAATTTACAGCTACAGTACACCAACAAAAAATTAATTTTTTGGATTTAGAAATTTATAAGAACAAAAACAAACTGGGAACTAGAACATACTTCAAAGATACGGATCGGAATGGTTACATTCCGATGGGGAGCTGTCACCACCCCCATTGGAAAAAAGCAATCCCAAAAAGCCAGTTTATTAGGATAAGACGAAACTGTGACCAAATAGAGGATTATTTTCAACAGACAGATATATTAATTAAGAGATTTATAGATAAGGGGTACCACAAAGACACACTGGAGGATACGCGTCTTAAAATAGCCAATATGGATAGAGAGCTAACACTAACCAATAAAATTAGAAATCATAACCATAAGGATAAAGTACCATTTATAACAGCATTCAACAAACAATATAAAACATTAGAAAAAATTATAACAAAACATTGGCCCATAATCAGTAATGATCCACAGTTGAGCAAGGTCCTGCCAAACAAACCAGCGTTCGTATATAGGAGAGCTAGAAGGATTAGGGATAAAATAGTAAAAAATGTACCAGACCCCCCTAAAAGGATGACAACCTTTTTTGAGCAGGAGGGTTTTTTCAGGTGTGGAAAATGTAAAGCGTGCAGGTCTACCAATAAAAGTGATAGAAAAACAACTAATTTTGTATCAAGCAGCAACAAGCAAACCTTTAAAATTGATAAGCTCATAACATGTGCTAGCACACATGTTACCTACGTATTGGAGTGCAGCTGTGGGCTGCAATACGTGGGTAGAACAACGAGAGCCCTATCGGTGAGAGTAGGAGAACATGTTAGAAATATCAAAAAAGGATTTAAACACCATAGTGTATCTAAACACTTCAGGGATGTACATGGCAGAAACCCCCAACATTTAAAATTCTATGGAATAGATAGAATAGAAAAAGATTGGAGAAACACTAATATGAGAAGGGAGGTATCAAGAAATGAAACCCATTGGATATTTAAAATGGAAACTATGAAACCAAAAGGGATGAACGTGGAACTTGACATCAACTGCTATCTAGAAAATTACTAACTAGTATAGAAATACATTTTATTTTTATTTTTATATTTATTTTTATTTTTATTTTTATTTTTATTTATTTTTATTTTTATTTTAATTTCATTTTTATTTTTAATTTTATTTTTATTTTTTATTTTTATTTTTTATTTTTTATTTTTTATATTTTATTTTTTATTTTTTATTTATTTTATTTCTTATTATTTATTTTTTATTTTTTATTTTTTATTTATTTTATTTTTATTTTCATATTTTTTTCATATATTATTTTTTCATTTATTATATATATTTTTCATTTTTTTCATTTTGATATGTTTTTCATTTTTTACATTTGTATTTTTTGATCTATTTGATTTTTTATCACATAAAAAAGTTTTATACATAGAAAAGTATAGAGATAGGGGTCATACAGATAAAGTATATACGGTTTTTAGAATATCTGTTTGAACTTTGTCTGATTATTGCAAAGAATGGGTTTTTTTGCTGTCCCATATTGTACATGGACGAACGGCTAGGGCAGAATGGGCAGAAGGTTCAATATTTTAAAAAATGTGTAATGTGTTTAAGACATTGTAAAAGCCTCTCCAGCAGATATAGATGGGTTAACATCCCCATCAATCGGAATATAAACTAAGAAAATGTAAAGGGGAATTAGTGATATAAGCGTGTATTAAACAAAAGGGAAAAACCCTTAGTCAAAATGGCGATAACAGAAAGGAAGTTACAGATGGGAGCATCACCTTAGTTAAAATGGCGGAATGCACACTTCCGGCCACACATAGTATAAATAGAAAGGGCACCAATCAAACGGCAGCTTCCTGATGACGCATTTGATGATGCGAAACGCGTAGAGGCTGCTGGGAGATTTTCACGCATCACGTGACCGGACGAAAACGGAAACGAGGCTTGGAGTGCAAGCCAAGCGTGGAGACCGCTTACAGTACCAGGCGAACCATGCTATTAGACGCTCGTCCGTAACTGCTGGAAAAGCTTCGTGCCGGCAAAAGGGCACTTTTAAATGTGAGTGATTTTAACCTTTGATATTTTTTAAAATAAATGGTTTAAACATATTGCGCTATGATCGCCTTCTGTTCCTATGCTTTCCTATGAGGAGTATTAGAACACAAGTTGTGTACTGGTGAGAAGTGGTACCTGTGTGGAATGGTTATCCCTGAATGAACCAAAGGCGTACCCCTAGTGAAACATCTGGTGAGTGGCCAATCTGAATGGTGGAGGGTCCCACTCAGTCACATATTGAAGGAACATTATACCAGCAGTATTGTTGACACGTGGGGTGCGGACCGCAATTCACACCGACCCTCTGACAATCTCATAGGTAAGCTCCTCTCCTGGTGACCAAGCTGCAGCCACTGATACTCTAGTGACGTCACCCGGCTGTCACCTCTTCACCTAGATTCTGCGACCACCCCTTCTAGGTGCCGCATGTGAGATTGCCCTGCCCAGCAGAGGGGAGAATGAGAGGAGAGTGGAGGGGAGGTCACATTGCTTAGTCGTTTCTACGCGACTTACAATGAGGAGGAAGACAAGGGACTGCCTAGGAGCGGCTCTGCTCTGCCTCCTGCTGCAGGTAAGTGGGGACCTACAATGTCCCATTCCAGGCCTGGATAATGGAGACCAACCAGCTGGTGACACCTCAGTCCTAGAGACACCTACCTACAGTACCTGGACAGCACACTAGAATCCTAGGAACACCTCCCTGACCGTGTGTACACATACCTACATTCCCTGGACAGCTATATACTCTACTGCCCTATCAGTTCCAACCCTTCTCTATATATACTACCTACTGCACTATGCACACCTACCCTTCTCTATATATACTGCCTACTGCACTATGGACACCTACCCTACTCTATATATACTACCTACTGCACTATGGACACCTACCCTTCTCTATATATACTACCTACTGCACTATGGACACCTACCCTACTCTATATATACTACCTACTGCACTATGGACACCTACCCTTCTCTATATATACTACCTACTGCTCTATGGACACCTACCCTTCTCTATATATACTGCCTACTGCACTATGGAACCTACCCTTCTCTAGATATACTACCTACTGCACTATGGACACCTACCCTTCTCTATATATACACTACCTACTGCACTATGGACACCTATCCAACTCTGTATCACCCCCCCTCTCACCAGCCTCTCTCCCTCTCTCTCTTCCTATTAGAGGTGGAGCTAAAGATGAAGGGGTGGAGTCTACAACTTTCACTTTTTAATATTGGCAGCCATAAATGCCCACGCCATGACACTACCACCACCATGCTTCACTGATAAGGTGGTATGCTTTGGATCATGAGCAGTTCCTTTCCTTCTCCATACTCTTCTCTTCCCATCACTCTGGCACAAGTTGATCTTGGCCTCATCTGTCCATAGGATGTTGTTCCAGAACTGTGAAGGCTTTTTTAGATGTGGTTTGGCAAACTCTAATCTGGCCTTCCTGTTTTTGAGGCTCACCAATGGTTTACATCTTGTGGTGAACCCTCTGTATTCACTCTGGTGAAGTCTTCTCTTAATTGTTGACTTTGACACACATACACCTTCCTCCTGGAGAATGTTCTTGATCTGGCCAACTGTTGTGAAGGGTGTTTTCTTCACCAAGGCAAGAATTCTTCGGTAATCCACCACAGTTGTTTTCCGTGGTCGTCCGGGTCTTTTGGTGTTGCTGAGCTCACCAGTACGTTCTTTCTTTTTAAGGATATTCCAAACAGTTGATTTGGCCACACCTAATGTTTTTGCTATCTCTCTGATGGGTTTGTTTTGTTTTTTCAGCCTAATGGCTGAAAAAATGGCTTGCTTCACTGATAGTGAGAGCTCTTTGGATCTCATATTGAGAGTTGACAGCAACAGATTCCAAATGCAAATAGCACACTTGAAATGAACTCTGGACCTTTTATCTGCTCCTTGTAAATGGAATAATGAGGGAATAACACACACCTGGCCATGGAACAGCTGAGCAGCCAATTGTCCCATTACTTTTGGTCCCTTAAAAAGTGGGAGGCACATATACAAACTGTTGTAATTCCTACACCGTTCACCTGATTTGGATGTAAATACCCTCATATTAAAGCTGAAAGTCTGCAGTTAAAGCACATTTTGTTTGTTTCATTTCAAATCCATTGTGGTGGTGTATAGAGCCAAAAAGATTAAAATTGTGTCACTGTCCCAATATTTATGGACCTGACTGTGGATGGCAGCTCACCTCCTCATAGAAGGCTAAAATATTGGTTTGGCAAGAACGATTCTTCATGAATCCATGCTGATTACTGCTAATGATACCGTTCTTATTACTAAAATCTTGTATATAGTCCCTTATCATCCCCTCCAAGAGCTTGCATACTATTGATGTTAGGCTAACTGGTCTGTAATTCCCTGGGATGTATTTTGGCCCTTTTATAAATATTGGTGCTACATTGGCTTTTCTCCAATTAGCTGGTACCATTCAGTAGACTGTCAGTAAAAATTAGGAACAATGGTCTGACAATTACTTGACTGAGTTACCCAAGTACCCTGGGGTGTAAGCCATCTGGTCCCAGTGATTTATTAATGTTAAGTTTCCCAAGACTATTTCTAATTCTGTCCTCTGTTAACCATGGAGGTGCTTCCTGTGATGTGTCATGAAGACAAACACTGCAGTTGTGGTTACTGAAGCCCCCCAATTCCCATGTGAAGACTGAGGAGAAGAATAAATCTAATACCTTCGCCATTTCCCCATCCTTTGTAACCAGATGTCCTTCCTCATTTATTATGGGGCCAATATGGTCTTTTTACTGTTTATATACTTAAAGTGGTGTTCAGGCCGAAATTACACTTTTTAAATAAAAATACCCCTATAATACACAAGCTTAATGTGTTCTAGTAAAGTTAATCTGTAAACTAAGGTCTGTTTTGTTAGGTTATTACAGCATTTTGAAAGTTTATAAACTAGCAGCAGACTGTGGCCATCTTAAGTGTGGGCATCTGAAGCCAGACTGTATTTCTTCCTGGATTTCATCCTTGCAGATCTCGCACATGCTCAGTGCTGCACAAGCAGTGTAATAGGTTTCAGGTCAGGTTTCCATAGCAACGGCAGTGTCAGAGGAAGTTGCCGCCCCTTATCTATAGTGGATATAGTGGATAATAGAGGTAGAGGAATACAGTGGATAATAGAGGTAGAGGAATACAGTGGAGAATAGAGATAGAGGAATACAGTGGAGAATGGAGGTAGAGGAATACAGTGGAGAATAGAGGTAGAGTAATACAGGGGAGAATAGAGATAGAGGAATACAGTGGAGAATAGAGGTAGAGGAATACGGTGGAGAATAGAGATAGAGGAATACGGTGGAGAATAGAGGTAGAGGAATACGGTGGAGAATAGAGATAGAGGAATACAGTGGAGAATAGAGGTAGAGGAATACAGTGGAGAATAGAGGTAGAGGAATACAGTGGAGAATAGAGGTAGAGGAATACAGGGGAGAATAGAGGTAGAGAAATACGGTGGAGAATAGAGGTAGAGGAATACAGGGGTGACTAGAGGTAGAGGAATACAGTACTGACCGCGAGATTGTGTTTCCAGAGCGATACCATCGCGCTGGTTCTCGGCGACAGGTTACTGTGCATCTCGCGCTGGCTCGCTCATCGGGAAAGGAAAACTTTTTTTTCCTTTCGCGATGAGTGACAGGCAGTGCTGACAGCTGTCTGGTATGAATCATGAGGGGGAACGCCGCGCCAAATTTTAAAATTAAAAACCGGCATGGGTTCCCCCCAGGGGCATACCAGGCCCTTAGGTCTGGTATGGATTTTAAGGGGAACCCCCTACGCCGAAAAATCGGCGTGGGGGTCCCCCCAAAATTCATACCAGACCCTTATCCGAGCACGCAGCCCGGCCAGTCAGGAAACGGGGTGGGGATGAGCGAGCGCCCCCCCCCCTCCTGAACCGTACCAGGCCGCATGCCCTCAACATGGGGGATGGGTGCTTTGGGGAAGGGGGGCACGCTGCGGCCCCCCCACCCCAAAGCACCATGTCCCCATGTTGATGAGGACAAAGGCCTCTTCTCGACAACCCTGGCTGTTGGTTGTCGGGGTCTGCGGGTGGGGGCTTATCGGAATCTGGGAGCCCCCTTTAAAAGGGGGCCCCCAGATCCCGGCCCCTCACCCTATGTGAACGAATATGGGGTACATCGTACCCCTACCCATTCACCTAGGAAAAAAGTGTCAATAAAAAAACACACTACACAGGTTTTTAAAGTAATTTATTAGACAGCTCCGGGGGTCTTCTTCCGACTTCGGGGGTCTTCTTCTGACTTCTGGGGTCTTCTTCCGACTTCTCCACTCTCTCCGGCCTCTTCTCCTGGTGCCGGGCTCCTCCGCTATCTTCTGCTCTTTTGCCGCTCTCTTGCTAGCTGTGGCCCGGTCTTCGTCGTCTTGTTCCTTCTCTTCTTCTCTTCTTCCGATGTTGACACGACGCTGTCTCCCGCTGTTATGCTGTGTGAGCGGTGCACGATCACTTATATAAGCATGGGGCATGGTGGAAGAATCGGATACCAGGAGAAGAGGCCGGAGAGAGCGGAGAAGTCAGAAGAAGACCCCAGAAGTCAGAAGAAGACCCCCGAAGTCGGAAGAAGACCCCCGGAGCTGTCTAATAAATTACTTTAAAAACCTGTGTAGTGTGTTTTTTTATTGACACTTTTTCCCTAGGTAAATGGGTAGGGGTACGATGTACCCCATACTCATTCACATAGGGTGGGGGGCCGGGATCTGGGGGCCCCCTTATTAAAGGGGGCTCCCGGTTTCCAGCTCGGCGCTGGCTCCCGCGATGGGGCTCGCGGTTGTCAAATCTCGCTGATAACAGCGGCGAGATTGACACAATATCGCGGTCACCTACTGTACAGTGGAGAATATAGGCAGAGGAATACAGTGGATAATAGAGGTAGAGGAATACAGTGAATAATAGAGGTATAGGAATACAGGACATCCACATGTGTTCTGGCAATAAAGGGCTTTGTTCCCTTTTTAAAAATGGTGCTGTGATCTGCCTTAAATCGCGTTATTTACTGCCTGCAAATAACACGTTTTTTGAGCACAGTCATGCCCACAGACTCATGGGAAATTATGACACTCATTTCCCATGTGGCAATGGGAGTAAGGAAGAGAGGTAGATCACCACGGAATAGGAAGAAGGCAGATTAGAAAGTCTGCCTAGCAACAGGGTTTTCCAGGCAAATGAATTTTTTTTTTTATTAAATGTTTATTAGTACATTAAAAGGAAGATAATAAGGTGAAATTTATTTTTAGGGTGGCCCTCCACTTTAAAGAATTTCTTGGGATTTTTGCTCTCCTCCACTATGTGTCTTTTGTGTTCTATAGCCTCCCTAATTGCACCCTTACATATCTTGTTGCATTCTTTGTAAAGTCTGAATGCTGATGATGATCCCTCAGCCTTGTATTTTTTGAAGGCCTTCTCCTTTGCTTTTATATGCATTTTTACATTAGAGTTAAGCCATTCAGGACTTTTGTTTGGTCTTTAAATTTTTTTACCCAATGGGATGCACTGGCTAATGCCCTTATTTAATATGCTCTTAAAGCAAACCCATCTCTCCTCCGTGTCCTTTGTTTGTTTTTAAGATTTTATCCAAATTTATATCTTCTAGCAAGGTTCGTAGTTTAGGGAAGTTGGCTCTTTTGAAATTCAGTGTCTTTGTGTTCCCCTTGTGTTTCCTATTTGTGTGATTTATATTGAAGCCAATTGACCTGTGATCGCTGTTTCCTAAATTGCCCCGTATTTCCACATCTGTGATCAGGTCTGTATTGTTTGATAATCAGTAGATCTAGTAACGCCTTGTTTATAGTTGGTGTGTCTACCATCTGAACCATGAAATTGTCCTGCAAGACATTTAGGAACTGGTGAGCCTTAGACAAATGCGTGGTTCCCTCCTCCCAGTCTATGTCTGAATAAGGGGTTACCTTGCGGGTGCTCTCCTGAGGGGGTTACCTTGCGGGTGCTCTCCTGAGGGGGTTACCTTGCGGACGCTCTCCTGAGAGGGTTACCTTGCAGGTGCGCTCCTGAGGGGGTTACCTTGTGTGTGCGCTCCTGAGGGGGTTACCTTGCGGGCGCTCTCCTGAGGGGGTTACCTTGTGGGCGCACTCCAGAGGGGGTTACCTTGCGGACGCTCTCCTGGGAGGGTTACCTTGCAGGTGCGCTCCTGAGGGGGTTACCTTGTGGGCGCGCTCCTGAGGGGGTTACCTTGCGGGCGCTCTCCTGAGGGGGTTACCTTGTGGGCGCTCTCCTGAGGGGGTTACCTTGCGGAGCGCTCCTGAGGGGGTTACCTTGCGTGCACTCTCCTGAAGGGGTTACCTTGCGGGCGCGCTCCTGAAGGGGTTACCTTGCGTGTGCTCTCCTGAAGAGGTTACCTTGCGGGCGCGCTCCTGATGGGGTTACCTTGCAGGAGCGCTCCTGAAGGGGTTACCTTGCAGGCGCGCTCCTGAGGGGGTTACCTTGCGGGCGCTCTCCTGAGGGGTTACCTTCCGGGCGTTCTCCTGAGGGGGTTACCTTGTGGGCACGCTCCTGAGGGGGTTACCTTGCGGGCGCTCTCCTGAGGGGGTTACCTTGCGGGCGCGCTCCTGAGGGGGTTACCTTGCGTGCGCTCTCCTGAAGGGGTTACCTTGCGGGCGCGCTCCTGAAGGGGTTACCTTGCAGGCGCGCTCCTGAGGGGGTTACCTTGCGGGCGCTCTCCTGAGGGGTTACCTTCCGGGCGTTCTCCTGAGGGGGTTACCTTGTGGGCACGCTCCTGAGGGGGTTACCTTGCGGGCGCTCTCCTGAGGGGGTTACCTTGCGGGCGCGCTCCTGAGGGGGTTACCTTGCGTGCGCTCTCCTGAAGGGGTTACCTTGCAGGTGCGCTCCTGAGGGGGTTACCTTGTGGGCGCGCTCCTGAGGGGGTTACCTTGCGGGCGCTCTCCTGAGGGGGTTACCTTGTGGGCGCTCTCCTGAGGGGGTTACCTTGCGGAGCGCTCCTGAGGGGGTTACCTTGCGGGCGCTCTCCTGAGGGGGTTACCTTGCGGGCGCGCTCCTGAGGGGGTTACCTTGCGTGCGCTCTCCTGAAGGGGTTACCTTGCAGGTGCGCTCCTGAGGGGGTTACCTTGTGGGCGCGCTCCTGAGGGGGTTACCTTGCGGGCGCTCTCCTGAGGGGGTTACCTTGTGGGCGCTCTCCTGAGGGGGTTACCTTGCGGAGCGCTCCTGAGGGGGTTACCTTGCGTGCGCTCTCCTGAAGGGGTTACCTTGCGGGCGCGCTCCTGAAGGGGTTACCTTGCGTGTGCTCTCCTGAAGAGGTTACCTTGCGGGCGCGCTCCTGATGGGGTTACCTTGCAGGAGCGCTCCTGAAGGGGTTACCTTGCAGGCGCGCTCCTGAGGGGGTTACCTTGCGGGCGCTCTCCTGAGGGGTTACCTTCCGGGCGTTCTCCTGAGGGGGTTACCTTGTGGGCACGCTCCTGAGGGGGTTACCTTGCGGGCGCTCTCCTGAGGGGGTTACCTTGCGGGCGCGCTCCTGAGGGGGTTACCTTGCGTGCGCTCTCCTGAAGGGGTTACCTTGCGGGCGCGCTCCTGAAGGGGTTACCTTGCGTGCGCTCTCCTGAAGAGGTTACCTTGCGGGCGCACTCCTGATGGGGTTACCTTGCAGGAGCGCTCCTGAAGGGGTTACCTTGCGGGTGCGCTCCTGAGGGGGTTACCTTGCGGGCGCTCTCTTGAGGGGTTACCTTCTGGGCGTTCTCCTGAGGGGGTTACCTTGTGGGCACGCTCCTGAGGGGGTTACCTTGTGGGCGTGCTCCTGAGTCCAGCATTTGTGTCCACAGACACGAATGCTGGACTCGGCCCCGCCCCCCAGCGCCCATGTCATTGGATTTGATTGACAGCAGCGGGAGCCAATGGCTGCACATTGTTTAAAAATAAAACATTATTGAAAAGTAGATTTGAAAAGTAGATTTTTGTTTTTTTTTACATTTTACATATTCTAGTATTCTGGACCACCCGCCGTCGTTATACGTCGGTACTTTGACGTTGAATACCATTGTTACGGCAGCAGATAGCTGCAGTATTTTTTAAAACAGCAGGCAGTCCACTTTCAGATAAAAGTGGTCTCTGCGGCGGAATCACCGTGAGATCACTTTTAATCGGTGGCGGGAGAGGTGCCCACCTCCTCCCGCCACGTCCCGGTCATCTCTGCCGCTTACCAGAGCCTTTGGTAGCGGCGGAGACAATTCGGTCCTTTCCCTTGTTAGGCATGAAGTCAGGTGAGGGAATGCTTTTTTTCCATTACAAGGGATGTTTACATTCCTTGTAATAGGAATAAAAGTGATCGATTTTTTTTTTCAAAGGGACAGTGTAAAAATAAAAAATAAAAAGTAAAATAAGTTTAAAAAAAAAATTTAAGTATCAAAGGCCCACAGCCAGAATAAAGATCAATGGTACCCTAACAGACAAAGTAAAAATTGCAAACAGAACGAGACAGGGTTGTCCCCTGTCTCCACTACTCTTCATTCTCTCGCTAGAACCCTTCATACGCACGGTCAACAAAGACAACGCAAAAAACGGCAGCATGTGACATTTAAAAAAGAATAACAAACCTACCCCTTTGGACATACTTCCAGATCCGTAGCTTCGTGGGGGGAACGGCCAAACAGAAAATTTTCTCCAGGCAGTTGACAGAACTGGAGAAGGTATGTGCTGATTCGGCATTTCTTCAAAAGGTGATCTCGATAGCTTACTCATGGCTTCAACAAACAAATCCTAACTTAGAAGACAGATTTAGAAAACATTTGTCAAATGCACTCCAGACAAATGTATCAGATAACCAATGGGAAAAGGCATGCATTTTAGCACACAAGTGCTCCATTAGCACTTAGATGCAAGAAACGTCATACAAACTACTCACTGACTGGTACGCTACACCGGCAAAATTACATGTTTGGAATGCACAGACTCCTAACACATGCTGGAGATGACACAGGCACACTAATACATATTTGGTGGCACAGTCCTCACTTGGCCCCATTTTGGTGTCAGGTACGGGATTGGATTAAACAAATTAAAGAAACCAAAGTGGTACTAAACGCAGCCTGCTGTCTCCTGCAAATTTTCCGCTCAAGCGCTACAAGAATTCACTAACCAAGCACTTGCTAAATGCAGCCAAGGCCCTAATCCCACTCCATTGGAGAACTTCACGAGTGCCCTCCGTTTCTGACTGGCTAACCCGGGTGTCTGAAATCTGTGAAATGGAGGATACTCTAGCACAAGCTAATGATAGGATAGACAGATTTCACAAGACCTGGAACCCGTGGTTTGAGTTCCGCTATTTTAGCGCTTACAAGAATCTGATTACAAACGGATGATACGTCTTTCCGTAAATTCAAAAAAAGAAAGGATTACCATAGACTAGGGGTGCAACGGATCGTCACCGATCCATGATCCTAACGGTTCGGCCTGTTCGGATCGGCACACATGCGCTCCGCGGAGCGCGCAGCCGCCTCGGCCTTAGGAAAGGCCGCGGCTTCGGCCTAGCTCCGGAGCGGCGGCCATCTTGGTACACCCGGCGGCCGTTTTCCACGTGATCGCTCCGTCAAATCACGGAGTGATCACTTGTAAACAAACCGGCGTCATGTCATGATGCCGGCTCCTCTCTCCCCTCTGTGTACTGATCTGTACAGTGGAGGGGAGGGATCGGATGGCAGCAGTGCCAATACTCTGTCATACCCTGCTAATACTCTGCAATGCCCTGCCAATACTCTGCCATACCCTGACAATACTCTGCAATACCCTGACAATACTCTGCAATACCCTGACAATACTCTGCCAATACTCTGCCAATACTCTGCCAATACCCTGCCAATACACTGCAATACTCTGCCAATACTCGCCAATACCCTGCCAATACTCTGCCAATACCCTGCCAATACCCTGCCAATACTCTGCCAATACTCTGCCAATACTCTGCAATACCCTGCCAATACTCTGCAATACTCTGCCAATACTCTGCCAATAATACCCTGCAATACCCTGCTAATATATTATTACAGTGGGGGAGATTGTGGATATTACAGTGGGGGAGATTGCGGATATTACAGTGGGGGAGATGACGTGGATATAACAGTGGAGGAGATTGTGGATATTACAGTGGGGGAGATTTTTTTTTGTTGATCCGAAAATGATCCGAACCGTGACTCCTGATCTGAGGAACGATCCGAACCGTGAGTTTTTTGATCCGTTGCACCCCTATCATAGACACATTTGTATACACTTATATCAAACCTCTGGATATCTGACTTCACTTCTCTTCATGGACGCTGACTGCAGCATACCGAGGTGAAAGGGATTTCTTAACACACTCAACATAAGATACACCCTCAATAATAACCCCCTCAAACCCTTCCCCCTACTCTTCTAATTTTCATCTCTGTACTTTCTTACTTTGAATATCTGCTTCTACAAGTGTGGAACATCCTAAATATATCACTAGGATTTCGTTTGCAAAGGAACATTACATATTAATTGTGACCACTCAAATAATAGACTCTCTTATGCCGCATACACATGACCAGTTTTGCCATCGTAATAAACTCCGAAGGTTTCTCAGACAGAACCCCAACGGAATTCCATTCAAGTGGTCTTGCCTACACACGTCCAACCCAAAGTCCGACCAAATTCCGACCATCCAGAACGAGGTGACGTATAATGCCCTGTACACACGGTCGGACATTGATCGGACATTCCGACAACAAAATCCTGGATTTTTTCCGACGGATGTTGGCTCAAACTTGTCTTGCATACACACGGTCACACAAAGTTGTCGGGAAATCCGATCGTTCTGAACGCGGTGACGTAAAACACGTATGTCGGGACTATAAACGGGGCAGTAGCCAATAGCTTTCGTCTCTTAATTTATTCTGAGCATGCGTGGCACTTTGTGCATCGGATTTGTGTACACACGATTGGAATTTCTGACAACGGATTTTGTTGTCGGTAAATTTTATAGCAAGCTCTCAAACTTTGTGTGTCGGAAATTCCGATGGAAAATGTGTGATGGAGCCCACACACAGTCGGAATTTCCGACAACAAGGTCCTATCACTCATAACACACATAACACTTACGAGGGGACTAGAAAAAGGAAGTTCAATAGCCAGTAGCCAATAGTTTCCGTCTCGCACTTGCTTCAGAGCATGCGTCGTTTTTGGTCCGTCGGAACAGCATACAAACGATCGGTTTTCCCGATAGGAATTGGTTCCGTCGGAAATATTTAGAACGTGTTCCATTTCTAGGTCCGTCAGATTTTTCGGAAAAAAAAAAGTCTGATGAGGCACACACACAAGATCGGAATATACAATGAAAAGCTTCCGTCAGACTTTTTCTGTCGGACATTCCACTCGTGTGTACGTGGAATTATTTGGATTAAGGAAGCATAAATAGTCAATAATTGAAACAACGCTGTCATCTTGGTAAAATTTCTCCCCATCACTTGCTTTGAATGTAAAAGATCTCAGTACCAATAGACCGGTCCTTCAGCTGACATGCAATATGGTTTTTTCCTTTTGTATGACTTCTATACTTGATTGTATGCCTTTTTGTATTTTGTTATACTTAAATAAACTTTGAATGTTTAAAAAAAAAAATTAAAGCGCCCCGTCCCGCCAAGCTCTCATGCAGAAGCGCGAACACATACACAAGTCGCACCTGCATATCTAAACGGTATTTAAACCACACGAGTGAGGTATCGCCGCAATCGTTAGAGCGAGAGCAATAATTCTAGCAAAAGACTTCCTCTGTAACTCAAAACTGGTAGCCTGCAGAAATGTTTAAACTTTGTCTATGGGGATTTTTAAGTGTCAAAAGTTTGTCGCCATTCAACGAGCGGGCGCAATATTGAAGCGTGACACATTGGGTATCAATTTACTCGGCGTAACATTATCTTTCACAATATAAAAAGAAATTGGGCTAACTTTACTGTTTATTATTTTTTAATTTAAAAAATGTATTTTTTCCCAAAAAATTGCATTTGTAATACGGCTGCTGCATAAGTACGGTGTGACATAAAGTATTGCAACGACCGCCATTTTATTCTCTACAGTGTCTGAAAAAAAAATATATGTATAATGTTTGGGGGTTCTAAGTAATTTTCTAGCAAAAAAAAATAAAAATGATTTTGACATGTAAACACCAAGTGCAAAAAATAGATCCGGTCCTTAAGTGGTTTATAGATGACAGTGAAACTGTGTACCAAAGAAAAGTCTTACATGTTCATAAAAAATGGGAAACAATTTAGGTATGTACATTTGTAATAGAATTGTCATCAAGGTAATCAGTGCATACTAACACTGCTAAATTTCACCTGGATATTATTATCATTATACAGGGTTTATATAGTATAGCGCCAACAGTTTACATAGGATATCTAGGCATCCAGTTAAAAAAGAGTTAGAGATGCCTGTGCTACTCTTGAACAGCCACTGTCATGCCACAAACATACATATATACGCTATATAATATTTCGTTGTTTACCCTTTCAACTTGTCTTGGGCTCCATCTAGTGGTCAAAGTGCACACTCCAATAAATTAATGAGCTTGTTCATTTATTTTTTTTATTAATTTTCATAATACGAACAAAACAGAATATGGCATAAGTGATTGGAAAATATGCCACGCAGTGGCTGCTTGTGCTCAAATTTTTTTGGGGGGGTGCAAACAAACTGGAAAATTCTGAAAAACACTCCATCAATCGCAGCCACTGTGCCATCAATTGCCGCCACTGTGCCCATCAACTGCAGCCACTGTGCCCATCAAACGCAGCCACTGTGCCCATCAAACGCAGCCGCTGTGCCCATCAATCGCAGCCACTGTGCCCATCAATTGCCGCGACTGTGCCCATCAAACGCAGCCACTGTGCCCATCAAATGCAGCCACTGTGCCCATCAAACGCAGCCACTGTGCCCATCAATCACAGCGACTGTGCCCATCAAACGCAGCCACTGTGCCTATCAAACGCAGCCACTGTGCCCATCAAACGCAGCCTCTGTGCCCATCAAATGCAGCCAATGTGCCCATCAATTGCGACCACTGTGCCATCAAGCGCAGCCACTGTGCCATCAAATGAAGCCACTGTGCCCATCAATTGCCGCCACTGTGCCATCAAATGCAGCCACTGTGCCCCATAAAATGCAGCCACTGTGCCCGTCAAACGCAGCCACTGTGCCCATCAATTGCCACCACTGTGCCATCAAATGCAGCCACTGTGCCCCATAAAATGCAGCCACTGTGCCCATCAGTTTCCGCCACTGTGCCCATCAGTTGACGCCACTGTGCCCATCAATTGCTCCCACTCTGCCCCATCAAACGCAGCCACTGTGCCATAACAAATGCTGCCAGTGTGCCCCCTGCCGGCCCGCCATTTGCACTTACCTGTCTCAGTGGGGCAGCTCCTGGATGTCTTCTCCCGTCCTCTCTTCCCGTCTTCTGCTATGATTGGATGCCTGGCAAACTTGACTGGCCTTCACCCAACAGTTCACCTTTGGGATGAATTTGAGCAATAGGAAATATCTTGACCTGTTTGCGTTTACCAACTGAGCATCACTGAAGACTTAGTGGGAAGATTCTGTTCATTAAGGTATTTATACATAATAGAGATGTTACCCTTATCTCTGAAAGAGGACCTACATAGGTGCTCAAGGGTGGCATGCACACTGAACGCAACCCAGAGAACAGTGGGTGGAAGAAAAATGTCTAATCTGCAAGTATTTATAAAATTCCATCCGAGCATAGCTAAATTGGAGAAAGAAAAAAGAAGCCAAATGGAAGCTCTCGGGTTAGAGACTCCAAGCTAAATATGTAATTCTCGATCCATCTGTTAAAATCACAGGAGGAAACCTGGGGTCACCTGAGAAAGAAGCCAACTGAGGTTTGGAGGGCATCACGGTATATTTCACTTTGTACAAAAACCATAGATGAAGTGATTGGCCAACCACTTCATTCAGGGGGCCCGGTCTTTGGGATGGGTGGAGCTCATAGTAGGTAGATAGTAGGGAGCAATGGAAGAGCTCTCAAAGTGAAGCCATGGTATTAGGGCAGGAGGGGCATGCCACTGTGTTAATTGAACTAACTTGGCCAATAAATAATATAATCAAAGATGGGGCAAACCTAATCCCCCTTGAGCTTTAAGTCTATATATTATCAGTTTGCCCAAACGTGTTTTTTTTTAGCCTACCATATGAAGGTATTCACCTCCTTTTGTGTCGTTTCAATTGTCTGGCGGGAGACATATAAAGGTAGTGCTCTAAAATAAAACAGTAATTTCAGAAGTATAGACATCTTCATTCCCAAAAAGGAAATACGGTTTAGTGCCCACATTCGTAACAAATGCTTGATGCAAGAAAACACCTGTGGGTAGTTAGGATAGTACCTCCTATGAAGGGATGGGGCTAAACAAATGCCCAGATATGGGAGCGCTCCAAGCAAAACCAATTTTAGCCTGAATGCCAGTAATCGAGGCCTGTGGGAAGTTGATTGGAAGTGCAGCACATTTCAAGAGGTTTATTCCCAGACCTGACAAATCTTGAAAAGTGTGTACAGTGGAAATCAAGTTTGGCAAGGAGAGCACTGGGTCTGGCTGAAGCAACAAGACATCATCAGCATACATACTTAACTTAAATCCCTTATCTCCCTTTCTCATATCCCTTAATATTAAGGTCTAGGCTAGACATGTGCATAATGAAAAATTTTTTTTTTTTTGGAATGCGGGTGTGACTTACGTCTGCGTTTAGTTCTGCGAGCGAGCACGCGGGGACAGGGGCACTTGAAATTTATTTTTATTTTTTTATTGTTAATTTTACTTTCATTTTTCTACTTTGATGCTTTCTTTTTACATTTTTTTAATCACTTTTATTCCTACCCTGTTTCCCCGAAAATAAGACCTAGCGTGATTGTCCGTGATGGCTGCAATATAAGCCCTACCCCCCAAATAAGCCCTAGTTAAAGTCCTTGTAGTTCTTATTTTCAGGGTAGGGCTTATTTTCAGGGAAACAGGGTAGGGCTTATTTGGGGGGGTAGGGCTTATATTGTAGCCATCACCGACAATCACGCTAGGTCTTATTTTCTTGTAATAGGAATAAGAATGACAGGTCCTCTTTACAGTGAGATATTAGGTCAATAAGTCCCCACATCTCACCTCTGGGCTGGAAAGCCTGAAACCAAAAGAAAAAGATCTCTGTTTCCCAGCCGAGGCCGCGGCCTTTTTTTCCAAATGCAGAGGCCAGGTGTGACGCCATAACCGCCATAACCATTTACCTGTAACCTGTAGCTGCAGGCATCATTCAGATATCACCACTCAAAGTCTGTAACGTTATATGATGTTGGGCGGGCGGCAAGCGGTTAATTTCGTTATTCGGAGAATTCTGTAAAATTTCTTTGTACTGTAATTCAGAGATTCAGATACATCCAAAACTCCAAATGACGAAAAATTTGTCAGAATTTTTATTTGGAATGAAACAAACCGCACATGTCTAGTGTGGGAAAATTGAGCGTGCTAGGGGTTCCATAGCCAATGCAAATAAAAAGGAGAAAAGGGGACACCCCTGTCTCGTTCCAAGGCCAAGAGTGAAGTACTCAGAGTTGCAACCTGGCAGTTTAATACGTGCGCATGGATGGTGCTAAAGAGCTCTGAAGCCATACAAATAAGCACCCTGGAATCCGAATTTTGTCGAAATGGTTTCTAAATAGGACCATAATACGCTATCAAACGCCTTATGGATGTCAAGACTTAATAAAAGAGCTTTGCGGGGAAAAAAAGACAGCACCCTAAATAATATTCAAGGCCAAACCAATGTTGTCAGTGATCTGTCTAGATGGTATAAAACCTGTCTGGTCTGGGAAAATCAGGGTTGTTATAATCGAGGAAAGCCTATCTGCTAAAAGATGGCCAAAAAATGGAAGATCATTGTTGATAAACGAGGGCGATAATGTTGTTGATGGGTGTGATCTTTATTCGGTTTAGGCATCAGGGACATGTTTGCCAGAAGCATGTTGTCAGGGAAAGTGTGGTCTTTAAGGATATAATTAAACAGTTTTGTTATTCTGGTAGCCAGATGTCTGAAAAATGAAGATGTTGATTCTGCGGTGCTGTAGGCCCTTGAGGGGGAGCTGAAGGTGACTGGAGGTATTTTTCAGCTTCCTCAGGGGTAGTAAAGAGCACAGAGTCTCTATTCGGAAGAATACAAATTAAAAATTTGCTTGTATAACAAATGGATCCGAATTTTGCTCCATTCGTTAATTTGAATGCACATAATGCAGTCGATCTTGTCCAATCAGCTCAAGCCATTATTCTTGGTGGGTTAGAGTAGCATCTGAAATTATAGAATCGATCTGTTTTGAAACAGTCTGATAATAAACCAAATATATAACAATCTTGTGGGGAAAAAAAATCAATTTTTTTTAAATCCACCCAGACCAACAAATATACAAACAAATGGTGAAGATACAAAACAAATTTCAAACATGAATCAGTTCAACATAAAAAAATGATGAAACAAAACTCTTTAATGCACGAATGCATCCGAAATGAAAATTTCCGGCGTTCACATATCTATTCCTAAATGCAGAAAAAATAATTGGGTGTCATCATTTATAGGTAATAACACCAGAGATTTTCCATACAGGGACTACCCTGTGAGTACCTGTGTATTGGGAGTACCCTGTGAGTACTTGTGTGCTGGGATTACCCTGTGAGTACCTGTGTACTGGGAGTACCTGTGTATTGGGAGTACCCTGTGAGTACTTGTGTGCTGGGATTACCCTGTAATTACCCATGTACTGGGAGTACCTGTGTATTGGGAGTACCCTGTGAGTACCTGTGTACTGGGAGTACCTGTGTATTGGGAGTACCCTGTGAGTACCTGTGTACTGGAAGTACCTGTGTATTGGGAGTACCCTGTGAGCACCTGTGTACTGGAAGTACCTGTGTATTGGGAGTACCCTGTGAGTACCTGTGTACTGGAAGTACCTGTGTATTGGGAGTACCCTGTGAGTACCTGTGTGCTTGGAGTTCCTGTGTATTGGGAGTACCCTGTGAGTACCTGTGTGCTTGGAGTTCCTGTGTATTGGGAGTACCCTGTGAGTACCTGTGTGCTGGGATTACCCTGTGAGTACCTGTGTGCTTGGAGTTCCTGTGTATTGGGAGTACCCTGTGAGTACCTGTGTGCTGGGATTACCCTGTGAGTACCTGTGTACTGAGAGTAGCTGTGTATTGGGAGTACCCTGTGTATTGTGAGTACATGAGTATGTGAGTATTGGTAGTACCGGTGTATTGCGAGTACCCGTGTGCTGTGAGTGCCTGTGTGCTTTGAGCGCCCGAGTGCTTTGAGCGTCCGTGTGCTGTGAGCGCCCGAGTGCTGTGAGTGCCCGTGTGCTGTGAGCGTCTGGGGGCTGTGAGCGCCTGTGTACTGTGAGCGCCCGAGTGCTGTGAGTGCCCGTGTGCTGTGAGCGTCTGTGGGCTGTGAGCGCCAGTGTGCCGTAAGCGCCCGTGTGCTGTGAGCGCCTGTGTGCTGTGAACGCCCATGTGCTGTGAGCGCCTGTGTGCTTTGAGCGCCCAAGTGCTGTGAGCGCCCGAGTGCTGTGAGCGCCCGAGTGCTGTGAGCGCTCGTGTGCTGTAAGCGACCGAGTGCTGTGAGCGCCCGTGTGCTGTGAGCGTCCGGGGGCTGTGAGCGCCCGTGTACTATGAGCGCCCGAGTGCTGTGAGCACCCGTGGGCTGTGAGTGTTCATGTGCTGTGAGCGCCTGTGGGCTGTGAGTGTCCATGTGCTGTGAGTCCCCAAGTGTTGTGAGTGGCGTGTACTGTGAGTGCTGTGAGTGCCGTGTACTGTGAGTGCCTGTGTATTGTGGGTGCACTAGGAGTAGAGAGCTGGGAATAGGGTAGGGTATAAATAGTTAGTCTACTCAATTTCCCCAATAGAATAGAGGGTAAAATGTCCAACAGGATTGGTGATGCCACTCCTGCACCATGTATGCGTTCTTTGATGAACCAATCGAGGGCGCATGCTGCTGTGTGAGATGTGAGCGAGTTGTTTCTCTGAAAGCCCAGATCCTGGTTCTGTAGAATCAAGTGGCAACACTGAGAAGCATTAGCAACCTGGAGAGGAGCTTGGACATTACCCAGAAGGTACTGGCGGGGAAAAGACTAGAGGAGGTTGGAGAGATGGAATCACAGGAACCAGAGGTAGGTAGCTGGGGGACAGAAAGGAGGAGGGGCAGAGGGAAGTGTGTTAGGAAGTCCAGTACTGAATTGGTACACTCCAACAAATATGCCAAGTTGCATGATGACTGGGATATAAGCTCAGGGGTGGCAGTGCTGGAGCAGGCACCCACCGCTAGCTGCCAGGGGAGTGACGGCTCCAGTAAAAAGGGGAGCGGTGAGACAGGTAAGACCAGACAAGTTCTGGTAGTGGGAAACTCAATTATTATGAGGACAGAGAGAGCAATCTGTCAGAAAGACCTGTGTTGCCGAATAGAGTCTGGTTTACCGGGCGCTCAGGTTGGGCGCATCATGTATCGTGTGGACAGATTATTGTGAGGGGCTGGGGAGGACCCAGCTGTCAAGATACACGTTGGTACCAATGACCAAGTGAGAGGAAGGTGGAGAGTCCTAAAAAACTATTTCAGGGACTTAGGGAATAGATTGAGGAAAAGGACCTCCAAGGTAGTTTTTACTAAATTACTACCTGCACCTCGAGCCACACCAGAGATGCAGCAGGAGCTTAGGGAACTGAACAAGTGGCTAAGGAAGTGGTGCAGGAAAGAGGGATTTGGGTTCCTGGATAACTGGGCTGACTTCTCAGCCGGTTACCGGTTCTTTAGTGAGGATGGGCTGCACCTTAATGGGGTTGGTACAGCTCTATTGGAAGTAAGATGGCCACAAACCTGGAGGAGCTTTTAAACTAGGTGTTGGGGGAGAGGGATCAGAGAAAGCGATAGCCGACAGGGAGGGGGTGACAGAGGGTGATAGGAGAGTCAGCAGTTGTAATAGCAGTGAAATACAACCATAACAACTAATCCTGGGGGTAAGCGAGTGGTCAATTTCAATTAAAAACAAAGCCAGGAGAAACAAAGGGGAAAACAATAAGTACTCATACAACACTAAGAGCAGTATACACAAATGCTAGGAGTCTAGCTAACAAATAGTGGATCTGGAGCTGCTATTACACGAGGATGACTTAGACTTTGTGGGAATAACTGAAACTTGGTTTGACAGCTCACACGATTGGCTGTCCAATACATAGGGGTATTCCTTGTATCAAAAAGACAGGGAAGGTAGAAGAGGGGGGAGGGTTGTGTCTATATGTCAAAAGTAATGTAAGAAAGGAGTGACAATATATATGGGACTTGGGGGGAGGTGGAATTAGTATGGGTAGAACTTCAAAGAGAGGATGTAAGCGGGAAATTAATAGTGGGGGTATGCTATAGGCCACCCAACATGAAGGAGGAGTTGGAATTACTATCGCAATTAGAAATGCCAGGGAAACGGGCAAATGTAATCATAATGGGGGACTTCAATTATCCCACTATCGACTGAGCAGAGGGAACAGCTCACTCACTAAAGGCCCATCATTTCATAAATGTTTTACAGGACAACTTCATGTCCCAATTGGTGGATCCCCCAACTAGAAAGAATGCCCTGTTAGATCTATTAATTACAAACAATCTAAGTCTGATCTCAGATGTGGAGATACTCGACACCTTAAGATCTAGCGATCATAGAATGATCACATTTAGCATGAATCGCAGGAAAATGAGGCATATGTGTAGTACAAAATCACTAAATTTCAAACGAGCCAATTTCCCTGAATTATGGTCATTGCTACATGACATTAATTGGGACCAGATTCTGGAATCACTGAACACAGAAGAGAAATGGGAATGCTTTAGGAGCATATTAAACAAAGGTATAAAACAGTGCATTCCATTGTGAAATAAATCTAAAAGAGCGAAAATTAAACCTGGGTGGTTAAATTGTAATGTGAGTAGCCTCATCAGGAGAAAAGTATGGCCTTTAAAAAATATAAAGGGATTGGGTCACCATCAGCATTCCAGCACTACAAGGAAGGCAATAAGAAATGTAAAATCACAATCAGGATGGCAGTCAATGAAAGACTTATTAAACTTAACACAAATAAATCACCAGGACCAGATGGCTTACACCCGAGAATCCTCAGAAAACTCAGTCAAGTTATAGGCAGGCCATTATTCCTGATTTTTGTGGACAGCATAATGACAGGATTGGTACCAGCTGATTGGAGAAAAGCCAACGTGGTACCAATATTCAATAAAGGGCAGAGACATATTCCTGGCAATTATAGCCCAGTCAGCCTAACATCAATAGCGTGTAAATTATTGGAGGGGATGATTAGAGACTTAATCCAAAGTCTTATGCCCCGTACACACGGTCGGACTTTGTTCGGACATTCCGACAACAAAATCCTAGGATTTTTTCCGACGGATGTTGGCTCAAACTTGTTTTGTCTACACACGGTCGCACAAAGTTGTCGGAAAATCCGATCGTTCTAAACGCGGTGACGTAAAACACATACGTCGGGACTATAAACGGGGCAGTGGCCAATAGCTTTCATCTCTCTATTTATTCTGAGCATGCGTGGCACTTTGTCCGTCGGATTTGTGTACACACGATCGGAATTTCCGACAACGGATTTTGTTGTCGGAAAATTTTATCTCCTGCTCTCCAACTTTGTGTGTCGGAAAATCCGATGGAAAATGTCCGATGGAACCCACACACCGTCGGAATTTCCGACAACATGCTCCGATCGGACATTTTCCATCGGAAAATCCGACCGTGTGTACGGGGCATTACTGTGGAGAAGAATATCATTAGTGGTAATCAGCATGGGTTTATGAGAGGACGTTCCTGCCAGACCAATCTGCTAACATTCTACGAGGAACTGAGCAGCCATCTAGATAGGGGGAGGCCTGTGGATGTGATCTGGACTTTGCAATAGCATTTGATACAGTCCCCCATAAACGCTTAATTTACAAGCTGAGGTCTGCAGGCTTGGACCATAGGGTTTGTGCTTGGGTAAAAAAACTGGTTACAGGGATGGATCCAAAGGGTAGGGACAAATAGCATGTACTCAGACTGGTCTGGAGTGGTGAGTCGGGTACCCCAAGGTTTTGTCTTGGGACCAATTCTATTCAACATATTTATAAATGATATAGAGTATGGGATAACTAGTTCAGTCTCAGTTTTTGCGGATGACACAAAGATAAGCAGAGTAATAAACTTGCATCAGGACACAGAAAGATTGCAGAAAGACCTGAATATAATAAAGGAATGGGCAGACAAATGGCAAATGAGGTTTAATGTGGAGAAATATAAAGTAATGCACTTGGGGTCAAGAAACATAAATGAAAAATATTCAGTAGGTGGAGAACAGCTGGGAGAATCAAGGATGGAGAAGGATCTAGGGGTGCTAATAGATGACAGATTGAGCAACAGCATGCAGTGCCAAGCTGCAGCTACCAAAGCAGGCAGAATATTAGCATGCATAAAAAGGGGATATACGCCAGGGACAAAACTATAATTCTGCCACTTTATAAAACTCTGGTTAGGCCTCATCTGGAGTTTTCTGTCCACTTCTGGTTACTTACCAGTCCTCCGATGTGCTGGAGCTAGAAAGAGTTCAAAGAAGAGCAACAAAACTAATAAGGGGACTGGAGGACCTCAATTACGAGGATTGGCTGCAAACACTACATTTATTCTCGCTGGAGATGAGACGCTTGAGAGGGGACATGACAGCGCTCTATAAATATCTCAATGGGGATCCCAGCATAGGAAATAAACTATTCAGTCCTAGGGGTGTAAAAGGACACAGGGCCACACAGTGAGACTGGAGGAGAAGAGTTTTAACCTTAAACTACG
This sequence comes from Lithobates septentrionalis, assembly GCA_037952835.1. Taxonomy (NCBI): domain Eukaryota; kingdom Metazoa; phylum Chordata; class Amphibia; order Anura; family Ranidae; genus Lithobates; species Lithobates septentrionalis. Next base: position 282,978 of record JBBDGP010001614.1, on the reverse strand, counting down.
TAGGGGGTTCTTCACTGTTGGGAAAGTGAGGATGTGGAACTCTCTCCCACAACTGGTGGTGGCTGGGGGGAGTATGGATATTTTTAAAAGACTCTTATGCTGCGTACACACGAGCGGAATTTCCGTCAGAAAAAACTTGGATGGTTTTTCCGATGGAATTCCGCTCAAGCTTGCCTTGCATACACACGGTCACACAAAAGTTCTCTGAACTTTCGACCGTCAAGAACGCGGTGACGTACAACACTACGACGAGCCTCCGAGCATGCGTGATTTTTTGCGCGTCCGAATTGCATACAGGCGAACGCATTTTCGGATAGGAACTTTCCCCGACCGAAAAATAGATAAAAAATGCTCTCAATCTTTTGCTGGCTGGAATTCCGCCAGCAAAAGACCGATGGAACATACACACGGTCGCATTTTCCGACAAACAGCTCTCATCTGAGTTTTGCTGGCGGCATTTCCGATCATGTGTACGGGGCATTAGATGTACATCTTAAAGGACACAACATACAGGGATATGGGAAATAATTATAGACACTGATACACATGCACACACACAGGTTGAACTGGATGGCCTATTGTCTTTCTTCGGCCTTACTATGTAACTATGACCTTCTGATAGTCGGGAATTTATTTTTCCCCTACTAGAGCAAATTGGGCCATGGTTTTTAAGGGGTTTTTTTTTGGGGGGGGGGGTTGCCTTCCTCTGGATCAGCGGTGGTTCTGTTTACGGAGGCTTTCTATGTATTTATTCTTTTTATTTTTTTAATTAATTAATTCAATCATTTTCTATTGATTGAACTAGATGGACCTCTTGTCTTTTATTTTTTTTAACCTTACATACTATGTAACTAGCTATTCCATTTATTGTGTTTCATCCTAAATCTCCCGCGACTTCTTTGGAATTTTTTTTAACCGTCATTACTGGTAATTGCACAGCCCTAGAGATGAAGACCCACCTAATAATATTATGCACAGAAGGACCTTTTGATAGCAATCCTTTAGGACTTATTAATTCATGCCTCAACTATAAAAAGATCAAAGCAACTAATATAATCCAAGACTGTAGAGTGGGGATCCTTATGGTCGACGATCATTTATTTCCATTAAGCCAAGAAGGTAAGTAGCTCTGTACAGCTTTATACCAACCAGGTAGATATGAAATAAATTCCAGACAGATATCAAATTAGATTTAGAATTCCAGGCAGCTATGAAAGGCACACAATAATACAATTCTGTGTTCATTAATACATCATTACATGTATTTATTTTTTTTAACGCAGTAAAAACAGTACCTGAATCTGACCTGATATCAGTCTTTTGCAGTCCATGTACAGCAGAACTCAGATGGGAAAAAAAAAAAAGCAGTACAGGGAGCCAATAAAATGTGCTGCCATGCTTGTGTGCTTACAATGAACATACTGATAGAAGGAGTGTGAAAGAAAGCTGAGCTACTCCGTGTTCTACTTCTCCTTTCACTGTCCAGCCATTAGCTGGGGTGATGGGGGGAGTAAGTCTAGGTTCACATCTTGATGCGTTTTTTTAGGCACGTTTTGACCGTTTCAGACTTTTTTTCAGCCACTCTCTTTAGGTGCATATTTTATTCCTATTCTCATTAGGTCCATATTTTATTCTTGTTCCCACTATGTTCTTGTTTTAATCTGAAATGTAATTCTTATTATCATTATCATTAATATTATTAGTATTTTTTTTCCAACCCCATTGATAAACTGAAATGGTATATTTTATTATTATTTATGTGTTATTTATTTTAACTATGACCATGAGGAGGGGATTTTGTACTTGTGTTGATAGTCCTGATTGATGACTGATGAAGATGGAGGTATTGAATAAATACATATATATATATATCTATATATATATATATATATATATATATATATATATATATATATATATATATATAGATATATATATATAGATATATATATATCTATATATATATATAGATATATATATATCTATATATATATAGATATAGAGTCAAAAGTTACATGCATATGAACTTTAATGGCATCCTAGTCTTAGTCCATAGTGTTCATTATTGAGTTGGTCCACCCTTTGCAGCTATAACAGCTTCAACTCTTCTGTCCACAATTTGTAGGAGTGTGTCTATGGGAATGTTTGATCATTCTTCCAGAAGCACATTTATGAGGTCAGGCACTGATGTTGGACAAGAAGGCCTGGCTTGCAGTCTCCACTCTAATTCATCCCAAAGGTGTTCTATCGGGTTAAGGTCAGGAGGCCAGTCAAGTTCCTCCACCCCAAACTCGCTCATCCATGTCTTTTTTTGAACTTTGCTTTGTGAACTGGTCCAAATCATTTGGTGGAGAGGGGATTATGGTGTGGGGTTGTTTTTCAGGGGTTGGGTTTGGTCCCTTAGCTCCAGTGAAGGGAACTCTTAAGGCATCAGCATACCAAGACATTTTGGACAATTTCATGATCCCAACTTTGTGGGAACAATTTGGGGATGGCCCCTTCCTGTTCCAACAGGACTGCGCACCAGTGCACAAAGCAAGGTTTATAAAGACATGGAAGGTGAGTTTGGAGAGGAAGAACTTGACTGGCCTGCACAGAGTCCTGACATCAACCCGATAGAACATCTTTGGGACGAATTCGATTGGAGACTGCAAGCCAGGCCTTCTTGTTCAACATCAGTGCCTGATCTCACAAATGCGCTTCTGGAAGAATGGTCAAACATTCCCATAGACACACTCCTAAACCTTGTGGACAGCCTTCCCAGAAGGGTTGAATCTGTTATAGCTGCAAAGGGTGGGCCAACTCAATATTGAACCCTACGGACTAAGGGGGTTCTTTACTAAAACTATGGTGCAACATCAGGTGCAGTTCTGCATAGTAACCAATCAGCTTCTAGGTTTTATTGTCAAAGCCTAATTGAACAAGCTGAAGTTAGAAGCTGATTGGCTAACATGCACAGCTGCACCAGATTCTGAGTGCAACAGTTCTAGTAAATCTCCCCCTAAGACTGGGATGTCATTAAAGGTCATGTGCGTGTAAAGGCAGGCGTCCCAATACTTTTGGTAATATAGTGTACCTACCTGTCAGGGCTCAATTTCTGTTTAGATACTGAAGGCCCAACTGCGTTTAGAAGAACTTTTTTTAAAATTCTCGGCAGCCAATGATAGCTCCATCCCAAGTTATTGTAGGGACAGAGCAGCCATTGGGATCAGCACCCCCAAATGCCACAGGAGGGAGCCCCATCCTGTTCTTTTTGGCTGCACATGGGCAGTGTGAGCTCTCTGTTGACGCAGTTGCTGAGCTAGTCATAGGTGTCAGGAGAGACTGTGCATGTGTGGCCCAAAAGAACAGGATAGCTCTCCTTCCGTGGTACTAGAAACAGCTGGTCCCAAAGGTTTCTCCATCCCAACAATAACTCCAGACGAAGCCATTGCTGGCTACGGAGAATTTTAAGAAAATAATTTTAAATGTGGTTGTGGGCTTCATTGTTTAACCACTTCAGCCTCGGAAGAATTTACCCACTTCCTGACCACGCCAATTGCGCGGTCGTGTGACGATGTACCGAAATGAAGTTGATGTCCTTTTTTTCCCACAAAGAGAGCTTTCTTTTGGTGATATTTGATCACCTCTGCGGTTTTTTATTTATTGCGCTATAACAAAAAAAGAGCAACAATTAAAAATATATATTTTTTTACTTTTTGCTATAATAAATATCCCCAAAAAAAACAAATGTCTTCATCAGTTTAGGCCTATATTTATTCTCCTACATAATTTTGGTAAAAAAAAAAAATCGCAATAAGCGTATATTGATTGGTTTGCGCAAAAGTTATAGCGTCTACAAAATAGTTGATATATTTATGGCAGTTTTATTATTCTTTTTTTTTTTTACTAGTAATGGCGGTGATAATCGTTTTTTAGCAGGACTGCGGCATTGCGGCAGACATATCGGACACTTTTTTAGAACCAGTTACATTTATACATGATAATGTAGTTGTGGTAACTTGACCCCAAAAAAATAAAAAAACATAATAATATTATTCTTGATATCACTAGAAAAAAAAAAGACTTTTAAATACGTTTGACAGAACTCCATCAGTATCACCAGCAAAGCAGCTGCATTATTATCCCATTAAAGAAGAAGAGAATTGTGCGCTGTATTTCGACATTTCATAATTTGCCACGAATGTTAAATCTCCATTAAGAAAGCTAGTTTACAAGACCGACTGCTTCTGGCTCCTCCTTGCTTCCAAGCATGCGTGTTTGTACTTTGGACTTTAGTCCGACGGACTTGTGTACACACGCTCGGAAAATCCGACAGCAGACATTTGTCCGCGGAAAATTTTAAAGCCTGCCATCCAACATTTGTCCGTGGAAAATCCGACAACAATTGTCCGATGGAGTGTACACACGGTCGGATTTTCCGGCAACAGCCTGTCATCACACATTTCCCTTCGGAAAGTCCGATCGTTTGTACCAGGCTTTTCACTAGTGGTGATCAAGGGGTTAAATGTTCCCTAGGGAGGTGTTTCTAACTGTGGGGGGGAGGGGTCTGACAGGGAGTACAGAGAGATTGTTGTTCCTAATCACTAGGGACAGCAGATCTCTCTCTACTTCCCTGACAGAACGGGGATCTGTCTGTTTACATTGACAGATCCCCGTTCTGCCTCTCTGAGGAGCGATCGCGGGTCGCCGGCGGATATCGCAGCTGCCGGCCACGCGCATCGGCTCCGGAGTCGCGTCGCGCCCCCTATAGCTCTTAAAGTGACCGACGTACATCTACAGGTGTTTGCGCAGCCGTGCTAACCTGCCGCAGTATAATAATGGTGGCTAGTCGGGAAGTGGATAAACAGAAAGGGAGCCCTGGCTGGTAGGTAGGTTTAGCACACTATGCTTCTATCACTATTTGGTACAGAATACTTTTTGCTGTCAAGCTGAAACTATATTTTAAAGTGTTTGTAAACCCTTACATATACCCAGTGAAGTGACAAGCCTCTGGTGATCCATAGAGATTAAACAAATGTTCCTCCATAAGTGGTACTTGTTTATCTGCAGGGCTTTTACAGCCGTTCATAGACACAGGTGGCTTGGATTGAGGCTAGTACACACTGAACATTGAAAAATGAACGTGCTTTGTTCATTTTTTTATTTCAGAGGTATACAACCACTTTAACATCAAGAAGACAGATGTTAATAGTATTTTCCTTGTTAAAGGTGTACCTTTTTTTAATGCATTTCTTGATAACTCCCCTTTTTTTCTGAATTGTAGTGAATCTGAGCTAGAGAAAATTCACACCAGTTGTTTCAAGGCTCCATGTGTCTCTCTCTTGAGTCCTTTGAGATCCAGGCTACACAGCACAGAAGGAGCAAAGGACTGTCCAAGAAGATCTGTTAGGGGCCTGGTTAATTGAGCTACAATGCATTATGTGTAAAACTTTGGCTAATAGTTGATTGAGTGGACTTCCTAAAAAATACTTCTATGGTAAAGACACTTGTAATATAATGTGGGGAGAAGTTCAGTGATTGATTTGTAGCTTGTGCCATAAGGCCCATACACACGATAGGACTTTTTGACAACAAACATGCAAATTAGCTGTTTTAAGGCAACATCCTACCATGTGTACACTCCATCGGACAAACTTTTTCAGTTTTCATCGGACTTTTGTTGGCTGTGCAAACAGACAAACTTTCCAGCAACAAAAGTCCTATGGTGCAAAATCCTATCGTGTGTACACAAGTCCATAGGACTTTAGTCCAAAGTACAAACACGCATGCTCAGAACCAATGCAAAAGATCAGACAACAATACAGAAGTTGACCAAAGGGTGGCAGTAAAGAGCTGAAAAACCACGTGATTTGGTGAAAGTTGGCTGAAAAAGTCCTGCCGTGTGTATGCTTAATTAGTTTATGGCCGACGCCCTTTGTACAAAAATCCACGGGAAAGTTTGTACAAAGTCCTATCGTGTGTATGGGCCTTTAGACATTGGAGGTTGATGTACTAAGACTGGAGAGTGCGAAATCTGGTGCAGCTGTGCATGGTAGCCAATCGGCTTCTGACTTCAGCTTGTTCCATTAAGCTTTGACAAAATAAAAATAAGAACCTGGAAGCGGATTGTTTTTTATGCAGAGCTGCACCAGATTTTGCACTCTCCTGTTTTAGTGAACCAACCTAAATATCTTCCTATATATTGTCCATATATTTATTTTGGTTACTATCTTTCCTTATGGGTCAAGCTCCTTTAAAATGTGTCAAGACAACCAAACAAAAGTCACAGAGATCTATCTTCTTGGATTCCAAGGTCTAGAAAACGCAACACCTCTATTCTTTGCCATCCTACTTCTAATTTACATTGCAATAGTGACCGGAAACATTCTAATCATCCTTCTAGTGTCCACCAATAGTAATCTCAGAATTCCAATGTTCATCTTCCTTCAGCACCTGTCTCTCGCAGATGTCCTCCTTGCCACGTGTGTCATACCACTGATGGCCGAGGTTATATTAAAGACAAAGAGAGAAATGTCTGTTGACGGCTGTATCATGCAGCTGTACTCCTTTTTTAATTTTGGTTTTGTGCAATGTTTCATCCTTACTATAATGTCTTACGACCGATATGTCGCTATTTCTAATCCTTTACATTACATTTTGATTATGGACCGAAGAATCTGCTTCCTGTTGGGTTTTGGCTCTTGGGTAATGACTTGGACTCTATCTACAACTGAAATTATTTTCATAGCTCAGTTTGAATTTTGTGGCCTCAGTGACATCGATTACTTCTTTTGTGATGTAGGTCCAATTGTGAAATTGTCTACATCGGACACATCTATCGTACAATGGTATGACCTTACATGCTCTGCCTTTTTGTTTTTCTGTTCTCTTTCATTTATCATTGGGACATACTTCTACATTTTTACTATCATTCTCAAGATTTCATCCTCCGCTGGCAGGAAAAAATCTTTTTCTACATGTAGTGCCCACCTGATCTCTGTGGTTACATATTATGGGTCCATAATTACTATTTATGTGACTCCAGCCAATGAGAACTCACCTTCAGTAAACAAGTACAGTTCTTTATTGTACATTGTAGTAAACCCATTGGTGAATCCTATCATATATAGCCTGAAAAACCATGAGATTAGACAAGCGCTTCAAAAAAAAGTTAAAAAATTTTTGAGCAGAAAGGTACTAGAGGGGTAATATAGGTAGTGATGATCAGGGGAGTTACTAGACCTTGGCACCCAAGGCATGTGCCCGGGATTTTTACTGTGTGCCCCAAGCCTTCAATTAGATTATCTCTTTCTAAATTATTGTATTATTTCTTTTTTTTGATAATTATAGTGAATGTATTTTTCATTTTAGTCATGTCATCACATTTATGAAAAATTCTGGATGTTTAAGACAATTTTTTTTTTATATATTTGAAAAATTCTTAGATTTGTCTTATGCCGCGTACACACGGTCGGACTTTTCGACCGGACTGGTCCGACAAACTTTCCAGCGGACTTTTGGCGGACTTTTTAACGAACGGACTTGCCTACACACGATCACACCAAAGTCCAATGGATTCGAACGTGATGATGTACACCGGACTAAAATAAGGAAGTCATGTTCCAAATCCAAAGTCTGTCAGATTTGCGACTGGAAAAGTCCGCTGGAGGTCAGGTGAAGCCCACACACGATCGGATTGTCCCCCGGATTTGGTCCGTCAGACCCGTCTGGTCGAAAAGTCCGACCGTGTGTACGCCCCATTAGATCTAATTAAAAAAAGACAACAAAAATTAAAACTTCCCAAGTGTCGGCTTGCAGTATTTCCCTATGACTTACATATGCAGTAAATGTTTTGGTCATAACAGTGGAGTTGCAAGGTCCTTTTGGGTGTCAGTAAAGGCCACAACACTATGGGGTTGATTTACTAAAACTGGAGAGTGCAAAATTTGGTGCAGATCTTCATATAAACCAATCAGCTTCCAGGTTTTATTGTCAAAACTTAATTGAACAAGCTGAAGTTAGAAGCTGATTGGCTTACCATGCACAGCTGCCCCAGATTCTGAGAGCTCCAGCCTTAGCAAATCCCCCCCTGTTGCTTAATTCAAAAAGATTGCAATGGGAAAAGCAAAAGAGATAAAGCAGATGAAACACAAGAGACAAAGAGAATATAGAGAGGGATGTGGCATGGAGGACAAAAAAAAATTCCATCTGTTTTTTTCCATGGTATCAGACAAATCCCAAACATTTTAGTTTAGGCGCCCAGTGGTACCCCAGGTCTTTGGGATCCTAGCAAGGTCCCTGGTTATAAGTAAATGTTCAGAAAAATTAAAAACTAGCTTCAATCCTCCTGTTGGAAGTAGTGTTCTATATGACAGGGGAAGCTTTGGAAATTTTAACATGGGAGGTAAACACAACCATCAAACCTTTCATGGTAGGACATGTTTCCTGTGAGCTAAAGGGTCCCACACAAAGTGTTTTGCAGTGATTGGCAACTATGGTGAAAGGTGGGTGTTGTCTAAAAGGATGTGGTTTTCTTTCATAAAAAATGCTATTCATTTTCAAATGAGAAACATACATTTACATATGCTCGGTGGTAATTGAACCAATATGAAGACCAATTCTTCATCAACGCTTCATCAGTAAGCAACATGCCCCTACTCATCAAAAAATCAGCAGCATCGATACCAGTTTAGCAGAGACATAAAAGTGTTAAGATTTATAAATTCTATAGGGTCAACGAAGCACACAATAACAATATTATTATTGCATTTCACGGAGCACCTGCTGCCATTTTTCTGCATCCCAGTTCCTATGTTTTCATGCACAGGACATGGAAACAAGGCTAGGTGACTCAACTATGCACAAAAACATAGGAACTGGGGTATAGAAAAATGGAAAAGAAGAAAGGTAACAGCGCTCTCTGCAGGGACAACTTAATCAATACACCAGGTCCACTCACAGGTGCCGAGGCTCGATGTGTCCCAACACACTCCAATGCAACAGTAATAAGGAGAGCCGGCAAAACTGTAATCCTTGAAGTGACGTTTATTGGTACATCAGCGTGACAATAAAACAATAAAGCTGACGCGTTTCGGCAATAGCCTTAGTCGTAGCTAGTTTAAAACCGATATGGAAAAATATATATATATATACTCACATACACACATGCAAACCCAAGCTCTACAAAATTGGCCTATCAAGTTGATGTCACAGAAAATTAACATATTTAATTGATACCAATTATTCAAGTGGTTAGTGACTACACCTGTTTTTAGCCAGCATGAGAAGAGGGAGAGGGAAGAAAGGCAATATAAAAAGTTATTTTGTTGAGCCAAAAAGTAATGTGTAGAAAAAATGCTACATGGGATATTGAGACCTTATTACTCCAAGGGAGAAATATATTCCTTAAAGGAAAGGAAAATGTTCAAAGTGTTCAAATAAAATACTATGTGGTAGCAACAAGATCTAAAGTCAAGATTAATGGCAGGATCAAAAGAAGGAAAAGAAAAAAAAAAAAAAGGGGGAAGAGGGGGGGATACAACTTTTTGGCTCAACAAAATAACTTTTTAGTTATTTTGTAGAGATGGAGTTTGCATGTGTGTATGTGAGTATATATATATTTTGCCATATCTGTTTAAACTAGCTACGACTAAGGCTATTGTCGAAACGCGTCAGCTTTATTGTTTTATTGTCACGCTGATGTACCAATAAACGTCACTTCAAGGATTACAGTTTTGCCAGCTCTCCCTATTACTCCTGGTATAGAAAAATGGCAGCAAGTTCTCTGAACTGATGAGTCAAAATATGAAATATTTGGATGTAGCAGGTGGCAGTTTCTTGGTGAAGGGCTGGAGAGCCGTACAATAATAAGTGTCTGCAGGCAACAGTGAAGCATGCTGGAGGTACCTTGCAAGTTGTGGGCTGCATTTCTACAAAGGGAGTTGGAGGTTTGGTCAGGATCAATGGTGTTCTCAATGCTGAGAAATACAGGCAGATACTTATCCATCATGCCATACCATTGCGGAGACGTGTGATTGGCCACAAATATATTCTGCAGCAGGACCACGACCCCAAACATACAGCCAATGTCATTAGGAACTATAGACATTTATATGGATAGGCGACAGTGTCAAAGAAGTGGCACCAACATCCCTGAATGATATATATGAACAGGGGAATAGTTTTGGTGGGATTTTAAGGGTGTCAAGCAATAAAGTTACTAACAGTACACAGAAATGTAAAAAATATAACAAGGTTTATTACACAAAGGACAAATTTAAAAAATATATTGGCTGTACACATGATACGCAGACATAAATACATATCTAATCAAATGATGGAACAAATGGTCACTCAACAGTAGCATGGAGTGGCATATCCCGACATGTTTCGCCTTTTAGGTCTTCCTCAGGGGGTGTTTATTGAAAGGTAGATGTGATACTGCATAAAACAGAGTACATTTAAAAACAGTACAAAAATTATGATGAATACAATAAAAAAATAATAATTATGCTGCTGACTGCCCTGCCCAATACTCACCAGCGACCCATCAAAAGATGTTTTACCTGCGACTTGGTGTTGAGCCAAATGAAGAAAACAAACACTAAGCGGCACAAAGAGAAGCTGGCCGAGAAGAGCCCAGAATCAGGGCCAAAAGACCGATCTCTGCCTGGTGAAAAGAAGGTGTGGGTAGAAGGACCCAGAAAACTAAAAGGGTCACTATTGTGAAGAGAAGTGAAAAAAAGTGAAAAGGGGGGAGGGGGAGAGGTTTGGAGTGTGTAGGGTATTGGGGGGGGGGGGGAAGTGAGTGGGGGGGTGGGACGGGGGTGTAAGGGAGATGGGCAGTAGGGATGGTAAAGATGGGAAGGGGGGAGAGAGGAAAGGAATGAAAAGATGAAGAGAAGGAGAGAGAGAACTATGTTCAGTGTAAAGAAGAACAAGGAGTACTGGAAGTGATGGTGTGGCCTCCACAGATCCCTGATCTCAATATCATGGAGGCTGTCTGGGATTACATGAAGAGACAGAAGGTTTTGCAACAGCCAGCATCCACAGAAGATCTGTGATTAGTTATCCAAGGTGTTGGAACAACCTACCCGCTGAGTTCCTTCAAAAACTGTGTTGAAGTGTACCTAGAATTGATGCTGGTTTGAAGGCAAAGGGTGATCACACCAAATATTGACTTGATTTGGATTTTTCTTCAGTTCATTTACTTTCCAAGTTGGTAATTGATAAAAATAAACAATTAACACTTCTATTTCTGCAAGCATTTTCAAAGTGGTTGTAAAGTCTCCACAATAAACTCCCATTATAGGCTCTCTTATGGGGCAATAGTAATGGCGGTGTGTTTTTTTTAGCAATATAATCTCTAAATACATTTTCACAACAGCATTTCTGTGCAGTCACATGGTTTTCTTGGGGCAGAGAGACTCCAGTGGGAAGGGCTCACATTCCTCTGCTGTTTTAGTTTCAGGTTCTTTTCCGTTGCATCCTTAAAGCGGGAGTCCCGCGAAAAATTTTTTTTTAGATGTCAGCAGCTGCTGACTTTTAAAATAAGGTCACTCACCTGTCCCGGGGTCCAGCGATGTCGGCACCCGAGACGGAACCGTCCCTCGATCCTCGGGTGCTGCCGCCGCCATTCTCAGTGAGGGAATCAGGAAGTGAAGTGTTGCGGCTTCACTTCTTGATTCCCTACTGCGCATGCGCGAGTCGCCCTGCGCTTTCTCAATGGTCCCCGCTATCTCCTGGGACCTGTGTCTTTCCCAGGAGACAGCGGGGGAGTGCAGGAGGGGGCGTGACTCCCATGGGAGTCTATTCCCGGAAGTGGGTGCAGATACCTGTCTTAGACAGGTGTCTGCACCCCCCTCCCCCCTGAAAGGTGCCAACTGTGACACCGGAGGGGGGGAGGAATCCGATGAGCGGAAGTTCCACTTTTGGGTGGAACTCCGCTTTAACAAAGAGGAGGGGAGGAGCAGCTGCAGGGGAATAACTCAATCAAGGCAGGAAGGGTAGGAGGAGATCGGCTTCACCCACAGACTACAGAAATTACAGGGAGGGACGGGGAGAGGGAGAGATGCAGTCACGCTATAGACACAGAAGGATGCTGGAAAGTCGTAAGCTGACTCACTATTATGGATCAGCTGCCATGATTAGCGTGGTCAGTTTACAGAGGGGAACACAGCAACAGGCAAGATCAACCAGGTATTGTACAACATGGAAATGGATAAATGACACTGAAAAAGCACTATACTGTATACTGTGCCTTTAAATGGACAGGAGCATGCTTTATTTAGGGTTACAACCACTTTAATTTAGAGCATTTTTTCAAACCTGCCTAAAAGTTTTGTACATTACTATATGCTAAACAAAAAGAGGTTGTAAGGAATGAAACAGTTTTATTCAAAAAGATAAAAGATAGATAATAAGACACAATACACTCACAATGGTATATGAGCAAGGGCGTCGTTGTCAGGCTGTTGTTTCTCCTCAGCACCAGGGCTCCAAGCTGGAATATGGGAGAGCTGATAAGATGGACCAAGTGTGTCAGCGTGCTGCTGCTGACAAACCGCACCCCCAACGGAGACTCTCCGGTCACGGGGAAGCAAGGCACGCCTCCACGATCACGTGATCCTCGGACAGCGCCAGCTGACAGGGAACGCTCTTGGTTGCCTAGACTTTGTTGCATTGATACCAACTTCCCTAAATAAATTATTAAATAAAATCCTATGCCACAATCATCTTCTTAGAACCTGATAGGACTTGCTAACATTGCATTCTTTCTAGCTATCACCACAAAGGTGGCAATTCTGTTTGCTGCCATGGAAATGTACCTGAAAATTAAAATAGCAGAAAGTATACAATTTTTACTTATTTGGCACATCATGGCAGCATACAATGAAAATGAACCCACATAATTCAGGAGGGTGCAATAAAGAATAAGATTTCATGAACAGAAATACTAGAGCAGTACTGAGCTGTGGCTTTTCCAAACTCAACTGTCATTAACCAGCCCCAGCCCGGCCTATAGCAAAATGACGGCTAGGTGGGACTTTCTTCATCATATGACATCTTCCCGGATCGTGCCTCATGCGAGGCAGGGGCAGTCATACTGCAGAAACAACCTATCACCAGCCGTGTCCATCAGACACAGCCAATGACTGATCAGTGTACCGGCTCGCTACCGGTCCAATGTGACCTCTGTGACCAATCACAGCAGATCATATGACAGTTGTAAACGATGGCAGGGCGGTCTTTTCACATGGGCATGCTGGGCAGTTGCCCAGGGGCCCCACTTGCCTGGGGGGCCCCACCTGCCCAGCGACCCCAGCCCTGGGTCCTGTAGTTCCGCCAATTCAGGGGGGTCCGCCACCCGCCCATTCACCCGTGTGAGGGGCCCAGGCATGTACTGGCCATCGGGACTACCGGGACTTTCCCGGTGGGCCGATGGCTCAGTGGGCCAGTTTCAGCGGCCACCTATTGCATCTGCGGTGCAGTGAATTCCCCGGAGGTCCGCAGCGATTTTCCCCGTGTGCTTTGATGTGCCCCATGTACCCTGATGTGCCCCATGGACTCTGATGTGCCCCATGTACCCTCATGTGCCCCATGTACCCTGATGTGCTGGGCTCTGTACCCTGATGTTCACTGTACCCTGATGTGCTGGGCTCTGTACCCTGATGTGCTGTGTCCTGTGCCCCTGCTGTGAGACTGTTGAACGCCCCGCCCCTGCCTATCCAGAGACATAGTGAATGTGGGGAGGCGGGGCGGACACTAAAAAATTAAGTCAGCAGACCTGCTGACACTAAATGAGAGAAGGTGGGGGGGGTTCTCCCCTCTGCGGCTGCGTGGAGTACCTGTACCGGCGTCTACCCATGAGGCAAGGCATCCTGGCGGGAGATGGCACGGTGGTGACGGTGACGGAATTCCCGGGGAATCAATTGATTGATGGTAAGTCAATCGAGTGACATTTTGCAGAGCTGAGCAATCGATCCCAACCTCCACCTGTGCCTCTTACTGATCCTATCCCCCCACCACTGACCTCATCCCTATTCCCCAATCACCTCTGTTATAGAAGTAATGGGGGGGGGAGTAGGGATGAGATCAGTGGTGGGGTGATAGGATCAGTAAGAGGCACAGGTGGTGGTGGGAGAGGATGGCACCACCACTGCCACCGCTACCACCCCCCTTCAAGTATCACCACAGTCACCTCCCCAAGTACCACCGCTGCCACCCCCCAAGTACCACTGATGCCACCGCCCAAGTACCACCACTGCCACCCCCCCAATTACCACCGCTTGCCACCCCCTCAAGTACCACCGCTGCTACCCCTCCAGTCAAGTATCACTGCTGCCACCCCCTCAACATCACCGTTACCACCCCCCCTCAAGTTTTACCGCTGCCACTCCCTCAACATCACTGTTGCCACCCTCCCTGAAGTACCACTGCTGCCACCCCCTCAACATCACCGCTGCCACCCCCCTCAAGTACCACTGCTGCCACCCTCCCTCAACTACCGCCGTTGGTAGGGCCCCAGTGCACTGTATTGCCCGGGGGCCCATAATGCTCTTAAAATGGCACTGAACAATGGATGCCTTCCTTTTATGCCACTAATTGTGTACAGTTGTGTTGCTAGCTGTGATTGGTCAGCGTGATCACATGGTACAGACAGGACCAATCACAGCCCATCTATACCAGGTTATTAGCTCTGGCCAATGACAGCTAATCACAAGAAAACAAACTGAACTAATTAATTTTCATTCAGTAAAATGCTTGCTTATAGCAATGAAATTCACTGCTATAAGCAATCATAATGTGTAAAAAAAAAATATCACTTCCCCAGAGTAGTATAATATTACTATGGTGACATCACATTGCTCTGGTCACAGTGTGTTAAAAATGTAAAAAAATAAATTAAAAAAAATGTTTTTTTTCGAACTGTCACTAGTCAGTGTCCCTGATCACCTCCACACCAGTTATATGATGATGCTGTACTGCACTGGCGACAGTTGGTAAACAAAAAAAAGTGAAAAATGATTATTTTCTGAATTCTTTTGTTTTCCAAAAAATGACAAAAAAATTACAACTTCAAAAAACTACTTTCCAAAAAGGGGTCATTATTTGTGCTGTCCTGGTGTTTTGGGGCCCCAAGAAATTAGTACATCAGGATTGATCAATTTCCAGATATATACCATTAGAGATGGGCTGAACAACCCCCCCCCCCCCCCCCTGTTCGGTTCACAGCAGAACTCCCTAACAGGGGAAAAGTTCCAACCTAAAACGAGGAACCCCATTAAAATCTATGTGAGACTAACAGGAAAAATCTATATTGCCCATTCTGAAGGCTTATATGCAAGTAATTGCCCATGAAAGGGGTAAGGAGGTCTGGGTACTGCCCTGGGGGACATGTATCAATGCAAAAACATTTTTGAAAAACAATAGTTTTTTCAGGAGCAGTGATTTTAATGATGCTTAGAGTGCAACAATAAAAACTAAAAATTCCTTTAAATATAGTGCATTGGGAGTCTCCTTAGTCTGCCTATAAAGTGGTGCATCTGTAGCATGCATAGAACATGCTGCAGCAAAAATTACATTTCTAAAGAAAAAAATTGTGTCAAATGACATTTAAATTGACTCATGGTTGTAACGGCCGGCACACGGCCATTGAAAAAAAAAAGAAAGAGAAAAACGGCGTGGGGCCTCCTCCCTTTGGGTCTGGTATGGGTTTTAAGGGAAACCCCATGACAATTTTTCTTTTAAAATGGCATGGGGTCCCCCCAAAATTCATACCAGACTCTTATCCGGGCATGCAGCCTGGCAGGTTTGGAAAGGGGGGGACAAGCGAGCGTGTCCCCCCCCTCCTGAATCATATTAGGCCACAGGCCTTTAACATGGGGGGATGGGATGGCTCTGCCTCCCCACCCCAAGGCAACTTGTCCCCATGTTGATGGGGACAAGGATGTCTTCCCCACAACCCTAGCCATTGGTTGTGGGGGTCTGTGGGCGGGGGGAATATCGGAATCTGGAGGCCCCCTTTAACAACGGGGCCCCCAACTCCCAGCCTCCCCTATGTGAATGAGTATGGGGTACATAGTACCTCTACCCATTCACCAAAAAAGTGTCAAAAAATAATAAAAACACAGAGACAGTTTTTGACAATTCCTTTATTAAAAAATAAAAAAAATAGTGTCCCCCAGTGTAATTCCTATATCAATCACAATATGATTTATTAAGAGGACCTCATGAGTGGCATGCAACATAAAATGATGATTAATAGAAAAAACAAAAACAGCAACAAATACAAAACCCAGTGAACCAACATAAGAATGAATCTCGCCAATGGAAGTGAACCCAACTAAAGTAAAAAAAAGGCAAACCTACCTAAGAACTTAGTAACCTATATACAAACAGAAGAAAGAATAGGGCAGAGCAGTTTTAGGCTAAGTAGCAAGGAACAGGGAATCAAATTAGTCAGAAATGGGCCAGAATGGAGAGAAGGTACAAGCAGGCAGGCTTAGGCTCACAGTGTACAGGTACATTGAGTGGAGAGCATGGGCACACAGGTAAAATGGTTAAATGTTGATACACTGAAATATTCTAACGGAGGAGCTAAACACCCTCCCAGTAGTCAGTATCAGCCGCAGACTACTTCCTGGGACCTGATGGCTGCTGGGAGACACCCTCTGGTGGACACCAAAACTGCACCCTTCATGTCCATGAACCACAGTATCAGCAGCAGGTGATCCAATTGCTATTTTCATTTCCGGCATTCTTTTGTTTACATTTCAGCTGTCAGTGGGGAGTCATCGGTTGTTAAAGAGGAATTGCAGCCTTTCCCCCCCATTTTTCCCCTTTTTACCTTTTACTGTCTTCTGCACAGTAAGCATACTCACCTAGCCAGCGAGTCCAGCATTGAGCTGCTAGGACCTCCTCTCTGCAGCCGCTGCACAGGTCCGGCATGTGTGACAGCTGCCGGATATGTGATGGCCCTGTACTGCACTGGTGACAGTATGTAAAAAAAAATAAAATAGTTAGTTTTTTAACCGCTTGCCGCCCGCCGGCTGTCATATGACGGCCAGGCGGCACTGCTCTCATTCTGGGAGGGCATCAAATGACGCCCTCGCCTTCTCGGCCCACCAGGGGGCACGGCGTGTCACTGGGGACTCGGTGCACATGCCCGGCGGCCGCGATGTCCACCGGGCACCCGCGATTGCCCGGTAACACAGCAGGACCGTGGATCTATGTGTGTAAACACACAGATCCACGGTCCTGTCAGGTGAGAGGAGACCGATGGTGTGTTCCCAGTACAGAGGAAAACCGATCGGTCTCCTCCCCTTGTGAGTCCCCTCCCCCTACAGTTAGAAACACTCCCTAGCAACATGATTAACCCCTCAATCACCCCCTAGTGCTAACCCCTTCCCTGCCAGTCACATTTATACAGCAATCAATGCATTTTTATAGCACAGATCGCTGTATAAATGTGACTGGTCCCAGAAATGTGTCAAAACTGTCTGATATGTCCGCCGCAATATTGCAGTCACGATAAAAATTGCAGATCGCCGCCATTACTAGTAAAAAAAAATAATAATAAAAATGCTATAAATCTATCCTCTATTTTGTAGACGCTATAACTTTTGCGCAAACCAATTAATATACGCTTATTGCGAATTTTACCAAAAATATGTAGAAGAATACGTATCAGCCTAAACTGAGGAAAAAATTTGTTTAAAAAAAAAATTTTAAAAATTGGATATTTATTATAGCAAAAAGTAAAATATAATGCGGTTTTTTTCAAACTTGTCACTCTTCTTTTGTGTATAGCGCAGTAAAAACTGCAGATGTGATCAAATACCACTAAAAGAAAGCTCCATTTGTGGGGAAAAAATGGTAACAATTTCATCTGGGTACAGTGTTGCATGGCCGGGCAATTGTCTTTCAAAGTGTGACAGCACTGAAAGCTGAAAAATGGCTTGGGCAGGAAGGGGGCGAAAATGCATTGTATCGAAGCGGTTAATTTTCCAAAAAATTATGACAAAAAATTACAATTTCAAAAAACTTACCATGCCTCTTACTAAATACCTTGGACTGTCTACATTCCAAAAAGGGGTCTTTTGGGGAATATTTTTTACTGTCCTGGCATTTTTTTGGCCTCAAGAAATGAGATAGGCCGTCAGTACATCAGGATTGATCAATTTCCAGATATATACCTTAGTTTGTGGACTAACTTTCCTACAGACTAAATAATAACACTGATTTGGGTTATTTTCAAAGAAATGTTGCAGAATACATTTTGGCTTAAATTTATTATATTATTATATTTTATTTTAAGAAATATTATTTATTTGCAAAATTTTATAACAGAAACAGCTAGGAATTTTGCAGAGAAATGTTGGCAGCTCTGCACATGCTCAGTTTTCAGTTTTAAGTGAGTTTCTATGCTGAGCATTTCCTTCCTATCATATCTGAGCAGCCCATCTGACTATAGAGTCACACAAGTGGGCGTATACACAGTGGTAAATGACAGCCCACTCCCTCCCTCCTTCTCCAAGCCCACTAACCAGCTTAACACAATGGGGGTGGGTTATTACATGTAGATTAATTTAGGCTTCACCTTACTCCTATTCTAAGACACAGGCTGGAGAGGCATGACACAGCCTGTGACTGACAGAAATCCGCTCACACCAGCACCAACTGGTGCAGTGGGCCCTGAGTTCCTCCTAGTGCACGACAATGCCCGTTCACATGTGGCAAGAGTATTCAGCCAGTTCCTGGAGGATGAAGAAATTGTTACCATTGAATGGCCCCCACAATCGCCTGACCTAAATCCAATAGAACACTTCTGGGACATTATGTTTCAGTCCATCCGACACCACCAGGTTGCACCTCAGTCTGTTCAGGAGCTCAGTGATGCCCTGGTCCAGATCTGGGAGGAAATACCCCAGGACCAGTGGTGGCCCGTCAATATGGGGCACAGGGACGCCGCCCCCCTAATCCATGTGCCCGGGTTTTTTGGAAGAAGAAGAATATGATTAGAGCCTGAGGCTCTAATTGACTTAAAAAAAAGGGTGGACTCGGGGCGCAGAGTACTGCGCCTCAAGCCCACCCACTTGTGTGACAATAGCTAATTAATATTCACGATTGTCTTCCAGATTCTCCTCCTGGTCAATCAGGAAGCAGCTCCTGAGACCCGATTGGCCACGGAGTCTTAGGACTCCCAATCGTGTCTCAGGACACACACTGGCCAATTGTGTCTCAGGGCACACTTCCTGTTCAGCCCCTTAGTCTCCGCCGCCGCCTTCTCGTCTAACGGCCGGGGGGGTCATTGGTGTGCTTGTGGTGATCGCCACCTTCCTGTCTGCCTTCCCGTCTGTCTGGGGGGGTGGACGGCATTAGTTTGCCCCCCCCCCGAAATATTTAGCACCAGCCACCGCTGCCCAGGACACCATTCTTTGTCAAATTAGGAGCAGGCCCCAACGTTGTCAGGCATGCTTAAAAGCACGTGGGGGCCATACAAACTACTGAGTACCATTTTGATTTGCTGCAATGAAATTTCAGCAAAATGGACTAGCCCGCTGCATAATTTTTTCACTTTGATTTTCAGGGTATCTTTGAAAGGGACAGTTTTTGACAATTCCTAACCGAGTTACCCCGTCCCCTTCTGAAGTCATGTGACATCATGAGATGTCAGGGGGGGGTCACCCGATTAGTCAGCGGGTGGCCCCACCCTTGCCAACATAAGAGCTATGAAATAATAAAGGATTTGTTAAAAACTGTCTCTTGTGGTTTTTACTTTTTGACACTTTTTTGGTGAATGGGTAGGGGTCCCCCTACCTATTCACATGGGGGGGGGTGGGATCTGGGGGCCACCCTTGTTAAAGGGGGGCTTCCAGATTCTGATAAGCCCCCCGCCCACAGACCCCGAGAACCACTGGCCAGGGTTGTCGGGAAGAGGCCCTTGTTCCCATCAACATGGGGACAGATGCTTTGGGGGCACCGCAAAGCACCCTCCCCATGTTGAGGGCATGTGGCCTGGTATGGTTCAGGAGGGGGGGTGCTCGTTTGTCCCCCCATATTGTCCTGCCAGGCTACATGCTCGGATACGGGTCTGGTATGGATTTTGGCGTGGAGTTCCCCTTAAAATCCACATCAGTCCCGAAGGGCCTGATATGGACTGGGGGGAGCCCCATGCCGTTTTTTTTCATAGATTTTTCATCTATAATGCCGGAAGCTGGCAATACTTTACAGCTGCGAGCAAGTGTGGCCTCCCTGGCGGTTTTCCTGAGTGTGGCTCAGGGTTAAATTTCAGCACCATTAGCGGTAACCCCGAGCCACTGGTGCGGTGTACCTACCTTGTCCCTAGGATCCTGCGATGTCTCCCCGCTGTGTCTGCAGGCTCTGTCCTCCGCCCCGATGTCCTGTGTGCCGGGCTCCGTTCCCTGCAAGAGTCGCGACCCACAGGGGAGGAGCCTGGCCACAAATTCAAAAAAGTGAAAATTCATAACACATAGAGTACACTGTAATCTTACAAATTACAGTACTGTATGAAATTATTTCACATCCCTTTTGTCCCCAGTGCTTTGTCCAGTGCCCTGCATGCAGTTTTATATGATATATACTGTTCGTTCTGCCTGGTAACTGGAGATTGTCTATAGCAACCAAAAAGTGTCCCTTTACGTCAAAAGTGGTTTTAGATCAGCTAGAAAACAGCGATAGTAAATTAGAAAACTTGCAGAATTGAGCGATAGTGAACCATGGGGAAATGTATTTTATTATTATTATATAATTATTTTTTATAATTATTTATATTTATTTATTATATTATAATTTATTATTTTGTGTTTCAAACTTCATCATAACCGGGATATCTACTAGACTCTTGGTGGACAGATTTAAGTGTGTTATTGCTAAGAATTACAGGCCTACAATATAAAACGCCAAATTTCTATGCAAAATAATTGTACCGCATTGAGACGCAAAAATCTGATATAATCATACCGCCAGGGAGGTTAAATGACATTTTCTCCATTAGTAATGTCTATATTGCTGCTGCATGTTCTGCACATTGCACAGATGGGTCATTTTATGGGCAGACTAAGGAGATCCCCAGGCATGATATTTAAAAGAATATTTAATTTTTATCGTTACACTTTAAACATCATTAAAATCACTGCTCCTGAAAAAACTATTGTTTTAAAAACTTTTTTTGCATTAATACATGTCCCCTGGGGCAGGACCCAGGTCCCCATACACTTTTTATGGCAATAACTTGCATATAAGCCTTTAAAATGAGGACTGTTGTTTGCGTGTTCTGGTGCGAACCGAACCGGTTACATTGATACATTGTTACCTATATTCTGTAGACATTAACCTCCCTGGCGGTATGATTATATCAGATTTTTGCGTCTCAAAGCGGTACATTGTTTTGCATGGAAATTTAGCGTTTTAAATTATAGGCCTGTAATTCTTAGGAATAACTCACTTAAATCTGTCCAAACAAGTGTCTAGTAGACATCCCGGGTATGATAAAGTTTGAAACCCAAAATCATAATATATAATATAATAAATAACTATAAATAATTATAACAAATAATAATATAATAATAATAATAAAATGTATTCAATAATGTAAAAAAATCAAAAACATTTGCTCAGTTGCAGAATTGTCGCTGTCGTCACTTTCAGCGTTTGATGACGAATTTCCCCACGAATCATTATCGCTTAATTCTGCAAGTGTTCTAGTTTACTATCGCTGTTTTCTAGCTGATCTAAAACCGCTTTTGGCATAAAGGGACACTTTTTGGCTGCCATGGACATTCTCAAGTTTCCAGGCAAAAAGAACAGTATATATAATATAAAACTGCATGCAGGGCACTGGACAAGGCATTAGGGACAACAGGGAAATGATTTGATACAATAATGTAATCTGTAAGATTACAGTGTACTGTATGTATTATGCTTTTTGCACTTTTTGAATTTGACGCCAGGCTCTGTTACCATGCGTTGCGACGCTCGCAGGGAACGGAGCCCGGCACAGTGATAGATCGAGCGCAGGACACAGCCCACGGACACAGCGGGGGGACATCGCAGGATCCTGGGGACAAGGTAAGTAACTTTGCCTGGATCCTGCGATGCAATCCCGAGCGTGGGTCGGGGTTACCTCCTTTAAATAATGAAAATTCACCCCCGAGCCACACTCGGGATTACCGCTAGGGAAGTTAATAGGGTTTACATGTTCTCTAGAACTTTTTGCCTCTCCGTGGTGTTCTGGTGCGAACCGAACCGGTGGGTGTTCGGCCCATCCCTAATATCCAGCATGACATTTTTCCCCATTGAGATCTGATGTGTTTTCAAAAAGTTTCTTTAATTTTTTTGAGCAGTCTAAATAATTTGTATATTTTGTTATAAGACAAAACAAAGTTTAGTAAATCAAAGCTAATGCTCCAATAGTAATCAGACCTTCAGACTACCTTCTCTGATTACCAATCGACCAAGGCTATTCACTATTTACACTCAATCACACATTGCGTGAACCATTAGGGAATTGGCCTTAAAAGTCTCACTCAGGTGGTACCCCACCCCATGCAGATTGGCCACAATGTTTGATATATGTTCTCCATTATGTTGGCATGGTTGTGGTGTCTCAGGTACCATCATGCATATCCTATGGTCCTGCAACAGCATTCACAGTTTCTAGCAGAAAACATTTTAAATAATATTAGAAGTAACTGGGATCTTAAAGCGGAAGTAAACCCATCCATAAAACCGTTTCATTTCCGGCACGTGCCGGAAATGTAACACTACCATTGGGTGTGCTCTCAACCAAACTGTCAAACCATCCAATGGCTGGTGTCTAAACTGATCACATGTGCAGCATCATGGCAGTTGTAGATTAAACAGAGGCAAAGATGGCAGCTTCCTTGGCTGAAAACGATAGGGGGGTTTACTTACACTTTAACCTCTGAAAATAGATAATATTTTATTGTCTGCCAAACTGACCATCACCAGGTATTGGAAACAAAACGTGGCTCCCAGCCCGTCAGAAGTGGTGAATACTACTCACAAACACTTTCTATGGGAAAAGTCTTGAACAAAAATCCTTCCCTTCATTTGTTCTGGTTTGGAAACCGTGGAGCCTTTGGCATCCTTCCTAGGATCCTAGAGCTCCATGTATGATTTATACAGTATCATAGCTTTAATTTGTGCCTTGTAGTCAATTAGATGTCTTCCTCTGTTGTCAGATTTTTTAGTGCCTTGCATCCTCTGTATGTTAATAGTGATAATGTGATTGTTTGTTACTATTGCATCACCACTTTGTATTGTTATACCTTGTTGATTTTACTACCATGGCGGCTGCGACCGCGATTCTATATAAGTATGTATGTCCTTTTGAAAACCAAATAAACATATTAAAAAAGAAAAAGTCTTCTTCCCCACTCATGATAATCATGCCCCAAGATGTCTGTTATTCTGCAAATAATTATATTTTGAATGCATTCCTTTAAATGATCTATGTTTCTAGTCTTTTCCTTTTATACCACAGCTTTTAAGTGGGGCCACAAGTAAAAGTTCAGTTAGGAAAGATCAAGGATCTCGCAGACCATTTCATAAGGCTGCGGCAACCAATCCACGAATGTGGAAACTTTTGATCCATCCATCGCTATACGCTAATACCATAATGAGTTGGTGTCCCATTGTGTTGAAAATAATATGGGTACTCTCCATCTTCATTTAAGAGAGATGGCATTATGTTATCCTGTAGCATGTTTAAAAGAGAAGTATGAGCTTCTTAATTTTGCCCTTATTTATCATGAACTCAAAGATCTATGACTTTTTCTCTGTACACAAAGGCCTATTTCTCTCAAATATTGTTCATAAATCTGTCTAATTCTGTGTTAGTGAGCACTTCTCCTTTGCCAAGATAATCCATCCACATTACAGGTGTGGCATATCAAGATGCTGATTAGACAGCATTATTATTGCACAGTTGTGCCTTAGGCTGGCCACAATAAAAGGCCACTCTAAAATGTGCAGTTTTATCACACAGCACAAAGCCACAGATGTCACAAGTTTTGAGGGAGAGTGCAATTGGCATGCTGACTGCAGGAATGTCCACCAGAGCTGTTGCCCTTGAATTGAATGGTAATTTCTCTACCATAAACCGTCTCAGAGAATTTGGCAGTACATCCAACCGGCCTCACAACCGCAGACCACATGTAATCACACCAGCCCAGCACCTCCACATCCAGCATCTTCACCTCCAAGATCGTCTAAGACCAGCCACCCAGACAGCTTCTGCAACAATCGGTTTGCATAACCAAAGAATTTCTGCACAAACTGTCAGAAACCGTCTCAGGGAAGCTCCTCATCGGGGTCTTGACCTGACTGCAGTTCATCATCGTAACTGACTTGAGTGGACAAATGCTCAATTTCAATGGCGTCTGGCACTTTGGAGAGGTGTTCTCTTCATGGATAAATCCCGGTTTTCACTGTACAGGGCAGATGGCAGACAGTGTGTATGGTGTTGTGTGGGTGAGCAGTTTGCTGATGTCAACGTTGTGGATCGAATGGCCCATGGTGGCGGTGGGGTTATGCTATGGGCAGGTGTATGCTATGGACAACGAACACAGGTGCATTTTATTGATTGGCATTTTGAATGCACTGAGATACCGTGATGAGATCCTGAGGCCCATTGTTGTGCCATTCATCAACGACCATCACCTCATGTTACAGCATGATAATGCACAGCTCCATGTTGCAAGGATCTGTACACAATTCCTGGAAGCTGAAAACATCCCAGTTCTTGCATGGCCAGTATACTCACTGGACATGTCACCCATTGAGCATGTTTGGGATGCTTTGGATCTGCGTATTTGACAGAGTGTTCCAGTTTCTGCCAATTTCCAGCAACTTTGCACAGCCATTGAAGAGGAATGGACCGACTTTCACAGACCACAATCTATAACCTGATCAACTCTATGCAAAGGAGATGTGCTGCACTGCGTGAGGCAAATGGTGGTCACACGAGATACTGACTATTTTTCAGACCCCCCCCCCCCCCCGACCCCTCCAATACAGTAAAACTGCACATTTTAGAGTGGCCTTTTATTGTGGCCAGCCTAAGGCACACCTGTGCAGTAATCATGCTGTCTAATCAGCATCTTGATATGCCACACCTGTGAGGTGGATGGATTATCTCGGCAAAGAAGAAGTGCTCACTAACACAGATTTAGACCAATTTGTGAACAATATTTGAGAGAAATAGGCCTTTTGTATACATAGAAAATGTCATAGATCTTTAAGGTCAGCTCATGATAAATAGGGGCAAACACAAAAGTGTTGCGTTTATAATTTTGCTCAGTGTATATGTACAGGCAGACCCCACTTTTAAGTACACAATGATTTTTTTTTACTAAAGCTGGAAAGTGCGAAATCAGGCTCACTTCTGCATAGAAACCAATGAGCTTTCAGGTTTTATTACCAAAACTTAATTGAACAAGCTGGGATTAGAAGCTCATTGGTTTCTATGCAGAAGTGACCCTGATTTCGCACTTTCCAGCTTTAGTAAATAAACGCCATTGCATACTTAAAAGTGGGGTATGCCTGGATACTCATCTAGATGGATGCAACATCCATCCAATGCTGTATCCTTCCCCTGTGGTTCCTACTTGGTCCTCAGCCTTCAATGAGGAGGGAGCCTGTGCCTGTCAGTCACGGGTGTCTGCTCTGCTCCCTAAAAGTTCATTGGAGCACTGAGCTGTGGAGGGGGCAGAAGGGGCTGGCTCAGGCTCTCAGAGGCTCCCTGAGAGGCTGAGCCAGCTGCCAGTACAGGCATCTGGGCAGATCCCGACCATATGGTAGTGATCTTTTCAGAGCCTGGACCAGCTCTGTGACGTCAGCCATAAGTGGGCTTTAGTCTACTGTTGGCTGAAAACGGGGAACAGGAGTGTAGAATGAACTGCACTCCTGTGATCTTCAGGAGAAGTATAAACAAAATAGCTTTAGCTATACTTCTGCTTGAAATAAAGGTCAACAGTAAGATTTGTGTCAAAGAAAGTATGGAGACTTTTAGGACACCCTGTATATTCAATTATAACAAAAAAAAAAATGGGACTTTTCAGATGCTATTTAAGAATACAACTTTCATGAATGATTGTTTGATAAACCATAGCGTCTATTATTATTATTGCAAACAAAACCTAAAACGAAAAAAATTAAGTTTTTCTCATGAGTTGGTCTATGAACTTACAATCGTATGTATATGCTTTTCCGGTATAGCTTCCACAAAGAAATACCCAATAATACCCCACAGATGAACTGTATATATATATATGTAATGTCTTAGAAGGGTCACTAACCATATTCCATGATTTGTTCAATAACCATATTCCATGAATTGTTCAATAACCATATTCCATGAATTGTTCAATAACCATATTCCATGAATTGACAGCTTGTCCGCTCTATGGGTTAGGTATACAATTCTTTGATGCATTTCTCAGGCAAAATGTATATGAAATTAAATTTATACATAGATGACATAGTGTACATACCATGTCATATTATCTTACATAGATATCATTAGTTATAAACTTACATACAGTATACTGTATATATGTAATTTAGAGGTGTGTTTCCCCAATCGGGCATCCCTGCCCTCCCAAGAGGCCAAAACCGGTGGGGCTGATGCTTGACTATTGGTCCACCAAACGTCTGATCACCAAGAAGGCAGCTTTGACATGACAAAGCAAAGGCCTGGTCATCTATCAAGGTGGCTGCCTCCAACGTAGAGACATAGGGCAGGCCAAGGCATGGTAAGTCAGTAATGAGGGAAAAAAAACCAGCTGCGGGGAACCTACTAGTAACTAGGCTTTTTTTGGCAAAACTTTCATAGTTCAGGTCCATTTTAAATAAACAACACCATTTGGAAGCAATTTAACCTCCCTGGCGGTATGATTATGTCAGATTTTTTGATGCTGAAAGCAGTACAATTGTTTTGCATGGAAATTTGGCGTTTTATATTGTAGGCCTGTAATTCTTAGGAATAACACACTTAAATCTGTCTAGTCTAGTAGACAGCCCGGGTATGATAAAGTCTGAAACATAAAATCATAAATTATAATATAATAAATAACTATAAATAATTATAACAAATAATAATAATAATTATTCAATAATGTAATCAAATCAAAGACACAGAAATTTGCTCCATTATTTATTTTTTGCCAAGTTTCAAAATCTTAATTTTTTGCAATAAAATTACTTGATCCCCAGATCATTATATTTATATTTTCTGAAAGCAGAGGCCCTGTAGAATAAAACGATAATAGTTGTCACATGATATTTCCTCAACTGTTTATTAATCTGAACTTTTCAGGGAAAAATAAAATGAATTTTAGTGCAAACACACAGAATATAATACCTAGTTTGGTAAAATTTAAAAGATGAAGTTGCATCGAGTAAATAGATACCAAACATGCTATGTCTTAAAATTGTGTGCAGGTGATAGCGCAAAAAATGACAGTACCCAAAAACCCCCATAGCATAGATGGTGATTAAAAATCCTTTACAGCTCATGAATTTAGTGTTAACTACAAGCTCTTGTGCAATAATTATTGCTCTCTTAACTGATGTTTATGGCGATATGTCACACGTGTGGTATGACTGTGGTTTACATACACATGCGCACCCTAAGCTGTGCTTGCATTTGCACATGTGTGCAGGGAAACAGGGGTTATGGCAATTTATTTTTTTAAATACGTTTATTATAATTAGAATTTTTGAAGCTCTTTTCTTTTATTTAGTTAATTATTTATTTATATTTACATGATTGCTATCACAAGGGCTTAATAAACCCCCATTTAATAGCATTGGGCAAGTGACAGGTACTCTTTATGGAGACATTAGGGGTCTACTAGAACAGGAAATGACAGGAAAGGGTGGATCTGAAACCGGAAGCATTGAAATCATTGTTGCTTCAGGTTTCATTGTTTACATGTGAGATCGAGGCATGGCTGTGCCTAGCTCTCACATCACTCTCCCTCCTGAAGCTGGTGGTTGTGATCCTGGGCTTCCAGTAAAAGCAGAGAGCCCGGGAACCATGAGGGGTAGGGGGTTGCTAGTGAGGGGGTGACACCTTGCTGCCCGATCTGTGAAAGTGATCAGGAGCCATGGAGCCATTGCATCACTTTCACTTTCAACCCAGGAGCCAGCTGAACAAAACCCACACAGGCTGATGGCTGCTACTGCAGCTTATGACTAATGCCCCGTACACACGGTCGGATTTTCCGACGGAAAATGTGTGATAGGACCTTGTTGTCGGAAAATCCGACCGTGTGTGGGCTCCATCACACATTTTCCATCGGAATTTCCGACACACAAAGTTTGAGAGCTTGCTATAAAATTTTCCGACAACAAAATCCGTTGTCGGAAATTCAGATCGTGTGTACACAAATCCGACGCACAAAGTGCCACGCATGCTCAGAATAAATTAAGAGACGAAAGCTATTGGCTACTGCCCCATTTATAGACCCGACGTACGTGTTTTACGTCACCGCGTTCAGAACGATCGGATTTTCCGACAACTTTGTATGACCGTGTGTATGCAAGACAAGTTTGAGACAACATCCGTCTGAAAAAATCCATTGATTTTGTTGTCGGAATGTCCGATCAATGTCCGACCGTGTTTACGGGGCATTACAGTTCACTCTTTGGGTGTACGTAGCACATCCAAAAAGTTAAACTAGTTAATTCAATTACATTACATTAAATATCATTTCTCCATCGGTACATTTGCATTTAACGATTCCTGTTTTTCAGAGAATTCTTCAGTTTGTGAAGAACAGATTTTATCTCTTTGTTCCTCAGAGTGTATATGATTGGGTTGAGAAATGGAGTCCCCAAAACATATAATAAAGATTGTAACTTGCTGATGGTGGAGGAATAAACTTTTGTTGGATTGCCGTAAACACTTATAATGGTCAAAAAAAAAAAGAAAACGGCAAGCAGGTGGGAACTGCATGTTGAGAAGGTTTTCTGACGACCAAGAGCTGAAGGGATTCGGAAGATGGTGAGAAGAATACAAACATATGAGGAGACTATCAAGAATAAACAGAGAGCCACCAAGACTGAGGAGACAATAGCCTCAGTTTTAACCTTAAATGTGTCTGAACATGAAAGAGCCAAAAGAGGAGTAAGGTCGCAAAAGAAGAAGTCTATGACATTGGAATCACAAAAATATAACTGGAGCAAAAGAATAAGAGGAACAATGACTAAGATAAAACTGGAAATCCACACTAAAACAATGTATCTTTTGAGCATAACATCCATAATAGAGATATACTGAAGTGGGTTGCAGACAGCTAGGTATCGATCATAAGACATCACGGTTAAATAAAGACACTCCATGTAACCAAACAGGCCATGGAAGAAGAGCTGGGTTAAACAGCCACTGAAAGAGATTGTCTTACTTCCTTCCAGAATGACAGCAAGCATGTTTGGAACAATATTAGTAGTGATCATAATTTCAGAGAAAGAAAGGTTACTAAGAAAAACATACATTGGAGAATGGAGGCTTTGGTTTGCCCCAACTAATCCAATTATTAGCAAATTGCCAAATATAATTATTACATACACAAAGAAGAAGAGTGTAAACAGGAGAGCTCTTATATTTTGATGTCCCCCAAAACCCAGAAGGAGAAATTCCTTGGCTAATGTTCTGTTGATCATACTGATACATAAATAGTTCTGCCAAAGTTCATTGTACATCAGTATAGCCCATGCTAATATTAAAGCATAACATTTGATATACTCTGTGTCTCGGCTGTCTTATTAAAATATTTCTTTAAAAAAAAAACAACTTGTGAGTTAACTTGAGCCAGCACCTTGGGATGCACTCATAATGAAATTTCCCATAGTGACATATTAGAAGATGCAACACTTATTATGTTCCACAAGAAACATTGTATCATTTTATAGTAAACTGTCTCCCGCATGTAACTAACAATTTTAATCCTTGTGGAATTACTTATGATGGAAATTCCATGAAGGCTCATTAGGGAAATATTTTGAGATAGCTAAAAATGCTGGTTAATTAAAACTATGATAATATTATAAATACTATACAGTACGTTATATTGCCAATTCATTTTCTAGACCTTTTTATAAATATTGTAGATGGAGTTATTTGTACTAGATCTTTTTTAAGAGTACCAACAGGAATGGCTACATCCCAGTAGATAGTTGGCATTATCCTGTTTGGATAAAGTTCACATCAAATCTCAAATTCTTTGGTTTTGGCATAACTGCATTTCAGTGAAAGATTATAACATACAAGCAGAGATCTTAAAGAGTAGGTTCAAGGAAAACGTGTACTAAACTGGTGAATTGGATAAAGTAATTTGGATGTCCAATTGACAGACAGAGAGCTATCACTATAGGACAAACCAAAAGTGGACCAAAGGACCAATACATTTGATTGGCCCATGGTGATCTCATATTCATCACAACGCTAATGCAGTTAAAAGAATTTTAAAAATAATTGTCTAGTCCTCAAAAATGATAAGGTTTTAGGGTTCAGATTACCCAACTTTTCATCTATAATATTTAAGAGGGCTCCAAACGTAGCCTCCCTGGCGGTTTTCCCGAGTGTGGCTCGGGGTTAAAATTCAGGACCATTAGCGGTAACCCCGAGCCACACTCGGGATTACATCGCAGGATCCTGGTGTGGCTTTACTTACCTTGTCCCCGGGATCCTGCGATGTCCCCCGCAGTGTCCGTGGGCTCCGTCCTCCCCCCAAAGCCTCTCCTTGCCAGGCTCCGTTCCCTGCGAGCGTCGCGACGCACGGGGGCGGAGCCTGGCGGCAAATTCAAAAAATTGTAAAAATCATAACACATACAGTACTGTAATCTTACAGATTACAGTACTGTATGAAATGATTTCACATTCCTTTTGTCCCCAGTGCTTTGGCCCATGCCCTGCATGCAGTTTTATATTATATATACTGTTCTTTCTGCCTGGAAACTGGAGATTGTCCGTAGCAACCAAAAAGGGTCCCTTTACGTCAAAAGTGGCTTTAGACCAGCTAGAAAACAGTCATAGTAAATTAGAACACTTGCAGAATTGAGTGATAGTGAATCGTGGGGAAATTTATTTTATTATTATTTATTTTATTTTATTTTTAATTATTTTTTTTTATTTATTATATTATAATTTATGTTTTTGTGTTTCAAACTTTATCATACCCGGGATATCTACTAGACTCTTGGTGGACAGATATAAGTGTGTTATTGTTAAGAATTACAGACCTACAATATAAAACGCCAAATTTCCATGCAAAATAATTGTACCGCTTTCAGCACCTAAAATCAGAAAGAATCATACCGCCAGGAAGGTTAAAGGATAAGGTAGCACCAAATTTAGTTGCACAATCCATTAGGACATCCATTTTTTATTATATGAAAGGCTTTCATCCTTGCAAGAAATGTGTAGTATGCAAACTTTACAGTGCACACAATAAGAAGCCAGTTTCCTTCTCATTGAATAGCACCCATAAAACGTACATGGTTTTGTCATTTATTACAGTACTTGCGCCTCCAGGAATGTAGTATATTTGTTGCAGTGCCCACACAGACCTTGCAAGTATGTTTTGGTGATCATGTTAACAATTTCAAAGAAGGGTTCAAAGGAGATTTACTAAAACTGGTGCAGACATGATCTGGTGCAACTATTCTTAGTAACCAATCATGTTCTAGGTTTTATTATGAAAGCTTAATTGAACAAGTTGCAGTTAGAAGCTGATTGGTTGCTATGCACAGCTGCATCAGATTCTGTGTGCACAAGTTTTAGTAAATCTCCCAGTCTAAACACTATGTGGTTCATTATAAGAAGGACGCCTCTGATACTATTTTTCTGGGAAGAACAAATAGATACTGTATGTATCTTCAAATTGGTCTCTGTATCCGAAACCAGGCAAAGACTCATTATACCCTGAGTCATATCGCCCCATTTCCTTGCTGAATTTTGATGTTAAAGTTCTTGCAAAGGTGTTAGCCAATAGACATAGTAAGGTGGTGAAGCACTTGGTACATCCTGACCAGTCAGGTTTTATACCTGCCAGATCAACGTCTCTCAACATCCGAAGGTTATTTCTTAACCAACAAATTCCTTCTGATAATGTGGGTAACAGGGTCATTCTATTGTTGGATGCTGCCAAAATGTTCGACAGCGTGGAGTGGTCATACTTGTGGGAGGTCTTAAAGCGCTTTGGTGTAGGAACTAGATTCGTTAGATGGGTTCAGCTACTTTACTCCTGCCCTCAGGCCTCCTTGTTGATCAATGGATTCCAGTCGGAGTCCTTTTCTCTTCATAGGGGAACACACCTGAGGTGCCCTCTCTCCCTGCTTTTATTTGTCCTAGCAGTGGAACCACTGGCAGAGGCGATTCGCCAATCCAGAAATGTAGTCGTAAATATAGTAATGAAAATATAAATGAAAATATAGTTTCAAAGGGGACTGTTCTAAGATAATCTAACTCGCTTTTGCAGAGTCCGTCCACACTCCCCGGGACTTATCTTGTTAATCTATTCATCTATAATCACCTCTAAAAAGCCTCCACTGAGACCTTATCATATCCAATGGGAAAGGGAACTTAGAGGGCAACTTGATCCAGAGGACTGGCAGGTCATGACTATTTTGAAATCCTCAAAAAACTTTATCATATTAGAAAATGCCTACAAAGTTTTATACAGATGGTATTATACGCTGGTTAGATTGGCCCGTTTTATCCCAACTTATTCCCCACTTTGTTTCAGAGGCTGTACACAGGAGGGCACTATGGCACACATATGGTGGTCATGTCCAAGTGTTTGCAGGTTATGGGTCAGAATTTACACTCTTCTTTACAATATATTCCATGTCAATCTCAAGAGGGATCCCTACGAAGCTCTTTTTGGCAAACCAATTACTGACTTGCTTCGTCCGGAGCGCCAAATGGCTCAACATCTTATTTCTGCAACTAAATTAACCATTGCGAGGGCATGGAAGACCCCTGTACTGAGTTTTGAAGAGGTTAAGAATCGAATGAATGACATCATGGTGAACGAAAAGTTGACTGCTAACCATGGGTTACATATATCCAACTTTCTAGATTTGATACTGCCCTTCTCTCAATTTAAGGATTTTCTTGTGCTGGCTCCGTGGACTCCTCCCTTCTCTTCCTTTTCTTTTCCTTAATCCCTTATCTCCTCATTCTTACATTTTCTTTCTTTTTTTCTTCTTCACCTTATTGAATCTGTTACATGTATCCACTCTAACAGCTTACTAGTCCGCCAAGCTTTGCCCTGGTAATTACTTGGTTAGCTTCATAATGTTCATGGGTTTTGTTTTTGTTGTTGTTTTTATTATATTTTTATTCACTCTTAAAAACATTTTCCTATGATAAATGTTTTAAACCTTGTCAATCCTAGTCCTATGTTGGGATACTTTTGTTCCCTTGTCTTCTGCAATAAACAATGGATCTCCTGGATTTTTTGAATGACCTTTCCCTATATAGGGACACCACATATGGGACTAGAGCAATTTCATTTTTCTTTCATGTTTAGTTTTATTTGACCTATTATGTACTGTAACCTCCTAGATATTGTTCTTTATCTGTTGGATTGCATACTAATAAAACCGTTTGTAAAAGAAAGATAAACTAGCTCTATATGCGGATGATGCATTACTTTTTCTAGGTGACTCTAATGAATTCCTTTCCTCTCTTATGTCCCATTAGGGATGAGCCGAACACCCCCCGGTTCGGTTCGCACCAGAACCCGCGAACGGACCGAAAGTTCGCACGAACGTTAGAACCCCATTGACGTCTATGGGACTCGAACGTTCGAAATCAAAAGTGCTCATTTTAAAGGCTAATTTGCATGGTATTGTCCTAAAAAGGGTTTGGGGACCCGGGTCCTACCCCAGGGGACATGTATCAATGCAAAAAAAACTTTTAAAAACGGCTGTTTTTTCGGGAGCAGTGATTTTAATGATGCTTAAAGTAAAAAAAAAAAAGTGAAATATTCCTTTAAATATCGTACCTGGGGGGTGTCTACAGTATGCCTGTAAAGTGACGCGTGTTTCCCATGTTTAGAACAGTCCCTGCACCAAATGTCATTTTTAAAGGAAAAAATCTCATTTAAAACTGCTTGCGGGTTTAATGTCATGTCGGGTCATGGCAATATGGATGAAAATCAGTGAGACAAACGGCATGGGTACCCCCCCAGTCCATTACCAGGCCCTTTGGGTCCTGTATGGATATTAAGGGGAACCCCGCACCCAAATTAAAAATAGGAAAAGCCCTATATACTCTGAACAGCAGTATACAGGTGGTGCAAACAAGACAGGGACTGTAGGTTTGTTGTTAAGTAGAATCTCTTTGTAATTTTGAAGGGGTACATTTTTAACGTGTTTAGCTCCAGCCAAAAAATCTTTTTTAAGCTTTTTGGAAAACATAGGGAAGGGTTATCACCCCTGTGACATTTGTTTTGCTGTCTTTCCTCCTCTTCAGAAGATTTCACCTCACTTTTTGTCCCAATGAAAAATGTTTTTTGAAAATTTGGGTTTTTTTGTGGAACAAGGATTGGAAAGCATCAGTGGAAAGGAGAAATTTTTTTCCCATATTAACTCTTACAGGAGAGAATTTCCCTTCCTAGGGGTAGATTTCATCTCACTTCCTGTTGTCTCCTTCCGTTTGCAAGTAGGAGTCGTTTGTAAGTTAGATGTTTGAAAGTAGGGTCCTGCCCTATATACTCAGCAGAAATTTGGGCCTTAGGTGTTGCTGTGGCCACAACACTGTAAGCCCTCACAGGGCCCTGCTGTGAAATATTAGATCAAGAATTGTAATTACATGCCCCTGTTGAACAGGAGCTGAAAAATTAGGCCTTAGGCACTGGTGCTGGTGCCACAACACTGCAACCCCTCACAGACACTCTAGTTGGAACACAGGAACGAGCCCTGCTGCAAAGTATTGCATCAAAAATTGTAATTACACGCCCCTGTTAGACAGGGGCAGAAAAATTGGGCCTTAGGCACTGGTGCTGGTGCCACAACACTGCAACCCCTCACAGACACTCTAGTTGGAATGCAGGAACGAGCCCTGCTGCAAAGTATTGCATCAAAAATTGTAATTACACGCCCCTGTTAGACAGGGGCAGAAAAATTGGGCCTTAGGCACTGGTGCTGGTGCCACAACACTGCAACCCCTTACAGACACTCTAGTTGGAATGCAGGAACGAGCCCTGCTGCAAATTATTGCATCAAAAATTGTAATTACACGCCCCTGTTAGACAGGGGCAGAAAAATTGGGCCTTAGGCACTGGTGCTGGTGCCACAACACTGCAACCCCTCACAGACACTCTAGTTGGAATGCAGGAACGAGCCCTGCTGCAAAGTATTACATCAAAAATTGTAATTACACGCCCCTGTTAGACAGGGGCTGAAAAATTGTGCCTTAGGCACTGGTGGTGGCGCCCAGAACCAAAAATGTTCTTACAAGCTATCAGCGTGATGATTGAGGAGGAAGAGGATAATTACTCAGGGATAGTCACTCAGCATCAGCATAGGCAGTCTTTGAAGGGATCTGAGATTTCAAAAAAAAATTATTCGGTTACATCAGCATCAGGTGCTTGGTAGCTGGTGGTGATCCAAGACTGATTCATTTTTATGAAGGTCAGCCGATCGACCGAGTCGGTGGACAGACGCACCCTGTGATCGGTTACCACGCCTCCAGCAGCACTGAATGTGCGTTCCGAAAGAACGCTGGATGCAGGACAGGCCAGTAGCTCAATTGCATACTGTGCAAGCTCTGGCCAGTGATCCATCCTCAAGACCCAGTAACCCAGAGGATTTTCGGTGGGAAAGTCTGATCTTGCCCCTAGGTATTCCTGCACCATGTAAAACAGACGCTGGCGATGGTTGCTGGAACCGATCATACCTTGGGGCTGCGGACCAAAAAATTGTCTGAACGCATCGGTCAGACGGTCACCTTCTCCACCGCTCCTTCTTTGACTGACCGAAGCCTCAGCAACACGTTGTCCAGAAACAGGAGTTTGTAACCTCCCAGTCTCTGGGAACGCGTTGCACAGACCTTTCTGCAAGGCCTTCCGAAGATGTTTCATCCTCTGCTCCCTCTGCGATGGCAAGATAAGGTCCACAACCTTACCCTTGTAACGTGGATCAAGGAGGGTTGCCAGCCAGTATTGGTCCTTCTCCTTGATACCACGAATACGAGGATCCTTACGCAGGCTTTGCAGGATCAGGGAGGCCATGCAGCGTAGGTTTGCTGAGGCATTCGGTCCGGAGTCCTCTGGGTCACTAAGGACAACAACGTCCACAGCCACCTCCTCCCAGCCACGTACAAGTCCATGTGTTCCTTGGGACTGATCCCTTAAAGACTGCTGCTGATGCTGAGTGCCAGGCTCCACCTCCATACTGACACAATCTTCCTCCTCCTCCTCCTCCTCCTCCTCCTCTTCCTGTGTGATCGGCGGGCATGCAGGAACACTGTCTGGATAAAGGGGGCCTTGAGAGCTAAGGAAGTCCTCCTCTTCCTGCCTCTGTTCTGCCTCAAGTGCCCTGTCCATTATTCCACGCAGCGTGTGCTCCAACAGGTGGACAAGGGGGACAGTGTCACTGATGCATGCACTGTCAGTGCTCACCATCCTCGTGGCCTCCTCGAATGGTGACAGGACAGTGCATGCATCCCTGATCATGGCCCACTGGCGTGGGGAAAAAAAACCAAGCTCCCCTGACCCTGTCCTGGTGCCATAGTCGCACAGGTACTCATTGATGGCCCTCTGCTGCGTGTGCAGCCGCTGCAGCATGGCCAACGTTGAGTTCCACCTGGTGGGCATGTCACAGATTAGGCGGTTCTTGGGCAGGTTAAACTCCTTTTGGAGGTCCGTCAGCCGAGCACTGGCATTATATGACCGGCGGAAATGCACACAGACTTTCCTGGCCTGCCTCAGGACATCCTGTAAGCCCGGGTACCTGCCCAAGAACCGCTGCACCACCAAGTTAAGGACGTGAGCCAAACAGGGCACATGGGTCAGTTGTCCCTGTCGGAGGGCAGAGAGGAGGTTGGTGCCATTGTCGCAAACCACCATTCCTGCCTTAAGTTGGCGTGGCGTCAACCACCTCTGAACCTGCCCCTGCAGAGCTGACAGAACCTCTGCCCCAGTGTGGCTCCTGTCCCCCAAGCACACCAGCTCAAGCACCGCATGGCATCTTTTGGTCTGCGTACTTGCGTAGCCCCTTGAACGCCTACGGAGCACCGCTGGTTCCGAGGAAAAGGCCATGGAGGAAGAAGAAGAGGAGGGGGTGGAGGAGAGAGGTGTGTCACAATCAGCATTTTGGAGGCGTGGTGGCGGAACAACCTCCAACACTACTGCACCTTGTCCTGCATCCTTCCCAGCTGCCAGCAGAGTCACCCAATGCGCCGTGAAACTTAGGTAACGTCCCTGTCCATGCCTGCTGGACCATGAGTCAGCGGTAATATGCACCTTACCGCTGACCGCCCTGTCCAGCGAGGCATGGACATTGCCTTCCACATGCCGGTAGAGAGCCGGAATCGCCTTCCGTAAGAAAAAGTGGCGTTTGGGTACCTGCCACTGAGGAACCGCACATTCCACAAACTCACGGAAGGGGGCAGAGTCTACCAACTGAAAAGGCAGCAGTTGAAGTGCTAGCAATTTTGCCAAGCTAGCATTCAACCGCTGGGCATGTGGATGGCTGGGAGCAAGCTTCTTTCGGCGGTGCAGCAGCTGGGGCAGGGAAATTTGCCTGGTACAATCTGACGTCGGTGTACCAAAAGCAGATTGCCCACAAGTACTTGGCTGTGACACACCTAATTCTACACCTTCATTCCTCTCACTGCAGGTCTCAGAGAGGACTGAAGGTCTAGTGGGGTTGGAAATCTCAGCTGATGAGGAGCAAGGAGAGATCCTCTTTGTTCTTTGGTGTGGGTCTTTTAGATACGCTTGCCAACGAACTGCATGGCAGGTCAACATATGTCTGGTCAAGCATGTGGTGCCCAAGCGGGAGATGTTTTGGCCACGCGAGATACGTTTGAGACATATGTTGCAAATAGCAGCGGTGCGATCTGATGCACTGGTCTCAAAAAAGGCCCACACCAAAGAACTTTTTGAATAACGTGCAGAGACTGCAGCGCCCTGCACATGTGGAGCTTTGGGGTGTGATGCAGTCAATGTGCTGCCCTTAGGCTGGCCCCTGGAGGGCATCCTGCCTCGTTGGTGATGTGCCGCCTCCTCCTCCTCCTCCTCCTCCTCTCTCCTATCAGGCACCCACGTTGAGTCAGTGACCTCATCATCCCCTCCCTCCTCATCACTGGAGCAAACCTGGCAGTATGCTGCAGCAGGGGGAGCATGACTGCCAGATTGCTGTCCTTCTTGGGCACCCCCTCTGTCCGTGCTCATGTTACTGCCTTCATCGAGCTCAGTATCATCATCAGAGCCTTCCAAACGCTGGGCATCCTCCTGGAGCATGTACCCAACACTGTGGTCAAACAGTTCGAGGGAATCCTCAGGAGGACATGGTGGAGCTAGGGAAGGAGTCACTGATGACATTGAGCTGAGGGAAGAGGCCGCTGCTTTGCCAGACAAAGCACCCTGGGCATGGGTGAGAGAGGATGAGGAGGATGAGGACGGCTTGGTCATCCACTCGACCAAGTCTTCCGCATGTTGCGGCTCAACACGGCCAGCTGCCGAAAAAAAGGCCAAGCGTGTCCCATGGCCACGTGCTGATGAGGATGCACCGTCTCCACGACCAGCACTAGACACAGAGCCTGCTTGCCCTCTCTTATTGGCTTGTGACTGTCTGCCTCTCCTTCTTGGCCTTCCAGACATACTGATGGCCTGTAGCTGCACTAAGCTGGGATAGAACACCTGTAATTTTCTTCAGGTAGCTTTATATACTGTAACCAGACAAGCCTGCCTGTCAGTAGGAAGATAACAGGAACGGATCTAGCTGAACACTGTGAGCAGGACGCACTGCACTAAATGTAAATAGCAGGAACGGATCTAGCTGAACACTGTGAGCAGGACGCACTGACTGCACTAAATGTAAATAGCAGGAACGGATCTAGCTGAACACTGTGAGCAGGACGCACTGCACTAAATGTAAATAGCAGGAACGGATCTAGCTGAACACTGTGAGCAGGACGCACTGACTGCACTAAATGTAAATAGCAGGAACGGATCTAGCTGAACACTGTGAGCAGGACGCACTGCACTAAATGTAAATAGCAGGAACAGATCTAGCTGAACACTGTGAGCAGGACGCACTGCACTAAATGTAAATAGCAGGAACGGATCTAGCTGAACACTGTGAGCAGGACGCACTGCACTAAATGTAAATAGCAGGAACGGATCTAGCTGAACACTGTGAGCAGGACGCACTGACTGCACTAAATGTAAATAGCAGGAACGGATCTAGCTGAACACTGTGAGCAGGACGCACTGCACTAAATGTAAATAGCAGGAACGGATCTAGCTGAACACTGTGAGCAGGACGCACTGACTGCACTAAATGTAAATAGCAGGAACGGATCTAGCTGAACACTGTGAGCAGGACGCACTGCACTAAATGTAAATAGCAGGAACAGATCTAGCTGAACACTGTGAGCAGGACGCACTGCACTAAATGTAAATAGCAGGAACGGATCTAGCTGAACACTGTGAGCAGGACGCACTGCACTAAATGTAAATAGCAGGAACGGATCTAGCTGAACACTGTGAGCAGGACGCACTGCACTAAATGTAAATAGCAGGAACGGATCTAGCTGAACACTGTGAGCAGGACGCACTGACTGCACTAAATGTAAATAGCAGGAACGGATCTAGCTGAACACTGTGAGCAGGACGCACTGCACTAAATGTAAATAGCAGGAACGGATCTAGCTGAACACTGTGAGCAGGACGCACTGCACTAAATGTAAATAGCAGGAACGGATCTAGCTGAACACTGTGAGCAGGACGCACTGACTGCACTAAATGTAAATAGCAGGAACAGATCTAGCTGAACACTGTGAGCAGGACGCACTGCACTAAATGTAAATAGCAGGAACGGATCTAGCTGAACACTGTGAGCAGGACGCACTGCACCAAATGTAAATAGTCTAGATAGAAGATAACAGGAACGGATCTAGCTAAACTGAATACAGTGTATATATATATATGCAACACCAGGGATGCATATATATACACAATACACTGTAAGTGCAGCTAACTGACTGACTGTTCTGCCTAATCTATCTAACTCAAATCAAATGACACTGTCTGTCTCTCTCTCTATCTCTCAGCACACCGGAACACACACTACACAGGGCCGCCGTGCAGGCGGCCTTATATAGTGTGGGGCGTGTACTAAATCCCCTGAGCCATAATTGGCCAAAGCCACCCTGGCTTTGGCCAATTACAGCTCTCTCTACTGACGGCGCTGTGATTGGCCAAGCATGCGGGTCATAGTGCATGCTTGGCCAATCATCAGCCAGCAATGCACTGCGATGCCGCAGTGAATTATGGGCCGTGACGCGCCACACGAATTTGGCGCGAACGGCCCATATCGTTGGCAATTCGACGGACGGTCGAACAGCCGATGTTCGAGTCGAACATGGGTTCGACTCGAACACGAAGCTCATCCCTAGTCCCTATTACTACATTTGGATCCTTCCCGGGTTTTTACGATTAACTCGGACAAATCTGTGCTCCTCCCGTTAGATAATACACAGGTGGATCTCCCTGCCGACTCACAGCAAATACAAATTGTTTCTAGATTTAAATGTCTGGGTACATCCAGACACACAAGATTATTTGAAATACAATTTACAACCCCTGTTAGACAAATTTAAATCTAAATTTAAATCTAAAAGTAAAGCATAGTGCAAGCTCCTTCTATCGGTTGTGGGGAGGGCAAATCTAATTAAAATGATTTGGGCTCCCCAATTACTGTATATATTACACAATCCTCCTGTGTGGGTTCTGCAAAAATGGTTCAAGAAGACAGATTCCCTTTTCCATACTCTGATTTGGAAGGGGAAGCAACTCAGAATCCACCCATCTTACAACTGCTTAAAGAGGATGGTGGGTTGGCTGTCCCATTGGCAAGACTTTATAGTGTCCCAGCTGCAACATTTCTCTGGATGGGGAACCATGAACACACAAGACCCCATTCAGGCAATATTGCTATCCAGGTCACCCAAATACCACTTATTGGCCCATTTGGAAGCGGGTGGGTATAGGACTGGTTGTCAATATCCTACTATACTAATGATGG
Source organism: Lithobates septentrionalis (assembly GCA_037952835.1). NCBI lineage: Eukaryota > Metazoa > Chordata > Amphibia > Anura > Ranidae > Lithobates > Lithobates septentrionalis. The sequence goes on along the minus strand of JBBDGP010001614.1, from coordinate 241,680 downwards.
CTAAGGTTTGAGATAAAATGCGCAGGATTATGAAATATGTTGGTATCTCGAGTTTTCACCCAATTTGGGAAAGAGGAAGATTGGAGGAGCTTTGAAAGCTACAGGGATTTTCTAACTGGTATAACCGAGGTATAGTTTTTCTTCACCAATTATACGCTAATGATCATCCTAAATCATTCAAAGATTTACAGGATGAGTTTGGTGTCCCTCGCTCATGCTTTTTTCAATACCTCCAGCTTTGCCATGCACTTCTTACCCAAGCTAGTTCTACATAAAGCGTTGCTGGATCTGCTGATTACCAACAATACAGACCTGATCACAGATGTGGAAATACGGGGCAATTTAGGTAACAGCGATCACAGGTCAATTGGCTTCAGTATAAATCACACAAATAGGAAACATAAGGGGAATACAAAGACACTGAATTTCAAAAGAGCCAACTTCCCTAAACTACAAACCTTGCTAGAAGGCATAAATTTGAATAAAATCTTAGGAACAAAGAACACGGAGGAGAGATTTAGGTTTTAGGCTTTAGGTTTGCTTTAAGAGCATATTAAATAAGGGCATTAGCCAATGCATCCCTTTGGGTAATAAATTTAAAAGAGCGAACAAAAGTCCTGGATGGCTTAAAGCGGGGGTCCACCTATCTATCGTTTTTTTTTTTTTTTTAGTTCATTCACAAATTTTTCTTCTCAGCATTACATACTCACATATTGTGTGTAATATGTCCGCCTGTGTCAGATTTCGTCGGAAAGAATAACTTATATTATTCACTGCAGGCGGTTTCCATCTTCATTGTGGGCATTTGAAGCCCACAAGCATTTATTTCCTGGATGTGGTGAATGCTGTGCTCCCAGCATTCACCGCTCGTTCCCGCACATGCTCAGTGGCATCCTGGGAAGCCTGAGACTAGCTCCCAGGAGTCTGGGAGAGGCTAGAAACACGCCTACTCCCACGGGAGGAGAACCAGGAAGTGCAAAGAAGAATAGAAAAATAAAAGGTAATTACGGCGATTTAAATTTTTTTAAACAGCATGTCAGCATCTAGGCAAGGAAGAGAATACATACAGATATTTTTCAAAATTTGGGTGGAGCCCCGCTTTAACTCCAATGTAAAAATGCATATAAAAGCAAAGGAGAAAGCATACAAGGTTGAGGGATCATCATCAGCATTCAGACTTTATAAAGAATGCAACAAGAAATGTAAGGGTGCAATAAGGATGGCTAAGATAGAACACAAAACACACATAGCGGAGGAGAGAAAAAAAAATCCCAAGAAATTCTTTAAGTATGTAAACAGTAAAAAAGGGAGGACAGACCATATTGGCCCCATAAAGAATGAGGAAGGACATCTGGTTACAAAAGATGGGGAGATGGCGAAGGTATTGAATTTATTCTCCTCCTCAGCCTTCACGAGGGAATCGGGGGGCTTCAGTAACCAAAACTGCAGTGTTTATCCTCAGGACACATCACAGGAAGCACCTCCATGGTTAACACAGAGGACAGAATTAAAATTAGACTTGGGAAACTTAACATTAATAAATGACCGGGACCAGATGGCTTGCACCCGAGGGTACTTAGGGAACTCAGTCAAGTAATTGCCAGACCATTGTTCCTAATCTTTCTGTTTAATAATTCTTTATTGGATTTTCAGAAAAAGGTACATACATGTCATGACCAAACCAATAGTAATAGCAGGAACAGATGTACCATCTAGAAACAAGCTATTTTTACAGATAACACTGCGTAAAAAGAAAAAGTAAACAGTAACAGTTCAAATGGGTTGGCTGAAGCAGGTAATCGAGTAAGGAGAGAATCTAGATGGAGAGGGGGTTGGGATGTGGAGGGGGGGAAGGAATTGGGGTATAGGGAGGGGGGGGGAAACAGGGCACCAGCGGACCAGAGATAAAGACATAAATGTTCATATCAATTCAGTTACACTTGAACAGTACATCTTGGGTGTTGCAACCAGAGTGACCACAAAGCCATATGTTTTCGGACAGTTAAATTTTTCCTAGCCACTATCCTTTCCATTTCGCACTGGAAGTTGAAATCAGCGACAGTATTAGAAATGGAGGGGACTGTGGTGGTTTTCCATAGTCTGGTGATGTTTAATTTGGCGGCATATAGTAGGTGGAGAATTACACATCTAGATTGAGGTGGAAATTTTTCTATGCCAATGTGTAAGAGAGCCAGGGCAGGAGTCGGGGAACATGAAATCCCAGTGATGGAGGATATCAGAGCAAATACTTGGTTCCAAAAAGAGCTCAAGGATTTGCAAAACCACAGCGTATGTGCAATGGAGCCTATACTGCCGCAATTTCTCCAGCAGGATGGCGATTGGCCTGGATACATTTTAGACAGTCGGTAGGGGGTGAGATACCATCTGTGGATGGTCTTTTGGTAGGATTCCCAGTGGTTTGAGCAGCGAGACGCTTTATGAGTTTCTGTGAATGCTCGTTGCCACTGGGTTTGGGTGAGGGGTACTTTCAACTCCTCCGCCCATTTGTTTAAGGAGCGCACTTGGGTGCATGGTCGAGTGTCGCTGAGACATGAGTACATCAGGGAGATACCTCTACTGGGGCATGGAGTAGTGGAGTAGTAGTGGTATATTGGTACAGGGATATTCACCGTGGAGGGTAGTTTAGCAAGGTTGAGGAAGTGTGAGATTCGCATGTATGTGAAAGCTTCTGAGCTTGGGAGTTTGAATTTGACTTGGAGAGATTCAAAGGTATGCAGCGAACCATGATCTCTCAAGTCGCCAATGGTTAGAATGCCAGCGGATTGCCACTTGGAAAGGTTCAGATCAGGGATGCAGAGGGATATGGCTTTTAATGGTATCGGTAGAGTTCTACTAGGTGAGTTTTGCGGGTATATATTTAGAAGTTTTCTCCAGGCCAACATGGAGGCAGATATCATTGGGTTAATTTTCCGAGGGGTCGGAGAGTATCCAGCTGTCAGTAGCAGGAGGTAGTCTGTCAAGGTAGCGAGTTGTGCGTAAGAGGCTTCTATGGTGGACCATATTTTTTCGGGTGTAGGGTGCCACCAATAGTAAATTTGGTCTAGGATTGAGGCATAGTAGTAGTTGTCGATATTGGGTAAGCCCATTCCACCTTGTTCCTGGCATCTAGTGTGTATGTGGCCAGCACATCTAGGTGGTTTAGAATTCCAAATATATTTAGTCAGTTGACTTTGGATGGAGGACAGGAGAGAGCGGGGGAGAGGCAGAATGAGTGTTCGGAATAAGTAAAGAAGCTTGGGCAGTATAATAATTTTAAAGGAGGCTATACGACCTAAAGTAGAGAGGCCTGTGCTGCGCAGAGATTTTAGTAGGGTAGGTAAGTTTCGAGAGAAGGTAAGGTAGTTTAAGTCAATCAGTCGTTTTGGGTTAGGGGAAATCTGAATTCCCAAATACGAGATAGATGTGCTCGCCCACATGTAGGGCAAGGTAGATTTCAGCCAGGCAGTCATTTGTGGTGGCAGGAGTATGGGGAGGACTACGGATTTTGTGGTATTAAGTTTATAGTAGGATACGGAGCTAAATTGGTGGAGGGTGTCTTGAATTTTTTGTATGGACTGGACGGGATTAGTGATCAGCAGGATCACGTCATCAGCAAATAAGCTAAGTTTGTGATCTGTGCCATCATGGGGAATACCTGTTATTAGTGGATTGGATCTAATTTTGGATGCCAAGTGTTCCATCAGCAGGGTAAAGATAAGTGGGGAGAGGGGGCACCCCTGTCGTGTGCCGTTGGTGATCTCGAAAGGGGTGGATAGAGTCCCTCCCGTGAGTACTTTAGCTGATGGGTTGGAGTATAGGGACAAAATTATAGCTTGAAACCACCCTGTAATACCAAATTTAGTCAACACTGCTTGAAGAAAGGACCAGTGGACTCTATCAAACGCCTTCTCTGCATCAAGGGATAATAGCAGAGAAGGCATTTGAGTGTTCGCGGCATGTTGAATGAGGTTGAGGACTCTTCTGGTGGCGTCAGGGGCTTGTCTACCCGGGACGAACCCGACCTGGTCTGGGTGTACTAGCTCAGGAAGGAACACCATCAGTCTGTTGGCAATAACTTTAGCAAGTAGCTTGATATCGGTGTTCAAGAGCGATATTGGTCTATAGTTAGAGGCAACAGAGGTATCCTTCCCAGGCTTTGGGATGGTAGATATGATTGACCTTAACATATCAGTAGGCAGGGAGCCCGAGGAGCCAGCAGCATTAAAGAGGTCCGTCAGTCTAGGGACTAAGGTGTCGGCAAATTTTTTGTAAAAGGCATTGGTGAAGCCATCCTCTCCTGGAGCTTTATGCAGAGGGAGAGCCTTGATTGTTCTAAGGACTTCCTCTGGAGTGAATGGTTTAGAGATATGGTCGAATTGGGACTTTGAGATTTTGGGGAGATTTATCGGGGTGAGAAAGTTCTGTATTTGTTCTGCAGTTGGTTGTGGGGTGAGAGGGTCATGTTTTAGATTATATAGGGAGGCATAATATTCGCTGAATGCGTTAGCAATTTCCTGAGGGTTGGTTAAGAGTCGTTTTGAAGTAGGGTGATAGAGAGAAAGGATTTTGGCTTTCGTACGTTGGGCCTTAACTTGTTTTGCTAGGAGTGACCCAGCTCTGTTGCCTAGGGCATAGTAATTGGCCTTCGAGAATTTAAAGTTGTGCTCAAATTTGTGGAGTAGGAGAGTGCGTAATTTCTGTCGGAGCTCCAGGAGTTGGATGGCTTGTGTGTGAGAGGGAGAGGATTTGTTTGTTTTTTCTATGTTAGATATTTGGGACATGACCTCGTCAATCTGCTGGGTCCTCAGGCGTCTCGCTCTTTTACTCATTTTTATAAAAATTCCTCTAAGGTACGCTTTGTATGTCTTAGAAAAAAGGGGGAAGGGGGGGGGTTTTGAATACCCAGGAGAACGAAACAGATGGACTTTGTAGGCACCAATCATAAAAATCAATGTAAACTTTTATTTATACACAAATTTAAAAAGAATCACAAAAACGTAAACTTTTTTTTAAAAAACGCAGTACATTGCGGAAATTGGTATTAAATGTCACTTCATAAATGTATGAGAACGGATCGGGGAATAGCCCCTATACCAGAGGGAGGGATAAACCCCTTCCGTTCCCATTGAATAACCTCAAACTGATATAGCTCGGTATGGCTCTACATGTTTCGCAAATTTGAATGCTTCTTCAGGAGCTTGTTTGGGTTACCTGTAATGGGAAATAGAGAAGGACATACACCAAAAAACAAAAACAAACATACAGTAGCATATTAATATTATTTTTGCATAAAGACTTTTCAAAAGTGCGTCTCAATCAGAACCACTGAGTACCGTGAGGAAGCGATCCCAAAGGCCCAAGATTCAACACGCATATGGTGACCTGTGATAACATGCGGGGACGTGTCTGGTAAAGAGATTTATATCACCAGTAGACTCAAGGGGGGTAGTGAGCTACCCCCCTTGAGTCTACTGGTGATATAAATCTCTTTACCAGACACGTCCCCGCATGTTATCACAGGTCACCATATGCGTCTTGAATCTTGGGCCTTTGGGATCGCTTCCTCACGGTACTCAGTGGTTCTGATTAAGACGCACTTTTGAAAAGTCTTTATGCAAAAATAATATTAATATGCTACTGTATGTTTGTTTTTGTTTTTTGGTGTATGTCCTTCTCTATTTCCCATTACAGGTAACCCAAACAAGCTCCTGAAGAAGCATTCAAATTTGCGAAACATGTAGAGCCATACCGAGCTATATCAGTTTGAGGTTATTCAATGGGAACGGAAGGGGTTTATCCCTCCCTCTGGTATAGGGGCTATTCCCCGATCCGTTCTCATACATTTATGTAGTGACATTTAATACCAATTTCCGCAATGTACTGCGTTTTTTAAAAAAATGTTTACGTTTTTGTGATTCTTTTTAAATTTGTGTATAAATAAAAGTTTACATTGATTTTTATGATTGGTGCCTACAAAGTCCATCTGTTTCGTTCTCCTGGGTATTCAAAACCCCCCCCCTTCCCCCTTTTTTCTAAGACTTAAAATAGGACGTTGGCACTGCTCTACATATGAGACCTCCACAGTCCATCCTGTGATGAGATCTAATAACCCTCCACGCTTTGTATGTCGACCAGAGTACAAATTTGTCAGTGTCAGGCAGTTCGTTATGTTCGAAGAAGGAGTGGTGCTCGGCTTCAATTTCCTGTCGGACTTTAGGGTCTTCTAACAAGGAGGGGTCTAGCCTCCAAAGTCTCGGGGGCCCAGGTCGTTGATCGCCCAGGGAAATGGAAATAGGGGCATGGTCTGACCATGATATTAGGCCAATGTCAGATTGTGTGACGTTTTGTAGGGTCCATTTATCTACTATGAAGGCGTCTAGTCTTGAGTAAGAGAGCTGTGAGTGGGAAAAGTACGTGTAGTCGCGTTCTGAGCCATGTTGTGCTCTCCACACATCAAAGAGATCTAGGTCGTGGAGTAGGGGGTTCAAAGCCGGCCGGCTTTGGCCTTTGGTATTAGAGGTATCTATGGAGGGATCGCCAACAATATTGAGGTCGCCTCCCATTATTATAATTCCTTTGCGCAGGCTGTTGACCTTCTCGTAGAGGCGTCGGAAGAAGCGGAGTTGTCTGGAATTAGGTCCATATATATTGACCAAGGTGTAGGTGGTTTGAGCAACAGTACAGATAAGTATCAGGTACCGGCCCTGCGGATCAGCATAGGTGTGATGGTGCTGGAACTGAAGGGTGTCTCGGATAACTGTCATCACTCCATTTTTCTTCTTTGGGCCCGAGGCGAAGTAGACAGTGTCATATCCCTTGAGTCTAAACTTAGGGGTTTTGGATTCCGCAAAGTGCGTCTCCTGTAGGAATGCAATGTCTGCATGTTGTTTTGTCAATTCCTTTTGTAGATTGGCTCGTTTGTGCGGGCTGTTCAGGCCCTTGACATTCAGGGATGTCAGTTTTAACGGCATTTTAAGGCAGTCAGCGGTAATTCTTTATGGCAGGACTACAATAGTAGGTATGAGGTTTCTCTGACAAGATCAGGTAATGGCTGAGGGGTGTGGTCCAGGGGGAACAGGATATTTTGGTTCGCCTTTATGCGGGCTTTGGTAGTAAAGCAAGAATCAGCGGGATGCTGGTGTAGAACAGGGCAGGGAATAAAAAAGAAGAGCCCGTTAGGAATACAGGTTCAATGTGCAGATTAACTGCTAACAACTTGAAACGGGGGGGATTTCCTCCAGAGGCGTCTCGGAACACAGAGCCAGTGGAGTGAAAGATAGGCTTGGGATAGGCAGTAATCCGCTGCAACCCAGCTATGTATAAAGTAGGGTCAAATGTGTGGACGGGATAGTTCAGGCATCTTGAAGTGACCAGTCAGCTTCCATTTGCGAAAGAGGTGAAGGAGGTGGGCACGGAGTTTCCTCAGGGATTATGCGCCAGAGCCGTAGAAGTTGTAGGCCAGCTTGCAGCGTGCGCACAGCATGGGTTTTGCTCTGGTATGTAATCAGCAATTTAGTGGGAAACCCCCATTTGTACTGTATATGGTGGTTTTGGAGTGCTTTAGTGATTGCGGCGAGTTGTCGGCGATTTTCCATAGTTGCCTTAGAGAGATCTGTGTACAGTGCAATTGCAGTGAACGGATCAGGAAGGTTTGAGGACCTCTTGGCGGCAAACATCACTTTTTCCTTAGTGCTGTAGAAATGTATGCGTGCTAATACATCTCGGGACTTCTCTGGTGGGAGGTGAGATGGCTTTGGGAGCCTGTGGGCTCTATCAATTTCCAGATCTCTATCGGATAGCTCAGGTACTAGCGCTCGCATTAGAGATTGCAGGAATCGCACCAGATCAGGTTGCGGTATTGATTCGGGTATGTTGCGAAACTTAATATTGTTCCTGCGCGAACGATCTTCGAGATCTGCCAATTTAAGGTTGATCGCCTGCAGGTCTGCCTCATGTTCTGTGCATAGTTCCACGGTATCATTATGGGCAGTGAAGAGATCAGACATTTTGTTTTCTATGTAATGCAGACGCTGGTCCTGTTGCTGCACTACAGTAGCCAGCGAGGACACTGCAGCCGACAGATAAGTGTACAGGGTCTGTTTAAGGGAGATGAGCATGTTCTTCATCGTTTGCTCAGAGATGGGCTGGTCTGAGGCTGGGAAGTTATCAATGGCTGCAGGATGTTGTACATTAGGAGGAGGCAGGGTGAAAGGTATGCTGGGGTTCTGATCTGGGGCGTCCTCCTCTCTCCTGGGCTTAGATTTGACTGGAGAGGCAGAGGCAGGAGAGCGGGGGGGAGAGTACTCACAGTTTGTGATCGTGGGATAGCCTGGGCGTTGTGATCCGCCGCCGCCAGCGTGAGGTGACAGCTGAGCTGGAGATCTGTGTGAGGTGCCGGCGCCATCTTGTCCCCCTCTCACTCCGGCCAGAGAGAAGAAGTCCGTCAGCTTCTGAGGCATGGGGATCTGTTTCCTTCGTTTCAGCATGATGCCTGCCTGATGTGAAAGTGGTTGTGGATTCGGTCGGGTGATTTTCATCCCGTTTTTAGCGCTGTGGAGCCGCTAATAGCCGGGTGCTGTGCGGAGCAGAGATTCTAAGCAGCCATTCACGGTGCTGGCAAGCCACGCCCCCCCCATTGTTCCTAATCTTTACTGACAGTCTACTGACTGGAATGGTACCAGCTGATTGGAGAAAAGCCAATGTAGCACCAATATTTAAAAAGGCCCCAAAATACATCCCTGGGAGTTATAGACCAATTAGCCTAACATCAATAGTATGTAAACTCTTGGAGGGAATGATAAGGGACTATATACAAGATTTTAGTAATGAGAATGGTATCATTAGCAGTAATCAGCATGGATTCATGAAGAATCATTCTTGCCAAACCAATCTTTTAACCTTCTATGAGGAGGTGAGTTGTCATTTAGATAAAGGAAGGATTTTGCAAAAGCATTTGACACCGTTCCCCATAAACATTTACTGTACAAATTAAGGTCCTTTGGCATGGACCATAGCGTGAGTACATGGTTTGAAAACTGGCTACAAGGGCGAGTTCAGAGGGTGGTGATAAATGGGGAGTACTCGGAATGGTCAGGGGTGGGTAGTGCGGTCCCCCAGGGTTCTGTGCTGGGACCAATCCTATTTAATTTGTTCATAAACGACCTGGGGTGGGGTAAACAGTTCAATCTCTGTATTTGCGGATGATACTAAGCTAAGCAGGGCAATAACTTCTCCGCAGGATGTGGAAACCTTGCAAAAATATCTGAACAAATTAATGGGATGGGCAACTACATGGAAAATGAGGTTCAATGTGGAAAAATTTAAAATAATGCATTTGTGTGGCAAAAATATGAATGCAATCTATACACGGGGGGAGAACCTCTGGGGGAATTTAGGATGGAAAAGGACCTGGGGGTCCTAGTAGATGATAGGCTCAGCAATGGCATGCAATGCCAAGCTGCTGCTAACAAAGCAAACAGAATATTGGCATGCATTAAAAAGGGGATTCGTTCCAGAGATAAAATGATTATTCTCCTGCTCTACAAGACTCTGGTCCAGCCGCACCTAGAGTATGCTGTCCAGTTCTGGGCACCAGTCCTCAGGAAGGATGTGCTGGAAATGGAGCGAGTACAAAGAAGGGCAAGAAAACTAATAAAGGGTCTGGAGGATATTAGTTATGAGGAAAGGTTGCGAGCACTGAACTTATTCTCTCTGGAGAAGAGACGCTTGAGAGGGGATATGATTTCAATATACAAATACCATACTGGTAACCCCACAATAGGGATAAAACTTTGTTGCAAAAGAGAGTTTAACAAGACTCTTGGCCACTCATTAAAATTAGAAGAAAAGAGGTTTAACCTTAAACTGAGGGTTCTTTACTGTAAGAGCGGCAAGGATGTGCAATTCCCTTCCACAGGCGGTGGTCTCAGCAGGTGGCATCGATAGTTTCAAGAAACTATTAGATAAGCACCTGAACGACTACAAAATACAGGGATATACAATGTAATACTGACATATAATCACACACATAGGTTGGAGTTGATGGACTTGTGTCTTTTTTCAACCTCGCCTACTATGTAACTACGTAACATCTCTAAAATAGATTGACACCCCATTAATAGATCAAAAAGCTAATGTTACTGATAAGAAATGCCTTATCTTCTCGATCTATGGGTCATTGGAGCTTAGTTGTCAAAGTAGGGTGCAGGTTCAAGGTCGAAGGGACTGGTTATCGGATATCCCAACTATTGATGGTGAAATATGGCAGTCCATTTTAGAACAGGTCGCATTGGTTGCCATTTCCCCTACTCAGCGTTTGTCACAACTTTTTGTTATTCACCGGGTTCAAAGAACCTCCCTCAAGCTGTGTAAATTGCATTGTAGAGAGGTCCCTGACTGTCCCAGGTGTGGGGATTCTACAGCTGAGCATCTACATATGTTCTGGAGGTGCCCCAAGCTTGTAAGATACTGAAAAACAATTATTTCCAGTCCTCAATCAAGATTTTCAGGTCTCCCTTTAAAATAACCCTCTGACTTGTGTTCTAGGGTTTCTGGATGAAGAACTTTTTACACCTCATGTGCGTACGGCTATTACTCGCCTGCTGTATCTGGCACGCAAATGTATACTATTAAAATGGATAGCCCCCCTCCCTCCTAAGTTTGAGGAGTGGCTCACCCAAGTAACTACCACCTTACTCAGGGAAAGGCATACCGTATATACTCGAGTATAAGTCGAGTTTTTCAGCACTTTTTTTGTGCTGAAAGTGCCCCCCTCGACTTATACTTGAGTCAAGCACTTTTCTGCAGCAAAAAATGTCATTTTCCAAACCGACTTTGGGGCCCAGTATCTCAGGGCTTACTTATCCAAAGCTGGGGTTCCTAGCACTATGTTGCCCTGAGATACGGGGCACCAAAATCGGTTCGGAAAATGTCATTCTCTGCTGAAGAAAAGTGCTTGACATTTTCTGAGCCGACTTTGGGGCCACGTATCTCAGGGCCACTAGGTGCTAGGAACCCCAAATTTGGTGTGCAAACCCAGTGTAACTGGTACCATAACATATCCAAAGCTGGGGTTCCTAGGACCAAGTGGCCCCAAGATACAGGGCCCCAAAGCCGGTTTCGAAAATGTCATTCTCTGCTGCAGAAGTGCTTGACATTTTCTGAACCGATATTTGGGGCCCTGTATCTCGGGGACACTTGGTGCTAGAGTCCCCAGCTTTGGATATTTTATGGAGCTAGTTCCACTGAGTTTGCATACCAAATTTGGGGTTCCTAGCTCTAAGTGGCACCGAGATACGGGGCCCCAAAGTTGGTCAACTGTGTCCATCTGCAGCAATGTCATTTCGGGACCATTTGGGTTCAGAGACCCCAAATTTTGGCTGCAGCTAGGGGGCATCTAGGAACCCTTAACTACTGAGTTTTAAGTTCGGGGGACCTATGGCTGCAAATGGGCACAGTGAGGCATGCAAATGGGCACAGTGAGGCTGCAAATGGGCATTGTTGACCCTCTTTTCCACTTAAAGCAGCTGTGCATTTCTCACCCTCGTCTTATACTCGGGTCACTAAGTTTTTCCCATTTTTTTTGTGGTAAATTAGGGCCTCAACTTATACTCGAAACGACTTATACTCAAGTATATACAGTATCTTGAAAACTAGAGATACCCCTCTCAAATTTAATAAACTATAAAATTTTCCAGATTCCAGGGTTAGCTCCAATGGCACTTGTCTCCCTGCAAATTTGACAAGGCCTATAGTAATGCTTCAGTCACGTGTAGTTAGGCAAATTCAAGATAATTGATGACATGTCCAGACTTTGAATGATATAGCTAACAAGTGTAAAATAAAAATATTGCTGAATGTGGCAGGTTTGGTTTTAGTTTTGGTTTAAAACGGTTCAGTGGCACTGATACAGGGCTGTCTCCTCTGCCTATCGCTGTATACCTTGCTAGAAGTAAGAATGTTTTGGTTTATATACATGTTGTATATATTGTTTATAAGTGATGGTTATTGACATGTGCGTTAACAATCTTTTTGCTAGTATAATGCTATAAGTTATGTAACCTGGGGGACAGGTAGCAGGTACAAAGCTCCCTGGGATGAGCAGTCTTTCAGGCACAGATACCAAATCCAGTGGAATAGTGACAAACAGTGCGGTGTTTATTTGTGATATATACAAGTCTATTTACAGGTGCTGTACAGTGTTCCAAAAGAAACAAATAGGAACAAAAATAGCCAAAACAAAACCTAGCCATGTCTCGGCACTAACTAAACAATATTTACAGATCCTAACTACTAAGCTGAGCAAGCCTACAGCTTGTCAGCTTCCACATACCTTTTTGCACTCTTACACAGAAGTTCTCTGAGTATCCCAGGCCAAGAGCAAGGCTGTCTTGCTCAGGTGAGCTTTAAATTAGCCTGGGGGAGAGGACCAAGACCAGAACTGGACCATGGATCAGAGATCCCTGAACCTGTATGAGAGGAGCCTGGGAGATGTATAAACCCCGAACAGGACTTTTCCTGGCTCTCTCTGGGACGCTCTGCTACATATCCTCCCCCCTTGTTTCAACCCCAGGGTTGGAACACCTGTAGCCCAACAGGAGTGAACACGGGACAGGGCATCTACATTCCCCATCTCAACACCTGGCCTGTGTTTTACAGTGAATGAGTAATCCTGTAGAGCCAAAAACCACCGGTTCACCCGTCTATTAGTCTCCTTCTTTTGGGCCATCCATTTCAGAGGAGCATGGTCCGTTATTAACTCAAACTGGCGTCCTAACAAATAGTACCTGAGTGCATCCACGGCCCACTTTATGGCTAAACACTCCTTTTCAATGACTGCATACCTTTGCTCATGGTCGTTGAGCTTTCTGCTTAGGTACACCACAGGGTGTTCTTCCCCATTGTGTACCTGTGATAGTACTGCCCCGATACCAACATCAGACGCATCCGTCTGAACCAAAAAATCTTTGGAGAAATCGGGGGAGTACAGTACTGGCTGTGCACAAAGAGCCTTCTTCAGGACTTGGAAAGATTCCTCTGCTACTGAGGACCATTTCACCATTACAGAGTCTTTCCCTTTCGTAAGGTCTGTCAGTGGGGCAGCTATAGTTGCAAAATTTGGGATAAATCTTCTATAATACCCCGCAATGCCAAGAAAGGCCCTGACCTGCTTCTTGTTTGCAGGACGTGGCCATTCCTGGATAGCTTCTATTTTATTCACTTGAGGTTTTATGACACCACGCCCAATAGTGTAGCCCAAATACTTGGCTTCCTCTAGACCAATGGCACATTTCTTTGGATTTGCTGTAAAACCTTCTTTGAAGAGGGAATCAAGGACAGCCTGGACACGGGGCAAGTGAGACTCCCAGTCAGTGCTATGTACCACTATGTCATCTAGATATGCTGCTGCATATTGTCGGTGGGGTCTTAGAGTCCTGTCCATGGCCCTTTGAAATGTGGCGGGGGCATTTTGCAACCCAAAAGGCATTTTTTTATAATGAAAGGAACCCTCCGGAGTCACAAATGCAGTCTTCTCTTTGGCGCTACCAGTCAGGGGTATTTGCCAATAACCTTTTGTCAAGTCCAAAGTGGTCAGATAGCGAGCCTTGCCAAGTCGGTCTATAAGTTCGTCCACTCTGGGCATTGGGTACGTGTCAAACTTTGTCACTGCATTAAGCTTCCTGAAGTCATTACAGAACCTCCAAGTGCCATCCGGTTTTGGGACTAACACGATGGGGCTAGACCAGTCACTATTGGATTCCTCAATAACATCTAGCTCCAACATTCTTTTAACTTCCTCGCTGATGTCCTTTCTCCTCGCTTCAGGAATTCGGTATGGTTTTAGCTTGACACGGACCCCAGGTTCAGTAACAATATCATGCTGAACTGCTGAAGTCGTGCCAGGTAACTCTGAAAATTTCTCTCTATTTCTTATCAGGAATTCTCTAGTTTCCTGCTTTTGAGAATATGACAGGGTGTCTGGAATCGTGACCTCAGGGATCAGAGGGGACTCAGTACTCTTAGGTGTTACCGGGAGGGACCTCGCAGTTAACGCCGGTCTATCCTTCCAGGGCTTTAACAGGTTTATGTGGTAAATCTGTTCGGGCTTCCTTTTTCCTGGTTGATATATTTTGTAATTGACCTCCCCAACTCTTTCAATTACTTCAAAGGGACCCTGCCACTTAGCCAGGAACTTGCTCTCAACAGTGGGAACTAACACCAGGACCCTATCACCAGGTGAGAAAACACGGAGTTGGGCCCCCCTGTTGTATATCCTCTGTTGAGCTGTTTGGGCCTGCAGTAAGTGTTCTTTTACCAACGGCATGATTGCTGCAATCCTGTCCTGCATTTGAGCGATATGCTCAATGACACTTTTATGGGGTGTCTGCTCCCCCTCCCAAGTTTCTTTGGCTATGTCCAAGAGTCCCCGAGGGTGTCTCCCATAAAGCAACTCAAAGGGAGAGTACCCCGTGGAGGACTGGGGAACCTCCCTGATGGCAAACATCAAGTATGGTATCAGGAAGTCCCAGTTTTTCCCATCCTTGTCAACAACCTTTTTTAACATGCTTTTTAATGTTTTATTGAAGCGTTCCACCAAGCCATCCGTTTGAGGATGGTACACCGAGGTTCGCAATTGCGTCACCTTAAATAACTTGCACAGCTCTCTAGTTATTCGTGACATAAATGGGGTGCCCTGGTCTGTAAGGACTTCTTTAGGGATTCCAACACGACTGAACACCATAAACAGCTCTTTGGCAATGTTTTTAGCAGACGCGGTGCGTAAGGGAATTGCCTCTGGGTAACGGGTAGCATAATCCATGATTACGAGGATATGCTGATGACCTCGGGCAGACTTGGGGAGTGGACCCACAAGGTCCATGGCAATCCTCTCAAAGGGCACTTCAATAATGGGCAAGGGCACTAAAGGACTTCGGAAGTGTTGTAGTGGGGCTGACATCTGACACACAGGACAGGATTGACAATAATTCTCAATATCCTTCTGTATTCCGGGCCAATAAAACCTGCGCAACACCCTTTCCGTAGTTTTCTCAACCCCTAAATGACCTCCTAGCAAGTGCCCATGGGCAAGTTCCAACACCACCCGTCTGTATGGCTTAGGGACCACCAACTGTTCAACCACTTCATCATTTTTTTTACATACACGATACATTAAATCCTCATTGCTGCTAAAATAAGGAAAACAGAGCCTGTCCCCTGATTCGACAGGTACATCATTAATCACCATTACATTTTCCCAGGCCCTGGCAAGGGTTGGGTCTTTTCTCTGCTCGGTACCAAAATTTTCCTTGTGTACATTAAGGTCAGCAAACTCCAACGTAGGCTCAGATTCAGCAGATGGCTGTCCAGCTCCACTGGTTGTGGGGACCTCCTCAGGCTCCTCCAGCTCTCCTGCCATAACTGAGAAAGGAAAACCTGGGGAGCCCTGAGAAGAGTCCCCTGAACCCATATTGTCAGTAGCGGCCAGGAGTTCTGGCTCTGTCACTGAGTCAGCTACTGCGACCGGGTCGGGACGATCCCACAGTTCCCAAAACTTAGGGAAGTCCCTACCAATGATGGCCTCGTGCACCAAGTGGGGCACAAGTCCGACCGGATGGGTCACCGTACCTAAGCCAGTTTTAAACTGAACAGTGGCTATAGGATACTCGCGGGTATCCCCATGTACACAGATCACAGCAACTTTTTTAGCATGCAAATTCACAGTGTCAACCATCTCAGCTGTAACCAAAGTCACTAGACTTCCAGAGTCTAGCAAGGCCGTAATAGGCTTATTATTAACAGTCATTTGGCACATGTGTTTTCCCATACTTGGTGCTGCAGCGCATGAAACAGCAGCAAACATAGACTGCCTTCTAATAGACAGATCGCACTGCATTGGTTCATCTGTCAATGGACAGTTTGCTGCAACATGTCCCAGTTCTTGGCAACGAAAACACCTGATGTTTCCCCAGTTTGGTTTGCTGACAGGCAGTAGCTTCCCTTGTTTGGGACGCCAAACTTCAGTCCTGGCACCAAAAATCCTCCCCCCTATTTCCTTGCCATGCTTACCACCCACTTCCCCTGGAACAGTCTTACCGGTTGCCTGGGGAGACCGTGGCTTTGGGCGGAAAGTCCGTGCGGCTGTAGGGGTGGTGACCAGGTTCTCTGCAGCAAAGTACCTTTCAACAAGTTCCACGAGGTTGTCCGCCGAGTTGGGGTCTCCTTGACTCACCCACTTCTGCAGGGGAACTGGTAGGGACCTCAGGAACCGGTCCATGACCACACGCTCCACTATTTGTGGCCCAGACAGGGACTCCGGCTGTAGCCATTTTCTCACCAAGTGAATTAGGTCGAACATCTGCGATCTTGGGGGCCTCTCGTCTTGGAAGAACCAGCTGTGGACCCGCTGTGCTCGAACTGCCAAGGTGACCCCAAGTCGCGCCAGGATTTCCCGCTTGACCTTTTCATAGTCTCCTGCTTCTGCTGACTCCAAATCATAGTAGGCCTTCTGCGATTCTCCAGACAGCAAGGGGGCGACCAGTCCTGCCCACTGGGTTTTGGGCCAACCTTCCCTCTCAGCGGTCCGTTCAAAGGTTAAGAGAAAGGCCTCCGGATCATCATCTGCAGTCATCTTGGAAAGAAAGCGACCCACATGGATGGCTGAGGGCTTGTCTCCAACAACATTAACTTTAGCAGGTGACCACTGTGCTAGCGTCTCCACAACCGCAGCCAAGGTTTTCCTATCCTCTTTTGCATCAGTGGCTAGCTGTTCAAACAGCCTCTGCGATAGCTCCTGTACAGCACCAATCTGTTGGCACAGCGCCTTGGTTTGCTCCTGTGCGATAGCGTTTGTTTGCTGCAGTGCAACGTTTGCTTGTTGCTGTGCAGCATTGGATTGTTGCTGTGCAGCATTGGATATCACCAATTGTTTTAGGATTTCCTCCATGTTTAGTCACTCTAGGTACTGGCCTTTTAAGTAGTAACTTACTACAGCTGCCCGCATTCTCCACCATATGTAACCTGGGGGACAGGTAGCAGGTACAAAGCTCCCTGGGATGAGCAGTCTTTCAGGCACAGATACCAAATCCAGTGGAATAGTGACAAACAGTGCGGTGTTTATTTGTGATATATACAAGTCTATATACAGGTGCTGTACAGTGTTCCAAAAGAAACAAATAGGAACAAAAATAGCCAAAACAAAACCTAGCCGCGTCTCGGCACTAACTAAACAATATTTACAGATCCTAACTTCTAAGCTGAGCAAGCCTACAGCTTGTCAGCTTCCACATACCTTTTTGCACAGTTCTCTGAGTATCCCAGGCCAAGAGCAAGGCTGTCTTGCTCAGGTGAGCTTTAAATTAGCCTGGGGGAGAGGACCAAGACCAGAACTGGACCATGGATCAGAGATCCCTGAACCTGTATGAGAGGAGCCTGGGAGATGTATAAACCCCGAACAGGACTTTTCCTGGCTCTCTCTGGGACGCTCTGCTACAGTATGCAAATAATTCAATACATGATGTGAGATCAATTGCAACATTTTTAAAACGTGAGCCCTACCGCTGTACAGTGCCAACTGTTTTTGGTTGCTTGTATGTATGTATGTATGTTGTAGCCTCCCTGACGGTTTTCCCGAGTGTGGCTCGGGGTTAAATTTCAGTTCCATTAGCGGTAACCCCGAGCCACACTCGGGATTACATTGCAGGATCCTGTTGTGGCTTTACTTACCTTGTCCCCAGGATCCTGAGATGTCCCCCGCTGTGTCTGCGGGCTGTGTCTCCTCCGAAGCCTCTCTGTGCCAGGCTCCGTTCCCTGCAAGCGTCGCGACGCACGGGGGCGGAGCCTGGCGGCAAATTTAAAAAATGTAAAAATCATAACACATACAGTACTGTAATCTTACAGATTACAGTACTGTATGAAATTATTTCACATCCCTTTTGCCCCCAGTTCTTTGGCCCATGCCCTGCATGCAGTTTTATGTTATATATACTGTTCTTTCTGCCTGGAAACTTGAGATTGTCCATAGCAACCATAAAGTGTCCCTTTATATCAAAAGTGGCTTTAGACCAGCTAGAAAACAGCGATAGTAAATTAGAACACTTGCAGAATTGAGCGATAGTGAATCGTGGGGAAATTTATTATATTATTATTATATTATTATTTTTTTTAATTATTTATATTTATTTATTATATTATAATTTATGTTTTTTTATGTTTCAAACTACATCATACCCGGGATATCTACTAGACACTTGTTTGGACAGATTTAAGTGTGTTATTGTTAAGAATTACAGACCTACAATATAAAACGCCAAATTTCCATGCAAAATATTTGTACCGCTTTCAGCACCTAAAATCCGAAATAATCATACCGCCAGGGAGGTTAAAAAAAAAAAACTGTATTGAATGACTCTAATGTGGGCCAATTTTCATTCCTTCTTAATCTAGTGAAACATCAAAAAGATCACTAAAGGTTGCCTTTTCCTTCTGGGGGATTTTAACTCAATAATTTCCAACTATCTAGACATCTCTGCTTCCCACCTACCCTTGGGACAATCTCTTCAACCTCTTTTAGGCATTGCCCCCATCCAAAAGAGAAGAAGTATACTTTCTTTTCCAATCTACATACCTCATATTCTAGAACAAATTCCATACTTACCAACCTTCAACTTCTTCATAAGGTTTCGCAGGCAACTCAATACAGCAATACAATACAATATCAACCCTTCTTTTTTATGGCACAATAATCTCTCTTCACTAAGCAATGTCAGCATGTGAGAATATCTGCTTATTTTTGGGCGTTCTTTCAAAAGAATGTATCTTCAGCATCCAATATATGCACAGTGTGGTGTTCCCACAAAGCATTCAGTACAGGTCTTTTGCTCTAATTTGCCACTATTGAAAAAAAATAGAGGATGTAGGCTGTACAATCCCTCTTAACTAAGGCCAGAACCTTGGAGGCCCAAAATAAACAAATGGTGACTTCTACAGTAACCCTAGAACTGCAGAGATGCAGAAACAAACTTATATTACATTTAGTATTGAACTATGAAATACAGTGCATCCGGAAAGTATTCACAGCGCTTCACTTTTTCCACATATTGTTATGTTACAGCCATATTCCAAAATGGATTAAATTCAATATTTTCCTTATGATTCTACAAACAATACCCCATAATGATAACGTGAAAGAAGTTTGTTTGAAATCTTTGCAAATGTATTAAAATTAAAAAAACGAAAAAATCACATGTACATAAGTATTCACAGTCTTTGCCATCACACTCAAAATTGAGCTCAGGTGTATCCTGTTTCCACTGATCATCCCTGCAATGTTTCTACAACTTGATTGTAGTCCACCTGTGGTAAATGCAGTTCATTGGACATGATTTGAAAAGGCACACATCTGCCTATATAAGGTCCTACAGTTAACAGTGCATGTCCAAGCACAAACCATGCCATGAAGTCCAAGGAATTGTCTGTAGACCTCCGAGACAGGATTGTTTAGAAGCACAGATCTGGGGAAGGGTACAGAAAAATTTCTGCAGCATTGAAGGTCCCATTGAGCATAGTGACCTCCATCATCTTAAATGGAAGAAGTTTGGAACCCCCAGGACTCTTCCTAGAGCAGGCTGCCTGGCCAAACTGGACAACCAGGGGAGAAGGGCCTTAATTAGGGAGGTGACCACGAACCCCATGGTCAGTCTGAAAGAGCTCCAACATTTCTCTGTGGAGAGAGGAGAACCTTCCAGAAGAACAACCATCTCTGCAGCACTCCACCAAACAAGCCTGTATGTATAGTTGCAAGACAGAAGCTCCTCAGTAAAAGGCACATGACAGCCTGACTGGAGTTTGCCAAAAGGCACCTTAAGGACACTCAGACAATGGGAAACAAAATTCTCTGGTCTGATGAAACAAAGATTGAACTCTTTGGCCTGAATGGCAAGCGTTATGTCTGGAGGAAACCAGGCACTGATCATCACTTGGCCAATACCATCCCTACAGTGAAGTATGGTGGTGACAGCATCATGCTGTGGGGATGTTTTTCAGTAGCAGGAACGGGGAGACTAGTCAGGATTGAGGGAAAGATGAATGCAGCAATGTACAGAGACATCCTTGATGAAAACCTGCTCCAGAGCGCTCTGGACCTCAGACTGGGGCGAAGGTTCATCTTCCAACAGAACAACAACCCTAAGCACACAGCCACGGTAACAAAGTATTAGCTATGGGACAACTCTTTGAACGTTCTTGAGTGGCCCAGCCAGAGCCCAGACTTGAACCCGATTGAATATCTCTGGAGAGATCTGAAAATGGCTGTGCACTGATGCTCCCCATCCAACCTGATGGAAGTTGAGAGGTCCTGCAAAGAAGAATGGGAGAAACTGCCCAAAAATAGGTGTGCCAAGCTTGTAGCATCATACTCAATAAGTCTTGAGGCTGTAATTGGTGCCAAAGGTGCTTCAACAAAGTATTGAGCAAAGGCTGTGATACTTACAGTATGTACATGGGATTTTTTTAGTTTGTTTGTTTGTTTTTTGTTTTCTATAAATTTGCAAAGATTTCAAACAAACTTCTTTCATGTTATCATTATGGGGTCTTGTTTGTAGAATTTTGAGGAAAATAATTAATTGAATCCATTTTGGAATAAGGCTGTAACATAATAAAATGTGGAAAAAGTGAAGCACTGTGAAATCTTTTTCAGATGCACTGTATGCCTGAAGAGACTGATGGCTACTTTTTACTCCCATGGTAATAACAACTGTACTAAAGGTACATATGCACTGTAGATTGGTATTTTCTTGACATCCAACTTGTAAATAGCCTTTCTAAATCTCTTTCTGAATTGCACTGTACTTCAGATCAACTGATTTAATGTTTCAAGCTACACCCTTTGATGTTCTTAGAGAGAGCTGCATCGTTTTTTTTTTTTTTTTATTATTATATATATCTGTTTTATTATTATTATATTTTTTTCTAGACATACATTTTTAAGATAACAAATTAATAAATGTATACTTTTTCTGCTACAGACAACACTTTTTGACAATATTGTCTAGTACTAATATTTTTTTTTTCCTTTTACTTTCTATGGGATCTATGGACAAAATATTGCATCAGTGCTACTTTTAAAACCATGAATGTAGATAAAAAAGTGACATTTTTGCACCCTGTATAATGAATGACCCTAAAATTTTGTTTCTGGTATACAGCATAGAAAAGTTATATACTAAAGAAATTGCTTTTTAACATGTTTTGTGTATTTTTAATATGCACCTAGAAAATGAGTGAGAAAAAGGAACAAAAACAAAAAGTTTTCTAGTAATACAAGAAAATTAAATGTAAAAATGAAGAAAAATAACAACCAGGGAAGAAGGTGAGGAAGAAGCTAACCATGGATTATTAAATTTAACCACTTCAATACGGGGCACTTTTCACACCCTTCCTGCCCAGGCCAGTTTTAAGCTTTCAGCTCTCTCATACTTTGAATGACAAATGTGGGGTCATGAAACACTGTACCCAAATGAAATTGATATCATTTTTTGAGACAGGTAGAGCTTTCTTTCGGTGGTATTTAATCACCACTGGGTTTTTCATTTTTTGCTAAACAAAATAAGACCAAAGATTTTGAAAATAAAAATGTTTTTCTTAGTTTCTGTTATGAAATGTTGAAATAATGTCATTTTTCTACTTCACTGATGAGGCAGCACTGATGTGCACTGATGAGGCTGCACTCATATATACTGGTGAGGCTGCACTGATGTGCACTGATGAGGCTGCACTCATATATACTGGTGAGGCTGCACTGATGTGCACTGATGAGGCAGCACCAATGTGCACTGATGAGGCTGCACTCAAATATACTGGTAAGGCTGCACTGATGTGCACTGATGAGGCAGCACCGATGTGCACTGATGAGGCAGCACCGATGTGCACTGATGAGGCAGCACTGATGTGCACTGATGAGGCTGCACTCATATATACTGGTGAGGCTGCACTGATGGGCACTGATGAGGCAGCACCGTTGTGCACTGATGAGGCAGCACTGATGTGCACTAATGAGGGTGCACTGATGGGCACTGATGAGGCAGCACCGATATGCATTGATGAGGCTGCACTGATGTGCACTGATGAGGCAGCACCGATGTGCACTGATGAGACAGCACCGATGTGCACTGATGAGGCAGCACAGATGTGCACTGATGAGGCAGCACAGATGTGCACTGATGAGGCAGCACTGATGGGCACTGATGAGGCAGCACTGATGGGCACTGACAAACTGCATTAAGGAGCACAGATAGGCGGCACTGATGGGCACTGATAAGGCGGCACTGATGGGCACTGACAAACTGCATTAAGGAGCACAGATAGGCGGCACTGATGGGCACTGATAAGCTGCACTGATGGGCATTGATAAGCTGCACTGATGGGCACTGATTGGCACTGATGGGGTTTCACTGATAATCAATAATAATATACTCACTGTGCCCTGTCAGACTTGCTGGTTATCGACTTGCTGGTTGCCGATAACCGACAAGTCTGTTTACATGTGACTAGCTGTGATTGGGGGAACATGGGACGTGCGCACATGGGACGATGTCCATAGATGTCCTCCCAGAACTGGAGAGCCGTGCTGTAGCCTTCTTTTGGCTACAGCACAGTCAGGAACCAGTTAATAAAGTTTTGAAAAGGGGTTAATTTTTTTTTTTTTTTACCTGTCAGGTCGTTTATCTGACATTATTTGCAGTTATGGACATACATACAGTATGTACAATTTTTCTCACTCATTAATTTGTGTTCCCTCCTTTTAGAATTTTATGTCTGTCTATGAGCCTATTTGGGAAGTTTCCCTCACTTTCTGTCCCTGAGATGCCTGTGGAAAAAATGCATGCAAAGTTGCAACCATTGCATTAACATAGTAACATACAGTAGCGGATAAGGTTGAATAAAGTCACCACTCCATCCAGTTTAACCTGTGTGGGAATAGGTGTGGATATGTGTGTTTGTTTATGTCAATACCATTTCCCATATCCCTGTATATTGTGTTCGCTAAGACGCCCAAGGTTTTTCGAAATAATTGACTTTTTCTGCTGAAGCCACCGATTGTGGAAGAGTGTTCCACATCCTTACCGCCCTCATAGTAAAAAAACCCCTATGCAGTTTAAGGTCAAACTGCTTCTCCTCCACTTTTATTGAGTGGGCACATGTCTTCTTATGTTACCTGAAACTCAATAGTTTTTTTTCCAATGCTAGAATCACTATTAAAATATTTGTCTATTGCTATCATATCTTCTCACAAGCCTCTCTTCTCCAAGGAGAATATGTTGTAGTCGTTCCTCATAATTATGGTTCTCCAGTCCCTTTGCTGCCCTTCTCTGGACACCCTCCAGTCCCAGCTCATCTTCCTGAGGACTGGTGCCCAGAACTGAATGGCATACTCAAGATGTGGCCGGACCTAATGCGCTAACCTGATGTAAAATTATCCAATATGATAATTCCCTACGTTACATTGTGTTGTGGAAATTTTTATTAATGTATGTTGTCAGATGTCCCCCAGTGTCAGTTTTGCTGTAATACGCTCATGCGAGCGTATTTGCACATACAGACGTTGGTGGAATACCATTGGCTGCTGAAACCTTCCCGTGGACACGGCAGATCTGTTTGCTCTTTTAAGGATGTTTGTGTATGCCTCACCAAGGGACTGACCACTTAGTGGCGACTGCATCTAAACTCCTAAATGAGCAGATCTGCGTACATGGGAACCATAGCATAACCATACAAAATGATGGCCCCCTGAACCATTATAGAGTAAGGCTCGTGTCATTGGTAGCAGTGGGAATGTGCACATGATCGTGTTCAGAGCCATGTAAGTAGTGTTCAAATTGTGAGACACTTTGTGTCTCACAAGATGCTTGCCGCATGGCCCTGCACATGACCATCTGCACATGTCATTACTGTATTTCTATTTGAATATATACATGTATGTGATTGGTTCTTTTGAAAGAATACAAGTGTCTGATTGGCTGATTCTGAAGCCACCACCTTCCTTTGTTATTCATGTTTATAGTATAAATAAACGGAGTTGCCTATTCTATGGAGGATTCTGCTAAGCTCAACGTGATACCAGCATCTGTGTTTGTGTTACTTGGAGATATACAAGCGCGCTTTTCCGGGCATAATACAAGAGAGCTGTTTTAGTGCTTTTAAGCGCAAGGAAATGATTTGCTTATAGGAGAAGCTTAAAATTTCCCGTACAATTGTCAATGCTTTACTGAAGGAGTATAGGCTGTTCATTTGGCAAAGCAAATGAGATCAAGCTGGGCTAACTTCAGTTATCCAATCATATGCAAGCAAAAATATTTTCTTTTATTCATTTTTTGAACCCTAATGCCCCGTACACACGAGCAGAATTTCCGTCTGAAAAATCTTGGATGGTTTTTCCGATGGAATTCCACTCAAGCTTGTCTTGCATACACACGGTCACACAGAAGTTCTCTGAACTTTCGACTGTCAAGAACGCTGTGACGTACAACACTATGATGAGCTGAGAAAATGAAGTTCAATGCTTCTGAGCATGCGTCGAATTGTTTCCGTGCATGCATGTTTTTTTTTGTGCTTTCGAATTGCATACAGACAAACGCATTTTCGAGTAGGAACTTTTTCCGACCGAAAAATAGAGAACATGCTCTCAATCTTTTGCTGACTGGAATTCCGCCAGCAAAAGTCCGATGGACCATACACACGGTCGCAATTTCCCGACCAAAAGCTCTCATCGGAGTTTTGCTGGAGGCATTTCCGATCGTGTGTACGGGGCATAACTCTAAGCTAAGTGAAAATTCAATATGCAAAGTGAATGTGCTGAACATCTTTAGTAAATCAACCTTATTATGTCGATGTGAATTTGTGCACTTTACACAGCGGCAAGGCACTGTTGTTGGAGAACCAAAAAAGGCCAACTATGGAATAGACAACGTGGAATGGGCTCCCTCAAGAACTAGTTCCTAAATAGACATATGCGTTACGTTTCATCACGATTCGTTTTTCCGACGAAAATTACATTTTTGGAGATTCAGATGTATACGAATCCCCGAATGGACATAGTAACGAATATCAACGAATCCGAAAAAAAAGTTGTTTCATTCAATTAATTCAGATGACTTCATATGATGCAATAGTAGTTCAGGCCCATGGGGAAATGAATACAATTTTCTAATTTGTTTAATAATTCTGATTGAGATAGAGGATGGATCCCAAATTTAGTTTCATTCATTCATTTGGATTGGAGTGCCCATCAGTGCCGCATATCCGTGCCACCTATCATGACGAAGGGCGATATTGTCCTATCAGTTGGTGGGTTGGACCAAAAATATTGACTCCTTCTGATTCAAATCCCCCTGATTCGGTAATATATCAATTTTATAGCAATCTTGCAGAAAAACTGCTACATTTTTTTAATCCACACAGACCAACGAATATACAAGATGAATGCCCAAAAATATAAAATTAATTCCAAAAACAAATTGGCTCAACATGACGAATATGAGGAAACAAAATTCTTCAATGAAAGAAGGCCCCTGGATGATGTGACTCTATCACGAAACGCCGCGTAGGGCAGAGCGTCGTGTTCTCGTCACCTCCCATTGCTGCTGTTGTTTCCAGTAGGACGGGCTGTCTGTGAGCTTCCGGCCGGCGCTCCAGACTACACTACATGCCTACTATTGTCTACTAATATGTGAGTTCAACCTTTTACTTATCCAATAAAGTCAATGATTTTACACTATATGGAGCCTTTTTTTCCTTCTATGACCATATCTGCAATGCTGTGGGCTGATGTCTGAGTACCTGTCAGTGTGAACATCTTTAGCCTGACCTTGCAGTCTTTGATGTCCCATCTCGGTATAAGGTCTCTGATCCATTGGTCGTGGTTCGAAGCAGTATTAACAAACAGCTTTCTCTGATCCTCTGTAACGGGGGATCATGAGTTTCTGGTAAGCGGCCAGTCTGATTTCACGGTGGTGGAGCAAGCACGCTTTTTTCTTCTCACAGCAAGAATTTATGTTTTTTGGAACTTTTTTAAGATACTTTTATATCACTTGGGTGATTTTTTTATACATGGACTTTTTATTATCACTTTGAACGTTTTATTTTTGGATTGATTATTCATTTGATATGTGTTTTGTATATTATGTATACACTAAAGGGGAACTCTTCACTTATAACCAAGAAAAAGAAGAAAGAATATAACCTAATTCCACTATGTATACAGTCTGGTGCTAGGGGCTTTAAACAATAGTACGTCCCATAATCATTCACTGAAGTCTAGTGATGTTGCTGTAGCCAAAGAAACTGCAGAACACAATAGAAAAGATCAACCCCTATATTGCTAAAGGGGTCAAAAAAGTGGCTACTTGCAGCAACAATAAATCGACACCAAGATGTGTATCCGTATATGTAAAAAACAGTTAGTATTTATTCATTTAAAAATGCTTCAAAATACATAAATTGCATCCACATGTAGAGCAATTGGCTCATGCATGGGGTGTGCAACACCAGGTGCAGTCTGGGCGTACTGTCCCGGTGAGCACTGTGGTCAGTGAATAGTCCTCAACCAAAAAGAAAGACACATAAACCAAAACACATAACTAAACAACAAACAAGTGACATATAATGACACAAACACCACACAGACAGTCCGGACGCCGGCTCATGCCTTGCACAGTGAGGCTGGATAGCCAACCCCTAAAGTGGCTATCGTGGTAACCCCAAGGGGTGGGGGGCGTGGAATAGCACGCAATGTGTGGCTGCAGCCTAGGGTGTATCCAGCATCACTGTGAAGGCTCCCCCAGGGCAACCTGATGGCTATAACTAATGCAGGTGAACAAGAACTGGTGAAGTATAAATTGCTGAGTATGGGGGCCCAATTCTGGCTGAGATTGATGGACTATGTCCTGTCACATACTTCAGGGGCTCCCCTCATAAGCCTTCACTGGTTGTGGCATACAGCCACTGTTACTGAGTTCGTCTATGAGTTCACCAGCTGATGACTGTAAGCACATGGGGCAGTCCAAACCTCCCGCTGTTACATCAGAATATACATCATTATATCTTGGGTATGATATGCCCTCAATGTGGATATGGACTGATGCTACGTCCACAGGTGCAAGTAGACAAGTGTCTGTAAATATAATAGCGAGTGGGCTTTGGAGAGAAAGTGGAGTCTACGTTACCACCCCTTTGGTCAGCATGCCTGGATCTCCTGGATCTCTTGTCAATGTTCAGATCCCTTTCATCATACTTGTATGGTGATCTTCTCCTGGCTATTGGCTGTACCCTCGTTAGCGCGGGGTAGGGTAAAGTTGCCCCGCCGTAGCTTCAATAGGCCGTGAAGTAAGGGGGCCGACAGGGGTGCTCGTCCACTCTAATCCAGTCACTCGTCGACAGCTCCTTGACGGTATCCGTGATGGTATCCGATGGGGGAGTGATGGGGGAGTAGTAGGCGTGTCCTCTGGCCGGCGTCACATGACCGCTGTGACGTCAACGCGCGAACTCTTCACTTAGTTCTAAATATTTGGTTTGGTGATGATGTGTACGATCACCAATCTGTTTTAGCGCGATTCAACCCCCCTTTTTTCTTATTTAATTTCACTGTGTTTGTGTTACATAGATGAATCGCGGCTATAATTGTTATTGTTTATGTATTTCACCGTAGCGCAGTTATTCCCCTCATTTTTCTTCAATGAAAGAATGCATTCAAAACTAAACAAAAATTTCCGGCGTGCAAATATCTGTTCCTAAATGTATAAAATGTTATTGGCTATTAACGTTTAGGGGTAATAACATCGATTGTTGATCCAGGGATTATATGATTGCCATCTGGCAATCAGAAATGTATTTTTCCCCCCAGGAGCAAATTGGACCATGTTTTTTTAGGAGTTTTTTTTTCCTTCCTCTGGATCAGTTGTGGGTATAGAGTTCTGTGTCTGGAGGTTTTTTATTTATTTATTGATTTTTTTTTTCTTCTATTGGTTGAACTGATTGAACTGGATGGACTCTTTTTTTTTTTTTTTAAACCCGACTTACTGTGTAACTATCTATTCCATTTACTTGTCATTATTAAATATAGGAGTTGATTTACTAAAACTGGAGAGTGCAAAATCTAGTGCAGCTCTACATGGAAGCCAATCAGCTTCTAACTTCAGCTTGTTCGGTTAACCGCTTCAGCCCCGGAAGATTTGGCTGCTCAATAACCGGGCCATTTTTTGTGATTCGGCACTGCGTCGCTTTAATTGACTATTGCGCGGTCGTGCGACGCTATACCCAAACAAACTTGATTTCCTTTTTTTCTCACAAATAGAGCTTTCTTTTGGTGCTATTTGATCGCCTCTGCGGTTTTTATTTTTTGCGCTATAAACAAAAGAAGAGCGTCAATTTTGAAAAAAAAAAAAAAAAAACACAATATATTTTACTTTTTGCCATAATAAATATCCCACATTTTTTAATCAAAAAAACATTTTTTTTCCTCAGTTTAGGCCAATATGTGTTCTTCTCCATATTTTTGATGAAAAAAAAATCGCAATAAACGTATATTGATTGGTTGGCGCAAAAGTTATAGCGTCTGCAAAATAGGGGATAGATTTATGGCATTTTTATTATTTTATTATTTACTAGTAATGGCGGTGATCTGCGATTTTTATGGCAGACACATTGGACACTTTTGACACATTTTTGAAAGCATTGACAATTATACAGCGATCAGTGCTATAAAAATGCACTAATTACTGTATAAATGTCACTGGTAGGGAAGGGGTTAACACCAGGGGGCGATCAAGGGGTTAATTGTGTTCCCTGACTGTGTGTTCTTACTGTAGTGGGGGGGTGGGACTGTCTAGGAGGAGAGAGAGATCGGTGTTCGTACATAGTATTAACACACGATCTGTCTCCTCTCCCCTGAAAGAACCGCGATCTGTGTGTTTGCACACACAGATCCCGGTTCTCGCTCTGTCACGAGCGATCGTCGGAGCCCGCTAGGCACTCGCTTCGGGGTCTGGCACACACACTGCGGATACGGGTGCACGCCCCTAGTGGCCAAAAGGCGAAGCAACATAACGTTCTTTCGCCCAGCCATTCTGCCGCAGTAAAACTGCAGCGGCTCGTCAGCAAGTGATTAAGCTTTGACCTATAAAAAAAAAAAATCTGGAAGCTGATTGGTTTCAATGCGCAGCTGCACACAATTTTGCACTCTCCAGTTTTAGTAATTCAACCCCATTGGGTTTTTTTATTTCAATTCTTTGGAATTGTGTTAAACTATCATTACTGGTAATTGCGCAGCCTTAGAGATGAAGTCCCAGCTGATAATATGATGCACAGAAAGACCTTTGATAGCAATCCCATTGGACGCAATAATTTTTTCCTTAACTATAAAAATATCAAAGCAACCAACATGATTTAAGACTGTAGAGTGTGCATTTTCATCATTGATATATTTTTTTTATTTCCATTAAGCCAGGAAGGTAAGTAGCTCTTTACAGCTTTATACCAACCAGGAAGATATGAAATGAATTCCAGGTATTCCAGATCTGTATGTATTAATACATCATTGAATTTCGTTTTAACGCAGGCAGTGAAAGCAGTGCCTGAATTTGATCTGATATCAGTCTTTTGCAGTCCATGTACAGCAGAACTCAGATGGGGGAAAGAAGAAGCAGCACAATGAGCCAATAAAATGTGCTGCCATGCCTGTGTGCTTGCAAGGTACATACTGATAGAGGGAGCATGAAAGAGAGTTGAACTGATCAATGTACTGCTCCTCCATTCACTGTTCAGCCATTAGCTGGGGTGGTGGGGCCATTTGTTTGTATCGGTGGTGGGGGGAACAAGACCTGAAAGTATTACTTACCTGCAGCAGAGAAACATTAGGTCTCTGTCCCTGTCCCATAGGGCGGTGCCGTGTCATTTTTGGGACTGAATGGACAGAAATAATATCCTTTAGAAGGTAAAACAGCTCCATTATATGTATTTATCTGTGTGTTTAGCTGTTTGCCTGGAGGACAACTTTAATAAAATTTGGAAAACTTTTTTTTTTTTTTCAAGATTAAAAAAATAGAATGAATATTTGTGTAGGCACATGGCATAGTTGCTAGTAGTTTGAGCTGTCAGAATTGTTGCACAGATTGTTGAAGTAGAAACAAACCCCCCACTGCATTGCATTCAGGTTTTTTTAACCACCTCAATACCGAGCACCTTCACCCCCTTCCTGCCCAAGCCATTTTTCAGCTTTCAGCGCTGTCACACTTTGAAGGACAATTGCGCGGTCATACAACACTGTACCCAGGTGACATTTTTATTATTTTCTTCACACAAATAGAGCTTTCTTTTGGTGGTATTTAACCACTTAACGCCCGCCATATAGCAAAATGAAGGCTGCAAAGTGGTTTCAATATCCTGATTGGGCGTCATCTAGTCCTCAGGATATTGAGCCGCTGCGCGTCCCCGGGGGCGCACATCGCGGCGATCATTGTTGCGGTGTGTCCGTCTGACACACTGCAACTCCGATCTAGGTAAAGAGTCTCCGTCAGAGACGGCTGTCCAATCACGGCTGATCACGATGTAAATAGGAAGAGCCGGTGATCGGCTTTTCCTCACTCGTGTCTGACAGACGCAAGTAGAGGAGAGCCGATCGGCTGCTCTCCTGACAGGGGGGGCTGTGCTGATTGTTTATCAGCACAGCCCCCCCTCGGATCACACCCAGGACCACCAGGGAAGCCGCCCAGGACCACCAGGATGGCCATCCACACTGGACCACCAGGTATGCCCCCTAGACCCCCAGGGAAATACTAATATGTGCCCAGGCAGCTGCCAATCAATGCCCAGGCAGCTGCCAATAAGTGCCCCCTCACAATGCCTACCACTGCCAGTGCCACCAGGAATGCCTATCAGTGCCGCGTATCAGTGTCACGTATCAGTGCCCAGCAGTGCTGCCTATCAGTGCCCATCAGTGCCCAGCAGTGCCACCTATCAGTGCCGCCTATGAGTGCTATCGATAAGAACCCATCTTTGCAGCCTTTCAGTGCCCATCAGTGTCGCCCATCAGTGCCCATCAGTGCCCACCAGTGCCACCCAGTGCAACCCATGAGTGCCCATCAGTGCCGCCTATTAATGCCCATCAGTGCTGCATATCAGTGCCACCCATCAGTGCCGCCTACCAGTGCCCATCAGTGCCGCATATCAGTGCCTATCATCAGTGCCCGCTCGTTGGTGCCACCTCATCGCTGCTACCCTATCAGTGCCTGTCAGTGCCTCCTTATCAGTGCCTGTCAGTGCAGCCTTATCAGTGCCCATCAGTGAAAGAGAAAACTTACTTTTTTACAAAATTTTTTAAAAGAAACAAAAGCAAAACTTTTATTTTTTAAAAAATTTTCGGTCTTTTTTTTATTTGTTTAGCAAATAATAAAAACCGCAGAGGTGATCAAATACCACCAAAAGAAAGCTCTATTTGTGGGAACAAAATTATAAAAATGTAGTTTGGGTACAGTGATGGATGACTGCGCAATTGTCATTCAAACTGCGACAGTGCTGAAAGCTGAAAATTGGTCTGGGCAGGAAGGTGTATAAGTGCCCGGTATTGAAGTGGTTAATCACTTTTGGGGTTTTTTTTCCTAGTTTTTTTCTTAGTTTCTGTCAGTAAATTTTGTAAAAAAGTGATTTTTCTCCTTCACTGATGGGCACTAATAGGCTGCGCTGATGGGCACTGATGAGGAGGCACGAATATTCCGCACCTATGGGCACTGATAGGTGGCACTGATGAGCACTGATAGTCGGCACTGATGGGTGGCACTGGTGGGCACTAATGGGCACTGATAGGCGGCACTGGTGGGCACAGATGGGCAGCATGGATATGCGGCACTGATGGGCACTGATAGGCAGCACTATTGGGCACTGTTGGGCATTGATGGGTGGTCATTGATGGGCAGCAGTGATGGGCATTGATGGGCAGCACTGATAGCCAGCACTGACTGACATCACTAATGGCCATTGATTACTGGCACTTGTGGGCACTGATTGCCGGCAGTGGTGGGCACTCATTGCTGGCACTAGTGGGCACTTAATTGTAATCTGATGATCAGTGCCCTGATTACATACCTAGATGTCCTCTGCGAGGAGATGCCACTGATCGGCTCTCCTCTCCTCACACTCTTTCATTAACAGCATCTCCGTGTTTACATGTGACCGGCTATGATTGGACACAGCCGATCACATGGTTAAAGAGCCATGGCTCCTTACAGAGATCGAGGTCGTGCCATGTCCTAGCGGGTGCTCGAGAGCGGTCATTCTGGGAAGCCGTCATATGACGTCCACCCAGAACAAGAGCCGCACCGCCCCTCTGTCATTTGACGGTGGATTGGTGGCAAGTGGTTAAACACTAAATCCTGGCATGTTTTTTTTAATAATAAAATTCTATTTCTACCTTTCTTTCATCCATGTGTTTTTCCCATCTCAGTGCTGTTGATCTCCTGCAGTTTTTTTTCAGCCACTCTCTTTAGGTGCATATTTGATGCTTATTTTCATTATGTTATTATTTTAATCAGGATTTTTTATTATTAATATTATTATTATTTTTACAGGTTTTTTTTACCAAATTGATGAACTAAAATGGTATATTTTATCATTTAGATTCTCACGTGTGCCTGGGGTTATTGTATATTAGTTATCTTTTCAATGTTTACCGACTCATTTTTTATACATCCAAGACTATTGGCTATTGGGTATTTGTTTTTATCCATGACCTTGAGGAGGGCATACTATACTGGTATTGCATTAATGAGGCGTTGTCCTAGTCCTAATGAGGGGGGGTTGGATACAGGGCTGGGACAAGGGGTGGGCAGGAGGGATGGCTGCCCTGGGTGCAATGGTTTATTGCAGGGATGGACATATCCTGACCCTAACCCTAGGGAAATGGGGGGGGGGGTGCAATTTGGCATCTTTGCCCTGGGCACTGGATGACCTTATCCTGGCACTGTTTGGATATACAGTATATAGTATATATATTTATTTTATTTTGTTTATTTTATTATTAAATTCAACCAAAGTTTACAGCCAAATTTTGTTGTCCTTCCAAGCAGTAAAGTTTTAGGGAGACTTTCAGTCAGTGCCAGTCACAGTTCATTCAGGTAGAAGCTTGTTGAGGTCCCTTTTTCATCAAACTATGCCACAGGGAACTGTCTTGAACCTAAAAGTCACCATGGAAGACAGCTACAGAGTGCGTGCCTGAGATCACCAAGTTCAAATGTGTTTTAGATATTTATTGAATAGAAGTATCAGGCACAGCCAATGCTCTTTTACCTCCACACAGTCCCGAATATCTCTGGCAGCCTCTCTTCTTCTGTTTAAACTCTTCCGTATTTCCCTTAAGCTGACCGTAGACTAGACTAACTTTGTTCAAAGGCTTTGTTTCAATTTTTGAATCAATAGTGGAATCAAACTGAAAATGACAAGAAAGTTTGAAGGAGCAGAATCATATTTTTTCTTAAATGAACAAATTTCTCGGTTACTGCGTTTTTCATTTGGAAAATTACATTCATGCATTTCATACTGAAAAAGCTAATTACATTTTGAAGTGCTTGACATTTGTCAAGTCATTGAATGTACTGATGAGAATTTTTGTACATGGCGAAGGCATAATATTATCACGTATGGCCAACTTTTGTCTTTCTTGTTCTATTCATTCTTTCTACCCACATTATCCTTATGGCCCTTCTAGTCCCCTTAAGTTACAACTCCCAGCCACACAATCACCGCTCTACAGTACCACAAGTTTCTCCCATTACAACCCAACTCTCCAGTAGGAATAATGCATATAACTAAGTTTACACATTGCAGCCTTCTTCACAGACCATACTATATTCCCAATATACAGATTTAGACCCCTTCACACTGGGGCCACGGCCACGTTCGTTAGGGTTAGAACTTAGGGTTAGAACTTAGGGTTAGGATTTAGGGTTAGGGTTAGGAGTTAGGGTTAGGGTTTCCCCTTGAAGAACAAGGCTAGGACTCAGGGATTGGAACAGGGACCTCCCCCAAAGGTCAAAGGTCAGAAGGCGGGTCCCCAGAGGTCAATGGTAAAGAGGCGTTGACCAAAGTGTACCACCTACCCCAACTAAGTCGGGAAATGAACAAGTCGGGGAAAACACTTAACCCTTTTAGCGGTGCTTTGCCGCTGTTTGTTTTCTAAACATCCCGCAAAAGTACCACCCGAGTGTAAAAAGTCACACTGGAATGAGTGGGGGACGGTTTTCAGGCGCTTAGCAGAGGCTATTTCCAGAGCTAAAGCCCCTGAAAACCGCTCCAGTGTGAAAGGGGTCTTAATGTTCTATGTTATGTTCCACATCCTCATTATAGACTTAAATTGGGTTTTGTAGTGAATTTCATTCTGATTTTAGATCAATCCGCTGTTCAAGGTCAGTTGTTATCCTTTCCATTTTTTACTACACATTTTTTTATCTTGTCTGTAAAATGTATGATACTGTATATTCAGTATAAGATATAACTAATAAACCTAAATTTATACCATCAGACCAGATTTTATAATTTTATACGTTATTATATTTTAATTGGTGACATCAAATTATTACAGCTTGTAACACCATATTTTATATTTTGCACAATAAATAAGTGCTAGGCCCTGCCACTGCGTGAGTATAGGCAGAAGCCACACAGGGTCCTCAAAGATGCAGCTTGAGGGGCTCTGGAGTGTTGTGTCTGAGCAAAGAAGGCTGAGTTTTCAGTTTTCTCTGGGCTTGGTTATCCCAGATCAGGGTCTTTATTTCGGAGGCTTCAAAAAGTTTTGGGTGGAAAGAAGCCTCCAATCATATGTCAAGTTTTACTGGAGACCTGCAGGCTGTGTGAGTGAGCAGGTGTGCACACTCATTATAAGGGAGGTCTGGACATAGCTCAAGGCCCCCTTTAGGAGACAGGTATGTGCTTCATCCAGGAGACAGGACCCCCATCAAGGGATAGGTGTGGGCTCCTGTTAGGAAATAGGCATGCTCTACCCAAGAGACCATGCTAGAGGACAGGTAATATGTCCATAGGATTGGGAGAGTCAAGACAGCTAGGTGAGTCAAATTCTTGACAGCCAGTGATGGCTCCAGGTCCAAATTATTGTAGGGACAGAGTAGCCATTGGGATCAGCACCCCCAAATGCCACAGGAGGGAGCCCCATCCTGTTCTTTTAGGCTGCACATGGGCAGTGTGAACTCTCGGCTGACACATTTGCAGAGCTAATCATTGGTGTCAGGAAAGAGTACACACTGTGACTGTGTGGCCCAAAATAACAGGATGGCGTTCTTTCCCATGGCACAAGAAATGGCTGGTTCCAATGGCTGCTCTGTCTCAACAATAACTTCGGAGGGAGCCATCGATGGCTACAGAGAATTCAATGAAACGTATCTGCAGCCCTCTGTCCTTTGCTGTTCAATGTCACAGATCCAAGACTATTTCTCAGTTCCAGGAGGCAGCGGGTGGGGATCTGATGTCGTACCCTCCTCTATACAGTCTCATAGGGAAACATGTACAGCTGGATCTGTCAATCACCTTTTCTGTGCTGGAGGAAGGGTGGCACCAACCTATCAAAAGTGACGTATGCAGATAGCAGAGGGAGGTGAGATCAGAGAGAAAATACACTAGGT
The DNA here is from genome assembly GCA_037952835.1 of Lithobates septentrionalis. Taxonomy (NCBI): domain Eukaryota; kingdom Metazoa; phylum Chordata; class Amphibia; order Anura; family Ranidae; genus Lithobates; species Lithobates septentrionalis. Next base: position 206,008 of record JBBDGP010001614.1, on the reverse strand, counting down.
AGTTTAGATTGAGGCTAGTACACACTAAAGAGGGATGTGCTTTGTTACTTTCTCTATTTCAGAGATTTACAACTACTTTAACGTCAGACATACAGGTGTTAATGGTCTTTCTCTTGTTAATTGTAATGGTCTACCTTTCCAATGCAATTCTTGATAACACCCGTTTTCCAAATTGCAGTGAATCTGAACAAGGGAAAATTCAAAGTTCCATGTGTCTCCCTCTGAAGTCCATTGAGATCCAGGCTACACAGCACAGAAGGAACAGAGGACTCTCCAAGAAGATATGTTAGGGGTCTGGATATTTGAGCTACAATGCATCATATGTAAAACTTTGGCTAATAGTTCATTGAGTAAACTTAATAAATTAAACTTCTATGGTAAACATACTTCTAATATAATAAGGGGAGAAGTTCAGTGATTGATTAATAACTTGTGTCTTAGACATTCTCTTCTTATATTATCCATATATTTATTTTTGGTACTATCTTTCCTGATGGGTCAAGATTCTTAATATGTGTCAAGACAATCAAACAAAAGTCTCAGAGATATATCTTCTTGGATTCCAAGGTCTAGAAAATGTCAAAACTCTATTCTTTGCTCTTTTATTTCTAATTTACATTGCAATACTGACAGGCAACATTCTAATCATCCTTCTAGTGTCAACCAATAGTAATCTCAAAATTCCAATGTTCATCTTTCTTCAGCACCTAGCTCTCGCAGATGTCCTCCTTGCCACGTGTGTCATACCACTGATGGCCGAGGTTATATTAAAGACAAAGAGAGAAATGTCTGTTGACGGCTGTATCATGCAGCTGTACTCCTTTTTGAATTTTGGTTTTGTGCAATGTTTCATCCTTACTATAATGTCTTATGACCGATATGTCGCTATTTCTAATCCTTTACATTACATTTTAATTATGGACCGAAGAATCTGCCTCCTGTTGGGTTTGGGTTCTTGGGCAATTACTTGGACTCTATCTACAACTGAAATTATTTTAATAGCTCAGTTTGAATTTTGTGGCCTCAGAGAAATTGATTACTTCTTTTGTGATGTAGGTCCAATTGTGAAATTGTCTACATCAGACACATCTGTATTACAATGGTTTGACCTTACCTGCTCTGTCCTTTTTTTTTTCGGTGCTCTTACATTTATCATTGGCACATACATCTACATTTTTATTACCATTCTCAAAATTTCATCCTCCGCTGGCAGGAAAAAATCTTTTTCTACATGTAGTGCCCATCTGATTTCTGTAGCTGCATACTATGGGTCCATAATTACTATTTATGTGACTCCAGAAGATGAGAAGTCACCTTCCGTAAACAAGTACAGTTCTTTGTTGTACACTGTAGTGAACCCATTGGTGAATCCTATCATATATAGCCTGAGAAACCATGAAATTGGACAAGCTCTTCATAAAATAGTGGAAGAACTTTTGAGAAGAAAGGTAATATAGAAGAAACATAGGTAGTGATGACCAAGGGAGTTAACAGACCTTGGCACCCAAGGCATGTGTCCAGGTTTTTTACTGTGTGCCCCAAGATATCAATTATTTTATCTTTTTCTAAGTCAATGTATTATTTCTTCTTTTTTCGGCAATCATAATACATTTTTTTTTCAGTCATGCCATCACATTTATGAAAATTACAGTTATGGATGTTTGAGACAAATTCTTTTTTAAAGGAAGAATTCTTAGATGTGTCTTAGATCTGATTAAAAAATGTCAACATAAATTAAAACTTCCCAAGTGTCAGCTTATTTCCAAATGCGTTACATATGCAGTAAATGTGTTGGTCATAACAGTGGAGTTGCATGGTCCTTTTGGGGGTCAGTAAAGGCCAGGACACTATTGCTCAATTCAAAAATAGTGCAATGGGAAAAGGGAAAGAGACAAATCAGATGAAAGACACAGGAGATAAAGAGAAGGTGGCACAGGGGCAAAAAAACAAACAAACAATTCCATTCACTTTTTCCATGGTATAAGACAAACCCCAAACATTTCAGTCTAAAATGAGAAGCATGCATTCACATATGTGCAGTGGTAATTGAATCAATATGAAGACCAAAGCTCCATTAAAGCTTCATCATCAATAAGCAACATTCCACTAATCAGCCACTAATCAGCCAAAAATCAGTTAAACCAATAACTGTTTAGCATCCCAAGATTTATACTTTTAATAGGGTCTACGAAGCATACAACAACCAAATTGCTGATACATTTTTCGTGGACTATTGTCTATAACAGTCTAACAAAATTAAAAATTAAGAGGTAAAACATTGACCCCCAATTTCCTTGAGTGTAACACATCTTGGGGTCAATTCACTAAACTTTACCACATGTGGTAAGGGTATCATGTTACTCATTTGCATAAATTATCATATGCAGTAAATAAAATCCAATTCAATAACAAAAAAAAATAACGATTTTGCGGTAAACAACTAAAAAAAAAATTGTCGGTAAATATTGCAAAAAATCATGCAGTAATCTGTTAAGTCCAATTCACAAACGAAACAGGAACTAAAAAAAGGTGCGATCTTTAACAGCACCCTTTTGGTGGCAGTTTCCAGTGCGGTACCAGAAAGAGGGGACTATTCAAACCCTCAGAAAGGGGCATTCCACCCACCGAGTGCCTAATTCAATCCACAGAAGACCCACAGAAAGTGGCCTAATTCCGCCCACAGGAAGGGGTGCAACACTACCCCCAAAGAGGGGTCTAATTCCACCCACAGAGGACCCACAGAAAGTTGGCACTATTCCACCAGCAGTGGACACACAAAAATGTGGCATTATACATCACGAGTACACAAGTTTTTTTTGTTTGTTTTTATTGAATCAAAAGGCCTGACGTGCAGTGCAAATTAAATGCTAACATCAGCTGGTATTTGAAGCTAAAGCCTCCACTGGTGTAGATTACATATAGACAAAGTATGGTGTACCATCATCCAATTAGAAGGAAAAAAGACTGGGAATATGGTTGAATATTCTCCACTCATACATTGTCATTAACCAATATAGAAGTCCATCCATTTTTGCACGTCCCCCATAGCGGCCGTGGGGGAATGCTGGTGGTGCTTTGACTCCGGCTAGGCTTGGGTCCTGGGTAAGTGTCATTGCTCTATTTCTCCCCTCTTTTCTACTGTATTATTGGTTGTTGAATTTTTTTCAGATATTGTGATATTTGATGTCTACTGTCATAATGATTGATTACAGATATTTTCCTGATGTAGCAGTAGAAACATGTTGAGAACAGTGATATCCGTAAATTCTTAGTAAATCAGATTTTCACAGCTGATTTATCAAATGCTTTATTTTACTGCATTTTATTTGCCGTTATTTAACTCTTAGTGAATTGACCCCCTTTTTACATATACAAACAATGGGTTGTAAGGAATTAAATATGAACAATAAACTACTTTTTGTGAAAATGATACCAGCTTCCCAAAAGAAATGACTAAATACAATGCCATTCCATCATCACAAATAATCCTTATTATTCAACTTTTTTTAACAAATAAGCACAATGTAATTCAGTTTTGCATTCTTCCAGCATTGACTTCTTTTTCAGGTCTTGGCTTTCATTCTCATGACTTTTCAGAGTTACAAAGTGAATGTTGGATGACTTCTCTCCGTCCGGTGCTGTGATTGCAGATCTAAACAGGGAACAGTGATATACATACTGTATATACTTGACTGCAGGCCCCACTCTAATTAAAGTGGATCTTAATGCATTCTATGCATTAGGATAAAAAACACCTTCTGTGTGCAGAAGCCCCCTTCAGCCCACATAATACTTACCTGAGGTCAATCTCGATCCAGCGATGTTGCACGAGAGACTTGGCTGTCTTGGACTCCCCTCCTTATTGGCTGAGGGAGCAATGTGGCACCATTCGGTCCTGCTACTGTTAATCGAAGTCAGTGAGCCAATGAGGAGAGAACGGGGATGGGGCTGGGTCGCGACTTAGTGTCTGAATGGACACACAGAGCACCTTTTATTCCTATTACATGGAATGGAAACATCTCTTATAATTAGGAAAAGTGCGTGACAGGTCCTCTTTACAGTGAGATATGGGGTCAATAAGTCCCCACATCTCAGCTCTAGGCCTTGAAGCCTGAAATAAAAAAAATAAAAAAAATCCATGCTTCCCAGCCAAATTTTTCAAATGACATCATAACATCACGCCCGGCCTCCAAACGATCATAGAGACTTTGGGGACCATCTGGCCCATCGGGAATCTCTATGGTCATCATCCAGAGGTGGTCGGTTCCTTCTCCTTGTTTGCTGATCGCAGGGGCAAGCCGGGAGAAGCACCGGATGGAGGGACGTCCAATCCCGCCGTCTGTAATCAAGAGGCTGAACAACCGCTATGATTGTTCTTATGGTGTAGGGAATCACCGGCTCTAAAAAAAGATCTGAATGATGCCTGTAACTGCAGCCATCATTCAGATATCACCGCTCAAAGTCGACGACATCATATGACATTGGGTGGATGGGAAGCGGTTAAAGTGGTGTTCCACCCAAAAAAAAAAATACATGAATGTGCCTTTTTTTTTACTCACCTCTAAATGTCTGTTGCTAGGGGGTCCCTTGTAGTCTGCCTCTTCCAGCGCCTGGGCTGGTGACATCACTTCCCCTCGGCACAGGAAGGGCTCAGCTCTGCTCCCTCCCTCTTATCAATCATCTGGGACCCATTACAGGTCCCAGATGACTGAGCGGCCAATCACGGCGCGCGGCGCCGCTCGTGCATACGCAGTGGGTGCCCGGCTGTGAAGCCACAGTCCGGCGCCCACAGTTGCAATGCCGGCGCCGCCGAATGGAGGGGGTGACGAGCGGGGCTTTGATCCTCCGCATCGCTGGACCCTGGGACAGGTAAGTGTCCAATTAAAAGTCAGCAGCTGCAGTGTTTGTAGCTGCTGACTTTTATTTTTTTTATTTTTTTTTAAGGGGAACTCCTCTTTAAGGTTGGAATTAAGTTTTATCCTCTTTTGAGATCACCGGTTCATCATATATTATTTGTTCTGGGCTCATGTCTACGTGTCCAATGCTCCCCCGCTATCTGAGATCCCAGAACTTGTATTTGCCCCCTCCCCCAGCCTTCACTGCAGTGTGTGAAATCTAGCAAAAGGTCCTACTTGCGTTTTTTGAGAGTGGTGTAAGGGCTATTTAATATTTACTTCAAAACATGGCTTCGGACATGCTTTGTTAAAGGGGTTGTAAACCCTTGTGTTTTTTCACCTTAATGCATCCTATGCATTAAGGTGAAAAAACTTCTGACAGTGACTTTTTTTTTAGTCATATCAAGGATAATATTATTATGCTTGTTATTTTTTTTTATTTTTTTTTTTGGTGCAAGTTACCACAGCACCATTATCCCGTAGTTTTTAAGATCAAAGATACAACTATGTTGGTGTCCCTTGTAAATTTTACATTGTATTTTTTAAAATGTAACTGCCAACTCCCAAAATGTCATTTGAAGTAAAACACACAGCCAAGTATTATTCTCCACAATTTTTTTTATTGTGCATTAAAAAAAGAAAACAAATAAAATTAGACATGCTATCTGCCAATAGAACCAATAGAACCAATAGAACCAAAAAGTGCATTCTATGCCTCCAAAAATATAGAAAATATACCAAATCAAATCATTATTCAACCAAAAAATAAAATAAAAGCCTCATTCAGCCTCATTCATGTGTCCTGCTTCTTAATATAGGGGGTCACCAATGCCAAGAGTTGGTGAAAGCAGGGGTCCGTCATCCGGAGATAATTCCGAAAATCATCTGGATTATTCTCCTGGAGCTCCCGCAGCAAAGGCATATGACATAATTGGTCACGGTTAATAAAGCAACCAATTTTTGGTCCAAGAAATCCTCTTTCTCCTGTTCCTGGACTGGACTTGGCTCAAAGCAATAACTCCAAGGCCAATAATAAATAACACGTTATCTACTCCGATTCCACAACATGGCTGGTTGACGAGCGGCTGTTCAGAAACGAACTGAAAAGCGCAAAATGAAAAGCACGAAATAAAAAGCGCGAAATGAAAAGCACGAAGCAACACTCACCAAACTTCTACTAACACGAAATTAGCAGAAGGAGCCCAAAGGGTGGCGCTTAAGAGCTGAAAAACCATGTAGTACGTCACTACGTTCATGTTTGTTGGCCGACAATTGTGTGCCGTTTATATGCAAGACAAGTTTGGGGCCAACGCCCTTCGGACAAAAGTCTGCGGTTTTGTCTGTGGAAAATCCGATCGCGTGTATGAGGCTTTAGTCATAGAGCTGGGCTGGTGACTCTTCATTATACCATCTCTGTTTCACACACAATCCCAGTGGCTGCAACCGGATTGTGTGTTAAACTCCCTACTGTCAGGTCAAAACAAAACAATACACCAGTGTTACTATAAAAACAATGAGTGTAGATTGAAAAAAAAGTATAGATTTCGCACCCTTAATACTGTATTGACCCAAAAGTTATATTTCTGATATACAGCACTGAAAAGTTGTATATTAACTAATTAAATAAAGGCCTTTAACCACTTAAGGTCTGCCCTATAGCAGTTATACTGATACAGGACAGCACCTGTGCGCCGGATCACGTATATATATGCAATCCAATGGGATCGCTCCCGTTGTGATTATACACTGCAGGAGCTGATCTGCGGTACTAGGAGAAAAATTAATTAAAAAAATATATCGCATAGTTTGTAGACGCTATAACTTTTGTGCAAACCAATTAATATACGCTTATTGGGATTTTTTTTTTTTACCAAAAATATGTAGCAGAATACATATTGTATTCTGTATATAGTTTTATTTTCATTATCGCTCTTTTTGTTTAGAGCGCAAAAAAAAAAAAAAAGCACAGAGGTGATCAAATACCACCAAAAGAAAACTCTATTTGTGGAAAAAACAGCACATACATTTTATTTGGGTACAACGCTGCATGAATGTGTAATTGTCAGTTAAAGTAACGCAGTGGCATATCGCAAAAAATGGCCTGGTCATTAAGCGGGCAAAACTTCCAGAGGTCATGTAGTTAAAGAGGAACTGCAGTCTGCTCACATAATTTGTAATAAAAACATCTTTGCCATTCTGAAGCTTCCCTCCAACCACGTTGCATATTATTTTATATATACTGTGATTCTGTACTTGCCAAATATGCTGCAGAAATCTCCCTCCACTGAGTCTGGCTGCCTCCATTTTAACTGTGGGCAGCTGAAGCTGATGCCTGTTCACTTCCTGGGTTTACACAGACACACCTCCAGCTCTGCAGCTCTCATTGGCCCTCTTATGACTCCCCCCCCATCCCGGCAAACTCTCACGAGAGTGAGAGGGAGCTGTGCATGAGGTCATAAGCCTAGGCTAATGAGCAGACAAGAAACAGGAAGTGGGCTGTATTAGGTATTTACTGGCAAAAAAAAAAATGTTTTTCTATCCAAAGTTAAGACAACAACAAGGGCAGAAGATTTAATAGATGGAAAGATGAAAAAATTACTGAAGGTCCGCTTTAAACAAGCTTTGTGTATTTTTTTTTAATATGTAGCTAGAAACATGAGTGAGAAAAAGTAACAAAAATGAAAGTTTTATAGTAATAAAATAAAATGAAATTCTGAAATATGAAGGGGGAAAGGGGAAAAGGTGAGGAGGCAGTTTTACTGCGGCAGGTTGGCTCTCCTGGGCGAGCCGTCATAGCTCTACATCGGCTCTTTAAGACGCTGTAGCAGGCATGCGCACACTGCCAGAGGCACGCACGTGCACCCGCAGCGTGTCCCCGGAGCCGTTACGTGCAACCAGCGGGGGCGATGACCGTTGGGCACCCACGATCGCTCGTGACAGAGCGAGAAGCGGGATCTGTGTGTATAAACACACAAATCCCGAATCTGTCAGTGGAGAGAAGAGAGGTTGTGTGTAATACATACCTGAGTCCCATCTCTATCCAGCGATATTGCACGAGAGACTCGGCTGTCCAGGACTCCCCTAGGGTTGCCACCTTTTTCATGCCAAACCCGAACACTTTAGCGATGCGCTGCAATTTTTTTAGTAGTATACACTATAGGATTTATAAAGACCTGGCACACCTTTGGGTGCCCCAGGGAGAGTAGAAATGTGGCACGCTTAGTGCGCCAAGGCAAACAGTGGGTGTGACCAAATAGCGTTATCAGATGGCAACAGATTTGTGTGTGACTACCTCAGCTACTTAGGGAGCCACAGTCCGGTCTGAACAATTTTTCCTGGTTTCAGGCAGACTAAAACCGAGAAACATAATTCAAAACTTGGACTGTCTGGGTGAATCCCAGGGAGAGGTGGCAACCCTATATGGTGCTCCAACCTCCTTGGGTTGCTCTAATATCCATGGGTTACTCAGTTTATTGGAACACTCTAACCTTCATGGGTCCCTCTAATATCCATGGGGTACTCTGCCTATGGGGCACTCTAACCTCCATGGGGTGTGTCCTTGGAGTGCTCTAACATCCATAGGGTACTCTGACTATTGGATCACTGTAGCATCCATAAGGTGCTCTAAAGGTTATGGGACACTCTAAGCTCCATGGGTTGCTTTGTTTATGGAATGCTCTAATGTCTACAGGTCACTGTAGCATACATGGAGTGCTTTAACATCTATGGGGCGCTCTAACCTCCATGGGTTGCTTTGTCTCTGGGGCGCACTAACCTCCATGGGTTGCTTTGTCTCTGGAGCGCACTAACCTCCATGGGTTGCTTTGTATATGGGGCGCTCTAACCTTCATGGGTTGCTTTGTCTATAAGGCGCTCTAACCTCCATGGGTTGCTTTGTCTATGGGGTGCTCTAACTTCCATTTGTTGCTTTGTATATGGGGTGCTCCAACCTTCATTGGTTGCTTTGTATATGGGGCGCTCTAACCTTCATATGTTGCTTTGTCTATAAGGCGCTCTAACCTCCATGGGTTGCTTTGTCTATGGGGTGCTCTAACTTCCATTTGTTGCTTTCTATATGGGGTGCTCCAACCTTCATTGGTTGCTTTGTCTATGGGGTGCTCTAACCTCCATGGGTTGCTTTGTCTATGAGGCGCTCTAACCTCCATGGGTTGCTTTATCTATGGGGTGCTCTAGCCTTCATGGGTTGCTTTGTCTATGGGGTTCTCTAACCTTCATGGGTTGCTTTGTCTATGGGGTGCTCTAACCTTCATGGGTTGCTTTGTATATGGGGTTCTCTAACCTCCATGGGTTACTTTTTCTATGGGGTGCTCTAACATTCATGGGTTGCTTTGTATATGGGGTGCTCGAACCTTCATGGGTTTTTTTATGTAAAAATTACAAGCCAACAGAACTATTTTTATCAGTGCAAAAAATATTTTTGTATTATTTTTTTTTTTTAACCCTAACCCTAAGCTAAGTGAAAATTCAATGTGTAAAGTGAACGTGCTGAACTCCTTTTGTAAATCAACCCTAAAGTGTGCAAATGTCAATGTGAATGTGTGCACCTCACATAGCAGCAGGGCACCCTTATCGGAAGACCACACTAGGCCAACTACGGAATAGACCATGGAGAATGGGCTCCCTTAAGGTTCCTAAATGCACAACATATAATAGGTATTAACTTTTATTGGTAATAACACCAGAGATTGTTGATCCAGAGACTCAGACTACACACCGATCAGCCATAACATTATGACCACCCACCTAATATTGAGTATGGCCCCCTTTTGCTAAAACAGCCCTGACCCATTGAGGTATGGATACCAAAGTAAAATCCACATGAATGGCAAGACCCAAGGTTTCACAGCAGAACATTGCCCAAAGCATCACTCTGCCGACTTGTCCTTCTTATACCGCATCCTGGTGACATCTCTATCATCTCCAGGTAAGTGACGCACATGCACCCAGCCATCCACATAATGTAAAAGAAAACTCAATTCATCAGACCAGGCCACCTTCTTCCATTGCTCCGTAGTCCAGTTCTGATGTTCATGTGACCATTGTAGAAGCTTTTGGCTGTGGACACGGGTCACCATGGGCTTCACAACAAACTACGATTCCCACTTTTTTCTGCTTTCACCACATCAACTTAATGGACAACATGTTCACTTTCTGCCTAATATATCCCACCAGTTTTTAGATGCTATTGTAACAAGATATTCCCTTTACCAATCAGTGGTCATAATTGTAGCGGTGCCCCCGTGGGGTCGCTGCGTGTTCTAGTTCCACACATCACCTTGCTTGACCAGACTATCATTTCAGATATACTTTGCCAGTCAATGAACAGTCCTTTAGCTTGTTTTGTTGTTGTTTTTATTTAGGGGATTAAACTTGGATGGGGAAAAGGGACATGAGATGCCCAAATAATGAATCTTGCTTGGTTGAATAAAGATGGTTGAATCTACATTGACAGTCTCTAATACTTCACACTCCTCCAGCACACTACTTGAGATCACTTTGCTTTCTCTACTGCGCAATCCTAGATTCCTGTCACAGTTAGCACATGGTTAGGCCTCACTCTGAATAAATCCCAACAGTTCACTTATAGCCATTTGCTGCTAGGGGTCTGCAGTCCCCTTTGGTGTAGCAACCAACAGCTATGAAAAAGGACATTTGTGCTAACTGAAACTTAGTAGACTAATGCTGTCACTTTTTAAATAGCTTTTTTTTTTTTTTTCCTCTCTGGTTTCATCAGTCTATCAATTAAGGGGTGTGGTTAATTGCTCACAGGTGCCTATTTAACTGGTTGTAGGACTCAGTCTGAGCGTGCTCAGTCTGAAGCTGTGGAGCTTGGTGTAAGTGGGAGTTAAAAACTAGAGTTTAAAACAGGAGGTTATAACAGGGGTCATAGTACCTGTGCAGTGTGAGTATCTGAGTGTTGTCTGAGTAGTGTGTGGATCGTTAGTACTTGTGTATTGTGTACTGTATACTTGTGTATTGCGAGTGCACGTAGGTCTGTGAGTACCTGTTTATTGTCGTGTACCTGTGTATTGTCTTGAGTATTAGTGCCAGGAAGCTAGCTGTTAGGTTTGGACAGGGTAAAATCCCCAAATCCTCACTAAATTTAATAGGTACGATGCCCGGCCGGTGTGGAGAGGCGACTCTTTGTACATCTTGCCGCATGTATGCGTTCCTTGATCATCCGATCGAGGGCGAATACTGCTGTGCAAAATGTAAGCACATTGTTTCCCTGGAAGCCCAGGTTCTGAATCTGGGGAAGCAACTGTCAGCACTGAGAAGTCCCTCCATACTAAAGGTGAGCCAGGAACGTACACGGCAGGTGCCGGCAGGGGCCAGCACAGAGGCGGGTGGAGACAAAGAGGTGCAGGCACTAGCAAAGAGTAGATGGGTGACAGTCAGGAGGGGTAGAGGGGGAAGTGCCAGAGAGGCCGATCCAGGACTGGAGCATCCCAATAAGTACGCTCCATTGAGTGACATTGGTGAAACTAGTCAGGGACCAGCACTGCTGGAGATGAGGGACTCTCCTAGCTGCCGGGGGAAGAACTCCTCCAGTGAGAGTGGGGGGGCAGCAAAGGGAAAGGAAAGACAGATTCTGGTGGTAGGGGACTCAATTCTTAGCAAAGAGGGAAGACACATTAAGGAGTCAATGCTGCTCACCCCAATATGGACAAAAAAATGGAAAAAGGTATTATTAATAAGTAATTATGTAGAAAACTTTTGTCATTTGTTGTTTTTCACAAATCGCATATGTGAGCTCGTTTGTGTGCCTCTCGATCAGCGCCTCCCCGTTTGCAGCTTGCGCCATCGGGGCCCCTGTGATGCCTGCACTGTCGCATGCTCTCTGGGTCGGGGATCATGTTCCCTGATGTGTCTTCCCGGCAGGGTGGGGAGCTCAGTCACCTGCGCTCCCCTTGTCTCTCCCCTTGGGTGGCCGGATTCCCGGGTCGGCCGCCCATGGGTGTGATTACCCTGGCGGCGGCATCCCTCATCACCTTCGGACATTGCGTGCGGTGTGCGCGCATGTGCGGGTCGCATGTGCGTGCGGCCTCATGATGTCACGTATTTTACGGCGAAGGTGACGACAGTTGTCGGGGCTTCGCCTTGATGGATGCCGAGGGAGCCACACGAGGCCTGCCAATGGCGGCCATAGTCTCCCTCTACACTCCGGGGTTAAGGGGCGGAAGAAACGATACCTGTTGTTAATTTCAGTATTAATTAAGGACACTATTTAATGAGGGTGGATTTGGGTGTGATCCCTCCACTTCCTCCTTGGACGGCCAGACTCTTTTCCTCAACAGTAGGAGTGAGTAAGAACTTATGATATCTCTGATTATCAATGCTTTGTCAGACCCCATAGAATAATATTTTACTTATATTTAATTTTGATTTATGTGCACACTAGCTCTGGATGCCGTAGACTTAGATACTTGGCAATATCATGCACTTTTTCCTCAAATTCACACATCACATTCACTGTGCACATCCTTCACTTCTCTCCCTATCACTGCCATTGTCAGCATTTAAGGACAAGGTCATCCCTGACATATTCTATATTAGTTATACCAATATAGTCACTTCACTCATTCTATTATCCTTCACATGATCAATTCAAGTTGCAATAGATTATTACAACACTTTCTGACCGCCCAATAGTTAAATCTAACTATTAACCTATATGGGTATATTCAGGAGCTAACGCTCTGACAATTTTCGTAGGTTCCGGCCCCACCCCCCAGCTGTGTGTTGGTGGGGGGGCAATTATACGTGTGACTCCTTGCAAGCCATATCAAGTGGATTCCTGTTCCCCCTTCTCCCTGGGGTGCTGCTACGTGCGGGCACACTGGATGGTCTGGCTGCTGTGTGGGGAGGCTCTGATCGAGGGGTACATCCAAACTCAGTGGTAATTATGTGCAAAGTGTTGCTAAACAAACTTGCCTATGCTGTAATTCTTTTAAATAAGCTGGACATACTGTTATAAATTTTTCTTTTTTTTGTAGCAAACTCATCCTCTGAAGAGACCCCAAAATTCATGGGTCGAAACGCGTCAGGATTGTTATGCAATAGCCTTATCATATGCTGTGTATAACCTATGTTTGCTATTATATGTATTTGGTATGGGTATTTCCCCACTGGAGCTCCCAATTTATATTTATATGTTGCTACATCCATTCATTACCCTTCAATAAAGCACTTTAATATTTTATTTAATGCCTTGTTCATATCTATGGTTAGCTGCCTAAAAACCCCGCTCGGGGGACCTTTTTCCATTTTTCTGGGGACTCAATTCTTAGAAGGACAGAGAGGGCAATCTGTAACCAAGACCTGAAGCACCGAACGGTATGTTGTCTACCGGGCGCTCGGGTTCGGCACATCACGGATCTTGTGGACAGATTACTGGGAGGGGCTGGGGAAGACCCGGCTGTCATGGTGCACGTTGGCACCAATGACAAAGTCAGAGGCAGATGGAGTGTCCTAAAGAACGATTTTAGGGACTTAGGAGCTAAATTGAGGAAAAGGACCTCCAAGGTAGTGTTCTCAGGAATACTACCGGTACATCGAGCCACACCAGAAAGGCAGAGGGAGATTAGGGAAGTAAACAAGTGGCTGAAGAGCTGGTGTAGTAAGGAGGGGTTTGGGTTCCTGGAGGACTGGGCCGACTTCTCAGTCGGTAACCGGTACTATAGAAGGGACGGACTGCACCTAAATGAGGAGGGTGCAGACCTGCTGGGAATGAAGATGGCCAAAAAGTTAGAGGGGTTTTTAAACTAGGCGATGGGGGGGAGGGTCCAGAGACAGTGATAACCAGCGCGGAAGATATTCCAGAGGGTAGTATTGGGGGCATTAGTGGTAGGTTAACCAAAGCACAAAAACACAAGGTGAGTATAGTAGCAAGTCCTAGTTGCAATCTTGAAACACCCAATACGAGGACAATATGCGACCGGTCTAAACTATGTGGCATGTTCACTAATGCCAGGAGCATGGCGGACAAGATGGGTGAACTAGAGATACTGTTGTACAAGGAGGATTTGGATTTTGTGGGAATTTCAGAGACCTGGTTCAACAGCTCTCATGATTGACTGGCAAACATTCAAGGGTATACCCTATACCGCAAGGATAGAGAGGGTAAAAAAGGGGGAGGGGTATGCCTATTTATCAAGAATAATGTACAAGTGAATGTGAGAGATGACATCACTGAGGGGGCTAGGGAGGAGGTGGAATCTTTATGGGTAGAGCTCCAAAGGGATGAAGCTAAGGGGAAAATAATACTGGGAGTATGCTATAGGCCCCCTAACCTGAGGGAGGAAGTGGAGACGGATCTCCTATCACAAATTGGATTAGCAGCAAGGATGGGAAGTGTTATCATAATGGGGGATTTTAATTATCCAGACATAGACTGGGCGGAGGGAACCGCGCATTCATTTAAGGCTCGCCAGTTCCTTAGTGTCTTGCAGGACAATTTTATGGGTCAGATAGTAGACGCACCAACTAGAAATAAAACATTACTAGATCTACTGATTACCAACAATACAGACCTGATAACAGATGTGGAAGTACGGGGCAATTTAGGTAACAGCGATCACAGGTCAATTAGTTTCAGTATAAATCACACGAATAGGAAACATGAAGGGAACACAAAGACACTGAATTTCAAAAGAGCCAACTTCCATAAACTACAAACCTTGCTAAAAGGCATAAATTGGGATAAAATATTAGGAACAAAGAATACGGAGGAGAGATGGGTTTGCTTTAAGAGCATATTAAATAAGGGCATTAGCCAATGTATCCCATTGGGTAATAAATTTAAAAGAGCGAACAAACATCCTGGATGGCTTAACTCCAATGTAAAAATGCATATAAAAGCAAAGGAGAAGGCCTTCAAAAAATACAAGGTTGAGGGATCATCCTCAGCATTCAGAATTTATAAAGAATGCAATAAGAAATGTAAGGGTGCAATTAGGATGGCTAAGATAGAACATGAAAGACACATAGCGGAGGAGAGCAAAAAAAATCCCAAGAAATTCTTTAGGTATGTAAACAGTAAAAAAGGGAGGACAGACCATATTGGCCCCATAAAGAATGAGGAAGGACATCTGGTTACAAAGGATGGGAAGATGGCAAAGGTATTGAATTTATTCTTCTCCTCAGTCTTCACGAGTGAATCGGGGGGCTTCAGTAACCAAAACTGCAGTGTTTATCCTCATGACACAACACAGGAAGCACCTACATGGTTAACAGAGGACGGAATTAAAATTAGACTTGAGAAACTTAACATTAATAAATCACCGGGACCAGATGGCTTGCATCCGAGGGTACTTAGGGAACTCAGTCAGGTGATTGCCAGACCGTTGTTCCTAATTTTTACATACAGTCTATTGACTGGAATGGTACCAGCTGATTGGAGAAAAGCCAATGTAGCACCAATATTTAAAAAGGGCCCAAAAAACATCCCTGGCAATTACAGACAAGTTAGCCTAACATCAATAGTATGTAAACTCTTGGAGGGGATGATAAGGGACTATATACAAGATTTTAGTAATAAGAATGATATCATTAGCAGTAATCAGCAAGGATTCATGAAGAATCATTCTTGCCAAACCAATCTATTAACCTTCTATGAGGAGGTGAGTTGCCATCTAGATAAAGGAAGGCCCGTAGACGTGGTGTATCTGGATTTTCCAAAAGTTTTTTACACAGTTCCCCATAAAAGTTTACTGTACAAAATAAGGTGCGTTGGCATGGACCATAGGGTGAGTACATGGATTGAAAACTGGCTACAAGGGCGTGTTCAGAGGGTGGTGATAAATGGGGAGTACTCAGAATGGTCAAGGGTAGTGGGGTTCCCCAGGGTTCTGTGCTGGGACCAATCCTATTTAATTTGTTCATAAATGACCTGGAGGATGGGATAAACAGTTCAATCTCTGTATTTGCAGACGATACTAAGCTAAGCAGGGCAATAACTTCTCCGCAGGATGTGGAAATCTTGCAAAAAGACCTGAACAAATTAATGGGGTGGGCGACTACATGGCAAATGAGGTTCAATGTAGAAAAATGTAAAATAATGCATTTGGGTGGCAAAAATATGAATGCAATCTATACACTGGGGGGAGAACCTCTGGGGGAATCCAGGATGGAAAAGGACCTGGGGGTCCTAGTAGATGATAGGCTCAGCAATGGCATGCAATGCCAAGCTGCTGCTAATAAAGCAAACAGAATATTGGCATGCATTAAAAGGGGGATCAACTGCAGAGATAAAACGATAATTCTCCCGCTCTACAAGACTCTGGTCCGGCCGCACCTGGAGTATGCTGTCCAGTTCTGGGCACCAGTCCTCAGGAGGGACGTACTGGAAATGGAGCGAGTACAAAGAAGGGCAACAAAGCTAATAAAGGGTCTGGAGGATCTTAGTTATGAGGAAAGGTTGCGAGCACTGAACTTATTCTCTCTGGAGAAGAGTAGGGATGAGCCGAACACCCCCCGGTTCGGTTCGCACCAGAACCCGCGAACGGACCGCAAGTTCGCACGAACGTTAGAACCCCATTGACGTCTATGGGACTCGAACGTTCGAAATCAAAAGTGCTCATTTTAAAGGCTAATTTGCATGGTATTGTCCTAAAAAGGGTTTGGGGACCCGGGTCCTACCCCAGGGGACATGTATCAATGCAAAAAAAACTTTTAAAAACGGCCGTTTTTTCGGGAGCAGTGATTTTAATGATGCTTAAAGTAAAAAAAAAAAAGTGAAATATTCCTTTAAATATCGTACCTGGGGGGTGTCTATAGTATGCCTGTAAAGTGACGCGTGTTTCCCATGTTTAGAACAGTCCCTGCACCAAATGTCATTTTTAAAGGAAAAAATCTCATTTAAAACTGCTTGCGGGTTTAATGTCATGTCGGGTCCTGGCAATATGGATGAAAATCAGTGAGACAAACGGCATGGGTACCCCCCAGTCCATTACCAGGCCCTTTGGGTCTTGTATGGATATTAAGGGGAACCCCGCACCCAAATTAAAATAAGGAAAGGTCCCTATATACTCTGAACAGCAGTATACAGGCGGTGCAAACAAGACAGGGACTGTAGGTTTGTTGTTAAGTAGAATCTCTTTGTAATTTTGAACATTTTTAATGTGTTTAGCTCCAGCCAAAAAATCTTTTCTAAGCTTTTTGGAAAACATAGGGAAGGGTTATCACCCCTGTGACATTTGTTTTGCGTCTTTCCTCCTCTTCAGAAGATTTCACCTCACTTTTTTGTCCCAATGAAAAATGTTTTTTGAAAATTTGGGTTTTTTTGTGGAACAAGGATTGGAAAGCATCAGTGGAAAGGAGAAATTGTTTTCCCATATTAACTCTTACATGAGAGAATTTCCCTTCCTATGGGTAGATTTCATCTCACTTCCTGTTGTCTCCTTCCGTTTGCAAGTAGGAGTCGTTTGTAAGTTAGATGTTTGAAAGTAGGGTCCTGCCCTATATACTCAGCAGAAATTTGGGCCTTAGGTGTTGCTGTGGCCAAAACACTGTAAGCCCTCACAGGGCCCTGCTGTGAAATATTAGATCAAGAATTGTAATTACATGCCCCTGTTGAACAGGAGCTGAAAAATTAGGCCTTAGGCACTGGTGCTGGTGCCACAACACTGCAACCCCTCACAGACACTCTAGTTGGAACGCAGGAACGAGCACTGCTGCAAAGTATTGCATCAAAAATTGTAATTACACGCCCCTGTTAGACAGGGGCAGAAAAATTGGGCCTTAGGCACTGGTGCTGGTGCCACAACACTGCAACCCCTCACAGACACTCTAGTTGGAACGCAGGAACGAGCACTGCTGCAAAGTATTGCATCAAAAATTGTAATTACATGCCCCTGTTAGACAGGGGCAGAAAAATTGGGCCTTAGGCACTGGTGCTGGTGCCACAACACTGCAACCCCTCACAGACACTCTAGTTGGAACGCAGGAACGAGCACTGCTGCAAAGTATTGCATCAAAAATTGTAATTACACGCCCCTGTTAGACAGGGGCAGAAAAATTGGGCCTTAGGCACTGGTGCTGGTGCCACAACACTGCAACCCCTCACAGACACTCTAGTTGGAACGCAGGAACGAGCACTGCTGCAAAGTATTGCATCAAAAATTGTAATTACACGCCCCTGTTAGACAGGGGCAGAAAAATTGGGCCTTAGGCACTGGTGCTGGTGCCACAACACTGCAACCCCTCACAGACACTCTAGTTGGAATGCAGGAACGAGCCGTGCTGCAAAGTATTACATCAAAAATTGTAATTACACGCCCCTGTTATACAGGGGCTGAAAAATTGTGCCTTAGGCACTGGTGGTGGCGCCCAGAACCAAAAATGTTCTTACAAGCTATCAGCGTGATGATTGAGGAGGAAGAGGATAATTACTCAGGGATAATCACTCAGCATCAACATAGGCAGTCTTTGAAGGGATCTGAAAAAAATTATTCAGTTACATCAGCATCAGGTGCTTGGTAGCTGGTGGTGATCCAAGACTGATTCATTTTTATGAAGGTCAGCCGATCGACCGAGTCAGTGGACAGACGCACCCTGTGATCGGTTACCACGCCTCCAGCAGCACTGAATGTACGTTCCGAAAGAACGCTGGATGCAGGACAGGCCAGTAGCTCAATTGCATACTGTGCAAGCTCTGGCCAGTGATCCATCCTCAAGACCCAGTAACCCAGAGGATTTTCGGTGGGAAAGGTGTCCAAGTCTGATCTTGCCCCTAGGTATTCCTGCACCATGTAAAACAGACGCTGGCGATGGTTGCTGGAACCGATCATACCTTGGGGCTGCGGACCAAAAAATTGTCTGAACGCATCGGTCAGACGGCCACCTTCTCCACCGCTCCTTCTTTGACTGACCGAAGCCTCAGCAACACGTTGTCCAGAAACAGGAGTTTGTAACCTCCCAGTCTCTGGGAACGCGTTGCACAGACCTTTCTGCAAGGCCTCCCGAAGATGTTTCATCCTCTGCTCCCTCTGCGATGGCAAGATAAGGTCCGCAACCTTACCCTTGTAACGTGGATCAAGGAGGGTTGCCAGCCAGTATTGGTCCTTCTCCTTGATACCACGAATACGAGGATCCTTACGCAGGCTTTGCAGGATCAGGGAGGCCATGCAGCGTAGGTTTGCTGAGGCATTCGGTCCGGAGTCCTCTGGGTCACTAAGGACAACAACGTCCGCAGCCACCTCCTCCCAGCCACGTACAAGTCCATGTGTTCCTTGGGACTGATCCCTTAAAGACTGCTGATGCTGAGTGCCAGGCTCCACCTCCATACTGACACAATCTTCCTCCTCCTCCTCCTCCTCCTCCTCGTCCTCTTCCTGTGTGATCGGCGGGCACGCAGGAACACTGTCTGGATAAAGGGGGCCTTGAGAGCTAAGGAAGTCCTCCTCTTCCTGCCTCTGTTCTGCCTCAAGTGCCCTGTCCATTATTCCACGCAGCGTGTGCTCCAACAGGTGGACAAGGGGGACAGTGTCACTGATGCATGCACTGTCAGTGCTCACCATCCTCGTGGCCTCCTCGAATGGTGACAGGACAGTGCATGCATCCCTGATCATGGCCCACTGGCGTGGGGAAAAAAAACCAAGGTCCCCTGACCCTGTCCTGGTGCCATAGTCGCACAGGTACTCATTGATGGCCCTCTGCTGCGTGTGCAGCCGCTGCAGCATGGCCAACGTCGAGTTCCACCTGGTGGGCATGTCACAGATTAGGCGGTTCTTGGGCAGGTTAAACTCCTTTTGGAGGTCCGTCAGCCGAGCACTGGCATTATATGACCGGCGGAAATGCACACAGACTTTCCTGGCCTGCCTCAGGACATCCTGTAAGCCCGGGTACCTGCCCAAGAACCGCTGCACCACCAAGTTAAGGACGTGAGCCAAACAGGGCACATGGGTCAGTTGTCCCTGTCGGAGGGCAGAGAGGAGGTTGGTGCCATTGTCGCAAACCACCATTCCTGCCTTAAGTTGGCGTGGCGTCAACCACCTCTGAACCTGCCCCTGCAGAGCTGACAGAACCTCTGCCCCAGTGTGGCTCCTGTCCCCCAAGCACACCAGCTCAAGCACCGCATGGCATCTTTTGGCCTGCGTACTTGCGTAGCCCCTTGAACGCCTACGGAGCACCGCTGGTTCCGAGGAAGAGGCCATGGAGGAAGAAGAAGAGGAGGGGGTGGAGGAGAGAGGTGTGTCACAATCAGCATTTTGGAGGCGTGGTGGCGGAACAACCTCCAACACTACTGCACCTTGTCCTGCATCCTTCCCAGCTGCCAGCAGAGTCACCCAATGCGCCGTGAAACTTAAGTAACGTCCCTGTCCATGCCTGCTGGACCATGAGTCAGCGGTAATATGCACCTTACCGCTGACCGCCCTGTCCAGCGAGGCATGGACATTGCCTTCCACATGCTGGTAGAGAGCCGGAATCGCCTTCCGTGAGAAAAAGTGGCGTTTGGGTACCTGCCACTGAGGAACCGCACATTCCACAAACTCACGGAAGGGGGCAGAGTCTCCCAACTGAAAAGGCAGCAGTTGAAGTGCTAGCAATTTTGCCAAGCTAGCATTCAACCGCTGGGCATGTGGATGGCTGGGAGCAAACTTCTTTCGGCGGTGCAGCAGCTGGGGCAGGGAAATTTGCCTGGTACAATCTGACGTCGGTGTACCAAAAGCAGATTGCCCACAAGTACTTGGCTGTGACACACCTAATTCTACACCTTCATTCCTCTCACTGCAGGTCTCAGAGAGGACTGAAGGTCTAGTGGGGTTGGAAATCTCAGCTGATGAGGAGCAAGGAGAGATCCTCTTTGTTCTTTGGTGTGGGTCTTTCAGATACGCTTGCCAACGAACTGCATGGCAGGTCAACATATGTCTGGTCAAGCATGTGGTACCCAAGCGGGAGATGTTTTGGCCACGCGAGATACGCTTGAGACATATGTTGCAAATAGCAGCGGTGCGATCTGATGCACTCGTCTCAAAAAAGGCCCACACCAAAGAACTTTTTGAATAACGCGCAGAGACTGCAGCGCCCTGCACATGTGGAGCTTTGGGGTGTGATGCAGTCAATGTGCTGCCCTTAGGCTGGCCCCTGGAGGGCATCCTGCCTCGTTGGTGATGTGCCGCCTCCTCCTCCTCCTCCTCCTCCTCTCTCCTATCAGGCACCCACGTTGAGTCAGTGACCTCATCATCCCCTCCCTCCTCATCACTGGAGCAAACCTGGCAGTATGCTGCAGCAGGGGGAGCATGACTGCCAGATTGCTGTCCTTCTTGGGCACCCCCTCTGTCCGTGCTCATGTTACTGCCTTCATCGAGCTCAGTATCATCATCAGAGCCTTCCAAACGCTGGGCATCCTCCTGGAGCATGTACCCAACACTGTGGTCAAACAGTTTGAGGGAATCCTCATGAGGACATGGTGGAGCTAGGGAAGGAGTCACTGATGACATTGAGCTGAGGGAAGAGGCCGCTGCTTTGCCAGACAAAGCACCCTGGGCATGGGTGAGAGAGGATGAGGAGGATGAGGACGGCTTGGTCATCCACTCGACCAAGTCTTCCGCATGTTGCGGCTCAACACGGCCAGCTGCCGAAAAAAAGGCCAAGCGTGTCCCATGGCCACGTGCTGATGAGGATGCACCGTCTCCACGACCAGCACTAGACACAGAGCCTGCTTGCCCTCTCTTATTGGCTTGTGACTGTCTGCCTCTCCTTCTTGGCCTTCCAGACATACTAATGGCCTGTAGCTGCACTAAGCTGGGATAGAACACCTGTAATTTTCTTCAGGTAGCTTTATATACTGTAACCAGACAAGCCTGCCTGTCAGTAGGAAGATAACAGGAACGGATCTAGCTGAACACTGTGAGCAGGACACACTGTACTAAATGTAAATAGTCTAGCTGCCTGACCGTGGTACTAATAGGATCAAAAAGAACACCTGTAATTTTCTTCAGGTAGCTTTATATACTGTAACCAGACAAGCCTGCCTGTCAGTAGGAAGATAACAGGAACGGATCTAGCTGAACACTGTGAGCAGGACGCACTGCACTGAATGTAAATAGCAGGAACGGATCTAGCTGAACACTGTGAGCAGGACGCACTGCACTGAATGTAAATAGCAGGAACGGATCTAGCTGAACACTGTGAGCAGGACGCACTGCACTGAATGTAAATAGCAGGAACGGATCTAGCTGAACACTGTGAGCAGGACGCACTGCACTGAATGTAAATAGCAGGAACGGATCTAGCTGAACACTGTGAGCAGGACGCACTGCACTGAATGTAAATAGCAGGAACGGATCTAGCTGAACACTGTGAGCAGGACGCACTGCACTGAATGTAAATAGCAGGAACGGATCTAGCTGAACACTGTGAGCAGGACGCACTGCACTGAATGTAAATAGCAGGAACGGATCTAGCTGAACACTGTGAGCAGGACGCACTGCACTGAATGTAAATAGCAGGAACGGATCTAGCTGAACACTGTGAGCAGGACGCACTGCACTGAATGTAAATAGCAGGAACGGATCTAGCTGAACACTGTGAGCAGGACGCACTGCACTGAATGTAAATAGCAGGAACGGATCTAGCTGAACACTGTGAGCAGGACGCACTGCACTGAATGTAAATAGCAGGAACGGATCTAGCTGAACACTGTGAGCAGGACGCACTGCACTGAATGTAAATAGCAGGAACGGATCTAGCTGAACACTGTGAGCAGGACGCACTGCACTGAATGTAAATAGCAGGAACGGATCTAGCTGAACACTGTGAGCAGGACGCACTGCACTGAATGTAAATAGCAGGAACGGATCTAGCTGAACACTGTGAGCAGGACGCACTGCACTGAATGTAAATAGCAGGAACGGATCTAGCTGAACACTGTGAGCAGGACGCACTGCACTGAATGTAAATAGCAGGAACGGATCTAGCTGAACACTGTGAGCAGGACGCACTGCACTGAATGTAAATAGCAGGAACGGATCTAGCTGAACACTGTGAGCAGGACGCACTGCACTGAATGTAAATAGCAGGAACGGATCTAGCTGAACACTGTGAGCAGGACGCACTGCACTGAATGTAAATAGCAGGAACGGATCTAGCTGAACACTGTGAGCAGGACACACTGCACTAAATAGTCTAGATAGAAGATAACAGGAACGGATCTAGCTAAACTGAATACAGTGTATATATATATATGCAACACCTGGGATGCATATATATACACAATACACTGTAAGTGCAGCTAACTGACTGACTGTTCTGCCTAATCTATCTAACTCAAATCAAATGACACTGTCTCTCTCTCTCTCTATCTCTCAGCACACCGGAACACACACTACACAGGGCCGCCGTGCAGGCGGCCTTATATAGTGTGGGGTGTGTACTAAATCCCCTGAGCCATAATTGGCCAAAGCCACCCTGGCTTTGGCCAATTACAGCTCTCTCTACTGACGGCGCTGTGATTGGCCAAGCATGCGGGTCATAGTGCATGCTTGGCCAATCATCAGCCAGCAATGCACTGCGATGCCGCAGTGAATTATGGGCCGTGACGCGCCACACGAATTTGGCGCGAACGGCCCATATCGTTCGCAATTCGACGGACGGTCGAACAGCCGATGTTCGAGTCGAACATGGGTTCGACTCGAACACGAAGCTCATCCCTAGAGAAGAGACGCTTGAGAGGGGATATGATTTCAATTTACAAATACTGTACTGGTGACTAGGGATGAGCCGAACACCCCCCGGTTCGGTTCGCACCAGAACCCGCGAACGGACCGCAAGTTCGCACGAACGTTAGAACCCCATTGACGTCTATGGGACTCGAACGTTCGAAATCAAAAGTGCTCATTTTAAAGGCTAATTTGCATGGTATTGTCCTAAAAAGGGTTTGGGGACCCGGGTCCTACCCCAGGGGACATGTATCAATGCAAAAAAAACTTTTAAAAACGGCCGTTTTTTCGGGAGCAGTGATTTTAATGATGCTTAAAGTAAAAAAAAAAAAGTGAAATATTCCTTTAAATATCGTACCTGGGGGGTGTCTATAGTATGCCTGTAAAGTGACGCGTGTTTCCCGTGTTTAGAACAGTCCCTGCACCAAATGTCATTTTTAAAGGAAAAAATCTCATTTAAAACTGCTTGCGGGTTTAATGTCATGTCGGGTCCTGGCAATATGGATGAAAATCAGTGAGACAAACGGCATGGGTACCCCCCAGTCCATTACCAGGCCCTTTGGGTCTTGTATGGATATTAAGGGGAACCCCGCACCCAAATTAAAATAAGGAAAGGTCCCTATATACTCTGAACAGCAGTATACAGGCGGTGCAAACAAGACAGGGACTGTAGGTTTGTTGTTAAGTAGAATCTCTTTGTAATTTTGAACATTTTTAATGTGTTTAGCTCCAGCCAAAAAATCTTTTCTAAGCTTTTTGGAAAACATAGGGAAGGGTTATCACCCCTGTGACATTTGTTTTGCGTCTTTCCTCCTCTTCAGAAGATTTCACCTCACTTTTTTGTCCCAATGAAAAATGTTTTTTGAAAATTTGGGTTTTTTTGTGGAACAAGGATTGGAAAGCATCAGTGGAAAGGAGAAATTGTTTTCCCATATTAACTCTTACATGAGAGAATTTCCCTTCCTATGGGTAGATTTCATCTCACTTCCTGTTGTCTCCTTCCGTTTGCAAGTAGGAGTCGTTTGTAAGTTAGATGTTTGAAAGTAGGGTCCTGCCCTATATACTCAGCAGAAATTTGGGCCTTAGGTGTTGCTGTGGCCAAAACACTGTAAGCCCTCACAGGGCCCTGCTGTGAAATATTAGATCAAGAATTGTAATTACATGCCCCTGTTGAACAGGAGCTGAAAAATTAGGCCTTAGGCACTGGTGCTGGTGCCACAACACTGCAACCCCTCACAGACACTCTAGTTGGAACGCAGGAACGAGCACTGCTGCAAAGTATTGCATCAAAAATTGTAATTACACGCCCCTGTTAGACAGGGGCAGAAAAATTGGGCCTTAGGCACTGGTGCTGGTGCCACAACACTGCAACCCCTCACAGACACTCTAGTTGGAACGCAGGAACGAGCACTGCTGCAAAGTATTGCATCAAAAATTGTAATTACATGCCCCTGTTAGACAGGGGCAGAAAAATTGGGCCTTAGGCACTGGTGCTGGTGCCACAACACTGCAACCCCTCACAGACACTCTAGTTGGAACGCAGGAACGAGCACTGCTGCAAAGTATTGCATCAAAAATTGTAATTACACGCCCCTGTTAGACAGGGGCAGAAAAATTGGGCCTTAGGCACTGGTGCTGGTGCCACAACACTGCAACCCCTCACAGACACTCTAGTTGGAACGCAGGAACGAGCACTGCTGCAAAGTATTGCATCAAAAATTGTAATTACACGCCCCTGTTAGACAGGGGCAGAAAAATTGGGCCTTAGGCACTGGTGCTGGTGCCACAACACTGCAACCCCTCACAGACACTCTAGTTGGAATGCAGGAACGAGCCGTGCTGCAAAGTATTACATCAAAAATTGTAATTACACGCCCCTGTTATACAGGGGCTGAAAAATTGTGCCTTAGGCACTGGTGGTGGCGCCCAGAACCAAAAATGTTCTTACAAGCTATCAGCGTGATGATTGAGGAGGAAGAGGATAATTACTCAGGGATAATCACTCAGCATCAACATAGGCAGTCTTTGAAGGGATCTGAAAAAAATTATTCAGTTACATCAGCATCAGGTGCTTGGTAGCTGGTGGTGATCCAAGACTGATTCATTTTTATGAAGGTCAGCCGATCGACCGAGTCAGTGGACAGACGCACCCTGTGATCGGTTACCACGCCTCCAGCAGCACTGAATGTACGTTCCGAAAGAACGCTGGATGCAGGACAGGCCAGTAGCTCAATTGCATACTGTGCAAGCTCTGGCCAGTGATCCATCCTCAAGACCCAGTAACCCAGAGGATTTTCGGTGGGAAAGGTGTCCAAGTCTGATCTTGCCCCTAGGTATTCCTGCACCATGTAAAACAGACGCTGGCGATGGTTGCTGGAACCGATCATACCTTGGGGCTGCGGACCAAAAAATTGTCTGAACGCATCGGTCAGACGGCCACCTTCTCCACCGCTCCTTCTTTGACTGACCGAAGCCTCAGCAACACGTTGTCCAGAAACAGGAGTTTGTAACCTCCCAGTCTCTGGGAACGCGTTGCACAGACCTTTCTGCAAGGCCTCCCGAAGATGTTTCATCCTCTGCTCCCTCTGCGATGGCAAGATAAGGTCCGCAACCTTACCCTTGTAACGTGGATCAAGGAGGGTTGCCAGCCAGTATTGGTCCTTCTCCTTGATACCACGAATACGAGGATCCTTACGCAGGCTTTGCAGGATCAGGGAGGCCATGCAGCGTAGGTTTGCTGAGGCATTCGGTCCGGAGTCCTCTGGGTCACTAAGGACAACAACGTCCGCAGCCACCTCCTCCCAGCCACGTACAAGTCCATGTGTTCCTTGGGACTGATCCCTTAAAGACTGCTGATGCTGAGTGCCAGGCTCCACCTCCATACTGACACAATCTTCCTCCTCCTCCTCCTCCTCCTCCTCGTCCTCTTCCTGTGTGATCGGCGGGCACGCAGGAACACTGTCTGGATAAAGGGGGCCTTGAGAGCTAAGGAAGTCCTCCTCTTCCTGCCTCTGTTCTGCCTCAAGTGCCCTGTCCATTATTCCACGCAGCGTGTGCTCCAACAGGTGGACAAGGGGGACAGTGTCACTGATGCATGCACTGTCAGTGCTCACCATCCTCGTGGCCTCCTCGAATGGTGACAGGACAGTGCATGCATCCCTGATCATGGCCCACTGGCGTGGGGAAAAAAAACCAAGGTCCCCTGACCCTGTCCTGGTGCCATAGTCGCACAGGTACTCATTGATGGCCCTCTGCTGCGTGTGCAGCCGCTGCAGCATGGCCAACGTCGAGTTCCACCTGGTGGGCATGTCACAGATTAGGCGGTTCTTGGGCAGGTTAAACTCCTTTTGGAGGTCCGTCAGCCGAGCACTGGCATTATATGACCGGCGGAAATGCACACAGACTTTCCTGGCCTGCCTCAGGACATCCTGTAAGCCCGGGTACCTGCCCAAGAACCGCTGCACCACCAAGTTAAGGACGTGAGCCAAACAGGGCACATGGGTCAGTTGTCCCTGTCGGAGGGCAGAGAGGAGGTTGGTGCCATTGTCGCAAACCACCATTCCTGCCTTAAGTTGGCGTGGCGTCAACCACCTCTGAACCTGCCCCTGCAGAGCTGACAGAACCTCTGCCCCAGTGTGGCTCCTGTCCCCCAAGCACACCAGCTCAAGCACCGCATGGCATCTTTTGGCCTGCGTACTTGCGTAGCCCCTTGAACGCCTACGGAGCACCGCTGGTTCCGAGGAAGAGGCCATGGAGGAAGAAGAAGAGGAGGGGGTGGAGGAGAGAGGTGTGTCACAATCAGCATTTTGGAGGCGTGGTGGCGGAACAACCTCCAACACTACTGCACCTTGTCCTGCATCCTTCCCAGCTGCCAGCAGAGTCACCCAATGCGCCGTGAAACTTAAGTAACGTCCCTGTCCATGCCTGCTGGACCATGAGTCAGCGGTAATATGCACCTTACCGCTGACCGCCCTGTCCAGCGAGGCATGGACATTGCCTTCCACATGCCGGTAGAGAGCCGGAATCGCCTTCCGTGAGAAAAAGTGGCGTTTGGGTACCTGCCACTGAGGAACCGCACATTCCACAAACTCACGGAAGGGGGCAGAGTCTCCCAACTGAAAAGGCAGCAGTTGAAGTGCTAGCAATTTTGCCAAGCTAGCATTCAACCGCTGGGCATGTGGATGGCTGGGAGCAAACTTCTTTCGGCGGTGCAGCAGCTGGGGCAGGGAAATTTGCCTGGTACAATCTGACGTCGGTGTACCAAAAGCAGATTGCCCACAAGTACTTGGCTGTGACACACCTAATTCTACACCTTCATTCCTCTCACTGCAGGTCTCAGAGAGGACTGAAGGTCTAGTGGGGTTGGAAATCTCAGCTGATGAGGAGCAAGGAGAGATCCTCTTTGTTCTTTGGTGTGGGTCTTTCAGATACGCTTGCCAACGAACTGCATGGCAGGTCAACATATGTCTGGTCAAGCATGTGGTACCCAAGCGGGAGATGTTTTGGCCACGCGAGATACGCTTGAGACATATGTTGCAAATAGCAGCGGTGCGATCTGATGCACTCGTCTCAAAAAAGGCCCACACCAAAGAACTTTTTGAATAACGCGCAGAGACTGCAGCGCCCTGCACATGTGGAGCTTTGGGGTGTGATGCAGTCAATGTGCTGCCCTTAGGCTGGCCCCTGGAGGGCATCCTGCCTCGTTGGTGATGTGCCGCCTCCTCCTCCTCCTCCTCCTCCTCTCTCCTATCAGGCACCCACGTTGAGTCAGTGACCTCATCATCCCCTCCCTCCTCATCACTGGAGCAAACCTGGCAGTATGCTGCAGCAGGGGGAGCATGACTGCCAGATTGCTGTCCTTCTTGGGCACCCCCTCTGTCCGTGCTCATGTTACTGCCTTCATCGAGCTCAGTATCATCATCAGAGCCTTCCAAACGCTGGGCATCCTCCTGGAGCATGTACCCAACACTGTGGTCAAACAGTTTGAGGGAATCCTCATGAGGACATGGTGGAGCTAGGGAAGGAGTCACTGATGACATTGAGCTGAGGGAAGAGGCCGCTGCTTTGCCAGACAAAGCACCCTGGGCATGGGTGAGAGAGGATGAGGAGGATGAGGACGGCTTGGTCATCCACTCGACCAAGTCTTCCGCATGTTGCGGCTCAACACGGCCAGCTGCCGAAAAAAAGGCCAAGCGTGTCCCATGGCCACGTGCTGATGAGGATGCACCGTCTCCACGACCAGCACTAGACACAGAGCCTGCTTGCCCTCTCTTATTGGCTTGTGACTGTCTGCCTCTCCTTCTTGGCCTTCCAGACATACTAATGGCCTGTAGCTGCACTAAGCTGGGATAGAACACCTGTAATTTTCTTCAGGTAGCTTTATATACTGTAACCAGACAAGCCTGCCTGTCAGTAGGAAGATAACAGGAACGGATCTAGCTGAACACTGTGAGCAGGACACACTGTACTAAATGTAAATAGTCTAGCTGCCTGACCGTGGTACTAATAGGATCAAAAAGAACACCTGTAATTTTCTTCAGGTAGCTTTATATACTGTAACCAGACAAGCCTGCCTGTCAGTAGGAAGATAACAGGAACGGATCTAGCTGAACACTGTGAGCAGGACGCACTGCACTGAATGTAAATAGCAGGAACGGATCTAGCTGAACACTGTGAGCAGGACGCACTGCACTGAATGTAAATAGCAGGAACGGATCTAGCTGAACACTGTGAGCAGGACGCACTGCACTGAATGTAAATAGCAGGAACGGATCTAGCTGAACACTGTGAGCAGGACGCACTGCACTGAATGTAAATAGCAGGAACGGATCTAGCTGAACACTGTGAGCAGGACGCACTGCACTGAATGTAAATAGCAGGAACGGATCTAGCTGAACACTGTGAGCAGGACGCACTGCACTGAATGTAAATAGCAGGAACGGATCTAGCTGAACACTGTGAGCAGGACGCACTGCACTGAATGTAAATAGCAGGAACGGATCTAGCTGAACACTGTGAGCAGGACGCACTGCACTGAATGTAAATAGCAGGAACGGATCTAGCTGAACACTGTGAGCAGGACGCACTGCACTGAATGTAAATAGCAGGAACGGATCTAGCTGAACACTGTGAGCAGGACGCACTGCACTGAATGTAAATAGCAGGAACGGATCTAGCTGAACACTGTGAGCAGGACGCACTGCACTGAATGTAAATAGCAGGAACGGATCTAGCTGAACACTGTGAGCAGGACGCACTGCACTGAATGTAAATAGCAGGAACGGATCTAGCTGAACACTGTGAGCAGGACGCACTGCACTGAATGTAAATAGCAGGAACGGATCTAGCTGAACACTGTGAGCAGGACGCACTGCACTGAATGTAAATAGCAGGAACGGATCTAGCTGAACACTGTGAGCAGGACGCACTGCACTGAATGTAAATAGCAGGAACGGATCTAGCTGAACACTGTGAGCAGGACGCACTGCACTGAATGTAAATAGCAGGAACGGATCTAGCTGAACACTGTGAGCAGGACGCACTGCACTGAATGTAAATAGCAGGAACGGATCTAGCTGAACACTGTGAGCAGGACGCACTGCACTGAATGTAAATAGCAGGAACGGATCTAGCTGAACACTGTGAGCAGGACGCACTGCACTGAATGTAAATAGCAGGAACGGATCTAGCTGAACACTGTGAGCAGGACACACTGCACTAAATAGTCTAGATAGAAGATAACAGGAACGGATCTAGCTAAACTGAATACAGTGTATATATATATATGCAACACCTGGGATGCATATATATACACAATACACTGTAAGTGCAGCTAACTGACTGACTGTTCTGCCTAATCTATCTAACTCAAATCAAATGACACTGTCTCTCTCTCTCTCTATCTCTCAGCACACCGGAACACACACTACACAGGGCCGCCGTGCAGGCGGCCTTATATAGTGTGGGGTGTGTACTAAATCCCCTGAGCCATAATTGGCCAAAGCCACCCTGGCTTTGGCCAATTACAGCTCTCTCTACTGACGGCGCTGTGATTGGCCAAGCATGCGGGTCATAGTGCATGCTTGGCCAATCATCAGCCAGCAATGCACTGCGATGCCGCAGTGAATTATGGGCCGTGACGCGCCACACGAATTTGGCGCGAACGGCCCATATCGTTCGCAATTCGACGGACGGTCGAACAGCCGATGTTCGAGTCGAACATGGGTTCGACTCGAACACGAAGCTCATCCCTAAAGAAGAGACGCTTGAGAGGGGATATGATTTCAATTTACAAATACTGTACTGGTGACTAGGGATGAGCCGAACACCCCCCGGTTCGGTTCGCACCAGAACCCGCGAACGGACCGCAAGTTCGCACGAACGTTAGAACCCCATTGACGTCTATGGGACTCGAACGTTCGAAATCAAAAGTGCTCATTTTAAAGGCTAATTTGCATGGTATTGTCCTAAAAAGGGTTTGGGGACCCGGGTCCTACCCCAGGGGACATGTATCAATGCAAAAAAAACTTTTAAAAACGGCCGTTTTTTCGGGAGCAGTGATTTTAATGATGCTTAAAGTAAAAAAAAAAAAGTGAAATATTCCTTTAAATATCGTACCTGGGGGGTGTCTATAGTATGCCTGTAAAGTGACGCGTGTTTCCCGTGTTTAGAACAGTCCCTGCACCAAATGTCATTTTTAAAGGAAAAAATCTCATTTAAAACTGCTTGCGGGTTTAATGTCATGTCGGGTCCTGGCAATATGGATGAAAATCAGTGAGACAAACGGCATGGGTACCCCCCAGTCCATTACCAGGCCCTTTGGGTCTTGTATGGATATTAAGGGGAACCCCGCACCCAAATTAAAATAAGGAAAGGTCCCTATATACTCTGAACAGCAGTATACAGGCGGTGCAAACAAGACAGGGACTGTAGGTTTGTTGTTAAGTAGAATCTCTTTGTAATTTTGAACATTTTTAATGTGTTTAGCTCCAGCCAAAAAATCTTTTCTAAGCTTTTTGGAAAACATAGGGAAGGGTTATCACCCCTGTGACATTTGTTTTGCGTCTTTCCTCCTCTTCAGAAGATTTCACCTCACTTTTTTGTCCCAATGAAAAATGTTTTTTGAAAATTTGGGTTTTTTTGTGGAACAAGGATTGGAAAGCATCAGTGGAAAGGAGAAATTGTTTTCCCATATTAACTCTTACATGAGAGAATTTCCCTTCCTATGGGTAGATTTCATCTCACTTCCTGTTGTCTCCTTCCGTTTGCAAGTAGGAGTCGTTTGTAAGTTAGATGTTTGAAAGTAGGGTCCTGCCCTATATACTCAGCAGAAATTTGGGCCTTAGGTGTTGCTGTGGCCAAAACACTGTAAGCCCTCACAGGGCCCTGCTGTGAAATATTAGATCAAGAATTGTAATTACATGCCCCTGTTGAACAGGAGCTGAAAAATTAGGCCTTAGGCACTGGTGCTGGTGCCACAACACTGCAACCCCTCACAGACACTCTAGTTGGAACGCAGGAACGAGCACTGCTGCAAAGTATTGCATCAAAAATTGTAATTACACGCCCCTGTTAGACAGGGGCAGAAAAATTGGGCCTTAGGCACTGGTGCTGGTGCCACAACACTGCAACCCCTCACAGACACTCTAGTTGGAACGCAGGAACGAGCACTGCTGCAAAGTATTGCATCAAAAATTGTAATTACATGCCCCTGTTAGACAGGGGCAGAAAAATTGGGCCTTAGGCACTGGTGCTGGTGCCACAACACTGCAACCCCTCACAGACACTCTAGTTGGAACGCAGGAACGAGCACTGCTGCAAAGTATTGCATCAAAAATTGTAATTACACGCCCCTGTTAGACAGGGGCAGAAAAATTGGGCCTTAGGCACTGGTGCTGGTGCCACAACACTGCAACCCCTCACAGACACTCTAGTTGGAACGCAGGAACGAGCACTGCTGCAAAGTATTGCATCAAAAATTGTAATTACACGCCCCTGTTAGACAGGGGCAGAAAAATTGGGCCTTAGGCACTGGTGCTGGTGCCACAACACTGCAACCCCTCACAGACACTCTAGTTGGAATGCAGGAACGAGCCGTGCTGCAAAGTATTACATCAAAAATTGTAATTACACGCCCCTGTTATACAGGGGCTGAAAAATTGTGCCTTAGGCACTGGTGGTGGCGCCCAGAACCAAAAATGTTCTTACAAGCTATCAGCGTGATGATTGAGGAGGAAGAGGATAATTACTCAGGGATAATCACTCAGCATCAACATAGGCAGTCTTTGAAGGGATCTGAAAAAAATTATTCAGTTACATCAGCATCAGGTGCTTGGTAGCTGGTGGTGATCCAAGACTGATTCATTTTTATGAAGGTCAGCCGATCGACCGAGTCAGTGGACAGACGCACCCTGTGATCGATTACCACGCCTCCAGCAGCACTGAATGTACGTTCCGAAAGAACGCTGGATGCAGGACAGGCCAGTAGCTCAATTGCATACTGTGCAAGCTCTGGCCAGTGATCCATCCTCAAGACCCAGTAACCCAGAGGATTTTCGGTGGGAAAGGTGTCCAAGTCTGATCTTGCCCCTAGGTATTCCTGCACCATGTAAAACAGACGCTGGCGATGGTTGCTGGAACCGATCATACCTTGGGGCTGCGGACCAAAAAATTGTCTGAACGCATCGGTCAGACGGCCACCTTCTCCACCGCTCCTTCTTTGACTGACCGAAGCCTCAGCAACACGTTGTCCAGAAACAGGAGTTTGTAACCTCCCAGTCTCTGGGAACGCGTTGCACAGACCTTTCTGCAAGGCCTCCCGAAGATG
The DNA here is from genome assembly GCA_037952835.1 of Lithobates septentrionalis. Classification (NCBI taxonomy): domain Eukaryota; kingdom Metazoa; phylum Chordata; class Amphibia; order Anura; family Ranidae; genus Lithobates; species Lithobates septentrionalis. Next base: position 172,604 of record JBBDGP010001614.1, on the reverse strand, counting down.
TTTCATCCTCTGCTCCCTCTGCGATGGCAAGATAAGGTCCGCAACCTTACCCTTGTAACGTGGATCAAGGAGGGTTGCCAGCCAGTATTGGTCCTTCTCCTTGATACCACGAATACGAGGATCCTTACGCAGGCTTTGCAGGATCAGGGAGGCCATGCAGCGTAGGTTTGCTGAGGCATTCGGTCCGGAGTCCTCTGGGTCACTAAGGACAACAACGTCCGCAGCCACCTCCTCCCAGCCACGTACAAGTCCATGTGTTCCTTGGGACTGATCCCTTAAAGACTGCTGATGCTGAGTGCCAGGCTCCACCTCCATACTGACACAATCTTCCTCCTCCTCCTCCTCCTCCTCCTCGTCCTCTTCCTGTGTGATCGGCGGGCACGCAGGAACACTGTCTGGATAAAGGGGGCCTTGAGAGCTAAGGAAGTCCTCCTCTTCCTGCCTCTGTTCTGCCTCAAGTGCCCTGTCCATTATTCCACGCAGCGTGTGCTCCAACAGGTGGACAAGGGGGACAGTGTCACTGATGCATGCACTGTCAGTGCTCACCATCCTCGTGGCCTCCTCGAATGGTGACAGGACAGTGCATGCATCCCTGATCATGGCCCACTGGCGTGGGGAAAAAAAACCAAGGTCCCCTGACCCTGTCCTGGTGCCATAGTCGCACAGGTACTCATTGATGGCCCTCTGCTGCGTGTGCAGCCGCTGCAGCATGGCCAACGTCGAGTTCCACCTGGTGGGCATGTCACAGATTAGGCGGTTCTTGGGCAGGTTAAACTCCTTTTGGAGGTCCGTCAGCCGAGCACTGGCATTATATGACCGGCGGAAATGCACACAGACTTTCCTGGCCTGCCTCAGGACATCCTGTAAGCCCGGGTACCTGCCCAAGAACCGCTGCACCACCAAGTTAAGGACGTGAGCCAAACAGGGCACATGGGTCAGTTGTCCCTGTCGGAGGGCAGAGAGGAGGTTGGTGCCATTGTCGCAAACCACCATTCCTGCCTTAAGTTGGCGTGGCGTCAACCACCTCTGAACCTGCCCCTGCAGAGCTGACAGAACCTCTGCCCCAGTGTGGCTCCTGTCCCCCAAGCACACCAGCTCAAGCACCGCATGGCATCTTTTGGCCTGCGTACTTGCGTAGCCCCTTGAACGCCTACGGAGCACCGCTGGTTCCGAGGAAGAGGCCATGGAGGAAGAAGAAGAGGAGGGGGTGGAGGAGAGAGGTGTGTCACAATCAGCATTTTGGAGGCGTGGTGGCGGAACAACCTCCAACACTACTGCACCTTGTCCTGCATCCTTCCCAGCTGCCAGCAGAGTCACCCAATGCGCCGTGAAACTTAAGTAACGTCCCTGTCCATGCCTGCTGGACCATGAGTCAGCGGTAATATGCACCTTACCGCTGACCGCCCTGTCCAGCGAGGCATGGACATTGCCTTCCACATGCCGGTAGAGAGCCGGAATCGCCTTCCGTGAGAAAAAGTGGCGTTTGGGTACCTGCCACTGAGGAACCGCACATTCCACAAACTCACGGAAGGGGGCAGAGTCTACCAACTGAAAAGGCAGCAGTTGAAGTGCTAGCAATTTTGCCAAGCTAGCATTCAACCGCTGGGCATGTGGATGGCTGGGAGCAAACTTCTTTCGGCGGTGCAGCAGCTGGGGCAGGGAAATTTGCCTGGTACAATCTGACGTCGGTGTACCAAAAGCAGATTGCCCACAAGTACTTGGCTGTGACACACCTAATTCTACACCTTCATTCCTCTCACTGCAGGTCTCAGAGAGGACTGAAGGTCTAGTGGGGTTGGAAATCTCAGCTGATGAGGAGCAAGGAGAGATCCTCTTTGTTCTTTGGTGTGGGTCTTTCAGATACGCTTGCCAACGAACTGCATGGCAGGTCAACATATGTCTGGTCAAGCATGTGGTACCCAAGCGGGAGATGTTTTGGCCACGCGAGATACGCTTGAGACATATGTTGCAAATAGCAGCGGTGCGATCTGATGCACTCGTCTCAAAAAAGGCCCACACCAAAGAACTTTTTGAATAACGCGCAGAGAGTGCAGCGCCCTGCACATGTGGAGCTTTGGGGTGTGATGCAGTCAATGTGCTGCCCTTAGGCTGGCCCCTGGAGGGCATCCTGCCTCGTTGGTGATGTGCCGCCTCCTCCTCCTCCTCCTCCTCCTCTCTCCTATCAGGCACCCACGTTGAGTCAGTGACCTCATCATCCCCTCCCTCCTCATCACTGGAGCAAACCTGGCAGTATGCTGCAGCAGGGGGAGCATGACTGCCAGATTGCTGTCCTTCTTGGGCACCCCCTCTGTCCGTGCTCATGTTACTGCCTTCATCGAGCTCAGTATCATCATCAGAGCCTTCCAAACGCTGGGCATCCTCCTGGAGCATGTACCCAACACTGTGGTCAAACAGTTCGAGGGAATCCTCATGAGGACATGGTGGAGCTAGGGAAGGAGTCACTGATGACATTGAGCTGAGGGAAGAGGCCGCTGCTTTGCCAGACAAAGCACCCTGGGCATGGGTGAGAGAGGATGAGGAGGATGAGGACGGCTTGGTCATCCACTCGACCAAGTCTTCCGCATGTTGCGGCTCAACACGGCCAGCTGCCGAAAAAAAGGCCAAGCGTGTCCCATGGCCACGTGCTGATGAGGATGCACCGTCTCCACGACCAGCACTAGACACAGAGCCTGCTTGCCCTCTCTTATTGGCTTGTGACTGTCTGCCTCTCCTTCTTGGCCTTCCAGACATACTAATGGCCTGTAGCTGCACTAAGCTGGGATAGAACACCTGTAATTTTCTTCAGGTAGCTTTATATACTGTAACCAGACAAGCCTGCCTGTCAGTAGGAAGATAACAGGAACGGATCTAGCTGAACACTGTGAGCAGGACACACTGTACTAAATGTAAATAGTCTAGCTGCCTGACCGTGGTACTAATAGGATCAAAAAGAACACCTGTAATTTTCTTCAGGTAGCTTTATATACTGTAACCAGACAAGCCTGCCTGTCAGTAGGAAGATAACAGGAACGGATCTAGCTGAACACTGTGAGCAGGACGCACTGCACTGAATGTAAATAGCAGGAACGGATCTAGCTGAACACTGTGAGCAGGACGCACTGCACTGAATGTAAATAGCAGGAACGGATCTAGCTGAACACTGTGAGCAGGACGCACTGCACTGAATGTAAATAGCAGGAACGGATCTAGCTGAACACTGTGAGCAGGACGCACTGCACTGAATGTAAATAGCAGGAACGGATCTAGCTGAACACTGTGAGCAGGACGCACTGCACTGAATGTAAATAGCAGGAACGGATCTAGCTGAACACTGTGAGCAGGACGCACTGCACTGAATGTAAATAGCAGGAACGGATCTAGCTGAACACTGTGAGCAGGACGCACTGCACTGAATGTAAATAGCAGGAACGGATCTAGCTGAACACTGTGAGCAGGACGCACTGCACTGAATGTAAATAGCAGGAACGGATCTAGCTGAACACTGTGAGCAGGACGCACTGCACTGAATGTAAATAGCAGGAACGGATCTAGCTGAACACTGTGAGCAGGACGCACTGCACTGAATGTAAATAGCAGGAACGGATCTAGCTGAACACTGTGAGCAGGACGCACTGCACTGAATGTAAATAGCAGGAACGGATCTAGCTGAACACTGTGAGCAGGACGCACTGCACTGAATGTAAATAGCAGGAACGGATCTAGCTGAACACTGTGAGCAGGACGCACTGCACTGAATGTAAATAGCAGGAACGGATCTAGCTGAACACTGTGAGCAGGACGCACTGCACTGAATGTAAATAGCAGGAACGGATCTAGCTGAACACTGTGAGCAGGACGCACTGCACTGAATGTAAATAGCAGGAACGGATCTAGCTGAACACTGTGAGCAGGACGCACTGCACTGAATGTAAATAGCAGGAACGGATCTAGCTGAACACTGTGAGCAGGACGCACTGCACTGAATGTAAATAGCAGGAACGGATCTAGCTGAACACTGTGAGCAGGACGCACTGCACTGAATGTAAATAGCAGGAACGGATCTAGCTGAACACTGTGAGCAGGACGCACTGCACTGAATGTAAATAGCAGGAACGGATCTAGCTGAACACTGTGAGCAGGACGCACTGCACTGAATGTAAATAGCAGGAACGGATCTAGCTGAACACTGTGAGCAGGACGCACTGCACTGAATGTAAATAGCAGGAACGGATCTAGCTGAACACTGTGAGCAGGACGCACTGCACTGAATGTAAATAGCAGGAACGGATCTAGCTGAACACTGTGAGCAGGACGCACTGCACTGAATGTAAATAGCAGGAACGGATCTAGCTGAACACTGTGAGCAGGACGCACTGCACTGAATGTAAATAGCAGGAACGGATCTAGCTGAACACTGTGAGCAGGACGCACTGCACTGAATGTAAATAGCAGGAACGGATCTAGCTGAACACTGTGAGCAGGACGCACTGCACTGAATGTAAATAGCAGGAACGGATCTAGCTGAACACTGTGAGCAGGACGCACTGCACTGAATGTAAATAGCAGGAACGGATCTAGCTGAACACTGTGAGCAGGACGCACTGCACTGAATGTAAATAGCAGGAACGGATCTAGCTGAACACTGTGAGCAGGACGCACTGCACTGAATGTAAATAGCAGGAACGGATCTAGCTGAACACTGTGAGCAGGACGCACTGCACTGAATGTAAATAGCAGGAACGGATCTAGCTGAACACTGTGAGCAGGACGCACTGCACTGAATGTAAATAGCAGGAACGGATCTAGCTGAACACTGTGAGCAGGACGCACTGCACTGAATGTAAATAGCAGGAACGGATCTAGCTGAACACTGTGAGCAGGACGCACTGCACTGAATGTAAATAGCAGGAACGGATCTAGCTGAACACTGTGAGCAGGACGCACTGCACTGAATGTAAATAGCAGGAACGGATCTAGCTGAACACTGTGAGCAGGACGCACTGCACTGAATGTAAATAGCAGGAACGGATCTAGCTGAACACTGTGAGCAGGACGCACTGCACTGAATGTAAATAGCAGGAACGGATCTAGCTGAACACTGTGAGCAGGACGCACTGCACTGAATGTAAATAGCAGGAACGGATCTAGCTGAACACTGTGAGCAGGACGCACTGCACTGAATGTAAATAGCAGGAACGGATCTAGCTGAACACTGTGAGCAGGACGCACTGCACTGAATGTAAATAGCAGGAACGGATCTAGCTGAACACTGTGAGCAGGACGCACTGCACTGAATGTAAATAGCAGGAACGGATCTAGCTGAACACTGTGAGCAGGACGCACTGCACTGAATGTAAATAGCAGGAACGGATCTAGCTGAACACTGTGAGCAGGACGCACTGCACTGAATGTAAATAGCAGGAACGGATCTAGCTGAACACTGTGAGCAGGACGCACTGCACTGAATGTAAATAGCAGGAACGGATCTAGCTGAACACTGTGAGCAGGACGCACTGCACTGAATGTAAATAGCAGGAACGGATCTAGCTGAACACTGTGAGCAGGACGCACTGCACTGAATGTAAATAGCAGGAACGGATCTAGCTGAACACTGTGAGCAGGACGCACTGCACTGAATGTAAATAGCAGGAACGGATCTAGCTGAACACTGTGAGCAGGACGCACTGCACTGAATGTAAATAGCAGGAACGGATCTAGCTGAACACTGTGAGCAGGACGCACTGCACTGAATGTAAATAGCAGGAACGGATCTAGCTGAACACTGTGAGCAGGACGCACTGCACTGAATGTAAATAGCAGGAACGGATCTAGCTGAACACTGTGAGCAGGACGCACTGCACTGAATGTAAATAGCAGGAACGGATCTAGCTGAACACTGTGAGCAGGACGCACTGCACTGAATGTAAATAGCAGGAACGGATCTAGCTGAACACTGTGAGCAGGACGCACTGCACTGAATGTAAATAGCAGGAACGGATCTAGCTGAACACTGTGAGCAGGACGCACTGCACTGAATGTAAATAGCAGGAACGGATCTAGCTGAACACTGTGAGCAGGACGCACTGCACTGAATGTAAATAGCAGGAACGGATCTAGCTGAACACTGTGAGCAGGACGCACTGCACTGAATGTAAATAGCAGGAACGGATCTAGATGAACACTGTGAGCAGGACACACTGCACTAAATAGTCTAGATAGAAGATAACAGGAACGGATCTAGCTAAACTGAATACAGTGTATATATATATATGCAACACCTGGGATGCATATATATACACAATACACTGTAAGTGCAGCTAACTGACTGACTGTTCTGCCTAATCTATCTAACTCAAATCAAATGACACTGTCTCTCTCTCTCTCTATCTCTCAGCACACCGGAACACACACTACACAGGGCCGCCGTGCAGGCGGCCTTATATAGTGTGGGGTGTGTACTAAATCCCCTGAGCCATAATTGGCCAAAGCCACCCTGGCTTTGGCCAATTACAGCTCTCTCTACTGACGGCGCTGTGATTGGCCAAGCATGCGGGTCATAGTGCATGCTTGGCCAATCATCAGCCAGCAATGCACTGCGATGCCGCAGTGAATTATGGGCCGTGACGCGCCACACGAATTTGGCGCGAACGGCCCATATCGTTCGCAATTCGACGGACGGTCGAACAGCCGATGTTCGAGTCGAACATGGGTTCGACTCGAACACGAAGCTCATCCCTACTGGTGACCCCACAATAGGGATAAAACTTTTTTGCAGAAGAGAGTTTAATAAGACTCGTGGCCACTCATTACAATTAGAAGAAAAGAGGTTTAACCTTAAACTACGTAGAGGGTTCTTTACTGTAAGAGCGGCAAGGATGTGGAATTCCCTTCCACAGGCGGTGGTCTCAGCGGGGAGCATTGATAGCTTCAAGAAACTATTGGATAATCACCCGAATGACTGCAATATACAGGGATATGTAATGTAATAATGACACATAATCACACACATAGGTTGGACTTGATGGACTTGTGTCTTTTTTCAACCTCACCTACTATGTAACTATGTAACTATGTAACTGATCCCAGAAAGTCTGATGCAAATCCTACCAACCCTCCTGGCTGCAGCGACTTGACTTCCACGACACGACAGTCTCTCCCTCTGGCTTCACATCCAATCCTGTGCTTCTCATTCACCAAACCCAGAATGGATCCTTCCTGCATGACTTTTCCGGCAGTGCTCCCCGCTGTCTTCCTCCTGCTCCTGTTCCAGGACAACTCTCAATGACCGTGTAGAGACAAGCTCCCTCCCAGTTCCCGAGCTCCAGGCCCAAGGTCACCCTCCCCCCCAGAAAGGGGGCACCCTCAAGGGCCTCCACAGCCTAACACTCCATCATTCAGTTCTTCTACCCGACAACTTCTCCCCCAGCAGGCTGACCATGAGTCTATATAAGAGGCCTGCCCCCTGCCAATCCTAGTTGGGGATTGGTCAGTGCTCCCAGATACAGACCCCCCTTACATCAGAGTCCGCACAGACCCCACTTACATCAGAGTCCGCACAGAACCCCTTACATCAGAGTCCGCACAGAGTCCCCTTACATCAGAGTCCGCACAGACCCCCCTTACATCAGAGTCCGCACAGACCCCCCTTACATCATAGTCCGCACAGAGCCCCCTTACATCAGAGTCCGCACAGAGCCCCCTTACATCAGAGTCCGCACAGAGTCCCCTTACATCAGAGTCCCCACAGACCCCCCTTACATCAGAGTCCGCACAGACCCCCCTTACATCATAGTCCGCACAGAGCCCCCTTACATCAGAGTCCCCACAGAGCCCCCTTACATCAGAGTCCGCACAGACCCCCCTTACATCAGAGTCCGCACAGACCCCCCTTACATCATAGTCCGCACAGAGCCCCCTTACATCAGAGTTCGCACAGAGCCCCCTTACACCAAAGTCCGCACAGACCCCCTTACATCAGAGTCCGCTCAGAGCCCCCTTACATCAGAGTCCGCACAGATTTTCCTTACATCTGAGTCCGCACAGACCCCCCTTACATCAGAGTCCGCACAGACCCCCCCTTACATCAGAGTCCGCACAGACCCTCCTTACATCAGAGTCCGCAGTCTGCCCCCCCCCCAGTTTTCCTCCGTGTCCCCCTCTGTTCTGCTGTCCCCCTCCGTTCTTCCTCCGTGTCCCCCTCTGTTCTGCTGTCCCCCTCCATTCTTCCTCCGTGTCCCCCTCTGTTCTGCTGTCCCAATCTGTTCTTCCTCCATGTCCCCCTCTGTTCTGCTGTCCCCTTTCAGTTTTCCTCCGTGTCCCGCTCTGTTCTGCTGTCCCCCTCCATTCTTCCTCTGTGTCACCCTCTGTTCTGCTGTCCCCCTCCATTCTCCATTTGTGTCCCCCTCCGTTCTGCTGCTGTCCCTCTCCGTTCTTCCTCTGTGTCCCCCTCTGTTCTGCTGCCCCCCTCCAGTTTTCCTTCCTGTCCCCCTCTGTTCTGCTGTCCCCCTCCGTTCTTCCTCCGTGTCCCCCTCTGTTCTGCTGTCCCCCTCCGTTCTTCCTCTGTGTCCCCCTCCGTTCTGCTGCTGTCCCCCTCCGTTCTTCCTCCATGTCCCCCTCTGTTCTTCTGTCCCCCTCCAGTTTTCCTCCATGTCCCCCTCTGTTCTGCTGTCCCCCTCCATTCTTCCTCTGTGTCACCCTCTGTTCTGCTGTCCCCCTCTGTTCTTCTGCCCCCCTCCATTCTTCCTCTGTGTCCCCCTCCGTTCTGCTGTTGTCCCCCTCCGTTCTTCCTCCGTGTCACCCTTTGTTCTGCTGTCGCCCTCTGTTCTTCTGTCCCCCTCCATTCTTCCTCCGTGTCCCCCTCTGTTCTGCTGTCCCCCTCCATTCTTCCTCCGTGTCCCCCTCTGTTCTGCTTTCCCCCTCCGTTCTTCCCCTGTGTCCCCCTCTGTTCTGCTGTCCCCCTCTGTTCTGCTGTCCCCCTCTGTTCTTCCTCTGTGTCCACCTGTGTTCTGCTGTCCCCCTCCATTCTTCCTCCGTGTCACCCTCTGTTCTGCTGTCCCCCTCCATTCTCCCTCTGTGTCCCCCTCCTTTCTACTGCTGTCCCCCTCCGTTCTTCCTCCGTGTCACCCTCTGTTCTGCTGCTTTCCTCTGTGCCCCCCTCTATTCTGCTGTCCCCCTCCATTCTTCCTCCGTGTCCCCCTCTGTTCTGCTGTCCCCCTCTGTTCTTCCTCCGTGTCCCCCTCTGTTCTGCTGTCCCCCTCCGTTCTTCCTCTGTGTCCCCCTCCATTCTGCTGCTGTCCCCCTTCGTTCTTCCTCCATGTCCCCCTCTGTTCTGCTGTCCCCCTCTGTTCTTCCTCTGTGTCACCCTCTGTTCTGCTGTCCCCCTCTGTTCTTCCTCCGTGTCCCCCTCTATTCTGCTGTCCCCCTCTGTTCTTCCTTCGTGTCCCCCTCTGTTCTTCTGTCCCCCTCCATTCTTCCTCTGTGTCCCCCTCCGTTCTGCTGTTGTTCCCCTCTGTTCTTCCTCCGTGTCACCCTCTGTTCTGCTGTCCCCCTCTGTTCTGCTGTCCCCCTCCCTTCTTCCTCCGTGTCCCCCTCTGTTTTGCTGTCCCCCTCCGTTCTTCCTCCTTGTCCCCCTCTGTTCTGCTGTCCCCCTCTGTTCTGCTGTCCCCCTCCATTCTTTCTCTGTGTCCCCCTCTGTTCTGCTGTCCCCCTCTGTTCTGCTGTCCCCCTCCATTCTTCCTCCGTGTCACTCTCTGTTCTGCTGTCCCCCTCTGTTCTGCTGTCCCCCTCCATTCTCCCTCTGTGTCTCCCTCCGTTCTTCCTCCATGTCCCCCTCTGTTCTGCTGCCCCACTCCAGTTTTCCTCCGTGTCCCCCTATGTTCTGCTGTCTCCCTCCATTCTTCCTCCGTGTCCCCCTCTGTTCTGCTGTCCCCCTCCGTTCTTCCTCCGTGAAAAATGTGGTCACCCTAGAATCCGCACAGACCTCCCCTACATCAGAGTCCGCATAGACCCCCCTTACATCACAGTCCGCAGAGACCCCCCTTACATCAGAGTCCGCACAGACCCCCCTTACATCAGAGTCCGCACAGACTCCCTTACATCAGAGTCCGCACAAACCTCCCTTACATCAGAGTCCGCACAGACTCCCTTACATCAGAGTCTGCACAAACCTCCCTTACATCAGAGTCCACACAGACCCCCCTTACATCAGAGTCGGCAAAGATCTCCCTTACTTCAGAGTCCGCACAGACCCCCCTTACATCAGAGTCCGCACAGACCCCCCTTACATCAGAGTCCGCACAGACTCCCTTACATCAGAGTCCGCACAAACCTCCCTTACATCAGAGTCCGCACAGACCCCCCTTACATCAGAGTCCGCACAGATCTCCCTTACATCAGAATCCGCACAGACCCCTCTTACATCAGGGTCCGCACAGATCCCCCTTACATCAGAGTCCGCACAGACCCCCCTTACATCAGTGTCCGCACAGATCTCTCTTACATCAGAGTCCGCACAGATCTCCCTTACATCAGAGTCGCACAGACCCCCCTTACATCAGAGTCCGCACAGACCCCTTACATCAGAGTCTGCACAAACCTCCCTTACATCAGAGTCCGCACAGACCCACCTTACATCAGAATCCGCACAGATCTCCCTTACATCAGAGTCCGCACAGACCCCCCTTACATCAGAGTCCGCACAGACCCCCCTTACATCAGAGTCCACACAGACTCCCTTACATCAGAGTCCGCACAAACCTCCCTTACATCAGAGTCCGCACAGACCCCCCTTACATCAGAGTCCGCACAGATCTCCCTTACATCAGAATCCGCACAGACCCCTCTTACATCAGGGTCCGCACAGACCCCCCTTACATCAGAGTCCGCACAGACCCCCCTTACATCAGAGTCCGCACAGATCTCTCTTACATCAGAGTCCGCACAGATCTCCCTTACATCAGAGTCGCACAGACCCCCCTTACATCAGAGTCTGCACAGACCCCCCTTACATCAGAGTCCGCACAGATCTCCCTTACATCAGAGTCCACACAGATCTCGCTTACATCAGAGTCCGCACAGACCCCCCTTACATCAGAGTCCACACTGACCCCCTTACATCAGACTCCGCACAGACACCCCTTACATCAGACTCCGCACAGACCCCCCTTACATCAGAGTCTGCTAGGGTGACCACGAGTCCCGGATTTCCCGGGATTGTCCCTGATTTCTGATTTTCGTCCCGTGTCCCGGTTACCTTCATTCCGGGACAATACAGTGTCCTGGAATGAAAAAAAAAACCACACTGCCAGAGTCAGTTCAGTCCGCCGACTCCACCACCACCCTTATAAACACCACACAATACACAGTCTCACACACGACACATCATAGGCTGGTTGCTAGGCTAGGGCCGCCAGGCGTCTAGCAACCAGTGACGTCGGCTGAGGCCTGAGGGCTGACACGTGGGCAGTCAGTGTGGGCAATGCACCCGCACCCTACGGCTGAGAGCAGCGTGCGCGCCTCAGAGAGAGAGAGCAGCCAGCACAGAGTGACATCACACCAGTGACCAGACAGAGCCACAGTCACTTACTGCTGGTAAGGATCATCCAGCCTGTGCCCAGTCCCGGCCGGGGCCGCCGCTGACTACTCCCGCTGCCCGCAGCCGCTCTCCGCTGCTCTGCAGCACATTGCCATTTGCCAGCAGCGCACGGAGAAGTAACAGTTCAACTTCTCTCCTGAGCAGCCTGAGCCTCGTCCGAGTCCTCCTCCAGGCTCCCACCCACGAGGTCCGCAAGTTTGCCGCCTGCAGTGCCAGACATTGACAAACTTCCAGGACAGATTAATGTACTGTGTTACACTCAAACTTTGTTATAGTGAGCATGCTCACCCTCCATTCTGCTGCTGTCCCCCTCCGTTCTGCTGCTGTCCCCCGCCAGTTTTCCTCCGTGTCCCCCTATGTTCTGCTGTCCCCCTCCGTTCTTCCTCTGTATCCCCCTCCGTTCTGTTGCTGTCCCCCTCTGCTCTTCCTCCATGTCCCCCTCTGTTCTGCTGTCCCCTCCGTTCTTCCTCCGTGTCCCCCTCAGTTCTGTTGTCCCCCTCTGTTCTGCTGTCCCCCTCCGTTCTTCCTCCGTGTCCCCCTCCAGTTTTCCTCCGTGTCACCCTCTGTTCTGCTGTCCCCCCCTCTGTTCTGCTGTCCCCCTCCATTCTCCCTCTGTGTCCCCCTCCATTCTACTGCTGTCCCCCTCCGTTCTTCCTCCGTGTCCCCCTCTGTTCTGCTGCCCACCTCCAGTTTTCCACTGTGTCCCCCTCTGTTCTGCTGTCCCCCTCCATTCTTCCACTGTGTCCCCCTCTGTTCTGCTGTCCCCCTCCGTTCTTCCTCTGTGTCCCCCTCCATTCTGCTGCTGTCACCCTCCATTCTTCCTCCATGTCCCCTTCTGTTCTGCTGTCCCCCTCCAGTTTTCCTCCTTGTCCCCCTCTGTTCTGCTGTCCCCCTCCATTCTTCCTCTGTGTCACCCTCTGTACTGCTGTCCCCCTCTGTTCTGCTGTCCCCCTCCATTCTCCCTCTGTGTCCCCCTGCGTTCTGTTGCTGTCCCCCTCCGTTCTTCCTCCGTGTCCCCCTCTGTTCTGCTGTCCTCCTCTGTTCTTCTGTCCCCCTACATTCTTCCTCTGTGTCCCCCTCCGTTTTGCTGCTGTCCCCCTCCGTTCGTCCTCTGTGTCACCCTCTATTCTGCTGTCCCCCTCTGTTCTTCTGTCCCCCTCTATTCTTCCTCCGTGTCCCCCTTTGTTCTGCTGTCCCACTCCGTTCTTCCTCCGTGTCCCCCTCTGTTCTGCTGTCCCCCTCTGTTCTGCTGCCCCCCTCTGTTCTTCCTCTGTGTCCCCCTCTGTTGTGCTGTCCCCCTCCAATTCTTCCTCCGTGTCACCCTCTGTTCTGCTGTCCCCCTCTGTTCTGGCTCTGTGTCCCCCTCTGTTGTGCTGTCCCCCTCCAATTCTTCCTCCGTGTCACCCTCTGTTCCGCTGTCCCCCTCCGTTCTTCCTCTGTGTCCCCCTCTGTTCTGCTGCCCCCCTCCAGTTTTCCACGGTGTCCCCCTTTGTTCTGCTGTCCCCCTCCATTCTTCCTCTGTGTCCCCCTCTGTTCTGCTGTCCCCCTCCGTTCTTCCTCTGTGTCCCCCTCCGTTCTGCTGCTGTCACCCTTCATTCTTCCTCCATGTCCCCCTCTGTTCTGCTCTCCCCCTCCAGTTTTCCTCCTTGTCCCCCTCTGTTCTGCTGTCCCCCTCCATTCTTCCTCTGTGTCACCCTCTGTTCTGCTGTCCCCCTCTGTTCTGTTGTCCCCCTCCATTCTCCCTCTGTGTCCCCCTCCGTTCTGTTGGTGTCCCCCTCTGTTCTTCCTCCGTGTCCCCCTCTGTTCTGCTGTCCCCCTCTGATCTTCTGTCCCCCTCCATTCTTCCTCTGTGTCCGCCTCCATTTTGCTGCTGTCCCCCTCCGTTCTTACTCCGTGTCACCCTCTGTTCTGCTGTCCCCCTCTGTTCTTCTGTCCCCCTCCATTCTTCCTCAGTGTCCCCCTCTGTTCTGCTGTCCCACTCCGTTCTTCCTCCGTGTCCCCCTCTGTTCTGCTGTCCCCCTCCGTTCTTCCTCCATGTCCCCCTCTGTTCTGCTGTCCCCCTCTGTTCTGCTGTCCCCCTCTGTTCTTCCTCTGTGTCCCCCTCTGTTGTGCTGTCCCCCTCTGTTCTGCTGTCCCCCTCCATTCTTCCTCCGTGTCACCCTCTGTTCTGCTGTCCCCCTCTGATATGCTGTCCCCCTCCATTGTTCCTCTGTGCCCCCCTCTGTTCTGCTGTCCCCCTCCATTCTCCCTCTGTGTCCCCCTCCATTCTACTGCTGTCCCCCTCCGTTCTTCCTCCATGTCCCCCTCTGTTCTGCTGTCCCCCTCCATTCTTCTTCCGTGTCTCTCTCTGTTCTGCTGTCCCCCTCCGTTCTTCCTCTGTGTCCCCCTCCATTCTGCTGCTGTCCCCCTCCGTTCTTCCTCCATATCCCCCTCTGTTCTGCTGTCCCCCTCCAGTTTTCCTCCGTGTCACCCTCTGTTCTGCTGTCCCCCTCCATTCTCCCTCTATGTCCCCCTCTGTTCTGCTCTGTCCCCCTCCGTTCTTCCTCCGTGTCCCCCTCTGTTCTGCTGTCCCCCTCCGTTCTTCCTCTGTGTCCTCCTCTGTTCTGCTCTGTCCCCCTCCGTTCTTCCTCCATGAGAAATGTGGTCACCCTAGAATCCGCACAGACCCCCCTTACATCAGAGTCCGCACAGACCCCCCTTACATCAGAGTCCGCACAAACCCCCCCTTACATCAGAGTCTGCACAGACCCCCCCTTACATCAGAGTGCGCACAGATCTCCCTTACATCAGAGTCCGCACAGACCCCCCTTACATCAGAGTCCGCACAGATCTCCCTTACATCAGAGTCTGCACAGACCCCCCTTACATCAGAGTCCGCACAGATCTCCCTTACATCAGAGTCCTCACAGACCCCCCTTACATCAGAGTCCGCACAGACCTCCCTTACATCAGAGTCCGCACAGACCCCCCTTACATCAGAGTCCGCACAGACCCCCCTTACATCAAAGTCCGCACAGACCACCCTTACATCAGAGTCCGCATAGAGTCCCTTACATCAGAGTCCGCACAGACCCCCCTTACATCAGAGTCCGCACAGACCCCCTTATATCAGAGTCCCCCTCTGTTCTGCTCTGTCCCCCTCCGTTCTTCCTCCGTGTCCCCCTCTGTTCTGCTCTGTCCCCCTCCGTTCTTCCTCTGTGTCCTCTTCTGTTCTGCTCTGTCCCCCTCCGTTCTTCCTCCATGAGAAATGTGGTCACCCTAGAATCCGCACAGACCCCCCTTACATCAGAGTCCGCAAAGACCCCTCTTACATCAGAGTCCGCACAGACCCCCTACTTACTGTAATGGGGAGCTCTGTGGACTCTGGTGTAAAGGGGATAGCTGATTTAAGGGGGTCCATGCTCACCAAAGCCCCCCCTCTTGCATCAGAATCCACAGAACACCCCTTAAATTCCTTTTATATATACACTGGAAGGCACAAGAGAGGGTGAGCTTACTCATCCCAGGATGAGGCTCAGGAGCAGGCTGCCTGCGGCTTTTAATCTTTTGTTATAGTTTTTCTTCACATCTCCCCAGGGATGTGTGGGCGGGGCAGACACAGGGGCATGGGCGGGGCAGACACAACGGGTGTGGGCGGGGCAGAAGCAGGGGGTGTGGGCGGGGCAGACACAAGTAGAGGGGCAGGAAGAGGAGAAGCAGTGTCTGAGACACACCGCTCAGCCATTCAGCCGCTAACATAGTTGCACCGGAGCCCTGAGATGACACGGGCATGGCCTCATGGCGGTCGGTGAGCGGCGGCCACAGCCTGTGTTAACCCTGTCCAGGCCGCGGGCGCCACTTACCTCCCGCTATGTGGCCCGATCATCAACAGGCCACGGAGCGGGCGGCCCGGCCCACCGGGCAAATGCCCGGTCTGCCCTATGGCCAGTCTGGGCCTGCGCTAAAAAGCCGCAACGGAGAATCGGGAACCGGCTCCATAGAGTGGCGGTCACAATCTCCTGTTTTTCGAATTGGATGCGGGAAATCCGCATCCAATTTGCATAGGTGTGAACCCAGCCTGAGAGTGCAAAATCTGGTGCAGTTGTGCATGGTAGCCAAACAGCTTCAGCTTGTTTAATTAAGCTTTGACAAAAAAAATAAAAAATTTAATCTGGAAGCTGATTGACTACTGTACTGAGCTACACCAGATTTTGCACAGTCCAGTTTTAGTAAATCAACCCCATTGTGTTGTATCCTAAAATTCCATTGGCTTCCTTGGAATTGTCTTTAACTCTCATTACTGGTAATTGCGCGACTTTAGAGATGAAGTCCCAGCTGAGAATATTATGCACAGAAGGACCTTTGATAGTAATCCCATAGGACTCAATCATTTATTCTTTAACTATAAAAAGATCAAAGCAACTAACATAATTCCAGACTGTAGAGTGCGGATCCTTATTGGCGATAATTATTTATTTCCAGTAAGCCAAGAAGGTAAGTAGCTCTGTACAGCTTTAGACCAACCAGGCAGGTAGAAAATGAATTAGAATTCCAGGCAGCTATAAAAGGCACACATTAATGTAATTCTGTATTTATTAATACATCAATATTTGTTTTTTTTTTAACACAGGGAGCGAAAGCAGTACCTGAATCTGATTTAATATTTATTTTATGTGTACTTTGTTGGCATTTGAAACCCTGTGTTTTGTTGTTTTTTTCAACATTAAAGTTAAAAAAATAGAATACATTTTTGCTTAGGCACATGGCATAGCGGATAGCAGATTGACCTGTCAGAATTGTTGTAAAGGCATTCAAGTAGAAACAAAACATTGCATTACATTCAGGTTTCCTAAACACTGTATCATGCACAATTGGAAAGGTTTTGTTTTTTTTTTGTTTTCATAAAATACTGTTTTTATCTTTTTTTCATCCATGTGTTTTTCCTATCTTAGTTCTGTTGATCTCCTCCAGCTTTTCATTTTTTTATCATTCATTCTCTTTAGGAGCATATTGTATTTTTATTTGACCCATATTTTATTATTGTTCCTATTATGTTATTATTTTATTTAGGATGTATTATTATTATTTTAACCCAGTCGATGAACCAAAATGGCATATTTTAATGATTAAGATTGTCACATGTGTCTAAGGTTCTGAGGTTATTGTACATTAGTTATCTATTCAATGTTGCTCGACTTATTACATTTTATACATCCAATACTATTGGCTATTGAGTATTTGGTTTTACCTATGACCCTGAGAAGGGGATATTGTACTGATAAGGAGATGATGACCTAGTCCCTTTTTTTTTTTTTTTATATACAACAAACTTTTCACAATTACACAAACAGAATTTTGTTGTCTCTCTTAACACCAAAGATCATTTTTAGGGAGCCTGAAGTTACAGCAGAAGACAACCACTGAGTGCATGCTTGTGAGCGCCTGGTGCAAACACGCACCTCACTTAAACATATTTATTTTTTGAATATGAGTATACACTAACCGGCCACTTTATTAGGTACACCTTGTTAGTACTGGGTTGGACCCAATTTTGCCTTCAGAACTGTCTTAATTTTTTGTGGAATAGATTCAACAAGGTGTTGGAAACGTTCCTCAGAGATTTTGGATCCATAGTGACATGATAGCATCATGCAGATGCTGCAGATTTGTCGGCTGCACATCCATGATGCATATCTCCTGTTCAACCACATCCCAAAGGTGCTCTATTGGATTGAGATCTGGTGAGTGTGATCTGGATTGAGATCTGGTGAGTGTGGAGGCCATTGGAGGACAGTGACCTCATTGTCCAGTGGTGAGATGATTGGAGCTTTGTGACATTATCCTGCTGGAAGGAGCCATCAGAAGATGGGTACACTGTAGTCATAAAGGGATGGACATGGTCAGCAACAATACTCAGGTAGGCCGCGGTGTTTAAATGATGCTCAATTGGTACTAAGGGGCTCAAAGTGTGCCAAGAAAATATCAACCACACCATTACACCACCACCAGCCTGAACTATTAATACAAGGCAGGATGGATCCATGCTTTCATGTTTACGCCAAAGTCTGACCCCACCATCTGAATGTCGCAGCTGAAATTGAGACTCATCAGACCAGGCAACTTTTCCAATCTTCTATTGTCCAATTTTGGTGAGCCTGTGCGAATTGCAATATAAGAAAAAAGCTGCGCTATATATATAAGTGATCACAAATATGACCTAAAGAGTATCCATCTGATATGGACAACTCCTAGTGTCACACTAAGAAATAAATAGAATTACAAGTGAAATGTGCTAAATATAACAAAAAAATATATATATTCTGAATATAATGAATATGTAAAATTAAATATATATATATATATATATATATATATATATATATATATATATATATATATATATATATAATATGTATAGTAGAGTCCCCGTCCAATGGGCTATTGGATAAAAATCCCACTGAATGTGCAGTTCATAGTAATTTTCCAAGTGGTGATATCTTAGCCCTCCAAACGTTAGTGACATGCATCCACAACACCGTGGGAGATGTAATAAAGTGCGACAGGAAAGTTCCTCCACCAGTGATATCAATGCCGCTTACCAGCTTTATAGATCTCTTGTTTAAGGAGATCGTGAATGCCTGTGGCTCTTATCCCCAGCCATGGGTCTTTAAAACTTGGAAGGCTGGATGTCACCGGACTCTCTATATGGGATATCCTCTGTGCAGTAGATACATGCTCATTCCCCATGAAAGAATAGGAAGGTATCCATAGGGTAATTCATTGAAAAAAACTCTGTTTATTTAAAAGCCAATTATTGCACTTACATTTAAGTTGTATATAAAAAGCGTTTCAAAAGACACAAGCCTGACGGCTCTCGATAGCTGCCAGTTGCTTCCAGATTCAGCACGGTATGTGGTGATGTCAGCACGCCGCTCCTCTCTACGCCGTTTCGTCAAAGATGACGTCTTCCTGGGGCACCTGGACGAATTGTAGCATCAGTTTTCTGTTCTTAGCTGACAGGCATCCAGTGTGGTCTTCTGCTGCTCTAGCCCATCTGCTTCAAGGTTCGATGTGTTGTGCGTTCAGAGATGGTGATCTGTATACCTTGGTTGCAACAAGTGGTTATTTGAGTTACTATTGCCTTTCTATTATCTGGAAGCAGTCTGCACATTCTCCTCTGACCTCAACAAGGCATTTTCCTCCACACAACTGCCGCTCACTGGATATTTTCTCTTTTTTCAGACCATTCTCTGTAAACTCAAGAGATGGTTGTGCATGAAAATCCCAGTAGATTGGCAGTTTTTGAAATACTCAGAACTGTCCGTCTGGCACCAACAACTATGCCACGTTCAAAGCCCATAAAATCCCTTTTTTTCCCCCATTCTGATGCTCGGTTTAACCACTTGCCGACCGGCTCACGCCGATGTATGTCCGCAGAATGGCTCACCTGGGCAAACTGATGTACCTGTACGTCAGTCCATAAAAACAGGATAGCGGGAGCGTGTCTGCAGGTCCCGCTGACTTGATGTCCACTAGCGGCCCGCGATCACGGTGAGGAGAGGCAGAACGGGGAACTGCCTATGTAATCAAGGCATTGATTTCCCCTTCTGCCTAGTGACATGACAGAGATCAGGAACAGTGATCTCTGTCATGTTTCAGTAAGCCCATCCCCGCTACAGTTAAAACACGCTGAGGGAACACACTTAACCCATTGATCGCCCCCTAGTGTTAACCCCTTCCCTGCCCGTGTCATTTTTACATTGATTAGTGCATTTTTATGTAATAATGTCACTGGTCCCCAAAAAGTGTAATTTGGGGTCAGATTTGTCTGCCGCAATGTTGCAGTCCAACTAAAAATCTCAGATTGCTGCCATTACCAGTAAAAACATTTTAAAAAAATAGACGCGATAACTTTTGTGCAAACCAATAAAAATACGCCTATTTTGATTTTTTTTTACCAAAAATATATAGAAGAATATATATCGGCCTAAACTGATAAATAAATTTGTTTTTTTTTATATTTTTTATTTTTTTGGATATGTATTATAGGCGAAAGTAAAAAAAAAATATTTTTTTTTCAAAATTGTCAGTCTTTTTTTGATTATAGAGCAAAAAATAAAAACCGCAGAGGTGATCAAATACCAGCAAAAGAAATCTCCATTTGTGGGGAAAAAAGGACGTCAATTTTGTTTGGGTACAGTATCGTACGACCGCGCAATTGTCAGTTAAATCGGCGCAGTGCCATATCGCAAAAAATGGCCTGGTCATTAAGCGGTAAAACCTTCCGGGGCTGAAGTGGTTAAACTTCAGCAAGTCCTCTTCACCAGGTCTAGATGCCTAAATGCATTGAGTGTCTACCATGCGATTGGCTGATTAGCAAGTTGTGTTACCAAGCAATTGAACAGGTACACCTAATAAAAAGGTCAGATGAGTGTATGCAGTATATGAGTACAGTATGTGTTCTTTTATACAGAATTCTGCTGTATTTTTAATTTGATTACCTAATTCAACTAACTTTACAGCGGAAATTTTTTGTCCTACCGAGCATCAAAGTTCAGTTTTAGGGGGACGAGTTAATTCAGGCAGGAGATTGTGTGTCGAGGTCACTTTTTCATCAAAGGGAACCATCTTGTACCTGAAAATCACCACAGAAGACAGCTACAGAATGCATGGTTGTGCTCACCTGGTTTAACTGGTTCCCGACCGGCTCACGCAGATATACTGCGGCAGAATGGCAGCCCCTGGGTGAAATCCCAAACGGGTACATCCTTCCGATTTTCAGCCACCAGAGGGCGCGCACACCCACTGCACGGCGGGGGACCCGATGCAATAGCGTGTACGAGCGCCAGCATGGGGATTGGTGTGTTGAAACACACCAATCCCTGTGCTGTCAGGGAAGAGGAAACATATCGTTTGTTCCTACTAAGTAGGAAAAACGATGTGTCTCCTCTCCTAGTCACTCCCATCCCCACACAATTATCAAATGGGGGGATTTTTGGGACTTTAGATGAGGCACATATGCGGTGTGCCTCCATCCCTAATGTATATAGAAAATAGAAGGAAAAGTGGGACTTTAGATGAGATAGATGACTTTGTGGAGGCAGATTGAAGAAATTGCAAATTTTATTAATAAAGAACTTTATATGAAAATATGGCAATATTAAAAACCACATATACAATAGGTATATTGATTCATATTAACTCCACCCACACATAACATACAGGTGTGGCATGGGTAAAAAATTACATATAGTAATTCTAAAACAATTAATTATTATATTGCATTGGATAAGTTCATATACATACATATATCATATTAACAGCACTTGCAGCAAGAGTATAAATATGTAAAATAGGACCGTAATTGATGAATACATGAATGTCAAAATTGGTGGTCTACTGCAGATCAGGATCGATATGTCCATTACAGACACAGGTCAGCATCACGTATGTCCGACGCGTTTCGTGTAGAGACACTCTTCAGGGGCGGATGCTCAAATATGTCTACAGAGTGTAAAGAAATGATAACATTAGTCTAGTTCTAATTAGTAATATGAAGGAAAGGCAAATTAGCCCGTCCTAAATACTCACAAAGGGTCCAATGCGGTAAAATGCTGTGACCGTGCAATCAAGGTCCCAAGATAGTCTTCCCCGGGAACTGAGGTTATTACAGCCGTGTGCAGCAGGGTGCATACAACAGAACCTCCCGATGACCCAAGACACAAATTGCTGGTGCAATGGGTAAAAAAAAACATGGTGACCCGTGATGGCAACCTGGTGTGATCTGAAAAAAGTGTACATGAGACTGTGTGTGAATAAATATGGTTGGAAAAAATGAATAAAAGAAAAATGTATTAAATTAATGTATATTAAATCAATATGTGAACTAAGCAGGGCTTTTTTTTCTCAGAAAATAGGTGCAGGAACTCAACCAGGACTTCTCAAAAAACCCTCCCCCACCCCACACAAACCCTTCAAACCTCATCAAACAGTGAGTGTGGTCAGATTTCACTAACAGTGGAAGGGGCAATAAATACCAGGAGTGCATTATGTATAGAGTACAGAGTGTCCCCAACCTGCACTCAGTGGCAGTCACTCAGGAAATCAGTTCTATGGGAGTCGTTGGGAGACAAGATTTCACTTATAAACACAGAAGCTGGACTTCTGTGTTTGCAAGAGATAGTGGTGAGCAGGGAGCAGAGGGCCTGAGCCAGAGGTGGCCAAGTTCCAGCTGAAAAAAAGCCCTGGAACTAAGTGAGCATAGCTAAAGTGACATAGAAAGGGTGAAAAAATGATGGATGGTGGGGCAAAAAAATGAAGCCAAATAGTGAAAAAAGCAATAAAAAACAGGAAAAAACACAGTTAGAAAACACTGAGGGAACACACATTTAACCCCTTGATCGCCCCCTATTGTTAACCCGTTCCCTGCCAGTGACATTTATACAGTAATCAGTGCATATTTATAGCACTGATCGCTGTATAAATGTCAATGGTCCCAAAATAGTGTCAAAAGTGTCCAATCTGTCCGTCGCAATGTCGCAGTACAGCTAAAAATCGCAGATCGCCGCCATTACTAGTAAAAAAAAAAAATGCCATAAATCTTTCCCACAGTTTGCAGACACTATAACTTTTACGCAAACTAATTAATATACGCTTATTGTGATTTTTTTTACCAAAAATATGTAGAAGATTATATATTGGCCTAAACTGATAAAGAATTTTTTTTTTTTAATTTTTGGGGATATTTATTATAGCAAAAAGTGAAAAAAAGTGTTTTTCTTTTCAAAATTGTCGCTCTTTTTTTGTTTATAGTGCAAAAAAAAAAACCTGTGCCCATCAGTATCTGTGGCCATCAGTACCACCTTATCTGTCCCCATCAGTGCCGCCTTGTCTGTCCCCATCAGTGCCGCCTTGTCTATCCCCATCAGTGCCGCCTTATCTGTCCCCATCAGTGCCGCCTTGTCTGTTCCCATCAGTGCCGCCTTATCTGTCCCCATCAGTGCCGCCTTTTCTGTCCCCATCAGTGCCGCCTTGTCTGTCCCCTTTAGTGCCGCCTTGTCTGTCCCCATCAGTACCACCTTTTCTGTCCCCATCAGTGCCGCCTTATCTGTCCCCATCAGTGCCGCCTTGTCTGTCCCCATCAGTGCCGCCTTATCTGTCCCCATCAGTGCCGCCTTATCTGTCCCCATCAGTGCCACCTTGTCTGTCCCCATCAGTACCACCTTATCTGTCCCCATTAGTGCCGCCTTATCTGTCCCCATCAGTGCCGCCTTGTCTGTCCCCATCAGTACCACCTTATCTGTCCCCATCAGTGCCGCCTTATCTGTGCCTATCAATGCCCATCAGTGCAGCCTATCAGTGCCAACCAGTGCAGCCTATCAGTGCCCATCAGTGCCGCCTCATCAGCACATATCAATAAAGGAGAACATTTACCTGTTTGCAAAATGTTATAACAAACTATGAAGCATGATTTTTTTTTTTTTCAAAAATTTCCGTCTTTTTTTGTTTCTTTAGCAAAAAATAAAAACCCCGGCAGTGATAAAATACCACCAAAAGAAAGCTCTATTTGTGGGAAAAAAAGGACGCAAATTTCGTTTGGGTACAACATTGAATGAGCAATTGTCAGTTAAAGCAACGCAGTGCCAAATTGTAAAAAGCTCTCTGGTCAGGAAGGGGATAAAATCTTCCGGGGCTGAAGCGGTTAAATGTGCATCCTACCTAAAAATGTGGTTCATGTATTTATTGGAATGGAATGGAAATAGAAGTCTAAGCTGACCATAGACTGGACTAACTTTGTTCAAAAGTTTTCATTTAATTTCCCTCATTGTTTAACCGCTTCAGCCCCCGGAAGATTTTACCCCCTTTTTGACCAGAGCACTTTTTACAATTTGGCACAGCATCGCTTTAACTGTCGATTGCGCAGTCGTTCGACGCTGTACCAGAACGAAATTTGCGTCTTTTTTTCCCCACAAATAGAGCTTTCTTTTGGTGGTATTTGATCACCTTTGTGGCTTTTATTTCTTGCGCTATAAACAAAAAAATAACGAAAATTTAGATTTAATTTTAATTTAAAATTAAATTTTTACTTTTTGCTATAATAAATATCCCCCAAAAGTTTTTTTAAAAAACAAATTTCTTCATTAGTTTAGGCCAATATATATTCTTCTACATATTTTTGGTAAAAAAAAAATTGCAATAAGCGTATATTGATTGGTTTGTGCAAAAGTTATAGCGTCTGCAAACTATGGAAATGATTTATGGCATTTTTATTATTTAATTATTTTTACTAGTAACGGCGGTGATCTGCGATTTTTAGCGGTACTGCATTGCGACGGACAGATCAGAGACTTTTGACACTTTTTTGGGACCATTGGCATTTATACAGTGATCAGTGCTATAAAAATGCACCGATTACTGTATAAATGTCAATGGCAGGGAACGGGTTAACACTAGGGGGCGTTCAAGGGGTTAACTGTGTGTTCTCTCAGTGTGTTCTAACTGTGTGGGGATGGGAGTGACTAGGAGAGGAGCCATATCGTTTTTCCTACTTAGAAGGAAGAAACAATATGGCTCCTCTCTTTTGACAGCACCAGGGATTTGTGTGTTTACACACACAAATCCCCGTTCTGGTGCTCGTGCACGCGATCACACGTGGCCGGCGGGCAAGATTGCCGCCGGCCACGCGCATCAGGTCCCCCGCCGTGCAGCAGGCGTGCACGTGCCCTCTGTGGGCTGAAAACGGGTAGGACCTTCCCGTGTGGGATTTTGCCCAGGAGTGCCATTGTGCCACTTGCTTACTGGGCACTTAAACCCCCCTCCTGCCCAGACCATTTTTTATCTTTCAGCGCTGTCACTCTTTGAATGACAATTGCGCGGCCATGCTACACTGTACCCAAATGAAATGTTTACCATTTTTTTCACACAAATAGAGCTTTCTTTTGGTGGTATTTATTCACTGCTGGGGTTTTTATTTTTTGCTAAACAAACAAAAAAAGATGGAAAATTTTGAAAAAAAAAATCATGCTTCATAGTTTGTTATAAAATGTGCTGATGAGGCGGCACTGATGGGCACTGATAGGCACAGATAAGGTGGCACTGATGGGCACAGATAAGGCGGCACTGATAGGCACAGATAAGGCGGCACTGATTGAGACAGATAAGGTGGTACTGATGGGCACAGATAAGGTGACACTGATGGCCACTGATAAGATAGCACTGATGGGTACTGATGGGTGGCACTGATAGGTGGCACTGATGGGCACTGGTAGGCGACACTGATGGGCAGCACTGTCGATGAGGCACTGATTGGTGACATTGATAGGTGGCACTGTGGGCACTGATAGGTGGCACTGTGGGCACTGGTAGGTGGTGCTGGTGGGCACTGGTAGGTGGCACTGGCAGGTGGCACAGGTGGGCACAGATGAGCTGGCGGCTGCTCTCCTTGATCAGAACTGATGTTCCTCTGACAGCTGCCGGTGATCAGCTTTTTTTTCTTCTCCTCACGCTATCAGTGTGAAGAGAAAAAATAGCCGATTACCGGCTCTGTTTACATCACATGATCAGCTGTCATTGGCTGACAGCTGATTACATGGTCAGGGGTCGACCCCTTACTCCGATCTGTGATCCAGCGAGTCTCATAGACCCTATACATACTGTATACCCACCAAAGTGACAAAACTCAGGTGATACACAGAGATTAAACAAAGTTTCCTACAGCCGTTGTACCTGTTTATCTGCAACAATCTCTTCTCTGCTGTTCAAAGTCACAGATCAAAGTCTATTTCTCAACTCCAGAAGGCAGAGGGTGGGGATCTGATGTCACACCCTCCTCTACACAGTCTCATAGGAAAACATGCACAACTGAGGCTGTCACTCACGTTCTCTGTACTGGAAGGGGGGGGGGGGGGGGGGGCAGGGCCATCCTTTGGATTCTGTGGTGTCAGCATAACCTGTCAGAAGTGACTCATGCAGATAGCAGAGGGAGGAGAAATTATAGAGAAATTACACTAGGTGGTTTGGATTGAGACTGGTACACACTAAAGAAGGATATTTTTTGTTCATTTCTCTATTTCAGAGGTTTACAACCACTTTAACATCAGGCAGGCAAGTGTCACTGGTCTTTGTCTGGTTAATGGTAATGGTCTACTATTTTAATGCAATTCTTGACAACTCCCTTTCTTCTGAATTACAGTGAATTTGAGCAATACAAATTTAGATTTGTTGTTTCAAGGTTCCATGTGTCTCCCTCTGAAGTCCTTTGAGATCCAGGCTACACAGCACAGAAGGCGCAGAGGACTCTCCAAGAAGATACAGTATGTTGGGTGCCTGGCTAATTGAGCGAGAGGATTGAGTGGAAAAAAAACCTCTAGAGTAAACACACTTATAATATAAAGTTCAGTGATTGATTTTACCTTGTGTCTTTTCTTTTTCTCTTATTCTTTTTGTTATTCTCTTCTTATATTATCCATATACTTCCTCTGGTAACTATCTTTCCTGATGGGTCAAGCTCCTTAAAATGTGTCAAGAGAATCAAACAAAAGTCACAGAGATCTATCTCCTTGGATTCCAAGGTCTACAAAACTTCAAAACTCTATTCTTTGCTGTCCTGCTTCTAATTTACATTGCAATAGTGACCGGGAACATTCTAATCATCCTTCTAGTGTCCACTAATAGTAATCTCAGAATTCCAATGTTCATCTTCCTTCAGCACCTATCTCTTGCAGATGTCCTCCTTGCCACGTGTGTCATACCACTGATGGCCGAGGTTATATTAAAGACAAAGAGAGAAATGTCTGTTGACGGCTGTATCATGCAGCTGTACTCCTTTTTGAATTTTGGTTTTGTGCAATGTTTCATCCTTGCTATAATGTCCTATGATCGATATGTCGCTATTTCTAATCCTTTACATTACATTTTGATTATGGACCGCAGAACCTGCTTCCTGTTGGGTTTGGGTTCTTGGGCAATAACTTGGACTATATCTACAACTGAAATTACTTTAATAGTTCAGTTTGAATTTTGTGGCCTCAGAGACATTGATTACTTCTTTTGTGATGTAGGTCCAATTATGAAATTGTCTACATCGGACACATCTATCGTACAATGGTTTGACTTTTCATGCTCTGTCCTTTTCTTTTTCTGTTCTCTTACATTTATCATTGGGACATACTTCTACATTTTAATTATCATTCTCAAGATTCCATCCTCTGCTGGCAGGAAAAAATCTTTTTCTACATGTAGTACCCATCTGATCTCTGTGGCTGCATACTATGGGTCCATAATTACTATTTATGTGACTCCGGACAATGAGAAGTCACCTTCTGTAAACAAGTACAGTTCTTTATTGTACACTGTAGTGAACCCATTGGTGAATCCCATAATATATAGCCTGAGAAACCATGAGATTAGACAAGCTCTTCATAAAATAGTTGAAGAACGATTGAGAAGAAAGGTAATATAGAGTAAATATGGGTAGTGATGACCAGGGGAGTTACTAGACCTTGGCACCCAAGGCCTGTGCCCAGGTTTTTTACTGTGTGCCTCAAGTTGTCAATTAGTTTACTTTCTCTAAGATAATGTATTATTTCAGCTTTTTTTTGGCAATTGAAATACATTTATTATTTTTTTCAGTCATGCCATCACATTTATTAAAATTACAATTATGGATGTTTAAGACAAACGCTTTTTATAGGAGAAATTATTGGATGTGTCTTAGATCTGATTAAAAAAGGTCAACAGAAATTAAAACTTCCCAAGTGTCAGCTTATTACCATATGGTTTACATATGCAGTATATGTGTTGGTTATAACAGTGGAGTTGCATGGTTCTTTTTAGGGGGTCAGTAAAGGCCAGGACACTATTGCGCAATTCAAAAATTCATAGAATACAATTCCTCATCATATAAAAAATAAAATATTCAGTAGTGAATAATCCTACATATATTGCTTTTATGGAGGAGATGCATTTTTATGTGGGGCAGAGAAATACCCATGCGTTACACTTGGGGATAAATATAAATTAATAAATAAACAGCATAGCAATAATATAACAGTGATGTATAAAAAAAATACAACATATAAAAAAGTATTCCCAAGCCCAAACAGGATCATTTACTCACATCTAATCATAACATGTGTAAAGATGATACTACATCCCAATCAAGAGTGTCCCACACACACCCAGAGTTCTGCAAGAACAAACAAGGGGAAGGGACTGCGGATGTCAAAATCTGATGATCGTCAGCCTAGCAACAAAAATATTCTGATTAGACACCCTTTAAATTCTAATAGGCTTAAATCTCAAAAGGTAGGGCAAACTTTCATAAACCCTAATAAAAGCGTCTTAATAATCAAAGTTTAGTATGCCAGGAGAGCTTCCCAATTGATATCAAAATCTAGTACATCATCCTATCTGCAAAAGAATGGGGAAGAGTTGCTGAAGTGCTCTGTAAAAAGGTAAAAAATAAGCCACAAATTCAATAGACTGTGGGCACAATTCAGGTCCATAACCCACTGACACCTGAATAAAAAAAAAAGAAGTGGCGGTAAAAAAAATAAAAATAAAGAACAAAAATGCACCCCCACCCCTGCCCCCAGTCCATACCAGGCCCTTCAGATCTGGTATGGATTTGGAGGAGAACTCCACGCCAAAATGTAAATGAAAAATGGCGTGGCGTCCCCACTCAAAATCCATACCAGACCCTTATCCGAGCGAGCGCCCCCCTCCAGAACCATACCAGGCCACATGCCCTCAGCATGGGCGGGTTCTTTGGGGTGGGGGGCAAAAGGAGACTCTGAGAAGGATTCTAAGACCACAGTGCCATTTTGGGAAAGGTGGCTTTCTTAGTCTGATCTTGACACAAGCGCTGTCAAGAATTGGATGTCCAGAGGATTCAGCACCCATTTGATGATTGTTAGTGTCAATATATGTACTTGGTCGAACACCAAAGTGCTGAGAGGGCTTCCCTTTCGGCTGAGTGTAGGGCACCCCTGAAGGTGGTGACAGGGAGTGCTATTCCCAAAGAAGCAGGGGTTGTCAGCTGCAACAGGTTGAGTGATGAGGAGAGGCCTGCTGGATGGTGGCTGGATGAGCAGGATGCACTGCTGGGCAGAAGTCCCTCAGATGTACAAGATGAGGCTTGGCAGAAGGGAGAGCCAGAAGCAGGGTCAAGAGCCAGGCCAGTAGTCATACACAGAATATCAGCCAGGGGTAAGGCAGCAAGCAGAGTCAGGAGTAAGCCGGGGTCATTCACTGGTAATCAGGCAGCAGCGGAGTCAAAAGAGCAAGGTCATACATGGATCAGCAGGCAGAAGCGAGGTCAATGGAGCAAGCTGAGGGTCAAAGACAGGAATGGAGACAAGACAGGTCAAAAGCAAGCCGGGTCGGTAACAGGAAGTCCAATAATATCAGGAACAGGAACACAGGAACACACAGGGAGCTGAAGATCATCCATCAACTAGTGGATCAAGCTGCTGGCTTTAAATAGGCAACTGAGTGCCAGGATCTGTCATGCGTTGCGTGTGCCCTGGCGCATGCACCATTTACAACCATGCGCATTTGCATTGATGAATGCCTAGATGCCCATAATCTGCAGCCAGCAAGTGTTTTATGCTATATATCTGTGTAAACAGACATTTCACTCTATCACATTCTAAGTGTCACGTTAGCGACGCTTATATTAATTTTCTTTAACCTTACTGCAAGTTAATATATTTTCTCACAATTTATTTGTTTAAAGTGGCAGCTTATAATCATTTATACACATTGTTTTTGCTTTTATTTAGTTTTTAGCGCAGTGGTGGGAACCCAAGAGGGGCGGTTTTTGCTTGGCTACCATCGTTAAACACATTTCAACCATATCTCATGTGAAGAGGTCTTTGGTTCCATCCTTGGTTTAGTAACATCCACCTCTAAATTTACATTCCACCAGAAGTAGTCTCTCAGGGGCTCAATGAATATGTTGATCTTGTAGAGGTAATTTTGGTGATGCTGGCTAGCAAACTGTTGGTTCTAGAGTCAATTGTACTAGCACTAGAAATAACTCCTTGGCCAGAATTGTATCACTACTATTAACCTCATCAGATATTACTTGCGCTTGGCCAAGAGGCTGGGGATCAAAAAGGCCAGGAGAAGATATACCCCAGTTGGAAGCTTCATAGAAGGAATAGGAAGTCTATACCTTCCACTGTAAGGTAAATAACCTGCAACAAGAACCTGCAATACTTCAAGTTCTTAGCTGTGAACACCCCATGCTAGTATCCTGCAGAGGGGGCTGGACCTGATATGTGGATCTGAACAGAGAACAGCAGACTCAAAGTGAAAAAAATATGATTTATTATGAGGACCTTATCGGTGGCATGCAACATAACTTGATAAATACAAACACCAAAAACAGCAACAAATACAAACCCCAGTGAACTGATATCAAATTGAACCTCCCTAGTGAACATGAACCCAACTAAAGCAAAAAAATGCAAATGTAAACAGAAGGAATAATAAGGCAAGGCAGTTTCAGGACGAGGAGCAATGAACAGTGAATCAGATGGGTCAGGAATGGGCCAGAATGAAGAGAAGGTACAAAAAAGGCAGAATCAGTATCACAATTTACAGATACAATAAGTGTAGAGCATGGACACACAGGTGAAATGGTAAAAGGCTGAGTTGAGATATTCTAATAGAGTAGCTAAACACCCTCCCAGAAGCCAACACCAGGTGCAGATTAAATCCGGGCACTTGCTGGGAAACACCCACTGGTGGACACCAAAACTACACCATTTGTGTCCTTGGACCACAGTTCTAGCAGCAGGTGATCCAGTTCCTAACAGTGCCCCCTCTTTAAGAAGATGCTCATTACAGTTTAGTAAGCCTTGGCAAATGAAGTCTGTATTGTTCCCTGGCACTTCTTCATGGTGCCATCCAGAGAGGGAGTCCTTTGAAAGTTACTTTCAATAGGCAAATTAATAGTCCAAGTCCATGTGACACAGAAAATTCTATGTTTTCAAAATACTGTGAGCTGCTGGGGAGTCCTTATTCCAGAACATGTTCACCAAGTGACATCTCTGCTACAAGTTTGGGTAACACACAAGTTACCCTGCTGTAAAAACAAGCTTGATGCCCCCCACTAGGGTCTGGCAACAGGTTGGGTGCCCAACAGCCAGGACCTTTCCATTCCTTCAATTCAGTTGATAACCCATTGATGGGATACCATGACTCATTCTTGAATTTGGCTCTGAGATTCTTCAAGGCATCTTGACTTCATGGTGATCTGACATAATGGGAGTGTTGCTGCCAGGTTTATCTGATATGTTCCTCACAGTAAAGCCAGCTGATCGAAGATAGTCTTATTGAGGGTCCACTTGTTGTTCCACAGGAAGTGTATCAGCAAGTTGAGTCTGTGCTGCTGGGATATTCACTGTCCTCAGATCCAGCAGATGTTGTTGAGCCCATTCAATAATTGGGCAGACCTCCCTCATCAGAGTGTGTCTTCTGTTCACAATCTGTATTTGAATTTATACTACTAGTACCCTGTTGTTCAGACTTCAAGAACTCTGGTACCTTCCACACTAATAATGCTTTGAACATGATGCTGAGCTTGAGGACATTTGATAAAATGATGAGTGTAATGCCCACTGGTCATGATCCTGGAAGTGGGCACGCCATCCTATCTGCCTGGTGTTTGATGTAGCTGTGTTCCAGCTCAATATAATAACTGGCTGGTGATTTTTCAGATTCTTTCCATGTGTTCACTACCAAAGAGAGTTCTTCACTGATGAGGACTAGTGATGGGCTGAACACCCCCCCCCCCCCCAGTTCAGTTTGCACCAGAACTCCCAAACAGGGAAAAAGTTCAGACCCGAGCCGCAAACTATTAAAATGTCTAAGGGATCCGAACATGAAAAATAAAAAGTTCCCATTTTAAGAGCTTATATGCAAGTGTTTGGTCATAAAATGGGTATGGGGGCTTGGCTACTGCCCTGGGGGACATGTATCAATGCAAAATCTTTTTTTTTTTTAAATATAGTTTTTAAAGGAGCAGTGATTTTAATGATGCTTCAAGTGAAACAATAAAAATGAAAAATTCCTTTAAACATAGTGTCTGGGGGATCCCCTTAGTCTGCCTGTAAAGTGCCCCATCTGTAACATGTATAGAACCTGCTGCAGCAAAACTGACATACAAAAACAAAAAAAATTGACATTTCAATTGACTCGCAGGTATTTACGGCAATACAAAAAAATGCCCCCCCCCCACCCTAAAGCACCCTGTCCCCATTTTGATGGGGACAAAGGGCCTCTTGCCGACAACCCTGGGCAGCGGTTGTTGGGGTCTGTGGGCAGGGGGCTTATTGGAACCTGGAAGCCCCCTTTAACAAGGATGCCCCCAGATCCCACGCCCCCAAGTGAATGAGTATGGGGTACATCGTACCCCTACTCATTGACCAAAAAAAGTGTCAGAAATAAATAAAGACAGGAGCATGTTTTTGACAATTCCTTTATTAAAAAAATTATAAAACAATGTCCCCGATGTAGATCCATCGTCAATCATGACCCGAAAAAAAAAGAAGAAGCTCTGCCCATGATGAAGATGAACCGCAAAATGCCTGCTCCTCTGTCTTATAGTTCTTAAATAGGTAAGGGTCGGGGGGCCACTTGGTGACATTACCTGATGGCACCGCTATTTTTTTACATTTTGGCATGGGGGTTTCCCTCAAAATTCATACTAGACCTAAGGGTCTGGTATGGATTAGGGGGGCCCACATCATTAATTCTTTACTATTGCCGGTAAATTTGACAATTTTATTTTAATTCAGCAGATGACCCATCTGTTATTAAGGATGCTGCAGCCAGCCCCGCTCTTTAACAACCTATTAACTGTGCGCTCGGCGGGCAAACATCCCGCCGAGCGCACAGAAAATTTGGGTCTTTGGCAAACATCCGAATGGATGCTGTTCGCCCATCACTAGTGAGGATAATTGGATGGGCTGATAAAGCAATGTTCCATCACACTAACTGAGCATAGCATTCTGGAATGTACGGGTATGCCAGTGTGCCCATTTGGTCATTGGAATAATTGATGAAAATATTTCCAGGATGCTAGACATTGATTAGCAAGAAGATGTACATTTCCCAGAACTTCTCTCCAGGACCTACATCAGGAAATGCTCCTAAACACCTCTGGCTGCCTGTACAAGCTCTTTTTGCACCTTTTTAATTAGGAAACAGCAAGAAAAATGCAAGCAATGCTGGAAACCTTCTACATAATTCTCAAAATTTCTTTCAGTGGAAGCTTGACTGAATTTTTTGAGTGTCTTGAGGAACACCATCCTCTGCTTTGACTGGAGAGAGCTCTTCTTCCAGTTGATTAGATAACCTTATAATTAAAAGGTATTGTCCAATGATACAGAAGAACTTCTTGATCACTGGCTAGAGACAGTATGTTGTTCAAATAATGATGGACTCAGTTCCTTCAGGATTGTTTTGAGTGGTAGAATGTCCTTGGGGAAGTTGACCTACTGAATGAGAGGCCTTGCTGAACTGCAAACTGCAGATATTTATGGAAGCTTGGATGTACAGAGGCATGTAGATAGGCATCAGAGAGCATCCAGTCACCCATACTCACTGATATTTGCATTGAAGGACCCCACATCTATATGCTTGTTCAATGTATTTAAATATAAGACCAAACAAAAAACCCCTGTCTTTTTTACTTGAAACAGCATTGAAAAAAAAAGCTCTGCCGACTCTGGAAACCATGCAATCATGTTCTCCTGAAAAAGAGAGAATATTTGTCTCCTGGAAATGATTAACTGGAGGCTGGACATACATTCAAAAGGACTTTTGCTGCTCTGAAGTGAAGGGAGTTTTGTTGGTCTGTAATTTAAGCTTCTTTGTATTTATCAGGAAGCTGTCTTCTGTCAGATGACTGTTACTGATGTCTTTGCTTTTTGTCCTTTGGGTCAGGCCAGAGAGGACCTCTGTCATCTTAATAAAAGAAAAATCTAGCTTAAACTGTCATAGGAAATCATGCATGAGTTTGTTTTAAGTGCCAGACTTGTCGATCAGGGTTTTAACCATAGTACCATCCTGGAAATCACTGACAATAGCATAGACTTGGCTGAGCCTTTAATAATATTTATTGATGCCTATGCCACAAAATCTCCTGATATTTTTATCTTTTTAAAGGCTGTGACTAATCTGTCCCATTCCACATCCTCCATCATTACTCTTTTAATGTTTCCTATCCAACTTGTTATCACTCAGTGCCAGTGCTACTGCTAGCCTTCAAGCACCAGCCACCACGGTATATGCCCTTTTGAGGTCTAGGTCTATTTTATGATACAAAGCATCCTTAAATGTAACCACATCTTTCAAAGCCAAGAGTAACATGCCTTGTTTGCCTTGTTTGGCTTTACATACACTTTGATGTCAGATCTTGGACATCCAACCCTTCCTGGACTGATGTAAAGGAGCTTCTGTAACCCTTAGGAGACATTTAAATCTCATTATAACCTAAAAAAACCTCATTGATTTTCCTTCCCTAATGATTCATTGACAAAATGGCAACATTTCACTACAATTTCCCTATTTTACAGAAATTTCTTAGAGATGAACACTCTAAATATTGTCAATCCTTGGTTTCAGTAAATCCGCTTTGTTTGTCTTTCTTTTTCTTTCTCTCTCAGCCCTAAGGCAATTTCATGAAAAAAATATATTGCTGTTATCACTAAACATATAAAGACTTTTAAGAAAATGCAAAAATAAATAAAAAATAAGAAAAAGTTCAGCTGTACAATCATGTTGCACATACATACCTCATCCTGAAAATCACTTCCAGGTCTGTGGACTTTCTCAAGGTGTTCAAAATTTTACATTCGTTGCTGGTTGCCACCTCACTTAACTAGTGTGGTAAATATAACTAAATAAGGTTAGGTTATATGTAATTTTTAATAATTTTTTGAAAGCTCACATCCTCTCAACTTCAAGTAATAATATTCATTCCTGGGACATGCTGGCTTGCAAGAAAAAAAACTTTGGCCTGGTGGGAGAAAACACAACTGATTTGAATTTTAATGAAAGAGGTTGATTTCTATTGGCTAGAGAACATGTATCGTACAAAGTGTGCCATGGTAATGTTCGATGAGCATGGTAAAAGGTGGGTAGTATATAAGGATATTTATTTATTTATTTAAGGTGCTTTTATAGCGCCGTCAATTTTACGCAGTGCTTTACATATACAGTGGGGACGGAAAGTATTCAGATCCCCTTAATTTTTTTGCTAAAATCATTTAAGTTCATTTTTTCCTCTTTAATGTACACACAGCACCCCATATTTATTAAAAAAGAAAATCTGAAATATCACATGGTCCTAAGTATTCAGACCCTTTGCTGTGACACTCATATATTTAACTCAGGTGCTGTCCATTTCTTCTGATCATCCTTGAGATGGTTCTACACTTTCATTTGAATCCAGCTGTGTTTGATTATACTGATTGGACTTTATTAGGTAAGCCACACACCTGTCTATATAAGACCTTACAGCTCACAGTGCATGTCAGAGCAAATGAGAATCATGAGGTCAAAGGAACTGCCTGAAGAGCTCAGAGACAGAATTGTGGCAAGGCACAGATCTGGCCAAGGTTACAAAAAAATGTCTGCTGCACTTAAGGTTCCTAAGAGCACAGTGGCCTCCATAATCCTTGAATGGAAGATGTTTGGGACATTTAGAACCCTTCCTAGAGCTGGCCGTCCGTCACTGTGGCTGAGCTCCAGAGATGCAGTTGGGAGATGGGAGAAAGTTGTAGAAAGTCAACCATCACTGTGGCCCTCCACCAGTCTGGGCTATATGGCAGAGTGGCCCGACGGAAGCCTCTCCTCAGTGCAAGACACATGAAAGCCCACATGGAGTTTGCTAAAAAATACCTGAAGGAATCCAAGATGGTGAGAAATAAGATTCTTTGGTCTGATGAGACCAAGATAGAACTTTTTGGCCTTAATTCTAAGCGGTATGTGTGGAGAAAACCAGGCACTGCTCATCACCTGTCCAATCCAGTCCTAACAGTGAAGCATGGTGGTGGCAGCATCATGCTGTGGGGGTGTTTTTCAGCTGCAGGGACAGGACGACTTGTTGCAATCGAGGGAAAGATGATTTCCTGGACGAAAACCTTCTCCAGAGTGCTCAGGACCTCAGACTGGGCTGAAGGTTTACTTTCCAACAAGACAATAACCCTAAGCACACAGCTAAAATAAAGAAGGAGTGACTTCACAACAACTCTGTGACTGTTCTTGAATGGCCCAGCCAGAGCCCTGACTTAAACCCAACTGAGCATCTCTGGAGAGACCTAAAAATGGCTGTCCACCAACGTTTACCATCCAACCTGACAGAACTGGAGAGGATCTGCAAGGAGAAATGGCAGAGGATCCCCAAATCCAGGTGTGAAAAACTTGTTGCATCTTTCCAAAAAGACTCATGGCTGTATTAGATCAAAAGGGTGCTTCTACTAAATACCGAGCAAAGGGTCTGAATACTTAGGACCATGTAATATTTCAGTTTTTCTTTTTTTTTTTGAAAAATTTTTTTATTGAGGTTTACATAGTATGAACAGGTACATTGCAGTAATATCATAGCATGTTAGCTTGTATACATACAAATAGGTGCATTTGACTGAGCATATGTAAGGCGGAAACAAAGCAAATCTATCTTGGAATAATGGGGGCGGGGGGGGGAGGGGGATCTGCCAAGCGGATCACTGTTTCTGAAAGACTAAGAGCTGTCCAACCTAATACCCATTATGATGGGTGCATAACAGTACATCACAATACAACCTCAGGAGTGGAAGCATAGTATAGACAACAATATCTTATAAAGATGCATTACGTTCAAATAGTATCAATGTAGACTGTGGGAGTAACTAGTGTCAGAGATATGGGGGACATGGAAGTCAAGGGGCTGTGATGATTTTGTGGAGAATTATGGTATATGGAAGCTGGGGGGGTCCTTTTGAGTGGGATACTTAATTTTAAGGTTGCCCAGAGAATTTGAGATATCCCTTTTCAGGTACCAGTCAGTGTATCGGAATGGGCGCATGACATCTTGCAGAGCCATCTAAGTGAATGTGGCTTCTATATATTTACGCCACCTCATGAAGAAGCACGAAGTAGAGCGGAAGTTTAGTGAAATGGTGTCGAGCCTTTCCATGTAGAAAAGTGCCATCATGGCTTTTTCAACTTCGGGTAATGCAGGTGGCGTTGGTATAATCCAATGTTTCATTATCGTTCTGCGGGCTACTAGAAGGAGTAGATGTGCCCATTGGGGAATATTCGTAGGTCCTCTGGTTGTTGGAGGAGCTGTTTGGGGCGTGTATCCAAATAGGCATAATAGTTGATCTCTTGGGATTTGTGCTTTATTGATCCTGTCAATGTGATCTAAGACAGAGTTCCAAAAGGTAGTTATGGCTGTGCAGTCCCAAAGACGATGCAATAGGGTGGGGCGTGGTTCCGAACACCAGGGGCATTTCATTTGACTTGGATTGTCTTTGGTGAAGTAAAAAGGATAGTATGCTCTATGTATAATTTTGAATTGGGTTTCCCGCCACGTTTCAGATATCGTCAGTTTGCGGACTTGTCTGTATCCTTCAAGTATTTTTTCTGACAGTTCATCATCTCCTAGGATAACAGACCATTTATGAAATGGTTTGAGGTGGTATTTTGCAGATTGATGTTGGATGAGGTAGGAGTAGAGATTGGTGATGGAATAATCATTTTGCTGTAGTACTGTGTCTATGAATGATTTCTGGAAGGGATCAGATTTGGGTCCATAGCAAGACTTCAAATAGTCGATTAATTGAAAATAAAAGAATACATGTTTTGATGGTAGGGAGAATTCGCTAGCCAACGACCGGAAAGGTTTGAAGCGCCCCGAGGTGCCTTGGTATATGGAGACTACTTTCGTGAGGCCATTGGATCTCCATTGATCAAACGCTTTGTGCATCGTGGATGGGAGAAACATAGGGTTTCCTTGAATGATTAAGTGCCTTGAAATATTTGAGGGAAGTCCCAGTAGTTTTCGTACTTCTCTCCAGGCAATTACAGTGTCTCTGATAAGTGTATTGGATTTGAGGTGAGGTGAGAGAGCGTTGAGGTTAGAATGAAGGATAGCTGATAACGTGTGAGGTGAAGTCATGGCAGCTTCAAGAGAGGTATTGCAGTATTTCGACTTTCCATTCAGCCAATCCAAACCTTGCCGAAGCAAACACGACAGATTATAAAAACGTAAATTGGGCAGACCCGCCCCACCCTCGGACTTCGGGAGACATAGTTTTTGTAGCGCGATACGTGGTTTTTTGCGAGACCAAATAAAAGTAATTAATGCTTTATGTATTTTCTGTACATCTGAATGTTTTAATAATAAAGGTATGGTCTGCATTGGGTAGAGCAGGCGCGCAAACGACACCATTTTGAATAGGTGACATCTCCCAAAGAGCGAGAGGGGGAGGGCCGCCCAAGCTTCCAACTCCTGCACAATCTTAGTTATCAGAGGTGGGTAGTTAAGTACATAGAGAGAGGAGGGTTCACGTCCTATGTGTATGCCTAGATATGTGATATATCGGGTTGTCACTGTAAATGGTGATAGATGTTTCCATTTAGTTGACAATCGTGGGTGTAGTGGTAGGATCTCGCTTTTATCGAGGTTAATTCTAAAGCCCGAGCTCAGTTGAAAAGCCGCAAATAGTTCACGCAGTTTTTCAAAGTCTGAAAGAGGATTAGTGGAAAACAACAGTATGTCATCTGCGAATAAAGCGGATCTGAGAACCTGGTCTCCTATTGTGATTCCGCTGACCCCATCTTGTGCGTTTAGTAGTCTGGAAAGTGGTTCTATGGCCAAGTTAAAAAGTAAGGGGGAAAGTGGGCATCCCTGTCTCGTTCCCTTAGTCAGGGGAATCGAGGCCGACACGAAGTCAGGAGTGACAAGTCTTGCTGTCGGGGATGCATACATTTGTTGAAGGAAACTCAAGATGGGGCCTGTGAAACCGAATTGTTGTAGTACTCGAAACAGCCAGGACAAACTAACGTTGTCGAAAGCCTTTTCGGCATCTAGTGATATAATAGCGACATCTTGGTCTGGATGAGTTGTAGCGTAATGTAACGCCATTAGTACTTTTCGTATATTTAAAGTGGCTGATCGACCCGTCACAAATCCCGATTGAGCTGGGTGTAACAATGAAGGGAGAAGATGTGCTAAGCGCGACGCAACAATTTTAGAGAGGATTTTGACATCTACGTTTATGAGGGATATTGGGCGATAGGAACCTGGCAGTTGGGGGTCTTTTCCTTTTTTAGCTATCAGTTTAATGTGGGCTTGTGTCCCTGTAGGGAGATATGGCCCCCCATCCCACATGGCTGCATATACGTGCTTTAGGGTGTCTGGGATGAAGTCTTTGGTCATTTTATAAAATTCAGCTGTGTATCCGTCGGGACCCGGGGCTTTATTAGATGACATATTTTTGATCGTGCGTCGGATATCGTCGGTTGTGATAGGTGCATTAAGTGCCTCTAGTTGTGCAGTTTGAAGTCTGGGTAGATGTACTTTGGATAGGAGGGCTTCCGTAATGGCTGGATCCGTCTGGTCGGTAGCATATAAATCTGTGTAATATTTAGTGATTATGTTACTGATTTCATCAGTAGACGTAGTTATGGATCCATCCGCATTTCTCAAAGTAGAGATGCGGGTGGGTCGTCTCGTTCCTGCACATAGTTTAGCCAGTAGCTTGCCAGCTTTGTTGCCATACCTGTGGAAATGTAATTTAGAGTATGCCATCCTAGCCGCCTCCTGATGTTCCGCCCAAAGATCAAACGTGCACTTAACTTGTCTCCATGTTCGGATATTATCAGGCGTACGATTTAAAGTCAAGCAGTCATGAGCTGTACGTAGCGCTTCACTAGCTTGCCGGTATTGTTGTTTAGAGTGTTTTTTGAATTGTGTGGTATATGAAATGATCTTCCCCCTGAGGAAGGCTTTGCTAGCTTCCCAAAAAAGATTAGGTTCGGTAATATGAGCTCCATTGGTGGAGACATAATCGTTCCATGCCGTGGTTAGTGTGTGTTGAAAATCTTGGTTGTCCATCAAGTAGGATGGAAAGCGCCATATGGGCGAAGGAGTTGAAGGTGCCATCTGTGTCATGTGTATAGATATAGGGCTATGATCTGATATCCTAGCGTCTAAGATCTCTGATTCGCATAGGGTGTTGATTAGTGCAGGGGAGGCAAAGAAGTAATCGATGCGTGAAAAAGAGTTGTGTGGGGGTGAGAAGAAAGTGTATTCCCTATCTGTCGGGTGGTACAGACGCCAGGCATCCGTATATTGCATGGAAGCAATAGCTTGTGCCAGCAGAGTAGAGTCAGGCGCTTGTGATGTGGGATTATGTGTTCGGTGGGTGGAATCTTTTGTGCGGTCTGCTAGTGTGGACATGACTGAGTTAAAATCTCCGCCCACTAAGTGTAGTGTTTCAGGAGCGGAGAGTATCCATTGCACCATGTCTTGGAAGAAGGAGGTGTCTGGCGAGTTAGGAGCATAGATGTTAGTGATAGCCACTTGTTTGTTGCCTATTGTCAGGTGTAGGGTCATTTTGCGGCCTGATGAGTCAATCCTAACGTCTCTTAATGTGTGTTTTAGGTTTTTATGTATCAATATGGCCACACCTGCTTTGCGGCCTATTGCAGGCGATCCATATACTGTACCCACCCATAATTTACGTAAGCGGGTTAGATCGTCTGCAGACAGGTGTGTTTCCTGCAGCAGGGCCACATCCGTCTGAAGACGTTTCAGATGTCTAAGGATAGCCATCCGCTTACATGGAGAGCGGAGTCCCTTGACATTCCATGAAGTAAACTTTAGGTGGTTCTCACCGGTTGAAGAGGCCATGTCTGATGTTGAGGAGTGTATTGGGTTAAGGAGATGGAATAAAGTCTCCAATCAGACAATGCATCTGCAATCTGAAGGTGATCTAAGTTTCCTGAGGTTATAAGTATTGAACAGGTGATTACATTTGATAAGTAAACATAACTATGGATGATAGAAAAGAACAGCTTGGCAGAAGGTAAATGGGAAAAACCTTTAACATGCATTATGGGCTTCACTTTTTTCCACATGAGGTTCGATTACTTTTCATGGCTCCCATCAATCTCCCATTCCACTCTCGGCAGCAGGTGTTGAGCCAGAGGGAGGGGGGTAAAAGGGCATGGGGGAGGAGATGTTAGTAGATTGGAAGTCCTAGGGACTGAGGTTTTACACGGGACATATCCAGTCCTCACCTAGGAGGGCGGCGTCTTTGAATGATTAAGTTTTGTAAAGTAGAACTAGAAACAAGGGGAATCAGAGAAGCGGATCAGCAACTGAAGCCTCAGTGGTGGTTAAACAGCTTAGCCCGTAGACAACACAATTTTTTCAAAGCAATACCACTATAGTTAACCAAACAAATATTGAACAAACAAATACGTGCCCAAGTATGGCAGCATGTTACAATATTAGCTGCGGCCATTCATTCAAGCATATAGGGTATAAAAGGTATAAAAACAACGTAAGGAGAGATGAAAGGGAGCATGTGGGGGGAGTAATACTACCCGTCTCCCGGATAGGCGAAGCAGCATCTGGCCCTTGTAGGTCATCAGCGGTGTCCCGAACGGTCCTCCTTCTGCGCAGCACGAAGACGCTTGTATGGGGGTTTGGTCGGGCTACGTTGGGGTTTAGCAGACGAAAATGTCTCCGATGTTGTAGCATAGTCCTCCGTTGATTTGTTATGTTCCATTTCCGTGTCCAGGGTAGAGACAAATTTTTCCGCTTCGTCAAGCGTGGTGAAAGTGAGTTGTTCTCCATCCTGTGTTTGAACTCGAAGGGTGGCCGGATAGACCAAGGAAAATCTGAGCTGATGGTTGTATAGAATGGAGCATATTGGAGAAAAAGCCTTGCGCTTATTCATGACCTCAACAGAATAGTCCGCGAACAGCAGAAGTTTCGCGCCATCTACCGTTAGTGAGCGGGAGCGACGAAACTTTTGCATGATGGCATTTTTATCTGCGTAGTTCAAATACTTGACAATAACATGTCGGGGCTTTATGCGGGTTTCCGTGTATTGCCCAATGCGATGCGCTCTTTCTATTATGCACGGTATGCGGAGGCCCAGTTGTTCGGGAATGATCTTTGCACATACATTGGTCAGTTGTTGAGTAGTGATTGATTCAGGAAGTCCTATTATCCTTAGATTGTTTCGTCTCGAACGATTTTCGAGATCGTCGAGTTTTTCCCAGATCTCTCTGTGTGTGATGCTCATACGTGCTACTGCAGCAGATGTAGCAGTGGCTTCATCTTCCAGTGAGGAGATCCGTTCCTCTGTGTGTGAGATCCGCTGTGCTTGTGCCTGCACTTCAACATGGAGCAGCTCTAGCCCCCTGCTTACTGCTGTGTC
Organism: Lithobates septentrionalis; assembly: GCA_037952835.1. NCBI lineage: Eukaryota > Metazoa > Chordata > Amphibia > Anura > Ranidae > Lithobates > Lithobates septentrionalis. The sequence continues at coordinate 130,577 of JBBDGP010001614.1, read as the reverse complement.
TACTGTGGCAGCAAGAGTGGGTCCTAGCAGTGCTACAACTGCTTGGGCTATGCCTTCAGGTGATGCAGGGTCAGCAGCTATCGTTACTGGGGCTGAGGGATGTAAGGTGGGCTGTTGTGGAGGCAGTGGAGGCGGCTGCAGCAGTTCAGCTTGAGAAATCACGGCCGCCATTTTAGCTGCGCCTGTCTCTGTCCCTTCAGCCTGTGTCAGTGAGGCGGACGCCGCTCGGGCGTACGATCGCTCCACAAAGCGATCCATATGTGTCCCCTCTGAGCGGCAGTATAAGGGGGGATCTCCCCGAGGCTTATGCCGGGCTTTTAGGCCGGTTTTATGGAGAGCGGTGCGGGAGCTGAGGGTTCCTACCTCCTCCTCATGTGGCGCCGGAACCGGAAGTCCAGTTTTTCTTTTTTAATAAATCTGCAAAAATGTCAACAATTCTGTGTTTTTCTGTCAATATGGGGTGCTGTGTGTACATTAATGAGGGAAAAAAATGAACTTAAATGATTTTAGCAAATGGCTGCAATATAACAAAGAGTGAAAAATTTAAGGGGGTCTGAATACTTTCCGTCCCCACTGTACATTGTACATACACATCAGTCCCTACACTCAAGGAGCTTACACTCTAAGGTCCCTAACTCACATTCATACATACTAGGGACAATTTAGACAGGATCCAATTAAGCTACCAGCATGTCTTTGGAGTGTGGGAGGAAACCGGAGTACCCAGAGGAAACCCACGCAGGCACAGGGAGAACATGCAAACTCCAGGCAAGTAGTGTCTTGGTTGGGATTCGAAACAGCAACCCTTCTTACTGCTAGGTGAAAGTGCTACCCACTACACCACTGTGATATCCTACAGCATGGGTGCTCAACCTTGAAGATGCAAAGTTAGTCAATGCTGTAGGACATAGGTGCTCAACCTGTGGAGCTCCAGCTGTTGCAGAACTACAAGTCCCATCCTGCGTCTGCCTTTGGGAGTCATGCTTGTAACTGTCTGCCTTGCAATGCTTCATGGGGATTTTAGTTCCGCAGCAGCTGGAGGGCCACAGGTTGAGCACCCATGTCCTGCAGCATGGGCGCTCAACCTGTGATCCTCCTGCTGTTGCAAAACTACAAGTCCCAAGAAACTAGAGTGGTACATATAGATTTTCTATTTACATGTGAATTTTTTTTTTCATGTTTTACTGTTTTACTAGTCCTATAAACATTTTTTAATAAATAACATAAAATAATAATTACTCCAGGGCCTTCTTTTTACACATGGCTCATTATTGGTAAATACACAACTATATCAAGAAAGGCTCAACTATACATAAAAGGAACAATGCTAGAAATCCCATAGGACTTAATAATGTATGAATGAAACTATAAAATGACCTTAGAAAATTCATATTTGTACATTGCAGAGACTGGGTGATATCCTGTATATTTATTTTCATTTAGCAAAAAAGGTAAGTAACTCTGCATAGCTTCATACCAATCACTTAGCCAAATACAGGTGAATACTTTACTCTTTTAAATGAATTTACAAACTAGAGCCTTGTTTTTCTTCATGATTAAAAAAAAAAATGTCATGCTTTAAAAAGGTGTAGAAATAATAATAGATTTAAAATGTGCAATTTCATTCATGGCAAGGCCAAAGGGTAGGCAGGAGAGGTGGATACCATACGTTTTTCAGCAAGAGGAGGGATCAGAAAGTGGGGGACTTGCAACCTATGCTGCAGAAGTAGTTCACAGCTTATGGTGGACCACTTCAGCTTTGTCTGTAAGAATTTTGACTTTCCAGTATTGATGTCCAGGTGATAAATCCTATCTGTACGCTAACTGGATGAGAATCATATGTTTTCCTTTGGTTTAGTGAACTTCTTTCCACCATTGAAAGAAACAAATGTTGGTTAAATGGTCTCTGTCAAAAACTGGGCATAGCGTGATAATACTACATGGTCTGTAAGATATTCTTTGGGAGAGAGGATGTGCATGGTTCATTGTTCTCTGTAAAGATACAGTTGTGTTCCCATTTTTACGCAGTTATGTTGGAAAATCTAAGAGTGTCCCATGTGTATCTTCTGGATAGAAATGTACCTCAAATGTTCTCTGATATTATGCTACATTCATCTTGACATCGGTTGTGACTTAATTACCTGTGTTGCTGTAGCTCACACAACCCCAAATCAGCAGAGATCCACCTCCATGTTGTATGGTAGGAATGTTGTACTTCTCTTCATAGACCTTGCTGACTCCTCTCCTAACACAATTTGAGACCACCAAGTTTAATTTTGATGTCACCAATCTAAAACATTTGTTTCCAGTCGTAACACCCATACCATCAGGTAAGGAAAAAAAACGTACACAGTAAGTCAATTTTAAAAGCCAAAGCTCTTACCTTAATAACAAAATAATAATAAATTTAAAAAAAAAAAGAAATAATCACAATAATTATAATGAAAATATTATAGTCCATATTTTAATAAATAATTAACAAATGTATAATCGATACATCATTGCAGCAAAATTATTTTACCATTTCAGGTACAGGCCAAACATTCTTGCAGAGACAAAAACAAATCATTCACCTGAAGGATCATTCAAAATGAAGAGTCTAAAAAAAGGAGAAATCCATCCAGCTAGACCATGAAGGTTGCCACATCCCTGAGATAAGGAAATAAGAATACCCCCTACGGTCAGTGGGATTTTAACGGCAACGCTAATTTTTTAATAAGAAACAAGTTTATTAGTATAGGCAAAAATATACAAAAGCCAACAATAAATATAGAAACCAAAAAAATTGTACAAAATGTTACATCATTAAAAACAATGATCTGAAGTGGTGATGATACCTGTAAGGTCTTCAACACAACCCAACGGGTTGATTTCATTTTTAAGCATTTTAACATGAACTAACTGCAAATATATTATATTTTGTGATAATAAGGTAACCCATGTGCCACAAAGCCCACTTTGGCTGTTGAACATTTGAAACCTTTAAAGAGTAACTTCCCTTTCACAGGTATTGTTTGTGACTTTAGCACAAATGGTAAGACATTTACGCAGCACATTTTTTATAAAGGAAGTCCTATAGTATCCATTTCACTGCTTCATTTAAATCCCCCAAAAAATGAAAAACACTTTGAACCCAAAAAACCTTCACCCCGGGTTAATAAAATACATCTTCTCAGTTACTAATTCACCCCACTGCATTGAAAGCCCTCTCTAACATAACATGCACAGTAGGGAAGGTTAACACCTAAAGAATATGTAGCATCACCCTACATCCAGTGCTTAAACATGGACACCTTTAACTTACTTTATTAACCGGTTCAATACAGGGCAATTTCACCCCCTTCCTTCCCAGGCCAATTTTTAGTTTTCAGCGCTGGCGCACTTTAAACGTCAATTGCGCGGTCGTGCGATGTTGTACCCAAAAAAAATTGACGTCCTTTTTTTCACCACAAATAGAGCTTTTTTTTGGTGGTATTTGATCGCCTCTGCGGTTTTTATTTTTTGCGCTATAAACAAAAGAAGAGCGACAATTTTGAAAAAAACACAATATTTTTTACTTTTGCTATAATAAATATCCCAATTTTTTTTTTTTAAAAACACATTTTTTCCTCAGTTTTGGCCGATACGTATTCTTCTACATATTTTTGGTAAAAAAAATCGCAATAAGCGTATATTGATTGGTTTGCGCAAAAGTTATAGCGTCTACAAAATACGGGATAGATTTTTGGCATTTTTAAAAAAAAAAAATTTTTTATTTTTTTAGCGGCGATCGCGATTTTTTTTGGTGACTGCGACATTATGGCGGACACATCGGACACTTTTGACACATTTTTGGGACCAATCACATTTATACAGCGATCAATGCTATAAAATTGCATTGATTACTGTGTAAATGTGACAGGCAGTGAAGGGGTTAACCACTAGGGGGCGGGGAGGGGTTAAGTATGTTTCCTAGGGAATGATTCTAACTGAAGGGGGAGGGGACGCACTAGGGGAGGAGACCGATCAGTGTTCCTCCGTTCTGGGAACACAGATCGCTCTCCTCAGAGCTGACAGGCTGTGGATCTGTGTGTTTACACACACAGATCCACATGCCGGCCCGGTTAACGGGCAATCGCGGGTGCCCGGCAGACATCGCGGCCGCCGGGCACACGCACCGGGTCCCGAGGAACGCGGCGGGCGCGCGCGCGCGCGCCCCCTAGACGGCCTGGAATCCCAGGACGTCATATGACGTCCACCCAGGATGGGAGATCCCATCTGTGGACGTCATATGACTATGGGCAGGTACTGAAGTGGTTAAAGGTCCTCTCTGACATGACATGTGTAGCATGGTAGGCTAGTACCTGGAACACATATTGCGCTACCTCGAGACTGTGGTCCACCCTGGACACCCAAAAAATTGATAATTTAATGAGTAACAAAGTGTTCACTCAAAATGCTCCCACTGTGATGAAAGCCCGCTCTGACATGACATGTGCAGAAGGGCAACCTTCATACTGAAAGTTATTTAACACAAACCCTCACCCCAGGTTTTTAATAAACAGCTCCTCAGTCACAAGTTCACCCAATTGCATTGAAGACTCTCTGGCATGACACATGCAGCAGGGCAGGGTAGTATCTAGAGCACATGTAGAAGAACCTAGACCCAGTGGTCAAGCCTAGACACCTAAGCCTAGATTAAAACAGTGTACACCCAGAAAGCCTGTATCCACAACCCATTATTAAAATGCAGCTTTTCAGTCACAAAACTACCACACTGCATTGGCCCTCTCTGATACCACATGTGTAGCAGGGCAGGCTAGTTCCTAAAATGCATTTTGGACCACCTCCAGAGAGTAGTCCAGCCTTGACCTTGACCAGCCTTGATCACATTCATGAACTTGGTAGTTTTTAAGTGTTTTGTTTACAGCCCTGCCATCTTTGCCTACTGTCTTTGCTTTACCAGTTCAGGGATGACCTTCCAATGAAAAACAAACACAATTTTTTTATTATAACAATTTTAAGCAATAAACAAATGATAATGTTGAAATAGTGTTCCAAATAAATAATGTAACATAAAAAGTTACTGTTGGAAGGGAATATGGGTGAAGCTAAACCAGTGTTTTGGATCTCAGCACTATCAAAGATCAAGTTACTGCCCTTTCTATTTTTTTATTAAAGACAATGGGCCTCTAACTCTTTGAATGAGAACATTTTCAAAAATTGTAACCATTGTTAAAAAAGGGCAGCCCGCAAAGGGGAAATTTGTTTCAGAAACACATGGAATACTGAAAGCCAACTTGTTTTGATTTTGTAATGCAGTTATGCCTTCAATGTGGCAGGATTGTGACCAGATTAAATAAATGTTTTGGAAGAAATGCCAAATGGTGAGACAAAATAGGGAGGCGCTTCGGAATCAAATTCTTCTGTGCTAAAGTGTGGGGTAATGCGCAATAAACAAAGAGCAGCTTTGCCTGTTAAAGCAAAAAGTCATCAAACAAATGCCCCCCCCTTCTTGGAAGAGTGGACAGCCTTTTCCTTTTGGGTGTTCCCCCTTCACCTATGCCTACAGGATGGTGCATTCAACAACCATAGAGAGAAGTGGCAAAAGGGTTAATCTACCTCAAACTGAGGAGCTTTGTGCTCCTTTTTGGATGGTATAAGAGATCCCCTTGCTATTCTCCTATCGGGAGGTGTGAATCTGCTCCCAACACCACCTACACTCTTCCTTCACACCACCAGCATCTCATCCTTCCCTTCTCACTAGCAGAACCCCAACCTTCCTACTTCTATTACTCCTCTGCCTCTTGCTGCCTTTGCCTCACAGAGATGGAGGCAGTAGGCAAAGAAACTTACTGGCCCTGAGACAATTGGAAGTTTTGCTCTTTCTTCCGCAACTGTGTCTCCAGTGGCCATGATATTGCCCCATGCTTTGTGTACTCCGGCAGGAACATCAGAGGCATTGTGAACCTTATTTGTGCCTTAGTTTGTCAGGCCTGGCAAAAGCTGGAGTGGGATCAGCCACCTCTCAGCCTGTCTATTGCTGAATAGCTTTCGGAAACTATGGCCCATTGCAGTGGCGTAGCGTGGGGGGTGCAGGGGGTGCCGCGGCCCCGGGCGCGACATTTAAGGGGGCGCCAGTATGTGTCACTGGCTGCCTCCTCCTAATTTCTAATTCCTGTGTCCCCTGCGCTCCGGCCGCCATGTTAAGTGTCCGGCGCCCTGTGATTGGGCGTATGGGGGTCATGTGAGGCGTAGGGCTGGCCTGTCCTCGATCGCTCCTGAAGTCCCGCCTCCGCACATGACCCCCCCATACGCCCAATCACAGGGCGCTGGATACTAAACATGGCAGCAGGCAGAGCGCAGGGGAGAGAAGAAACAATGTGAGCCGCCGCTGTCTTCTCCTCCTCATCCGGATCGATGCAGGCCAGGACAAGAAGGTGAGTGAGACTCCCTCGTGAGAGTCATGTTACTGGCCGGGGGGGGGGCGAGAGAGAGACTGTAGGCAGGACAGTATAGTGTAGTATAGTGGTCAGTATAGTGGACAGTGTAGTATAGTGGTCATTATAGTGGACAGTATAGTGGTCAGTGTAGTATAGTATAGTGGTTAGTATAGTAGTCATTATAGTGTAGTTTAGTATGGAGGTCAGTGTAGTGTAGTGGTCGGTATGGGGGGCAGTGTAGTGGACAGTATAGTGTAGTGGTCAGTGTAGTGTAGTATAGTGGACAATGTAGTACAGTATAGTGGTTAGTGTAGTATAGTATAGTGGTTAGTATAGTGGTTAGTGTAGTGGACAGTATAGTGGTCAGTATAGTGTAGTGGACAGTGTAGTATAGTGTGGTGGTCAGTGTAGTGTAGTATGGTGGTCAGTGTAGTGTAGTATAGTGGTCAGTATAGTATAGTGGACAGTGTAGTGGTCAGTGTAGTGTAGTATGGTGGTCAGTAGGGATGAGCCGAACACCCCCCTGTTCGGTTCGCACCAGAACATGCGAACAGGAAAAAAGTTCGCTCGAACACGCGAACACCGTTAAAGTCTATGGGACACGAACATGAATAATCAAAAGTGCTAATTTTAAAGGCTTATATGCAAGTTATTGTCATAAAAAGTGTTTGGGGACCTGGGTCCTGCCCCAGGGGACATGGATCAATGCAAAAAAAAGTTTTAAAAACGGCCGTTTTTTCAGGAGCAGTGATTTTAATAATGCTTAAAGTCAAACAATAAAAGTGTAATATCCCTTTAAATTTCGTACCTGGGGGGTGTCTATAGTATGCCTGTAAAGGGGCGCATGTTTCCCGTGTTTAGAACAGCCTGACAGCAAAATGACATTTGGAAGGAAAAACTCATTTAAAACTACCCGCGGCTATTGCATTGCCGTCAATACACATAGAAGTTCATTGATAAAAACGGCATGGGAATTCCCCACAGGGAAACCCCGAACCAAAATTTAAAAAAAAAAAATGAAGTGGGAGTCCCCCTAAATTCCATACCAGGCCCTTCAGGTCTGGTATGGATATTAAGGGGAACCCCGGCCAAAATTAAAAAAAAAAAAATGACGTGGGGTTCCCCCTAAATTCCATACCAGACCCTTCAGGTCTGGTATGGATTTTAAGGGGAACCCCGCGCCAAAAAAAAAAAAAAAACGGCGTGGGGTTCCCCCAAAAATCCATACCAGACCCTTATCCGAGCACGCAACCTGGCAGGCCGCAGGAAAAGAGGGGGGGACGAGAGTGCGCCCCCCCCCTCCTGAACCGTACCAGGCCACATGCCCTCAACATTGGGAGGGTGCTTTGGGGTAGCCCCCCAAAACACCTTGTCCCCATGTTGATGAGGACAAGGGCCTCATCCCCACAACCGTGGCCGGTGGTTGTGGGGGTCTGCGGGCGGGGGGCTTATCGGAATCTGGAAGCCCCCTTTAACAAGGGGACCCCCAGATCCCGCCCCCCCCCTGTGTGAAATGGTAAGGGGGTACTTACCCCTACCATTTCACTAAAAAAGTGTCAAAATAGTTAAAAATGACAAGAGACAGTTTTTGACAATTCCTTTATTTAAATGCTTCTTCTTTCTTCCTTCATCTTCTTCTTCTTCTGGTTCTTCTGGCTCTTCTGGTTCTTCCTCCGGCGTTCTCGTCCAGCATCTCCTCCGCGGCGTCTTCTATCTTCTTCTCCTCGGGCCGCTCCGCACCCATGGCATTGGGGGGGAGGCTCCCGCTCTTCTCTTCATCTTCTTCTTCATCCTCTTCTCTTCTTCCTTCTTCTCTTCTTCTCTGTTTCTCTTCTTAATTTCCTTCTCCGGGCCGCTCCGCATCCATGCATGGAGGGAGGCTCCCGCTGTGTGACGGCGTCTCCTCATCTGACGGTTCTTAAATAACGGGGGGTGGGGCCACCCGGTGACCCCGCCCCCTCTGACGCACGGGACATGACGGGACTTCCCTGTGGCATTCCCCGTGACGTCACAGGGAAGTCCCGTCAAGTCACCGTGCGTCAGAGGGGGGCGGGGTCACCGGGTGGCCCCGCCCCCCGTTATTTAAGAACCGTCAGATGAGGAGACGCCGTCACACAGCGGGAGCCTCCCTCCATGCATGGATGCGGAGCAGCCCGGAGAAGAAAATTAAGAAGAGAAACAGAGAAGAAGAGAAGAAGGAAGAAGAGAAGAGGATGAAGATGAAGAGAAGAGCGGGAGCCTCCCCCCCAATGCCATGGGTGCGGAGCGGCCCGAGGAGAAGAAGATAGAAGACGCCGCGGAGGAGATGCTGGACGAGAACGCCGGAGGAAGAACCAGAAGAGCCAGAAGAAGAAGAAGATGAAGGAAGAAAGAAGAAGCATTTAAATAAAGGAATTGTCAAAAACTGTCTCTTGTCATTTTTAACTATTTTGACACTTTTTTAGTGAAATGGTAGGGGTAAGTACCCCCTTACCATTTCACACAGGGGGGGGCCGGGATCTGGGGGTCCCCTTGTTAAAGGGGGCTTCCAGATTCCGATAAGCCCCCCGCCCGCAGACCCCCACAACCACCGGCCACGGTTGTGGGGATGAGGCCCTTGTCCTCATCAACATGGGGACAAGGTGTTTTGGGGGGCTACCCAAAAGCACCCTCCCAATGTTGAGGGCATGTGGCCTGGTACGGTTCAGGAGGGGGGGGGCGCACTCTCGTCCCCCCCTCTTTTCCTGCGGCCTGCCAGGTTGCGTGCTCGGATAAGGGTCTGGTATGGATTTTTGGGGGAACCCCACGCCGTTTTTTTTTTTTTTTTGGCGCGGGGTTCCCCTTAAAATCTTAAAATTTAGGGGGACTCCCACTTCATTTTTTTTTTTTTTAATTTTGGTTCGGGGTTTCCCTGTGGGGAATTCCCATGCCGTTTTTATCAATGAACTTCTATGTGTATTGACGGCAATGCAATAGCCGCGGGTAGTTTTAAATGAGTTTTTTCCTTCCAAATGTCATTTTGCTGTCAGGCTGTTCTAAACACGGGAAACATGCGCCCCTTTACAGGCATACTATAGACACCCCCCAGGTACGAAATTTAAAGGGATATTACACTTTTATTGTTTGATTTTAAGCATTATTAAAATCACTGCTCCTGAAAAAACGGCCGTTTTTAAAACTTTTTTTTGCATTGATCCATGTCCCCTGGGGCAGGACCCAGGTCCCTAAACACTTTTTATGACAATAACTTGCATATAAGCCTTTAAAATTAGCACTTTTGATTTCTCCCATAGACTTTTAAAGGGTGTTCCGCGGCATTCGAATTTGCCGTGAACACCCCAAATTGTTCGGTGTTCGGCGAACTTGCGAACAGCCAATGTTCGAGTCGAACATGAGTTCGACTCGAACTCGAAGCTCATCCCTAGTGGTCAGTGTAGTGTAGTATAGTGGACAGTGTAATGGTCAGTGTAGTGTAGTATGGTGGTCAGTATAGTGGACAGTGTAGTATAGTGGACAGTGTAGTGTAGTATGGTGGTCAGTATAGTGTCTTGTAGTATAGTGGACAGTGTAGTATAGTGGTCAGTGTAGTGTGGTAGTCAGTATAGTGTAGTATAGTGGTCAGTATAGTGGTTAGTGTAGTATAGTATAGTGGTTAGTATAGTGGTCAGTATAGTGTACTTTAGTATAGGGTTCAGTGTAGTGTAGTGGACAGTATAGTATAGTGGACAGTGTAATGTAGTATAGTGGACAGTGTAGTATGGTGGTCAGTATAGTGTAGTATGGTGGTCAGTGTAATGTAGTATAGTGGACAGTGTAGTATAGTGGACAGTGTAGTATGGTGGTCAGTATAGTGTACTATGGTGGTCAGTATAGTGTAGTATAGTGGTCAGTGTAGTATAGTGGTCAGTATAATGTAGTATGGTGGACAGTGTAGTATGGAGGACAGTGTAGTGTAGTGGTCAGTGTAGTGTAGTATATTGGACAGTGTAGTGTAGTATAGTGGTCAGTGTAGTGTAGTATAGTGGACAGTGTAGTGTAGTATAGTGGACAGTGTGGTATAGTGGTCAGTATAGTGTAGTATAGTGGTCAGTGTAGTGTAGTATAGTGGACAGTGTAGTGTAGTATAGTGGGCAGTGTAGTATGGTGGTCAGTATAGTGTAGTATAGTGGTCAGTGTAGTATGGTGGTCAGTATAGTGTAGTATAGTGGTCAGTGTAGTATAGTGGACAGTGTAGTGTAGTATAGTGGTCAGTGTAGTATGGTGGTCAGTATAGTGTAGTATAGTGGACAGTGTAGTATGGTGGTCAGTATAGTGTAGTATAGTGGTCAGTGTAGTATAGTGGACAGTGTAGTATAGTGGTCAGTGTAGTATGGTGGTCAGTATAGTGTAGTATAGTGGTCAGTGTAGTATGGTGGTCAGTATAGTGTAGTATAGTGGTCAGTGTAGTATAGTGGACAGTGTAGTGTAGTATAGTGGTCAGTGTAGTATGGTGGTCAGTATAGTGTAGTATAGTGGACAGTGTAGTATGGTGGTCAGTATAGTGTAGTATAGTGGTCAGTGTAGTATAGTGGACAGTGTAGTGTAGTATAGTGGTCAGTGTAGTATGGAGGACAGTGTAGTGTAGTGGTCAGTGTAGTGTAGTATAGTGGACAGTGTAGTGTAGTATAGTGGTCAGTGTAGTGTAGTATAGTGGACAGTGTAGTGTAGTATAGTGGACAGTGTGGTATAGTGGTCAGTATAGTGTAGTATAGTGGTCAGTGTAGTGTAGTATAGTGGACAGTGTAGTGTAGTATAGTGGGCAGTGTAGTATGGTGGTCAGTATAGTGTAGTATAGTGGTCAGTGTAGTATGGTGGTCAGTATAGTGTAGTATAGTGGTCAGTGTAGTATAGTGGACAGTGTAGTGTAGTATAGTGGTCAGTGTAGTATGGTGGTCAGTATAGTGTAGTATAGTGGACAGTGTAGTATGGTGGTCAGTATAGTGGTCAGTGTAGTATAGTGGACAGTGTAGTATAGTGGTCAGTGTAGTATGGTGGTCAGTATAGTGTAGTATAGTGGTCAGTGTAGTGGACAGTATAGTGGTCAGTGTAGTATAGTGGACAGTATAGTATAGTGGTCAGTGTAGTATAGTGGACAGTATAGTATAGTGGACAGTATAGTATAGTGGTCAGTATAGTGGTCAGTGTAGTATAGTGGTCAGTGTAGTATAGTGGTCAGTGTAGTGGACAATGTAGTGTGATGGACAGTGTAGTTCTCAGTGTAGTGGACAGTGTAGTGTGTAGTGGTCAGTATAGGAATCAGGTAGGTTAGTACTATTGTATTTGATGGGACTCAGGGATAGCTAAAAGTCCGCAGGTTAGGGGGGCACAAATTACTTGCCTTGCCCTGGGTGCTGACAACCCACGCTACGCCACTGGCCCATTGTACCTTCTTTTCCTTAGGCATACCAACTGCATAGGTTCTGGGGTGCTTGAGGGGGATTGGTGGTTCTGAGGAGTTCCTAGGGCCAGTGAGGAGAACAGGGTACAGCCGACTATGCTTTCAACACCAAGGGGAAGAACACGGGGTGCCACCATCCATGATACATTTTAGAAAGAAAAACTTTGTTATTTTGTGTTGACTTTGCAATATCAACTGTATTCTTGATTTGGGAAATGTTTGCATTCCTAAAACAAGATAGAACAAAATTTTCTGAAAGGAGATGACATTCCATGAGATACCTTATGGGCAATTATTACAGTCATATCCAAGAAGGGTAAAGATCCCCAGCTGTGCCAGAGTTATAGTCCTATATCACTACTGAATGTAGACCTCGAAATCTTTACTAGAATCCTCACTAGGCACTTGCTATCTTATATCCCTTTCCTTGTACACCTAGATCAATCAATGTTTCTGTCAGGGAGGCAAGGAACAACGTCCAACATGTACTAAACACTATCCATGTGGTTCAAGAGCAAACAAATATATATGTAGGAAGGCCAGTATGGTGGCCTGAATTTATGGGAGGAGCCCGGGGGGTATTTAAGCAGCCCGCTCACCTGTGGTGCTTGTCGGTTTCCTGTGCGCGATATATGTCACTAGGCCGACGATTCGAATGCCAGTGTCCGCTAGTTCTTGTCTCGCAAGTTCCCGTTTTCGCAAATTTCCGTGCTCGAGAGTTTCGAAGTCCGTGTTACCGATTCGTAGTTCGTACCGCGCGTCTGGCTTGGCTGTCGCAGGTAGGGTCCCATCGGACTTTGTTTTTTACGCATTGTTAGATATCCTGTCACTAAACCGTGATATCAAACTTACGAGTCACTCGCAATTTCACAAACGTAACCGCAATGCATACCACTCGCACTTTCGTTATGTTACCATTTCTCGTTATCTGAAAAAAGCACAGCGACATAGACGTCGCTTCATTTTAGGCATGTCTAATTATTACCAGGCGTCAGCAAACAGCCGTAGCGATTCACAATTCCTTATCGAACCACGTCAGTCGATATCAATCATTTCTCATTTTGAACATTTCTAAATAAATTTCTAACATTTCAAACCATTTCGAATCATTTTTTTCATTTCAGTCACATACCGCGCTCCGATTCAAATCCAGTCGCATCTAATGATGCACCGATTCGCTCCGGTGTGCCCCAGTAGTTACGGCCTAATTTCAGTACATGCTCCAGAGTCACGTCATTATCAGTCGTTTTCGACTCACCGATTCGTACCTCTATCATGGTTATCATGCCACGTATCACGCTCCGATACGAATTCAGTCGCATGGAAATGCACCGATTCGTCTTGGCGTGCCCCAGGTATTGGCCACATTTCAGTACATGCTCCAGAGTCCGATTCGCAGTCAGTCGCTATAGCGGCATGATCGATTTGCGCCTCTGTCATGGCAACAAAATGTTACACCTGCACTTACGGCGCTCCGGTTCGAATCCAGTCGCATCTTCGATGCACCGATTCGTTACGGCGTGACCCAGGGCCTGGCCTCATTTCTGGACATGCTCCAGAGTCCGGTTCGTTGTCAGTCGTAGTTTGCGGCTCACCGATTCGTACCTCTGTCATGGGAATCATTTCAACTGTCACGAATCACGTTCCGATTCGAATCCAGTCGCATCCATGATGCAACGATTCGTCACGGCGTGCCCCAGATATTTTCGGCCACATTTCAGTACATGCTCCGGAGTCCGGTCGTTGTCAGTTGCAGTCGCGACATGATCGACTCGTGCCTCTGTCATGGCACGTGCCTCTACCATGACAAATCATTTCATTCATTTCATCATTTCACTCATCTCACTGTCACGTACCGCGCCCCGATTCGAATCCAGTAGCATCCGAGATGCACCGATTCGTCCCGGCGCGCCCCAGTTGTCTTGGCCTCATTTCATTCCTACTCCATAGTCCGACTCGTCATTTGTCGCAGTCGAAAAAAATAAATAAAATAAAAATAAATAAATAAATAAAAAAAAATAAAAAACAATATACAAAATATATATATATATATATATATATATATATATATATATATATATACACAAAAAAAAAAAAAAAAAAAGAAAATATATATATATATAAATAAAGTAGTATAAATAAAACGTTTCGGCCTCAGCCAACACCTGCATCAGAACTTGGTTAGCTATCAGTTGCGGCATAACCAATTCGTGCCTTTGCCAGGGCAAACATTTCACGGTTACATACCACACTCCAATTCAAATCCAGTCGCATCCGTCGTGCACCAATTTATTCCGGCATGCACCAGCGTTTCTTTTGCCTCATTTCAATGCATGCTCCAGAGTCCGGGTTGTTGTCAGTCGCAGCTGCGGCACGACCGATTCGTGCCTCTGTCATGGCGAAACGTTTTTCATTCATTTCACTCTAAGGCAAACATTTCATTTATTTCATTGTCGCATGCCGCGCCCCGATTCAAGTTCAGGGCATCCGTCGGACATCGATTCATCCTGGCAAGCCCCAGTTGGCGTGGCCTCATTGGCGCAGTCATGGCACACCAATTCGTGCCTCTGTCATGGCAACAGTTCACTCATTTATTTAATGCTATGCACCTGTCGCTTAAACATGTTACAATTTACCTGTCAAACCAGGTAGTCAAACCCTCCACCGGTTGTCATCTGTCAAAAAAAAAAAAAAAAAGAAGGGGGCCACACCCCGTCTTCCTTTGAAGCTCAGTCATGGTCCCGATTCATTCGTTGAAACCTTCGCCTCGCTACTATACCCCCTTGTAGTCACAGCACATCCAAGTATAACTTCTTGCAATCGTTGCAATACGCATCCAAACACAACTTCTTGCATTTCATTGCAAGCACACATCGAAACATAACTTCTTGCAATTGTTGCAAGCACACATCCCATCATGACTTCTTGCAATCGTTGCAAGTACGCATCCAAGCAGAACGTCTTGCAGTCGTTGCAAGCACACATCCAAGCACAATTTCTTGCAATCATTTTAAACATGCATCCAATCATAAAACTTCTTGCAAACGTTGCAGGCATGCGTTCAAACATAACTTCTTGCAATCTTTGCAAGTACGCATCCAATTACAACTTCTCGCAACCATTGCAAGCACACATCCAAGCTTAACTCTTGCAGTCTTGCAAGCACATGCAGCAATACGAACTTTTCACAGTCACTACAAACACATCTCCACCGACAGGAACTCCCTTGCAATCGTTGCAAGCACAAATCTTACAATCATTACAAGACACGCATCTTAGCATAACTTCTTGCAAACGTTGCAAGCATGCATCCAAGCATAACTTCTTGCAATCATTGCAAGCACGCATCCAGTCACAACTTCTTGCAAAAGGTTCCAGGGACACACCCAAGCATAATTTCTTGCAATCATGGCAAGCATGCATCCAAACACAACTTTACAATCGTTGCAAACACGCATCCAAGTATAACTTCTTGCAGCCCGTGCAAGCACATGCAGTAATACGGACTTCCCGCAGTCACGGCAAACACATCACCATTGACACAAACTCCCTGGCAATTGTTGCAAACACGTATTTAAGCACAACTCTTGCAATCATTGCAGGGCTCGCATCTTAGCATGACTTCTTGCAATCAGTACACATTTCCAGTGGCACACAATCAGTCACACATCATTCTTCAGTGGCACTTAATCGGCCACTTGTCTCCAGTGGCATTTCATACGAGCCACTCATCAATTTCTGTGTCATTTCTCGCTTAGGTCAGTTGAGTTCAGGTTCCCCCCCGCACCAGGTATCGTATTGCCACACACAGCTGGCTCCTCATAACATCATCAGGCTATACCTAGCCAACATCCAGCATTTCTTGCCCTCACAGGACCCCAGAGAGTCATCCGTGGTTACGGCTCATACAGTAGGATCCTTTCTACGTGGCGTCCGGAAGCATCAACCCATAGCTAAACGGCAAACGCTTGCCCATCACAACTGCCATCTTCAGGGACATGTCAAAACCTCAGACATTCCCCAGTCTAGTCATACAAGTAGCCATCTACCTGGCCCTCTGTGGTTTTCTACGGCCTAACAAATTCACTTTACTGGCACAGGCAGCCAGGTACTACGTAGACACAACTTGACTCGCTGGTAATACCATTATGTCCTTCAGCTTGTAGTCTCAAAAAACTCAATAATCCGGAACCGAGGTCTACAATAACCTCCTCCGAATTAACGAATACCACGCAGGCCAGCCTCCCCCTTGACAAACTGACCCGTATCAGGTTAGTTCCCCAAGACTTCACCCATACACAGGTGTGTACTAACAAGTAGCTGCAGTCTTTCCTAAGAATGTGGACCTATCAATGTCGGAAGGTCCCGTACTACGTGGATCGGTGTATCAATGATTAATCCTTAACTCTAGGGTCTTATCACCTACGTCGCCCTTGTCACCCCAGGTAGCGACAGATGCCCCAGCCACCACAGGCATCGCGGCAATTTTTGGCCATCATCGGTTTACAAGTACATGGCCCCCAGAGACACTCCTAAAACCCCGGGTTTACCCGGACTTCCTCCCTCTTCAAGTTACACCCGGTCATAGCAACCGCTTAACTCCAGGGTCTTATCTGGACAGGACAGGCCGTGGCTTTGCCACCGACATCCGGTCCGAGACGAGCCTCTTCATGAAGCCAGGTCCGCATCGCTCTGTGATGTCCTTCCTGCGCACGCTGGTGTAATTATCTTGGCAACACCAGTTTAATGTCCACTGCATGTTCGTTCCAGGCTGCCATCTTCTGGGACATGTCTACTATATTAACCAGTACGCTATTGGGCCTTCTCCCCAGTTTGGTCATACAAGCAGCCATTTACTTGGCCTATCACGGGTACTGGCGGCCCAGCGAGTTCACCCACAGCAATCCCGCAGGCCAAGTTCTGTGTAGTTGGCTCGCTGCCAACACAATTTCATCCTCCACCCTGCAGTGTCCAAAACCCAGCAATCAAGCTCCAGGATAGACATCCATCTCCATAAAGTAAACAACGTCCGGTGGCCAGTAACCATACTCGACCGCCTACTGTCACTCCTACCGGAACACTCAAACTCTAGTCCCCTATTACCTTTTCGGGCAACCCTCGAGTGCCTGCCAGTTCATCAAACACCTGGGGTTCTTCTACGCTGCCTACACCTCCCAGTCAGCACTCCAGTCACTCTTTAGTATTGGGGCAGCCTTGGCAGCATGTCGGCATGGGTCCCAGACCACGTCATCAAGAGACTTAGCAGGTGAAACTCTGCCTACCTCGCCCGGTACATCCCCACTCCTTAGGTAGAAACGGCACAAGCATTCACCAAACTTGCTCAAATAAATAAAGCCAAAACTAATAAAACCACACCCCTACCTGAATGTTTTTTCCCCCTTATTCTGGCATACCGACCAGCAGACCAAGGCACACTTTCAGGTCCATTTCATATGGTAAGTCCACACTTCCAGGTCTATTTCCGATGGTAAGTTTTATGTTAACTACAAATGTTATCTATGTCCATATCGGACATAGGGCTCCACCCATAAGTAATATATATATATATATATATATATATATATATATATATATATATATATATATATATATATATATATATACATATACCGTATATATATATTTTTTTTGTAAAAATAAATATATAAGTTCAGGTTAATATTCAAATCCTATTTAATGTACAGTTGTACTTGGCAGCATTTGCCGATTGAGTAATTCAACCCAAGAAAGTATGAACAGAACATTGCATAGTGACTGGGAACCAAAGAACATGTTGGCTTATATTCAGTGATACACACTTCTTACTAGATGTTCAATACAACAAATGAAAGAATTCAGAGGATAGATGAAAACCACTACACCCCCCTCTCTCCCTGCCTGCTGCAGAGCCGCGCACATACACACACTGCTAAAGTCTGTGCCCCCAACTCGCCCCTTATCAGTGACATTTCCTGAGTCCAGGCGCATCCTCCTCACCTCAGGTTGTTGCGTTGTCGGCACTGCAGGGCGGAAGCTGGGAGGCGGGGCATTCGGAGGCGGAGCAGGGAGGAAAAAGCTACCTCCTTCTCCTCTGCCTGGGACGGTCCTGGCAAATACTTTTTTCGGACAAAGGGCAGTGGTGGACTGGAAGCCCCGCGGTGGCAGCGGGCAGGTCTTGTTTAAAAACAGTGGGGTTAATCCAGCCCCGATGCTACCTCTATAGTTGTGGCTATAGCATCCCTGACAGCAGGCAGCGGAGTACTATTCAGCTGTCAGGGATGCAGTAGACAGAACTATAGAAGTAGCATCGGAAAATGTGGCGGCTTGCCTGCTCACTCCGCATTCAGTGTCTGCACACACAGGAGTTATACAGCCAAATAAAAAACAGTCCCACTCGCATAGTCGCAGCATTCCCATTGTCCATCAACAGAGGTGCCAGAATGGAGATCCTGCCAGCAAAAAATCCCTGGGGTGTGCCTGGGCATTAGGGTGTGCCCAGGCACACCCGACACACCCCGTGGGCACGCCTATGGATATAACTAATAAACCTAAATCTATACCATCAGACCAGATTTTATCATTTTATACAATGTTATTATATTTTAATTGGTAAAATCAAATTATTATAGCTTGTAACACCATATTTTATAGTTTGCACAATAAAAAAGTGCTAGACCCTGCCACTGTGTGAGTATAGACAGAAGACACACAGGGTCCTCAAAGATGCAGCTTGAGGGGATCTGGAGTGTTGTGTCTGAGCAAAGAAGGCTGGGTTTTCAGTTTTCTCTGGGTTTTGTTATCCCAGATCAGGGTCTTTATTTCTGAGGCTTCAAAAAGTTTTGGGTAGAAAGAAGCCTCCAATCATATGCCAAGTTTTACTGGAGACCTGCAGGCTGTGTGTGAGCAGGTGTGCACACTCATTATAAGAGAGGCCTGGACATAGCTCAGGGCCCCCCTCAGGAGACAGGTATGTTCTCCATCCAGAAGACAGGACCCCCATCAAGGGATAGGTGTGGGCTCCTGTTAGGAAATAGGCATGCTCTACCCAAGAGACAGCACTCCATGCTAGAGGATAGGTTATATGTCCATAGGATTGGGAGAGTCGAGACAGCTAGGTGAGTCAAATTCTTGGCAGCCAGTGATGGCTCCAGTCCAAATTATTATAGGGACAGAGTAGCCATTGGGATCAGCACCCCCAAATGCCACAGGAGGGAGCCCATCCTGTTCTTTTAGGCTGCACATGGGCAGTGTGAACCCTTGGCTGACATAGTTGCAGAGCTAATCATAGGTGTCAGGAAAGAGTACATACTGTGAATGTGTAGCCCAAAATAACAGGATGGCGTTCCTTCCCATGGCACTAGAAATGGCTGGTCCCAATGGCTGCTCCATCCCAACAATAACTTCAGAGGGAGCCATCGATGGCTACAGAGAATTTAATGAAACTTATCTGTAGCCCTCTCTCCTTTGCTGTTCAATGTCACAGATCAAAGACTATTTCTCAGTTCCAGGAGGCAGAGGGTGGAGATCTGATGTCGTACCCTCCTCTATACAGTCTCATAGGGAAACATGTACAGCTGAATCTGTCAATCACCTTTTCTGTGCTGGAGAAAGGGTGGCACACCCCTATCAAAAGTCCCGTATGCAGAGAGCAAAGGGAGGTGAGATCAGAGAGAAAATACACTAGGTAGTTTGGATTGAGGCTTGTACACACTAAAGAGGGATGTGCTTTGTTAATTTCTCTATTTCAGAGATTTACAACTGCTTTAACATCAGACAGACAGGTGTTAATGGTCTTGGTCTTGTTAATCATAATGGTCTACCTTTTCAATGCAATTCTTGATAACACCCTTTTTTCAAATTGCAGTGAATTTTAACAAGGGAAAATTCAAAGTTCCATGTGTCTCCCTCTGAAGTCCATTGAGATCCAGGCTACATAGCACAGAAGGAACAGAGGACTCTCCAAGAAGAGATGTTAGGGGTCTGGATAATTGAGCTGCAATGCATCATATGTAAAACTTTGGCTAATAGTTCATTGAGTAAACATCCTAAAATAAACTTCTATGGTAAACATACTTGTAATATAATAAGGGGAGAAGTTCAGCGATTGATTTATAACTTGTGTCTTAGAGATTCTCTTCTTATTTTATCCATATACTTATTTTTGATGCTATCTTTCCTGATGGGTCAAGTTTCTTAATATGTGTCAAGACAATCAAACAAAAGTCTCAGAGATATATCTTCTTGGATTCCAAGGTCTAGAAAACGTAAAAACTCTATTCTTTGCTCTTTTAATTCTAATTTACATTGCAATAGTGACAGGCAACATTCTAATCATCCTTCTAGTGTCCACCAATAGTAATCTCAGAATTCCAATGTTCATCTTCCTTCCGCACCTAGCTCTCGCAGATGTCCTCCTTGCCACGTGTGTCATACCACTGATGGCCGAGGTTATATTAAAGACAAAGAGAGAAATGTCTGTTGACGGCTGTATCATGCAGCTGTACTCCTTTTTGAATTTTGGTTTTGTGCAATGTTTCATCCTTGCTATAATGTCCTATGATCGATATGTCGCTATTTCTAATCCTTTACATTACATTTTAATTATGGACCGCAGAATCTGCCTCCTGTTGGGTTTGGGTTCTTGGGCAATAACGTGGACTCTATCTACAACTGAAATTATTTTAATAGCTCAGTTTGAATTTTGTGGCCTCAGAGACATTGATTACTTCTTTTGTGATGTAGGTCCAATTGTGAAATTGTCTACATCAGACACATCTGTATTACAATGGTTTGACCTTACCTGCTCTGTCCTTTTCTTTTTCGGTGCTCTTACATTTATCATTGGGACATACGTCTACATTTTTATTACCATTCTCAAAATTTCATCCTCCGCTGGCAGGAAAAAATCTTTTTCTACATGTAGTGCCCATGTGATCTCTGTAGCTGCATATTATGGGTCCATAATTACTATTTATGTGACTCCAGAGGATGAGAAGTCACCTTCCGTAAACAAGTACAGTTCTTTATTGTACACTGTAGTGAACCCATTGGTGAATCCCATAATATATAGCCTGAGAAACCATGAAATTAGACAAGCTCTTCATAAAATAGTTGAAGAACTTTTGAGAAGAAAGGTAATATAGAAGAAACATAGGTAGTGATGACCAAGGGAGTTAACAGACCTTGGCACCCAAAGCATGTGTCCAGGTTTTTTTACTGTGTGCCCCAACATATCAATTATTTTATCTTTTTCTAAGTCAATGTATTATTTCTTCTTTTTTCGGCAATCATAATACATTTTTTTTTCAGTCATGCCATCACATTTATGAAAATTACAGTTATGGATGTTTGAGACAAATTCTTTTTTTAAAGGAAGAATTCTTAGATGTGTCTTAGATCTGATTAAAAAATGTCAATATAAATGAAAACTTCCCAAGTGTCAGCTTATTTCCAAATGAGTTACATATGCAGTAAATGTGTTGGTCATAACAGTGGAGTTGCATGGTCCTTTTGGGGGTCAGTAAAGGCCAGGACACTATTGCTTAATTCAAAAATAGTGCAATGGGAAAAGGAAAAGAGACAAATCAGATGAAAGACACTGGAGATAAAGAGAAGGTGGAAAGAGAATGTGGCACAGGGGCCAAACAAAAAAAAAAATATTCCATTCACTTTTGTCCATGGTATAAGACAAACCCCAAACATTTCAGTCTAAAATGAGAAGCATGCATTCACATATGTGCAGTGGTAATTGAATCAATATGAAGACCAAAGCTTCATTAAAGCTTCATCATCAATAAATAACATTCCACTAATCAGCCAAAAATCAAATAAATCAATAACTGTTTAGCATCCCAAGATTTATACTTTTAATAGGGTCTACGAAGCATACAATAACTAAATTGTTGATGCATTTTTCGTGGACTAATGTCTATAACAGTGTAACAAAATTAAAAATTAAGAGGTAAAACTTTCACCCCCCATTTTCTTGAGTGTAATGCCGCGTACACACGAACGGAATGTCCAACAGAAAAAGTCAGACGGAAGCTTTTCATTGTCTATTCCGATCGTGTGTGTGCCTCATCGGACTTTTTTTTTTTCGAAAATTATGACAGACCTAGAAATGGAACATGTTCTAAATATTTCCGGCGGAACAAATTCCTTTCGGGAAAACCGATCGTCTGTATGCTGTTCCGACGGACCAAAAACGATGCATGCTCTGAAGCTAGTACGGGACGGAAGCTATTGGCTACTGGCTATTGTACTTCCTTTTTCTAGTCCCGTCGTACGTGTTGTACGTCATCGCGTTCTGGATGGTCAGACTTGCCACGTGTGACCGTGTGTAGGCAAGGCCGCCTGAGCAGAATTCCGTTGGACAGACCTTTAGAGTTTATTCCGACGGCAAAACCGGTCATGTTTACAGGGCATAACACATCTTGGGGTCAATTCGCTAAGCTTTAACACATGCGGTAAGGGTATCATGTTACTCATTTGCATAAATTATCATATGCATAAATTGCATAAATTATTATTTGCATATCACATAAAGTCCAATCCAATAACAAAAAAATAACGATTTTGCAGTAAACAACAACAAAAAAAAATTGTCGATAAGTATCGCATAAAATCATGCAGTAATCTGTTAAGTCCAATTCACAAACGAAACAGGAACTAAAAAAAGGTGCGATCTTTAACAGCACCCTTTTGGTGGCAGTTACCAGTGCGGTACCAGAAAGAGGGGACTATTCAAACCCTCAGAAAGGGACATTCCACCCACCGAGTGCCTAATTCAATCCACAGAAGACCCACAGAAAGTGGCCTAATTCCACCCACAGGAAGGGGTGCAACACTATCCTCAGAGATGGGTCTAATTCCACCCACAGAGGACCCACAGAAAGTTGGCACTATTCCACCAGTAGTGGACACACAAAAATGTGGCATTATACATCACGAGTACACAAGTTTTTTTTTTGTTTTTATTAAATCAAAAGGCCTGACGTGCAGTGCAAATTAAATGCTAACATCAGCTGGTATTTGAAGCTAAAGCCTCCACTGGTGTAGATTACATATAGACAAAGTATGGTGTACCATCATCCAATTAGAAGGAAAAAGACTGGGAATATGGTTGAATATTCTCCACTCATACATTGTCATTAACCAATATAGAAGTCCATCCATTTTTGTAGGTCCCCCATAGAGGCCGTGGGGGAACGCTGGTGGTGCTTTGACTCCGGCTAGGCTTGGGTCCTGGGTAAGTGTCATTGCTCTCTTTCTCCCCTCTTTTCTACTGTATTATTGGTTGTTGAATTTTTTTCTGATATTGTGATATTTGATGTCTACTGTCATAATGATTGATTACAGATATTCTCCTGATGTGCATCCAAGGGTACTTAGGGAACTCAGTCAAGTGATTGCCAGACCGTTGTTCCTAATTTTTACAGATAGTCTACTGACTGGAATGGTACCAGCTGATTGGAGAAAAGCCAATGTAGCACCAATATTTAAAAAGGGCCCAAAATACATCCCTGGGAATTACAGACCAGTTAGCCTAACATCAATAGTATGTAAACTCTTGGAGGGGATGATAAGGGACTATATACAAGATTTTAGTAATAAGAACGGTATCATTAGCAGTAATCAGCATGGATTCATGAAGAATCGTTCTTGCCAAACCAATCTATTAACCTTCTATGAGGAGGTGAGTTGCCATCTAGATAAAGGAAGGCCCGTAGACGTGGTGTATCTGGATTTTGCAAAAGCATTTGACACAGTTCCCCATAAACGTTTACTGTACAAGATAAGGTCCATTGGCATGGACCATAGGGTGAGTACATGGATTGAAAACTGGCTACAAGGGCGAGTTCAGAGGGTGGTGATAAATGGGGAGTACTCGGAATGGTCAGGGGTGGGTAGTGGGGTTCCCCAGGGTTCTGTGCTGGGACCAATCCTATTTAATTTGTTCATAAACGATCTAGAGGATGGGATAAACAGTTCAATCTCTGTGTTTGCAGACGATACTAAACTAAGCAGTGCAATAACTTCTCCACAGGACATGGAAACCTTGCAAAAAGACCTGAACAAATTAATGGGGTGGGCGACTACATGGCAAATGAGGTTCAATGTAGAAAAATGTAAAATAATGCATTTGGGTGGCAAAAATATGAATGCAATCTATACACTGGGGGGAGAACCTCTGGGGGAATCTAGGATGGAAAAGGACCTGGGGGTCCTAGTAGATGATCGGCTCAGCAATGGCATGCAATGCCAAGCTGCTGCTAACAAAGCAAACAGAATATTGGCATGCATTAAAAGGGGGATTAACTCCAGAGATAAAACGATAATTCTCCCGCTCTACAAGACTCTGGTCTGGCCGCACCTAGAGTATGCGGTCCAGTTCTGGGCACCAGTCCTCAGGAAGGATGTACTGGAAATGGAGCGAGTACAAAGAAGGGCAACAAAGCTAATAAAGGGTCTGGAGGATCTTAGTTATGAGGAAAGGTTGCAAGCACTGAACTTATTCTCTCTGGAGAAGAGACGCTTGAGAGGGGATATGATTTCAATTTACAAATACCGGACTGGTGACCCCACAATAGGGTTAAAACTTTTTCGCAGAAGAGAGTTTAACAAGACTCGTGGCCACTCATTAAAATTAGAAGAAAAGAGGTTTAACCTTAACCACTTCAGCCCCGGAAGGATTTACCCCCTTCCTGACCAGAGCACTTTTTACAATTTGGCACTGCGTCGCTTTAACTGCTAATTGCGCGGTCATGCAATGCTGTACCCAAACGAAATTTGCGTCCTTTTCTTCCCACAAATAGAGCTTTCTTTTGATGGTATTTGATCACCTCTGCCGTTTTTATTTTTTGCGCTATAAACGGAAAAAGACCGAAAATTTTGAAAAAAAATGATATTTTCTAATTTTTGTTATAAAAAAAATCCAATAAACTCAATTTTAGTCATACATTTAGGCCAAAATGTATTCGGCCACATGTCTTTGGTAAAAAAAATGTCAATAAGCGTATATTTATTGGTTTGCGCAAAAGTTATAGCGTCTTCAAACTAGGGTACATTTTCTGGAATTTACACAGCTTTTAGTTTATGACTGCCTATGTCATTTCATGAGGTGCTAAAATGGCAGGGCAGTACAAACCCCCCCAAATGACCCCATTTTGGAAAGTAGACACCCCATGGAAATTGCTGAGGCACATGTTGAACCCATTGAATATTTATTTTTTTTGGCCCAAGTGATTGAATAATGACAAAAAAAAAAAAAATTACAAAAAGTTGTCACTAAATGATATATTGCTCACACAGGCCATGGGCATATGTGGAATTGTACCCCAAAATACATTCAGCTGCTTCTTTTGAGTATGGGGATACCACATGTGTGGGGCTTTTTGGGAGCCTAGCCGCGTACGGGGCCCCGAAAACCAAGCACCGCCTTCAGGATTTCAAAGGGCATAAATTTTTGATTTCACTCCTCACTACCTATCACAGTTTTGAAGGCCATAAAATGCCAAGATGGCACAAAACCCCCCCAAATGACACCATTTTGGAAAGTAGACACCCCAAGCTATTTGCTGAGAGGCATGTTGAGTCCATGGAATATTTTATTTTTTGACACAATTTGCGGGAATGTGACAATTTTTTTTTTTTTTGCACAAAGTTGTCACTAAATGATATATTGCTCACACAGGCCATGGGCATATGTGGAATTGCACCCCAAAATACATTTAGCTGCTTCTCCTGAGTACGGGGATACCACATGTGTGGGACTTTTTGGGAGCCTAGCCGCGTACGGGGCCCCGAAAACCAAGCACCGCCTTCAGGATTTCTAAGGGCATAAATTTTTGATTTCACTTCTCACTACCTATCACAGTTTTGAAGGCCATAAAATGCCAAGATGGCACAAAACCCCCCAAATGACCCCATTTTGGAAAGTAGATACCCCAAGCTATTTGCTGAGAGGCATGTTGAGTCTATGGAATATTTTATATTTTGACACAAGTTGCGGGAAAGTGACAATTTTTTTTTTATTTTTTTTCACAAAGTTGTCACTAAATGATATATTGCTCAAACATGCCATGGGCATATGTGGAATTACACCCCAAAATACATTCTGCTGCTTCTCCTGAGTACGGGGATAGCACATGTGTGGGACTTTTTGGGAGCCTAGCCGCGTACGGGGCCCCGAAATCCAAGCACCGCCTTCAGGATTTCTAAGGGCATAAATTTTTGATTTCACTCCTCATTACCTATCACAGTTTTGAAGGCCATAAAATGCCAAGATGGCACAAAACCCCCCCAAATGACCCCATTTTGGAAAGTAGACACCCCAAGCTATTTGCTGAGAGGCATGTTGAGTCCATGGAATATTTTATTTTTTGACACAAGTTGCGGGAAAGTGACATTTTTTTTTTTTTGCACAAAGTTGGCACTAAATAATATATTGCTCACACAGGCCATGGGCATATGTGGAATTGCACCCCAAAATACATTCTGCTGATTCTCCTGAGTATGGGGATACCACATGTGTGGGACTTTTTGGGAGCCTAGCCGCGTACGGGGCCCCGAAAACCAAGCACCGCCTTCAGGATTTCTAAGGGCGGAAAGTTGTGATTTCACTCCTCACTACCTATCACAGTTTTGAAGGCCATAAAATGCCCAGATGGCACAAAACCCCCCCAAATGACCCCATTTTGGAAAGTAGACACCCCAAGCTATTTGCTGAGAGGCATGTTGAGTCCATGTAATATTTTATATTTTGACACAAGTTGCGGGAAAGTGACAATTTTTTTTTTTTTTTTTTTGCACAAAGTTGTCACAAAATGATATATTGCTCAAACATGCCATGGGCATATGTGGAATTACACCCCAAAATACATTCTGCTGCTTCTCCTGAGTATGGGGATACCACATGAGTGGCACTTTTTGGAAGCCTAGCTTCATACGGGGCCCTGAAATCTAATCACCGCCTTCAGGATTTCTAAGAGCGTTAATTTTTGATTTCACTCCTCACTACCCATCACAGTTTCGAAGGCCATAAAATGCCAAGATTGCACAAAACCCCCCAAAATGACCCAATTTTGGAAAGTAGACACCCCAAGCTATTTGCTGAGAGGCATGGTGAGTATTTTGCAGCTCTCATTTGTTTTTGAAAATGAAGAAAGACAAGAAAAACTTATTTTTTTTTTCTTTTTTCAATTTTCAAAACTTTGTGACAAAAAGTGAGGTCTGCAAAATACTCACTACCTCTCAGCAAATAGCTTTGGGTGTCTATTTTCCAAAATGGGGTCATTTGGGGGTGGTTTGTGCCATCTGGGCATTCCACGGCCTCCGAAACTGTGATAGGCAGTTAAGACTGAAATCAAAAATATACGCCCTTAGAAAGCCTGAAGGCGGTGCTTGGTTTTCGGGGTCCCGTACGTGGCTAGGCTCCCAAAAAGTCTCACACATGTGGTATCCCCGTACTCAGGAGAAACAACAGAAAGTATTTTGGGGTGTAATTTCACATATTCCCATGGCATGTTTGAGCAATATATCATTTAGTGCCAACTTTGTGCAAAAAAAAAAAAAATTTGTCTTTTTCCCGCAACTTGTGTCACAATATAAAATATTCCATGGACTCGACATGCCTCTCAGCAAATAGCTTGGGGTGTCTACTTTCCAAAATGGGGTCATTTGGGGGGGTTTTGAACTGTCCTGGCATTTTATGCACAACATTTAGAAGCTTATGTCACACATCACCCACTCTTCTAACCACTTGAAGACAAAGCCCTTTCTGACACTTTTTGTTTACATGAAAAAATTATTTTTTTTTGCAAGAAAATTACTTTGAACCCCCAAACATTATATATTTTTTTAAAGCAAATGCCCTACAGATTAAAATGGTGGGTGTTTCATATTTTTTTTTTCACACAGTAGTTGCGCAGCGATTTTTCAAACGCATTTTTTGGGGAAAAAACACACTTTTTTAAATTTTAATGCACTAAAACACACTATATTCCCCAAATGTTTGATGAAATAAAAAGATGATCTTAGGCCGAGTACATGGATACCAAACATGACATGCTTTAAAATTGCGCACAAACGTGCAGTGGCGACAAACTAAATACATTTTTAAAAGCCTTTAAAAGCCTTTACAGGTTACCACTTTAGATTTACAGAGGAGGTCTACTGCTAAAATTACTGCCCTCGATCTGACCTTCGCGGTGATACCTCACATGCATGGTGCAATTGCTGTTTACATTTGACGCCAGACCGACGCTTGCGTTCGCCTTTGTGCGAGAGCAGGGGGGGACGGGTGGTTTTTTTTTTGTTTTGTTTTTTCTTTATTATTTTTTTGCTTTTTTATCTTATTTTTAAACTGTTCCTTTCATTTTTGTTTTTTTTTAATAATTTGTATTGTTATCTCAGGGAATGTAAATATCCCCTATCATAGCAATAGGTAGTGAGAGGTACTCTTTTTTTGAAAAAAATTGGGGTCTATTAGACCCTAGATCTCTCCTCTGCCCTCAAAGCATCTGACCACACCAAGATCGGTGTGATAAAATGCTTTCCCAATTTCCCAATGGCGCTGTTTACATCCGGCGAAATCTAAGTCATGAAATGCTCGTAGCTTCCGGTTTCTTAGGCCATAGAGATGTTTGGAGCCATTCTGGTCTCTGATTAGCTCTATAGTCAGCTGGCTGAATCACCGGCTGCATTCTCAGGTTCCCTGTTGGGACAGGAGAGCCAGAGAAAAACATAGAAGACAGTGGGGGTGGGGGGGGGCATTCCCTCCCACTGCTTGTAAAAGCAGTCTAGAGGCTAATTAGCCGCTAGGATTGCTTTTACATGAAAGCCGACCGCTGGCTGAAAAGAATGATACCAAGATGATACCTAAACCTGCAGGCATCATTCTGGTATAACCACTCAACGTCCAGCAACATACCAGTACGTTGCTGGTCCTTGTTGGGCATACATTGTAAACTTTTTTTTCATGCAGCCTGTGGGCTGAACGAAAAAAAAATTTTGATCGGTGGGTATGCCCACCATTAGAATACCTCCCTTCATCCACCCACTTCTAATGATGGGCATACATGCACCGTTTATATATGCCGAAGCATGGGGGCATCCTCCCGCAAAAGGCAGGAGCAAATCGCTCCTCCACCCACTACTGCCCCCACACTTTGTCATATATGCTGAAGTATGTAACTGTGGTGGTGAAATCACCTCCGACAGCGCTGGAGTCACGGCTTTATGTATCGTGGGAGCAAACACTGTTGCTGTCAAGATAAATAAATCCGCTCTGCAGCTGAATGGCGTACCTGAAAACAAAAAAGTGGTTAACAATAAAAAAACAAAGTATAAAAAAATTGCATACCTATAAAGCAAACATGATAAAAACATAACAATAAAACATTGCAGTATAGAATGCAGAACAATAGAGAGAGAATAGAGAGAGAACAATAAAACAACAACTATTTTTGGTTTTTTTATTTTATATATTTTTTTGTGTTTTTTTCTTTTTTTTTACTTTTTTTTGTTTTTTTGTTTTTTTTACACTTTTTTTTGTAACTTTAACTTTTTTAACTGGTATCAGGTTTGGGTCTCTCAAAATGCGACAGCATCTTGGGAGACCCTGTGAAAGTGTGTCCTAGTCTGT
Source organism: Lithobates septentrionalis (assembly GCA_037952835.1). Lineage (NCBI taxonomy): Eukaryota > Metazoa > Chordata > Amphibia > Anura > Ranidae > Lithobates > Lithobates septentrionalis. The sequence continues at coordinate 101,095 of JBBDGP010001614.1, read as the reverse complement.
GCAGTGCTGTACCCTACGCTAATACTCCGCTAGTGTATGGTAGCGTTCAAAACATTCACCAATGCAAAGACCAGGACTGCCAGGACAGAGGGGACAATAATACCGGGTGTCACGCCTAAATCCGCGCTTGCTGCAGACACGACATCTTTTTTGGGGGGTTCGTTGGGTAGGGGTACTCGGGAGGGCATAAAGAAAATGCCTCTCATGCAGCCGGCTTACTGCATTTGGTTGGGGAAGGTGAGGTAGAGCACCGTCTGGAAACAGAAGGGCTCTGACGATCTCTTCCTGGAATTTAAGGAAGGATCCAGTCCGTCCTGAAGCTCTGTATAGCACATGAGCGTTCAGCAAAGCCAATTGAAATAAATAAACAGACACTTTTTTGTACCAGCGTCTGGCCTTACGGGCAATTAGGTACCGCGCCAACAACTGGTCGTTGAGGTCCACCCCTCCCATATTAAGGTTATATTCGTGGACACAGAGGGGTTTCTCCAGAACACCAGTCGCCATAGGAATTTGGACCGTCGTGTCTGCATGAAGGGAGGTAAGAATGAAAACATTCTTATTGTCCCTCCACTTCATAGCGAGCAAGTTATTACACTTCAAGCAGGCTCTCTCCCCCAGCCTAAGACGGGAATCTACAAGCCGCTGGGGAAAGCCCCGGCGATTAGATCGCACGGTGCCACATGCTCCAATCTGATGATCAAACAAGTGACTAAAAAGTGGCACGCTCGTGTAATAATTGTCCACGTACAAGTGGTACCCCTTTCCGAATAAGGGTGACACCAAGTCCCACACTATCTTGCCAGCGCTTCCTATGTAGTCAGGGCAGTTTGTCGGCTCTACGTGACTATCTCTTTCCTCGTAAACCATAAAACTACATGTATAGCCTGTGGCCCTATCACAGAGCTTATACATCTTGACCCCGTATCTGGCATGCTTGCTGGGAAGGTACTGTTTGAATGACAAGCGGCCAGAAAACTTAATCAGGGACTCATCAACGCAGACAACTTGATGGGGGGTAAACAAGTCTGCAAAATGTTGGTTGAAGTGGTTTACGAGGGGCCGAATTTTGTAGAGCCAATCGTATCCAGGGTCTCCACGAGGATGACAGAGTTCATTGTCGTTGAAGTGCATGAACCGCAAAATCTGCTCGTATCGTGCCCTGGCCATGGAAGCAGAGAACAAGGGCGAATGGTAAATTGGGTCAGTGGACCAATATGACCGCAACTCACTCTTTTTATTCAAGCCCATGAGGAGGGAAAGGCCCAGAAAGATCTTAAATTCGGAAACCGTAATTGGTTTCCAATCTCTGGCAAGGGTGGACTGGGGAATAGTGGCGATGTGTTGACCAGTGTACAAATTGCTTTGGTCCACAATAGATCTATAGAGATCTTCGGTGAAAAACAGCGAATAAAAATCCAGTGGCATAAAGTCAACTGTTTCCACCTGAATTCCGGGTTGCCCAGTGAAAGGGGGAAGTACGGGTGCTGCAGAAGTGGTGGGTTCCCAATTCGGATTGGCGAATGCAGCAGGAAGGGCACTATGGGCACGACGGGCCTGTGTTTGTCTTCTTGGTGGCAGCGGGACACTACTTGTGCTTGCCACCTCGCCAGCTTGAACTGCACTTATGGGACTCGCCACGTCACCACGTGATACTGCAGTGCTGGATGTACGACCAGGGTGTACTAGGCCGCTGGTGCTTGCCAGTTTACCAGAAGGAGTAGCGGCACTAGTACTTCTCTGCTCCATACGAGAGCCCTGCGGTTCTTGCACTTCAAGGACAGAAGAAGAAGTTCGGGGTCTGGTACGCCTGACCTTAGCAGGGACCACAACTCCGTCGTCAGAGCTATCTGTCATGGAGCCGCTGTCCTCTACAGGATCGTATTCTGAGCCTGAATCTGACAGATGAGTGACTTCCTCTTCACTATCTGTCATGCTCAGAAACGTGTAGGCCTCTTCACTAGTGTACCTTCGATTTGCCATTTTGGGCTCTAAATTTAGGGGTACACTAGTGAGACTCACAGGCAAAAAAGCTCCTGACTGTCAGCGACTGTATCAAAACGCTACCAAAAAACTGTTAGCGATCGCAGGGATCAGGCCTGACTCTGCGAACGCTGCAGTTATGTGTGCTTAGTGTTTTGTAAGTGTCAGTTATCGATCGATACTGCACTTGGGTGGGCTGGGCAGGGCTGGGCCGAGGAGCAAAACGCAGGTGCTAGCAGGTATCTGGGCTGATCCCGCTAACATTGCGTTTTTTTGGGGGACCCTAAATTGCTGGGGAGTATAGATCTGATCGGATCAGATATCGATCCGTTCAGATACTATAGCACTAAGGGAGGTGTATGCTGCGTGCGTGAGTTTTAGCAGTACTGGCGCTAACCTCACGCTGCCTGGGGCGACGCAGACCTTATCTGATCCTAAAAACGTAACTTCTATCACCGCCGGGCAATTAGGGGGTTAAACCTTTATAAGGTAATAAACGGCGGGTGCCCTAAAACTATAATAAACTATAATAAACTATAATAAACTGTAATAAACTACAAAAAACAAACTAGCTAACCAGCGTCACCCGTAACACTTATACGGTGATCGCTGGTGAAAGGGTTAACTAGGGGGCAATCAAGGGGTTAAAACCTTTAGCAGGTAGTATATGGGGGTCCCTGTCGCTATAAAACACTCACAGCGAACCTATATACTTACCTCCCCTAACTAGCATCACCTGTGTCACTAATGCAGCGATCAGAAAAACGATCGCTTAGCGACACTGGCGACGAGGGGTGATCACGGGGTTAACCTTTATTAGGGGGGGTTAGGGGGGTACCCTGGACCTAAAGGGGGGTACCCTAGACCTAAAGGGGGCTAACCTAACTGCCCTAACACTTATAACTGTCACAAACTGACACCAATGCAAAAAAAAAAAAAACTGCTATTGGTATCAGAGTGACAGGGGGTACAGGGGGGTGATCGGGGGGTGATCGGGGTGTGAAGGGGGGTGAAAAGTGTGCCTGGCGTGTTCTACTGGAAGTGTAGTGTTGGTGCACTTACTTGGATGTCTTCTCTCCTCGGCGCTGGGACGAAAAGACAGGCTCGAGGAGGGATGACATCACTTCCTCTCCCTCTGTTTACATTACAGAGGGAGAGGAAGCATTTGATTAGCTGGGAGCGATCGGGAGGGGGTGGCCATCAATGGATGGCCTCCCTCTGACCTTTCATCGCCCGCGAACAAGAGCCGACCGCCTATGGCACCGGGGGGGGGGTCCGATCGGACCCCCCGCCCGCGGGAAGGCATCACGTATCAGGTACGTGATTTTGCCTGCCCGTGCCATTCTGCTCACGTATATAGGCGTGAGGCGGTCGGCAAGTGGTTAAACTATGTAGAGGGTTCTTTACTGTAAGAGCGGCAAGGATGTGGAATTCCCTTCCACAGGCGGTGGTCTCAGCGGGGAGCATTGATAGCTTCAAGAAACTATTAGATAAGCACCTGAATGACCGCAACATACAGGGATATACAATGTAATACTGACACATAATCACACACATAGGTTGGACTTGATGGACTTGTGTCTTTTTTCAACCTCACCTACTATGTAACTATGTAACTATGTAGCAGTAGAAACATGTTGAGAACAATGATATCCGTAAATTCTTAGTAAATCAGATTTTCACAGCTGATTTATCAAATGCTTTATTTTACTGCATTTTATTTGCCGTTATTTAACTCTTAGTGAGTTGACCCCCTTTTTACATATAGTTGGTAAACAAAAATGGGTTGTAAGGAATTAAATATGAACAATAAACTACTTTTTGTGAAAATGATACCAGCTTCCCAAATGAAATGACTAAATACAATGCCATTCCATCATCACAAATAATCCTTATTATTCAACTTTTTTTAACAAATAAGCACAATGTAATTCAGTTTTGCATTCGTCCAGCATTGACTTCTTTTTCAGGTCTTGGCTTTCATTCTCATGACTTTTCAGAGTTACAAAGTGAGTGTTGGATGACTTCTCTCAGCCCGGTGCTGTGATTGCAGACCTAAACAGGGAACAGTGATATTCATACTGTATATACTTGACTGCAGGCTCCACTCTAATGAAAGTGGATCTTAATGCATTCTATGCATTAGGATAAAAAACACCTTCTGTGTGCAGAAGCCCCCTTCAGCCCACATAATACTTACCTGAGGTCAATCTAGATCCAGCGATGTTGCACGAGAGACTTGGCTGTCTTGGACTCCCCTCCTTATTGGCTGAGGGAGCAATGTGACACCATTCGGTCCTGTTGCTGTTAATCGAAGTCAGTGAGCCAATGAGGAGAGAACGGGGATGGGGCTGGGTCGCGACTTAGTGTCTGAATGGACACACAGAGCACCTTTTATTCCTATTACAAGGAATGGAAACATCTCTTATAATAGGAAAAGTGCATGACAGGTCCTCTTTACAGTGAGATATGGGGTCAATAAGTCCCCACATCTCAGCTCTAGGCCTTGAAGCCTGAAATAAAAAAAATTAAAAAAATCCATGCTTCCCAGCCAAATTTTTCAAATGCAGAGGCCGGGCTTGATGTCATAACATCACGCCCGTCCTCCAAACGATCATAGAGACTTTGGGGACCATCTGGCCCATCGGGAATCTCTATGGTCATCATCCAGAGGTGGTTGGTTCCTTCTCCTTGTTTGCCGATCGCAGGGGCAAGCTGGGAGAAGCACCGGATGGAGGGGGGGACGTCCAATCCCGCCGCCTGTAATCAAGAGGCTGAACAACCGCTATGATTGTTCTTATGGTGTAGGGAATCACCGGCTCTAAAAGAAGATCTGAATGATGCCTGTAACTGCAGCCATCATTTAGATATCACCGCTCAAATTCGACGACATCATATGACATTGGGTGGATGGGAAGCAGTTAAAGTGGTGTTCCACCCAAAAAAAAAAAATACATGAATGTGCCTTTTTTTTACTCACCTCTAAATGTCTGTTGATAGGGGGTCCCTCGTAGTCTGGATCTTTCAGTCCCCTCGGCACAGGAAGGGCTCAGCTCTGCTCCCCCCCTCTTGTCAATCATCTGGGACCCATTACAGGTCCCAGATGACTGAGCGACCAATCACGGCGCGTGGTGCCGCTCGCGCATGTGCAGTGGGTGCCCGGCTGTGAAGCCACAGCCTGGCGCCCACAGTTGCAATGCCGGCACCGCCGAACGGAGGGTGAGACGAGCGGTGCTTCGATCCCCCGCATCGCTGGACCCTGGGACAGGTAAGTGTCCAATTAAAAGTCAGCAGCTGCAGTATTTGTAGCTGCTGACTTTTAATTTTTTTTTTTTTTTAATGCGAAATCCTCTTTAAGGTTGGAATTAAGTTTTATCTTCTTTTGAGATCACCAGTTCATCATATATTATTTGTTCTGGGCTCATGTCCACGTGTCCAATGCTCCCCCACTATCTGAGATCCCAGAACTTGTATTTGCCCCCTCCCCCAGCCTTCACTGCAGTGTGTGAAATCTAGCAAAAGGTCCTACTGGCATTTATTGAGAGTGGTGTAAGGGCTAGTTTACATTTACTTCAAAACATGGCTTCGGACATGCTTTTTTAAAGGGGTTGTAAACCCTTGTGTTTTTTCACCTTAATGCATCCTATGCATTAAGGTGAAAAAACTTCTGACAGTGACTTTTTTTTCTAGTCATATCAAGAATAATATTATTATGCTTGTTATTTTTTTTATTTTTTTTTGGTGCAAGTTACCACAGCACCATTATCCGTAGTTTTTAGGATCAAAGATGCAACTATGTTGGTGTCCCTTGTCAATTTTACATTGTATTTTTTAAAATGTAACTGCCTTCTCCCAAACTGTCATTTGAAGTAAAACACACAGCCAAGTAATATTCGCCACAATTTTTTTATTGTGCATTAAAAAAAGAAAACAAATAAAATTAGACATGTTATCTGCCAATAAAACTTAACCAAAAAGTACATTCTATGCCTCCAAAAATATAGAAAATATACCAAATCAAATCATTATTCAACCAAAAAATAAAATAAAAGCCTCATTCAGCCTCATTCATGTGTCCTGCTTCTTAATATAGGGGGTCACCAATCCCAAGAGTTGGTGAAAGCAGGAGTCCGTCATCCGGAGATAATTCCGAAAATCATCTGGATTATTCTCCTGGAGCTCCCGCAGCAAAGGCATATGACATAATTGGTCACGGTAAAAAAGCAACCAATTTTTGGTCCAAGAAATCCTCCTTCTCCTGTTCCTGGACTGGACTTGGCTCAAAGCAATAACTCCAAGGCCAATAATAAATAACACGTTATCTACTCCGATTCCACAACATGGCTGGTTGACGAACGGCTGTTCAGAAACGAACTGAAAAGCGCGAAATGAAAAGCACGAAATGAAAAGCGCGAAATGAAAAGCACGAAGCAACACTCACCAACCTTCTACTAACATGAAATTAGCAGAAGGAGCCCAAAGGGTGGCGCTTAAGAGCTGAAAAACCATGTAGTACGTCACTACGTTCATGTTTGTTGGCCGACAATTGTGTGCCATTTATATGCAAGACAAGTTTGGGGCCAACGCCCTTCGGACAAAAGTCTGCGGTTTTGTCTGTGGAAAATCCGATCGCGTGTATGAGGCTTTAGTCATAGAGCTGGGCTGGTGACTCTACATGATACCATCTCCGTTTCACACACAACCCCAGTGGCTGCAACCGGATTGTGTGTTAAACTCCCTACTGTCAGGTCAAAACAAAACAATACACCAGTGTTACTATAAAAACAATGAGTGTAGATGAAAAAAAAGTATAGATTTCGCACCCTTAATACTGTATTGACCCAAAAGTTATATTTCTCATATACAGCATTGAAAAGTTGTATATTAACTAATTAAATAAAGGCCTTTAACCACTTAAGGTCTGCCCTATAGCAGTTATACTGCTACAGGACAGCACCTGTGCGCCGGATCACGTATATATACGCAATCCAATGGAATCGCTCCCGCTGTGATTATACACTGCAGGAGCTGATCTGCGGTGCTAGGAGAAAAATTAATTTTAAAAAAAAATCGCATAGTTTGTATACGCTATAACTTTTGTGCAAACCAATTAATATACGCTTATTGGGATTTATTTATTTTTTTTTACCAAAAATATGTAGCAGAATACATATTGGACTAAATTGATGAAAAAAATTAGATTTTTTAAATTTTTTTATTGAATATGTTTTATAGCAAAAAGTAAAAAATATAGTTTTATTTTCATTATCGCTCTTTTTTTGTTTAGAGCGCAAAAAATAAAAAGCACAGAGGTGATCAAATACCACCAAAAGAAAACTCTATTTGTGGAAAAAACAGGACATACATTTTATTTGGGTACAACGCTGCATGAATGTGTAATTGTCAGTTAAAATAATGCAGTGGCATAAAATGGCCTGGTCATTAAGGGGGCAAATCTTCCAGAGGTCATGTAGTTAAAGAGGAACTGCAGTATGCTCACATAATTTGTAATAAAAACATCTTTGCCATTCTGAAGCTTCCCTCCAACCACTTTGCATATTATTTTATTTGTACTGTGATTCTGTACTTGCCAAATATGCTGCAGAAATCTCCCCCCACTAAGTCTGGCTGCCTCCATTTTAACTGTGGGCAGCTGAAGCTGATGCCTGTTCACTTCCTGGGTTTACACAGACACACCTCCAGCTCTGCAGCTCTCATTGGCCCTCTTATGACTTCCCCCCCCCCCCGTCTCTGTGTCTTGCCGAGAAAGTTCCCTCAGCGGATAAGGACCCCCCCTGTACTGCGCAGGCACAGCGCCTGCGCAGTACGAACTACTATCAGCCGCCGGAGATAGCCGAAGCACAAAATCTACAATCAGCTGTACACGGCGCCTGTGCCCTAGGTCCAGGTTCCTTCCCCACCATCCAAGTGGACCTAGAGGGGGAATAAAAAAGAGCTGAGCGAAGCGAGGCCGTGCCCGAAGCGGATCCTAGCGTAGTAGAGGGGGGTCCTTATCCACCGAGCGGAACTTTCTCGGCAGAACACCGGCAAACTCTCACGAGTGTGGGAGGGAGCTGTGCATGATGTCATTAAGCCTAGGCTAATGAGCAGACAAGAAACAGGAAGTGGGCTGTATTAGGTATTTACTGGCAAAAAAAAAAAAGTTTTTCTATCCAAAGTTAAGACAACAACAAGGGCAGAAGATTTAATAGATGGAAAGATGAAAAAATTACTGAAGGTCTGCTTTAAACAAGCTTTGTGTATTTTTTTTAATATGTAGCTAGAAACATGAGTGAGAAAAAGTAACAAAAATGAAAAGTTTTATAGTAATAAAATAAAATGAAATTATGAAATATAAAGGGGGAAAGGGGAAAAGGTGAGGAAGAAGCTAAATATGGATAATTAACCCTTTCCTGACCAGCCGCCGCAGTTTTACTGCGGCAGGTTGGCTCTCCTGGGCGAGCCGTCATAGCTCTACATCGGCTCTTTAAGACGCTGTAGCAGGCATGCGCACACTGCCAGAGGCACCCGCAGCGTGTCCCCGGAGGCAATACGCGCGATCGGCGGGGGGTATGACAGAGCGAGAACCGGGATCTGTGTGTGTAAACACACAAATCCCGATTATGTCAGGGGAGAGGAGAGAGATCGTGTGTTCCTACTAAGTAGGAACAACAATCTCTCTCCTCCTCTAGTCAGCCACATTCCCCCTACAGTTAGAAACACACTTTGGGGACACTTTGGGGACACAGTTAACCCCTTGATCGCCCCCCTAGTGTTAACCCCTTTCCTGACAGTGATATTTATACAGTAATCAGTGGCTATTTTTAGCTTTGATCGCTGTATAAATGTCACTGCTCCCAAAAAAGTGTCCGATGTGTCTGCCGCAATGTTGCACTCCTGATAAAAATCACAGATCGCCTCCATTACTAGTAAAAAAAAATAATAATAAAAATGCCATAAATCTATCCCCTATTTTGTAGACGCCATAACTTTTGCGCAAACCAAATTTTTTTTACTAAAAATAACATATCAGCCTAAACTGATGAAGAAATTCTTTTTTTTGGATATTTATTATAGCAAAAAGTACAAAATATTGTGTTTTTTTTCAAAATTGTCACTCTTTTTTTGTTTATAGCGCAAAAAATAAAAACCGCAGATGTGATGGAAATGTCACCAAAAGAAAGCTCTATTTGTGGGGAAAAAAGGACATCAATTTTGTTTGGGTACAACATCGCACCACCGTGCAATTGTCAGTTAAAGCGTCGCAGTGCCGTATCGCAAAAAATGGCCTGGTCAGGAAGGGGGCAATCCTTCTGGGGCTGAAGTGGATACAGTGGTTGTAAAGGCTGATTTTTTTTTTTATACAGTATATTTTAATGCATTCTATGCACTAAAATAAAACACCTTCTGTATTCAGAAGCCCTCCTCAGCCCCACTAATACATACCTGAGCCCAATCTCTATCCAGCGATATTGCACGAGAGACTTGGCTATCCAGGACTCCCCTAGGGTTGCCACCTTTTCTTCATGCCAAATTCATGCTTTAGCGACGCACAACAATTTTTTTAGTAGTATACACTATAGGATTTATAAAGACCACCTGGCACACCTTTGGGTGCCCCAGGGAGAGTAGAAATGTGGCACGCTTAGTGCGCCAAGGCAAACGGTGGGTATGACCAAATAGCGTTATCAGATGGCAACAGATTTGTGTGTGACTACCTCAGTTACTTAGGGAGCCACAGTCCGGTCTGAAAATTTTTTTCCTGGTTTCAGGCAGACTGAAACTGAGAAACGTAATTCAAAACTTGGACTGTCTGGGTGAATCCCAGGGAGAGGTGGCAACCCTATATGGTGCTCCAACCTCCTTGGGTTGCTCTAATATCCATGGGTTACTCAGTTTATTGGAACACTCTAACCTTCATGGGTCCCTCTAATATTCATGGGGTACTCTGCCTATGGGGCACTCTAACCTCCTTGGGGTGTGTCCTTGGAGTGCTCTAACATCCATAGGGTACTCTGACTATTGGATCACTGTAGCATCCATGGGGTGCTCTAAAGGTTATGGGACACTACTCTGAGCTCCATGGGTTGCTTTGTTTATGGAATGCTCTAATGTCTACAGGTCACTGTAGCATACATGGAGTGCTTTAACATCTATGGGGCGCTCTAACCTCCATGGGTTGCTTTGTCTCTGGGGCGCACTAACCTCCATGGGTTGCTTTGTCTCTGGGGCGCACTAACCTCCATGGGTTGCTTTGTATATGGGGCGCTCTAACCTTCATGGGTTGCTTTGTCTATAAGGCGCTCTAACCTCCATGGGTTGCTTTGTCTATGGGGCACTCTAACCTCCTTGGGTTACTTTGTCTATGGGGTGCTCTAACTTCCATTTGTTGCTTTGTATATGGGGTGTTCTAACCTTCATTGGTTGCTTTGTCTATGGGGTGCTCTAACCTCCATGGGTTGCTTTGTCTATGAGGCGCTCTAACCTCCATGGGTTGCTTTGTCTATGGGGTTCTCTAACCTTCATGGGTTGCTTTGTCTATGAGGCGCTCTAACCTCCATGGGTTGCTTTGTCTATGGGGTGCTCTAGCATTCATGAGTTGCTTTGTCTATGGGGTTCTCTAACCTTCATGGGTTGCTTTGTCTATGGGGTGCTCTAACCTTCATGGGTTGCTTGTATATGGGGTTCTCTAACCTCGATGGGTTACTTTTTCTATGGGGTGCTCTAACCTTCATGGGTTGCTTTGTATATGGGGTGCTCGAACCTTCATGGGTTTTTTATGTAAAAATTACAAGCAAACAGAATGATTTTTATCAGTGCAAAAAATATTTTTGCATTATTTTTTTTTTTTTAACCCTAACCCTAAGCTAAGTGAAAATTCAATGTGTAAAGTGAACGTGCTGAATCCTTTTGTAAATCAACCCTAAAGTGTGCAAATGTCAATGTGAATGTTTGCACCTCACATAGCAGCAGGCCACTCTTATCGGAAGACCACACTAGGCCAACTGCGGAATAGACCATGGAGAATGGGCTCCCTTAAGGTTCCTAAATGCACAACATATAATAGGTATTAACTTTTATTGGTAATAACACCAGAGATTGTTGATCCAGAGACTACACACCGATCAGCCATAACATTATGACCACCCACCTAATATTGAGTATGGCCCCGTTTTGCTAAAACAGCCCTGACCCATTGAGGTATGGATACCAAAGTAAAAGCCACATGCATGGCAAGACCCAAGGTTTCACAGCAGAACATTGCCCAAAGCATCACTCTGCCGACTTGTCCTTCTTATACCGCTTTCTGGTGACATCTCTACCATCCCCAGGTAAGTGACGCACATGCACCCAGCCATCCACATAATGTAAAAGAAAACTCAATTCATCAGACCAGGCCACCTTCTTCCATTGCTCCGTAGTCCAGTTCTGATGTTCATGTGACCATTGTAGAAGCTTTTGGCTGTGGACACGGGTTACCATGGGCTTCACAACAAACTACGATTCCCAATTTTTTCTGCTTTCACCACATCAACTTAATGGACAGCATGTTCACTTGCTGCCTAATATATCCCACCAGTTTTTGGATGCTATTGTAACAAGATATTCCCTTTACCTATCAGTGGTCATAATTGTAGCGGTGCCCCCGTGGGGTCGCTGCGTGTTCTAGTTCCACACATCACCTTGCTTGACCAGACTATCATTTCAGATATACTTTGCCAGTCAATAACCAGTCCTTTAGCTTGTTTTGTTGTTGTTTTTATTTAGGGGATTAAACTTGGATGGGGAAAAGGGACATGAGATGCCCAAATAATGAATCTTGCTTGGTTGAATAAAGATGGTTGAATCTACATTGACAGTCTCTAATACTTCACACTCCTCCAGCACACTACTTGAGATCACTTTGCTTTCTCTACTGCGCAATCCTAGATTCCTGTCACAGTTAGCACATGGTTAGGCCTCACTCTGAATAAATCCCAACAGTTTACTAATAGCCATTTGGTGTAGCAACCAACAGCGATGAAAAAGGATATTTGTGCTAACTGAATCTTAGTAGACTACTGATGCCAGAAAGTCCAATGCAAATCCTGCCAACCCTCCTGGCTGCAGCAATGACTTCCACGACACCACAGTCTCTCCCTCTGGCTTCACACCCAATCGTGGCATGTCTCTCCCAGAGCTTCCCACTGTGCTTCTCACTCACCGAACCCGAAATGGATCCCTCCTGAATGACTTTCCCGGCAGTGCTCCCTACTGTCTTCCTCCTGCTCCCGTTCCAAAACACCTCTCAATGACCATGTAGGGAGAGGCTCCCTCCCACGTCCCAAGCTCCAGGCCCGCGGTCATCCCCCCAAAAAAGGGGGCTTCCTCAAGGGCCTCCACAGCCTAACACTCCATCATTCAGTTCTTCCAGCCGACAACTCCTCCCCCAGCAGGATGACCATGGGTCTATATAAGAGGCCTGCCCCCTGCCAATCCTAGTTGGGGATTGGTCAGGGCTCCCAGATACACTCCATGCCACTCCAATCCTCTGCCCTGCCTCTTTTCCAGAACCTTCTAGAAACAGAGGAGGCGCCAGAGAGATGAAGTACATGTCAGTCACCTGCTGCTACACTCAAAACCACTCCCCAGCCCCCCAGATCAAAAACAAACAGGCCTAGCTGCCTGCCTAAATTTATCTGCACTGGCTGTGACAAAAACACACTACTCTAGCAACCTACCTACTTAAGGTACAGGGTGCTACATAATGTTATGGCTGATTGGTGTATGATGGCATTCTGACATTCAGAGGTGTATTTGTCCCCCCACTGGAGGAAATCGGACCATGCCTTATAGGGGTTTTTTTTTTTGCCCTGCTCTGGATCAGCTGTGGGTATAGAGTTCTGTATCTGGAGGTTTTCTATTTTTTATTTATTTTTTCTATTGGTTGAACTGGATTAACTTTTGCCTTTTTTTAAACTGACTAACTATTTAACGAATTGTTCTATTTACTTGTCATTATTGAATATTGGTGTAATTGACTAAACCTCAAGGCTGGGTTCACACCTCCGAAGGATCCGGCTCACAGCAGGGGGTCCGGTGTGTCCCTGTTCTCAGGGATGAATCAGGGCCCAATATTTGCCTGAATTCGACCCCGAAACAGAGCCAAAGATGCACAGGGTTTCTGCTCCACCAGGCCCGAGCACCCAAGTTTTCAAGGGACCGGGGGGGGGGGGGGGTGATATCGGTCCTCCACGCTGTAATGTGCAGGAACACTGATATAAATATTAAGGGGACTTAAGGGGACTGCACTGTAATGATTACAGTGCCCCTTTACAGTGCAGTCCCCTTTATATTACAGTGTCCCTGCAATCATGCCCCAGTGTCCCTGCAATCCAGCTCCTCCCGCCCCCTGCTTCCTTACATCAGAGTCCGCACAGACCCCCCTTACATCAGAGTCCGCACAGGCCCTGTTACATCAGAGTCCGCACAGATCTCCCTTACATTAGAGTCCGCACAGACCCCCCTTACATCAGAGTCCACACAGACCCCCCTTACATCAGAGTCTGCTAGGGTGCCCACTAGGCTGACCACATTTCCAAACTGCCCTTTAGGGACACACACACCCCCCCCTGCACCTACCCACCCAGAGGAAGAACGGAGGGGGACAGCGGAATGGAGGGGGACACGGAGGAAGAACGGAGGGGGACACTGAGGAAGAACGGAGGGGGACACAGAGGAAGAAAAGAGGGGGACACGGAGGAAGAACGGAGGGGGAAAGCAGAACGGAGGGGGACACAGAGGAAGAACGGAGGGGGACAGCAGAATGGAGGGGGGCAGGGAGGCAGAACGAAGGGGACAGCAGAACGGAGGGGGACACGGAGGAAGAACAGAGGGGGACAGCAGAACGGAGGGGGACACAGAGGAAGAACGGAGGGAGACAGAGCAGAACGGAGGGGAACATGGAGGAAGAACGGAAGGAGACAGAGCAGAACGGAGGGGGACAAGGAAGAAGAACGGAGGAGAACATCAGACCGGAAGGGGACACGGAGGAAGAATGAAGGAGGACAGCAGAACGGAAGGGGACACGGAGGAAGAACAGAGGGGGACACGGAGGAAGAACGGAGGGGGAAAGCAGAACGGAGGGGGACACAGAGGAAGAACGGAGGGGGACAGCAGAATGGAGGGGGACACGGAGGAAGAACGAAGGGAGACAGCAGAACGGAGGAAGAAAGGAGGGGGACAGCAGAACGGAGGAAGACACGGAGGAAGAACGGAGGGGGACAGCAGAATGGAGGGGGACACGGAGGAAGAATGGAGGGGGACAGCAGAACAGAGGGGGACACGGAGGAAGAACGGAGGGGGACAGCAGAACGGAGGGGGACACAGAGGAAGAACAGAGGGGGACACGGAGGAAGAACGGAGGGGGAAAGCAGAACGAAGGGGGACACAGAGGAAGAACGGAAGGGGACAGCAGAACGGAGGGGGACACGGAGGAAGAACGAAGGGAGACAGCAGAACGGAGGGGGACACGGAGTAAGAACGGAGGGGGACAGCAGAACAGAGGGGGACATGGTGGAAAACAGGAGGGGGACAGCAGAACAGAGGGGGACACGGTGGAAGAACGGAGGGGGACAGCAGCAGAATGGAGAGGGACACAGCGGAAGAATGGAGGGGGACAGCAGAACAGAGGGGGGCACGGTGGAAGAACGGAGGGAGAAAGCAGAACAGAGGGGGACACGAAGGAAGAACAGAGGGGGACAGTAGAACAGAGGGGGACATGGAGGAAGAACGGAGGGGGACAGCAGAACGGAGGGGGACACAGCGGAAGAACAGAGGGGGACAGCAGAACGGCGGGGGACACAGAGGAAGAACGAAGGGGGACAGCAGAACGGAGGGGGATATGGAGGAAGAACAGAGGGGGACAGCAGAACGTCGGGGGACACGGAGGAAGAACGGAGGGGAACAGCAGAATGGAGGGGGACACGGAGGAAGAACGGAGGGGGACAGCAGAACGGAGGGGGACACAGAAGAAGAACGGAGGGGGACAGCAGAACAGGGGGGGACATGGAGGAAGAACGGAGGGGGAGAGCAGAACGGAGGGGGACACGGAGGAAGAATGGAGGGGGACATGGAGGAAGAACAGAGGGGGACATGGAGGAAGAACGGAGGGGGACAGCAGCAGAATGGAGGGGGACACGGAGGAAAAACGGAGGGGGACAGAGCAGAACAGAGGGGGACACAGAGGAAGAATGGAGGGAGACAGCAGAACGGAGGGGGACACAGAGGAAGAACGGAGGGGGACAGCAGAACAGAGGGATACACAGAGGAAGAACGGAGGGGGACAGCAGAACAGATGGGGACACGGAGGAAAACTGGAGGGGGACACGGTGGAAGAACGGAGGGGGACAGCAGCAGAACGGAGGGGGACACAGAGGAAGAACGGAGGGGGACAGCAGAACAGAGGGGGACACGGAGGAAGAACGGAGGAGGACAGCAGAACAGAGGGGGACACGGTGGAAGAACGGAGGGGGACAGCAGCCGAACGGAGGGGGACAGCAGCCGAACGGAGGGGGACGCAGAGGAAGAACGGAGGGGGACAGCAGAACAGAGGGGAACACGGAGGAAGAATGGAGGGGGACAGCAGAACAGAGGGGGACACAGAGGAAGAACAGAGGGGGACAGCAGCAGAACGGAGGGGGGCACAGAGGAAGAATGGAGGGGGACAGCAGAACAGTGGGGGGAAACGAAGGAAAACTGGAGGGGGACAGCAGAACGGAGGGGGACACGGAGGAGGAACGGAAGGGGACAGCAGCAGAACGGAGGGGGACACGGAGGAAGAATGGAGGGGGACAGCAGAACGGAGGAAGACACAGAGGAAGAACGGAGGGGGACAGCAAAACGGAGGAGGACACGGAGGATGAACGGAGGGGGACAGCAGAACGGAGGGGGACATGGAGGAAGAACAGAGGGGGAAAGCAGAACGGAGGGGGACACAGAGGAAGAACGGATGGGGACAGTAGAAAAGAGGGGGACACGGAGGAAGAACAGAGTGGGACAGCAGAACAGAGGGGGACACGGATGAAGAACGGAGGGGGACAGAGCAGAACGGAGGGGGACACAGAGGAAGAATGGAGGGGGACAGCAGAACAGAGGGGGACAGCAGAACGGAGGGGGACATGGAGGAAGAACAGAGGGGGACAGCAGAACGGAGGGGGACATGGAGGAAGAGCGGTGGGGAAGCAGCAGAACGGAGGGGGACACGGAGGAAGAACGGAGGGGGACAGCAGAACAGAGGGGGACACGGAGGAAGAACGGAGGGGGACAGCAGAAGAGAGGGGGACACGGAGGAAGAACGGAGGGGGACAGCAGCAGAACAGAGGGGGACACAGAGGAAGAACGGAGGGGGACAGCAGCAGAACGGAGGGGGACACAGAGGAAGAATATAGGGGGACAGCAGCAGTACGGAGGGGGACACAGAGAAAGAATGGAGGGGGACAGCAGCAGAATGGAGGGGTACACAGAGGAGGAACGGAGGGGGACAGCAGAACAGAGGGGGACACGGAGAAGGAACGGAGGGGGACAGCAGCAGAACGGAGGGGGACACAGAGGAAGAATGGAGGGGGACAGCAGAACAGAGGGGGACACGAAGGAAAACTGGAGGGGGACAGCAGCAGAACAGAGGGGGACATGGAGGAAGAATGGAGGGGACAGCAGCAGAACGGAGGGGGGCACAGAGGAAGAATGGAGGGGGACAGCAGAACAGTGGGGGGAAACGAAGGAAAACTGGAGGGGGACAACAGAACGGAGGGGGACACGGAGGAGGAACGGAAGGGGACAGCAGCAGAACGGAGGGGGACACGGAGGAAGAATGGAGGGGGACAGCAGAAAGGAGGGGGACACGGAGGAAGAACGGAGGGGGACAGCAAAACGAAGGAGGACACGGAGGATGAACGGAGGGGGACAGCAGAACGGAGGGGGACACGGAGGAAGAACAGAGGGGGAAAGCAGAACGGAGGGGGACACAGAGGAAGAACAGATGGGGACAGCAGAAAAGAGGGGGACGCGGAGGAAGAACGGAGGGGGACAGCAGAACAGAGGGGGACATGGATGAAGAACGGAGGGGGACAGAGCAGAACGGAGGGGGACACAGAGGAAGAACGGAGGGGGACAGCAGAACAGAGGGGGACAGCAGAGCGGAGGGGGACACGGAGGAAGAACAGAGGGGGACAGCAGAACGGAGGGGGACATGAAGGAAGAGCGGGGGGGAAGCAGCAGAACGGAGGGGGACACGGAGGAAGAACGGAGGGGGACAGCAGAACAGGGGGGGACACGGAGGAACAACGGAGGGGGACAGCAGAAGAGAGGGGGACACGGAGGAAGAACAGAGGGGGACAGCAGCAGAACAGAGGGGGACACAGAGGAAGAACGGAGGGGGACAGCAGCAGAACGGAGGGGGACACAGAGGAAGAACGGAGAGGGACCGCAGAACAGAGGGGGACACGGAGGAAGAATGGAGGGGGACAGCAGCAGAACAGAGGGGGACACGGAGAAAGAATGGAGGGGACAGAAGCAGAACGGAGGGGGACACAGAGGAAGAACATAGGGGGACAGCAGCAGAACGGAGGGGGGCACATAGAAAGAACGGAGGGGGACAGCAGCAGAATGGAGGGGGACACAGAGGAAGAACGGATGGGGACAGCAGAACGGAGGGGGACAGCAGAACAGAGGGGGACACGGAGAAGGAACGGAGGGGGACAGCAGCAGAACGGAGGGGGACACAGAGGAAGAATGGAGGGGGACAGCAGAACAGAGGGGGACACGAAGGAAAACTGGAGGGGGACAGCAGAACAGAGGGGGACACGGAGGAAGAACGGAGGGGGACAGCAGCAGAACAGAGGGGGACACAGAGGAAGAACGGAGGGGAACAGCAGAACCGAGGGGGACACGGAGGAAGAATGGAGGGGGACAGCAGAACGGAGGGCGACACGGAGGAAAAAACCCCCTTACATCAGAGACCGCACAGACCCCCCTTACATCAGAGTCCGTACAGACCCCCATACATCAGAGTCTACCCAGACCCCCTTACATCAGAATCCGCACAGACCCCCCTTACATCAGAGTCCGCACAGACCTCCCTTACATCAGAGTCCGCACAGACCCCCTTACATCAGAGTCCGTACAGACCCCCCTTACATCAGAGTCCACACAGACCCCCCTTACATCAGAGTCCGCACAGACCCCCTTACATCAGAGTCCGCACAGACCCCCTACTTACTGTATGGGGGAGCTCTGTGGACTCTGGTGTAAAGGGGAACACTGATTTAAGGGGGTCTCTGCTCACCAAAGCCCCCTTCTTGCATCAGAATCCACAGAACACCCCTTAAATTCATTTTATATATACACTGGAAGGCAGAAGAGAGGGTGATCTTACTCATCCCAGGATGAGACTCAGGAGCAGGCTTCCTGCAGCTAGCTTTTAATCTTTTGTTAAAATTTTCCTTCACATCTCCCCAGGGATGTGTGGGCGGGGCAGACACAGGGGGTGTGGGTGGGGCAGACACAAGTAGAGGGGCAGGAAGAGGAGAAGCAGTGTCCGAGCAGACAGTGGAACTGTCAGCGTTGGCTGAGCTATGTGTAAGACACACAGCTCAGCCAATCAGCCACTAAGGTAGTTGCATCGGAGCCCGGAGAAGACATGGGCATGGCCGCATGGCGGTCGGTGAGCGGCGGCCGAGGCCTGTGTTAACCCTGTACCAGAACGGAGCAGAACGGAGGGGGACACAGAGGAAGAACAGAGGGGGACAGCAGAACGGAGGGGGACACGGAGGAAGAACGGAGGGAGACAGAGCAGAACGGAGGGGAACATGGAGGAAGAACGGAGGGGGACATCAGAACGGAAGAGGACACGGAGGAAGAATGAAGGGGGACAGCAGAACGGAGGGGGACATGGAGGAAGAACAGAGGCGGACATGGAGGAAGAACAGAGGGGGAAAGCAGAACGGAGGGGGACAGCAGAACGGAGGGGGACACAGAGGAAGAACGGAGGGGGTCACGGAGGAAGAAAGGAGGGGGACAGCAGAACGGAGGGGGACACGGAGGAAGTACGGAGGGGGACAGCAAAATGGAGGGGGACACGGAGGAAGAATGGAGGGGGACAGCAGAACAGAGGGGGACACGGAGGAAGAACGGAGGGGGACAGCAGAACGGAGAGGGACACGGAGGAAGAACGAAGAGAGACAGCAGAACGGAGGGGGACACGGAGGAAGAACGGAGGGGGACACGGAGGAAGAACGGAGGGGGAAAGCAGAACGGAGGGGGACACAGAGGAAGAACAGAAGGGGACAGCAGAACGGAGGGGGACACGGAGGAAGAACGAAGGGAGACAGCAGAACGGAGGGGGACACGGAGGAAGAACGGAGGGGGACAGCAGAACAGAGGGGGACATGGTGGAAAACTGGAGGGGGACAGCAGAACAGAGGGGGACACTGTGGAAGAACGGAGGGGGACAGCAGCAGAATGGAGGGGGACACAGCGGAAGAACGGAGGGGGACAGCAGAACAGAGGGGGACACGGTGGAAGAACGGAGGGAGAAAGCAGAACAGAGGGGGACACGAAGGAAGAACGGAGGGGGACAGCAGAACAGAGGGGGACATGGAGGAAGAACGGAGGGGGACAGCAGAACGGAGGGGGACACAGAGGAAGAACAGAGGGGGACACGGAGGAAGAACGGAGGGGGAAAGCAGAACGGAGGGGGACACAGAGGAAGAACGGAGGGGGACAGCAGAACGGAGGGGGACACAGAGGAAGAACGAAGGGGGACAGCAGAACGGAGGGGGACACGGAGGAAGAACAGAGGGGGACAGCAGAACGGAGGGGGACACGGAGGAAGAACGGAGGGGAACAGCAGAACGGAGGGGGACACGAAGGAAGAAAGGAGGGGGGACAGCAGAACGGAGGGGGACACAGAAGAAGAACGGAGGGGGACAGCAGAATGGAGGGGGACACGGAGGAAGAATGGAGGGGGACATGGAGGAAGAACGGAGGGGGACATGGAGGAGGAACGGAGGGGGACAGCAGCAGAATGGAGGGGGACACGGAGGAAAAACGGAGGGGGACAGAGCAGAACAGAGGGGGACACAGAGGAAGAACGGAGGGAAACAACAGAACGGAGGGGGACACAGAGGAAGAACGGAGGGGGACAGCAGAACAGAGGGGGACACGGAGGAAAACTAGAGGGGGACACGGTGGAAGAACGGAGGGGGACAGCAGCAGAACGGAGGGGGACACAGAGGAAGAATGGAGGGGGGCAGCAGAACAGAGGGGGACACGGAGGAAGAACGGAGGAGGACAGCAGAACAGAGGGGGAAACGGAGGAAGAACGGAGGGCGACAGCAGAACAGAGGGGGACACGGAGGAAGAACGGAGGGGGACAGCAGAACAAAGGGGGACACAGAGGAAGAACAGAGGGGGACAGCAGCAGAACGGAGGGGGGCACAGAGAAAGAATGGAGAGGGATAGCAGAATAGTGGGGGAAACTAAGGAAAACTGGAGGGGGACAGCAGAACGGAGGGGGACACGGAGGAGGAACGGAAGAGGACAGCAGCAGAACGGAGGGGGACACGGAGGAAGAATGGAGGGGGACAGCAGAATGGAGGGGGACACGGAGGAAGAACGGAGGGGGACAGCAAACCGGAGGAGGACACGGAGGATGAACGGAGGGGGACAGCAGAACGGAGGGGGACACGGAGGAAGAACAGAGGGGGAAAGCAGAACGGAGGGGGACACAGAGGAAGAATGGATGGGTACAGTAGAAAAGAGGGGGACACGGAGGAAGAACGGAGGGGGACAGCAGAACAGAGGGGGAAACAGATGAAGAACAGAGGGGGACAGAGCAGAACGGAGGGGGACACAGAGGAAGAATGGTGGGGGACAGCAGAACAGAGGGGGACAGCAGAACGGAGGGGGACACGGAGGAAGAACAGAGGGGGACAGCAGAACGGAGGGGGACATGGAGGAAGAGCAGGGGGGAAGCAGCAGAATGGAGGGGGACACAGAGGAAGAACGGAGGGGGACAGCAGAACAGAGGGGGACACGGAGGAAGAACGGAGGGGGACAGCAGAAGAGAGGGGGACACGGAGGAAGAACGGAGGGGGACAGCAGAACAGAGGGGGACACAGAGGAAGAACGGAGGGGGACAGCAGCAGAACGGAGGGGGACACAGAGGAATAACGGAGAGGGACAGCAGAACAGAGGGGGACACAGAGGAAGAACAGAGGGGGACAGCAGCAGAACAGAGGGGGACACGGAGGAAGAATGGAGGGGACAGCAGCAGAACGGAGGGGTACACAGAGGAAGAACATAGGGGGACAGCAGCAGAACTGAGGGGGACACAGAGAAAGAACGGAGGGGGACAGCAACAGAATGGAGGGGGACACAGAGGAAGAACGGAGGGGGACAGCAGAACAGAGGGGGACACGGAGAAGGAACGGAGGGGGACAGCAGCAGAACGGAGGGGGACACAGAGGAAGAATGGAGGGGGACAGCAGAACAGAGGGGGATACGAAGGAAAACTGGAGGGGGACAGCAGAACAGAGGGGGACACGGAGGAAGAACGGAGGGGGACAGCAGCAGAACAGAGGGGGACACAGAGGAAGAACGGAGGGGAACAGCAGAACCGAGGGGGACACGGAGGAAGAATGGAGGGGGACAGCAGAACGGAGGCGGACACGGAGGAAAAAACCCCCTTACATCAGAGACCGCACAGACCCCCCTTACATCAGAGTCCGTACAGACCCCCCTACATCAGAGTCTACCCAGACCCCCCTTACATCAGAATCCGCACAGACCCCCCTTACATCAGAGTCCGCACAGACCTCCCTTACATCAGAGTCCGCACAGACCCCCTTACATCAGAGTCTGTACAGACCCCCCTTACATCAGAGTCCACACAGACCCCCCTTACATCAGAGTCCGCACAGACCCCCCTTACATCAGAGTCCGCACAGACCCCCTACTTACTGTAAGGGGGAGCTCTGTGGACTCTGGTGTAAAGGGGAACACTGATTTAAGGGGGTCTCTGCTCACCAAAGCCCCCTTCTTGCATCAGAATCCACAGAACACCCCTTAAATTCATTTTATATATACACTGGAAGGCAGAAGAGAGGGTGATCTTACTCATCCCAGGATGAGACTCAGGAGCAGGCTTCCTGCAGCTAGCTTTTAATCTTTTGTTAAAATGTTCCTTCACATCTCCCCAGGGATGTGTGGGCGGGGCAGACACAGGGGGTGTGGGTGGGGCAGACACAAGTAGAGGGGCAGGAAGAGGAGAAGCAGTGTCCGAGCAGACAGTGGAACTGTCAGCGTTGGCTGAGCTGTGTGTAAGTCACACAGCTCAGCCAATCAGCCACTAAGGTAGTTGCATCGGAGCATGGAGAAGACATGGGCATGGCCGCATGGCGGTCGGTGAGCGGCGGCCGAGGCCTGTGTTAACCCTGTACCAGAACGGAGCAGAACGGAGGGGGACACGGAGGAAGAACAGAGGGGGACAGCAGAACGGAGGGGGACACGGAGGAAGAACGGAGGGAGACAGTGCAGAACGGAGGGGAACATGGAGGAAGAACGGAGGGGGACATCAGAACGGAAGAGGACACAGAGGAAGAATGAAGGGGGACAGCAGAATGGAGGGGGACACGGAGGAAGAACAGAGGCGGACATGGAGGAAGAACGGAGGGGGAAAGCAGAACGGAGGGGGACAGCAGAACGGAGGGGGACACAGAGGAAGAACGGAGGGGGTGACGGAGGAAGAAAGGAGGGGGACAGCAGAACGGAGGGGGACAGCAGAATGGAGGGGGACACGGAGGAAGAACGGAGGGAGACAGAGCAGAACGGAGGGGAACATGGAGGAAGAGCGGAGGGGGACATCAGAACGGAAGAGGACATGGAGAAAGAATGAAGGGGGACAGCAGAACGGAAGGGGACACGGAGGAAGAACAGAGGGGGACACGGAGGAAGAACGGAGGGGGAAAGCAGAACGGAGGGGGACAGCAGAACGGAGGGGGACACAGAGGAAGAACGGAGGGGGTGACGGAGGAAGAAAGGAGGGGGACAGCAGAACGGAGGGGGACACGGAGGAAGTACGGAGGGGGACAGCAGAATGGAGGGGGACACGGAGGAAGAATGGAGGGGGACAGCAGAACAGAGGGGGACACGGAGGAAGAACGGAGGGGGACAGCAGAACGGAGAGGGACACGGAGGAAGAACGAAGGGAGACAGCAGAACGGAGGGGGACACGGAGGAAGAACGGAGGGGGACACGGTGGAAGAACGGAGGGGGAAAGCAGAACGGAGGGGGACACAGAGGAAGAACAGAAGGGGACAGCAGAACGGAGGGGAACACGGAGGAAGAACGAAGGGAGACAGCAGAACGGAGGGGGACACGGAGGAAGAACGGAGGGGGACAGCAGAACAGAGGGGGACATGGTGAAAAACTGGAGGGGGACAGCAGAACAGAGGGGGACTTGGTGGAAGAACGGAGGGGGACAGCAGCAGAATGGAGGGGGACACAGCGGAAGAACGGAGGGGGACAGCAGAACAGAGGGGGACACGGTGGAAGAACGGAGGGAGAAAGCAGAACAGAGGGGGACACGAAGGAAGAACGGAGGGGGACAGCAGAACAGAGGGGGACATGGAGGAAGAACGGAGGGGGACAGCAGAACGGAGGGGGACACAGAGGAAGAACAGAGGGGGACACGGAGGAAGAACGGAGGGGGAAAGCAGAACGGAGGGGGACACAGAGGAAGAACGGAGGGGGACAGCAGAACCGAGGGGGACACAGAGGAAGAACGAAGGGGGACAGCAAAACGGAGGGGGACACGAAGGAAATACGGAGGGGGACAGCAGAATGGAGGGGGACACAGAAGAAGAACGGAGGGGGACAGCAGAACAGGGGGGGACATGGAGGAAGAATGGAGGGGGACAGCAGAACGGAGGGGGACACGGAGGAAGAATGGAGGGGGACATGGAGGAAGAACGGAGGGGACATGGAGGAAGAACGGAGGGGGACAGCAGCAGAATGGAGGGGGACACGGAGGAAAAACGGAGGGGGACAGAGCAGAACAGAGGGGGACACAGAGGAAGAACGGAGGGAAACAGCAGAACGGAGGGGGACACAGAGGAAGAACGGAGGGGGACAGCAGAACAGAGGGGTACACAGAGGAAGAACGGAGGGGGACAGCAGAACAGAGGGGGACACGGAGGAAAACTGGAGGGGGACACGGTGGAAGAACGGAGGGGGACAGCACCAGAACGGAGGGGGACACAGAGGAAGAACGGGGGGGCAGCAGAACAGAGGGGGACACGGAGGAAGAACGGAGGAGGACAGCAGAACAGAGGGGGACACGGAGGAAGAACGGAGGGGGACAGCAGAACAGAGGGGGACACGGAGGAAGAACGGAGGGGGACAGCAGAACAGAGGGGGACACAGAGGAAGAACAGAGGGGGACAGCAGCAGAACGGAGGGGGGCACAGAGGAAGAATGGAGGGGGACAGCAGAACAGTGGGGGGAAACGAAGGAAAACTGGAGGGGGACAGCAGAACGGAGGGGGACACGGGGGAGGAAAGGAAGAGGACAGCAGCAGAACGGAGGGGGGCACGGAGGAAGAATGGAGGGGGACAGCAGAACGGAGGGGGACACGGAGGAAGAACGGAGGGGGACAGCAAAACGGAGGAGGACACTGAGGATGAACGGAGGGGGACAGCAGAACGGAGGGGGACACAGAGGAAGAACAGAGGGGGAAAGCAGAACGGAGGGGGACACAGAGGAAGAACGGATGGGTACAGCAGAAAAGAGGGGGACACGGAGGAAGAACGGAGGGGGACAGCAGGACAGAGGGGGGCACGGATGAAGAACAGAGGGGGACAGAGCAGAACGGAGGGGGACACAGAGGAAGAATGGAGGGGGACAGCAGAACAGAGGGGGACAGCAGAACGGAGGGGGACACGGAGGAAGAACAGAGGGGGACAGCAGAACGGAGGAGGACATGGAGGAAGAGCGGGGGGAAGCAGCAGAACGGAGGGGGACACGGAGGAAGAACGGAGGGGGACAGCAGAAGAGAGGGGGACATGGAGGAAGAACGGAGGGGGACAGCAGAAGAGAGGGGGACACGGAGGAAGAACGGAGGGGGACAGCAGCAGAACAGAGGGGGACACAGAGGAAGAACGGAGGGGGACAGCCGCAGAACGGAGGGGGACACAGAGGAAGAACGGAGGGGGACAGCAGAACAGAGGGGGACACGGAGGAAAACTGGAGGGGGACACGGTGGAAGAACGGAGGGGGACAGCAGCAGAACGGAGGGGGACACAGAGGAAGAACGGGGGGGCAGCAGAACAGAGGGGGACACGGAGGAAGAACGGAGGGGGACAGCAGAACAGAGGGGGACACGGAGGAAGAACGGAGGGGGACAGCAGAACAGAGGGGGACACGGAGGAAGAACGGAGGGGGACAGCAGAACAGAGGGGGACACAGAGGAAGAACAGAGGGGGACAGCAGCAGAACGGAGGGGGGCACAGAGGAAGAATGGAGGGGAACAGCAGAACAGTGGGGGGAAACGAAGGAAAACTGGAGGGGGACAGCAGAACGGAGGGGGACACGGAGGAGGAAAGGAAGAGGACAGCAGCAGAACGGAGGGGGGCACGGAGGAAGAATGGAGAGGGACAGCAGAACGGAGGGGGACACGGAGGAAGAACGGAGGGGGACAGCAAAACGGAGGAGGACACTGAGGATGAACGGAAGGGGACAGCAGAACGGAGGGGGACACAGAGGAAGAACAGAGGGGGAAAGCAGAACGGAGGGGGACACAGAGGAAGAACGGATGGGTACAGCAGAAAAGAGGGGGACACGGAGGAAGAACGGAGGGGGACAGCAGGACAGAGGGGGGCACGGATGAAGAACAGAGGGGGACAGAGCAGAACGGAGGGGGACACAGAGGAAGAATGGAGGGGGACAGCAGAACAGAGGGGGACAGCAGAACGGAGGGGGACACGGAGGAAGAACAGAGGGGGACAGCAGAACGGAGGGGGACATGGAGGAAGAGCGGGGGGAAGCAGCAGAACGGAGGGGGACACGGAGGAAGAACGGAGGGGGACAGCAGAACAGAGGGGGACACGGAGGAAGAACGGAGGGGGACAGCAGAAGAGAGAGGGACACGGAGGAAGAATGGAGGGGGACAGCAGCAGAACAGAGGGGGACACAGAGGAAGAACGGAGGGGGACAGCCGCAGAACGGAGGGGGACACAGAGGAAGAACGGAGAGGGACAGCAGAACAGAGGGGGACACGGAGGAAGAACGGAGGGGGACAGCAGCAGAACAGAGGGGGACACGGAGGAAGAATGGAGGGGACAGCAGCAGAATGGAGGGGTACACAGAGGAAGAACATAGGGGGACAGCAGCAGAACTGAGGGGGACACAGAGAAAGAACGGAGGGGGACAGCAGCAGAATGGAGGGGGACACAGAGGAAGAACGGAGGGGGACAGCAGAACAGAGGGGGACACGGAGAAGGAACGGAGGGGGACAGCAGCAGAATGGAGGGGGACACAGAGGAAGAATGGAGGGGGACAGCAGAACAGAGGGGGACACGAAGGAAAACTGGAGGGGGACAGCAGAACAGAGGGGGACACGAAGGAAGAATGGAGGGGGACAGCAGCAGAACAGAGGGGGACACAGAGGAAGAACGGAGGGGAACAGCAGAACGGAGGGGGACACGGAGGAAGAACGGAGGGGGACAGCAGAACGGAGGGGGACACGGAGGAAAAAAACCCCTTACATCAGAGTCCGCACAGATCCCCCTTACATCAGAGTCCATACAGACCCCCCTACATCAGAGTCTATCCAGACCCCCCTTACATCAGAGTCCGCACAGACCCCCCTTACATCAGAGTCCGCACAGACCTCCCTTACATCAGAGTCCGCACAGACCCCCTTACATCAGAGTCCGTACAGACCCCCTTACATCAGATTCCACACAGACCCCCCTTACATCAGAATACGCACAGACCCCCCTTACATCAGAGTCCTCACAGACCCCCCTTACATCAAAGTCCACACAGACCCCTTACATCAGAGTCCGCACAGACCCCCTACTTACTGTAAGGGGGAGCTCTGTGGACTCTGGTGTAAAGGGGAACACTGATTTAAGGGGGTCTTTGCTCACCAAAGCCCCCTTCTTGCATCAGAATCCACAGAACACCCCTTAAATTCATTTTATATATACACTGGAAGGCAGAAGAGAGGGTGATCTTACTCATCCCAGGATGAGACTCAGGAGCAGGCTTCCTGCAGCTAGCTTTTAATCTTTTGTTAAAATTTTCCTTCACATCTCCCCAGGGATGTGTGGGCGGGGCAGACACAGGGGGTGTGGGTGGGGCAGACACAAGTAGAGGGGCAGGAAGAGGAGAAGCAGTGTCCGAGCAGACAGTGGAACTGTCAGCGTTGGCTGAGCTGTGTGTGAGACACACAGCTCAGCCAATCAGCCACTAACGTAGTTGCATCGGAGCCCGGAGAAGACATGGGCATGGCCGCATGGCGGTCGGTGAGCGGCGGCCGAGGCCTGTGTTAACCCTGTACCTCCCGTTGTGCGGCCCGATCATCAACAGGCCACGGAGCGGGCGGCCCCAGCCCACCGGGCATATGCCCGGTCTGCCCTATGGCCAGTCCGGGCCTGTGCTCCAAAGCCGCAACGGAGAATTGTGAACTGGCTCCATAGAGAGGCGGTCACAATCTCCTGTTTTTCAAATTGGATGCGAGAAACCCGCATCCAATTCGCATAGGTGTGAACCCAACCTGAGAGTGCAAAATTTTGGTGCAGTTGTGCATGGTAACCAAACAGCTTCAGCTTGTTTAATTAAGCTTTGACAAAAAAATAAATAAAAAATTAAATCTGGAAGCTGATTGGCTACTGTACTGAGCTACACCAGATTTTGCACAGTCCAGTTTTAGTAAATGAACCCCATTGTGTTTTATCCTAAAATTCCATTGGCTTCCTTGGAATTGTCTTTAAATCTCATTACTGGTAATTGCGCGACTTTAGAGATGAAGTCCCAGCTGAGAATATTATGCACAGAAGGACATTTGATAGTAATCCCATAGGACTCAATCATTTATTCCTTAACTATAAAAAGATCAAAGCAACTAACATAATTCCAGACTGTAGAGTGCGGATCCTTACTGGCGATAATTATTTATTTCCAGTAAGCCAAGAAGGTAAGTAGCTCTGTACAGCTTTAGACCAACCAGGCAGGTAGAAAATGAATTAGAATTCCAGGCAGCTATAAAAGGCACACGTTAATGTAATTCTGTATTTATTAATACATCAATATTTTTTTTTTTTTTTTTTAACACAGGGAGCGAAAGCAGTACCTCAATCTGATTTAATATTTATTTTATATGTGTACTTTGTTGGCATTTGAAACCCTGTTTTTTGTTGTTTTTTTCAACATTAAAGTTAAAAAATTAGAATACATTTTTGCTCAGGCACATGGCATAGCTGATAGCAGATTGACCTTTCAGAATAGTTGTAAAGGCATTCAAGTAGAAACAACCCCCCCGCCATTGCATTGCATTCAGGTTTCCTAAACACTGTATCATGCACAATCGGAAAGGTTTTTTTTTTTTTTTCGTTTTCATAAAATACTGTTTTATCTTTTTTTTATCCATGTGTTTTTCCTATCTCAGTGCTGTTGATCTCCTCCAGCTTTTCATTTTTTTTTTTTTCATTCATTCTCTTTAGGAGCATATTGTATTTTTATTTGACCCATATTTTGTTATTGTTCCTATTTTTTTTTTTTTTTCCAAAAGTTTTTATTGGAATTTGATACATAGTTAACAGAAATAACAAGATTTGAAAACTCGTACAGTTATATGCAATTGTGCGGACGCAGCCGCCGTTAAAATGAAGTGCGAGTAACAATGTATAGAAAGAGCATTGAAACATTATACAGCATACAGTCACCGCCAATGGTATAGACTAATACATAGTCATCACATTCTTTTTCTAGTACATGCGGTTAAACTTATGTGATATGTCTGGGGAAGGTTAAGGTAGGATAAATATAGAAGATAATGAACTAATCGTATGCCAGTAGATTGTATATCAGGCATACAAGGTGGTATGAAAGGTTGAAAAGTAAAACTTGGGAGAAGGAAGGGAATCCTGTTGGGGTGAGCATGTAAATGGGTGGAGGGAGGAATTGTTATTCAAATCTTTGATGTTAGGTTAAGTTGCGTAATATGTTCCGTGGGCGGGTAAATACATTAAGTATGTGTTGCGCAGGTGTGTAGAAGTAAGAGGGGGATAGGAGGGGGACTGGGAATATAGGGTAGGTGTATGGGTGAGAGGGTTACAGAGTTGTTGCTATTCTGCCACAGCTCTTATGTGGTCTTCACAACATTATCTGTTTGTAGGGGTCAGTGGTGACAAAATGTAGCCAACAAGCCCATGTTTTGGTGAACTTAGTCGGCGTTTCCTTGGCCTGATGTATGAGGTCTTCCATGACCTTTGTGTTTTGTATACGAGTGAACCAATCCTTCATAGACGGTGGATCTGTGGAACGCCATTTGAGGGGGACACACATATTAGCTGCAGTGATCAAATGCATAGCAAGAGAGCGAAAATATGCTGGTGTCGGATTTGTTGAGTGGTGGAGTAGGAATTGGGCAGGTGTGAAATCCAGTGAGTAAGTGGTTATGTGATGTATGAATTTATGGACTTCTCTCCAGAACGGTTGAATTTCGGAGCAGGACCACCAGATGTGTAGGAGAGTACCTTTTTCTTTTTTGCATCTCCAACAATTCTGGGATATTGTTGGATCAATTTGGTGCAAAACATTAGGTGTCCTGTACCATCTGGAAAGAATTTTGAAGGCATTTTCCTGTATTTGTACATTTAGTGAACCTTTGTGGATTATAGTGTAGATTGTATCCCAATCAAGATCTGTGGATTCCACGGAGAGATCTCGTTCCCATTTTTGAATGGTCCAATGCCTCTCAGGTGTATGAGTGATGAATAATAGGGTGTATATTTGAGAAATAAGGTGGCTTTGAGCGTTCTCGCTTAAACATAAATGCTCAAACTTGGTAGTGCGTCTGGACCAAGCAGGTCTGGGTTTGGGTTTATTGAAGAAGTGTCTCAGTTGGACGTATGTCCAGAAGGGAAAAGTGTCTATATTCAATTTAGTTGCCAGAGCGGATTGAGTTAAAAGATGAGAATCGTTAAAAAAATGTTCTGCACGAACAGTTGGGTAGGGCCAATGGTCTACTAAAAAGGAGGTGTGCATTCCTGGTGTAAAATCCGGATTTAGTCGAAGAGGTGTCATAGGGCCATGTAAGGAGGAAATATTGTATTTTTTGCATGCTGTGTGGAATGTGGCCAAGGTTGGGTTAATTAGCGGATGGGTTTTAGCTGGAGCGGGAATGTATCGGGGCGTAGTCCACGGGAGTTGTGCTATAGGTATGTCCGAAAATGATTGTTCTAAGTGTATCCAGTCCTTGTTTTTAATGTGTATGTTCCAGTCCACGATCCTAGCTAAGTGACAAGCCTGTTAATATTTACAAATGTCTGGGAGTCCTAAGCCACCTAGGAGTTTAGGAGTAGTCATTCTCGCGAAGTCTAGTCTCGGTCTTTTTTTGCCCCAGATAAAATTTGTGCAAACCTTTTTGTAAGTAGAGAAGAAAGTTTGTGGAAGTTTAATGGGGATTGTTTGTAGGATGTATAAGATTCTGGGGAGGATATTCATCTTGACAATTGCGATTCTTCCGAACCATGAAAAAAGTCCAGTGGACCATTTCTTCAAGTCAAGTATTATTTTTTGTAGTATTGTAGCATGGTTTAGGGAGTATAGGTCGTTTAGAGAGGTCGGTAGTTGTATACCTAAGTATGTAATTGCGCGGTTATTCCATTTGAACGGGAAATTGGTTTGGCATTGATGGCATATGTCATGGTCAAGGGAGACGTTAAGTGCAGTCGATTTGGAGAAGTTTATTTGCAGATTAGTTAGGGTGTTAAAGGTTTGGAAGTCTTTGAGTAAGTTGGGGAGTGTTGTAAGCGGTTCCTTAAGAAAGAGTAGGATGTCGTCAGCAAAGGCTGCTATTTTAAATGTTCGGTGTTTTATATCTATGCCCTTGATGTCCGGATTAGCTCTAAGGCGATTTAATAGCGGTTCAAGGGAGAGAATAAAGATTAAGGGGGAGAGAGGGCATCCCTGTCGGGTTCCATTCAACACGGAGAAGGCGTCCGACAGATGACCGTTCACTCGAACTCGTGCAGTGGGATTTGAGTATAGGGCTAATATGAAATTGAGCATTGTCGATGGGAGGCCTATAGTTTTTAGGGTTTCTGTCATAAAGTCCCATGCTAGTCTGTCGAACGCCTTCTCCGCATCAAGTGAGAGCATAAATCCCCTGGTTTGTGTAGACGTAAGCCAGTGATGAATATTAATAGCTTTGAGAGTGTTATCTCTCGCTTCTCTCCCCGGGATGAAGCCGACTTGGTCAAGATCTATAAGTTGTGGTATGAGAGGGAGGAGTCGATTTGCAAGAATTTTTGCATACCATTTAAGGTCCACGTTAAGTAACGAGATGGGGCGGTAGTTACTAACTAAAGAGGGATCTTTCTCTGGTTTCGGAATTACCGCTATGTGGGCGGTTAGGAGCTCTCGTGGTGGTTCTGTGGGGGAAGCAAAAGAATTGTAAGCAGTCAAAAAAGCCGGGGTGAGTATTTTCGTGTATGATTTGTAGTATCTGGCTGGTAGACCATCAGGGCCCGGGCTTTTACCTGGTTTCATTTGTGTCAACGCCCGGTTGGCTTCATCAGTTGTTAATGGGGAGGCTAGGTCTCGGGCAGTGGATTCTGAAATTTTTGTGGGGCCGTATTGTTCCAAGAAGTGAACTATCATTTGTTTCCTACTGGTGTCATCATTAGGTGGATCCGATTGAGGGAGATTGTATAATTTAGTGTAAAATTTAACAAATTGTTCCGCTATGTCAGGTGTCTGATTCATTTTTTTTCCCGACGGATCTACAACAGAATGTATCGTCATGTCAGCTTTTTCCGTTTGTATGGCTTTTGCCAAGAGTTTACTGACTTCGTTGCCATGTTCATAGAACGTTTTTTTGGCAAGTATGTATTTGCGTTGAATTTGCTGGTCGATTATGTTTAAGAGGTCTTTCCTAGCTTGTACCAGGTCTGTCAAAGTGGTCAGGGCTTGAGAATGTTTGTGCGTGTTTTCGAGTTTGTGGATTCGTGCAATAAGGTCAGAATATTGTTTCCGACGTTCTCGATTACGTTTGGCAGCTGCCGCTATGAAAGTGCCTCTGATTACACTTTTATGTGCTTCCCAATTAGTGAGCGGAGAGGTGTCATTGGGATCGTTTTCGAGGAAGAAGTGTTGTAGCCGCTTTTCAATTTCTGCAGCGATAGGGGGATCAGTCAATAAGGATAGATCTAATCTCCATGTGTTTGAACGAGGGGAGGTAGCAGGGAATTTCAATGTCAGGGAAATGGGGTGATGGTCCGAAATGAACATTGGGTCAATGGAGGTTTGATGGAGTAAGGGAAGATCTGTTTGTGATAGGAATAGGTAATCTATCCTTGAGTATCGGTTATGAGGTATTGAGTAGAAAGTATAGTCTTTGCCGTCAGG
This sequence comes from Lithobates septentrionalis, assembly GCA_037952835.1. Lineage (NCBI taxonomy): Eukaryota > Metazoa > Chordata > Amphibia > Anura > Ranidae > Lithobates > Lithobates septentrionalis. The sequence goes on along the minus strand of JBBDGP010001614.1, from coordinate 68,437 downwards.
GTTTTTGGTGCGCCAAGTATCGTGGAGTAATAAGCATCGGAGCTGGGATTTAATTGTTTTCAGGGCTGTGTATGGTAGAGATGATGTGCCGGTTGATGTGTCTTGGATCGGGGATAGCGGGGCGTTGAAGTCTCCCCCTAACACCAGGGTGCCCTCTTGGAAGTTTATTAAGAGATCGGTTATGGCTCAGAAGAATGGTACTTGGCGGATGTTTGGTGCATATATATTTGCTAAGGTGGTTTTCTTACCGAAAAGTGAACCCTTCAGGAAGAGATATCTGCCCTTTTGGTCCACAAGTGTGTCAGTGATTTGGAAAGGGCAGCGTTTTGCTATGAGTATGGAGACCCCTTTTGATTTGTGTAAAGGATTAGTAGCATGATATACCGTGGGGTAATGGGGGTTGCGCAGTTTCGGTATGGCATCGGAGCGAAAATGTGTCTCCTGCACGAAAACAATGTCAGCCTTGCTTCGAGACATAGTGAGGAGGAGTTTGGATCGTTTTTCTGGGGTATTGAGACCCCTTGCATTGAGCGAAACAAGTTTAACCAGTGGGTTGGTAGCATCTTGGGAGGCTGTTGTCATTTTGTGCGAGTAGTATAGTATTGGTAAGTACTGTAAGAGCTGCAGCAGATAGTGCGGTTAGGATGGTCTGGGGATGAGAGTAGTTTAGGAGGTTGGGGTGGGTACACTTGTGGGGAAAAGGAGAGGAGAATCCGGCGTTAAGCGAGATCCCTATCACCGATCTCGGCGAATGGGGTCGCGATTACAGTCGTGCCGGTGTGGGTCAGTGGAGTTTTTCTTATACAGTAGAGGAAGAAGTGGAGATTTGTATTTGTCCACTGTGTGAGAGTTGGTCTGTCACAGGAGAAAATCTGAACAATTAGAGAGGTAATGGGTATTGAGGATCCAGTCACCGACAGCTATAGTCTATGATGGTGAAATCATGCAGGGGATATTATGGGTGTCATCAGTATGGGGTGATGGGGGGGAGCGAGTGAGTGAGATGAGCAGGGGATGGGTTATATGACAAGTCGTGCCTAATGCCGCGTACACACGGCCGGACTTTCCGGCATACTTGGTCCGGCACACTTTCCGACGGACTTTGTCCGCCAGGTGCGCCGGACTTTAAAACGGACGGACTTGCCCACACACGCCGGGACTTTCCGGCGGGCTAAGTCCGCCCGTCTTTCCGACGGACTTTCGCCGGAGTTCCGGCGGACTTTCAGAATGAACGGACTTGCCCACACACGGCCAAGTCCGTTCATTTTGAACGTGACTCAGGTGCGACGGGACTAGCAAAGGATGTCAATCTTGCCGCTTTTATCGGCGAGATTGACACCTTGCGAGCCCCGTTGCGGGGCATACCAGGCCCTTAGGTCTGGTATGGATTATAAAGGGAAGCCCCTACGCCGAAAAAGCGGCGTGGGGTCCCCCCTAAAATCCATACCAGACCCCGATCCGAGCACGCAGCCTGGCCGGTCAGGAAAGGGGGTGGGGACGAGCGAGCGCCCCCCCCCTCCTGAACCGTACCAGGCCGCATGCCCTCAACATGGGGGGGTGGGTGCTTTGGGGGAGGGGGGCGCCCTGCGGGTATGCCCCGCGCTCGCCGCAATAGGAAAATTTGTTTTTCCTATTGCAGCGAGCGCGAGATGCAATACCCTGCCCTCGCGTCGTATCTGGTCCGTCGGACTAGCCTACACACGAGCGGCCTTTCCGTCGGACCAGCACACACACGAGCGGACTTTCCGCCCGAAACTGAGTCCGACGGAAAGATTTAAAACTTGCTTCAAATCTAGGTCCGGCGGGCTTTTCGGAAGAAGTCCGCCGGAAAAGTCCGCCGGCGCCCACACACGGGCGGATTGTCCGGCACACTCTGGTCCGCCGGACCAAGTATGCCGGAAAGTCCGACCGTGTGTACGCGGCATAAGGGTTATACATGGAATCGTCAACAAGAGCTGTGAGGGGAAGGACCCGAGTGAGTTAGACAGTAGCAAGTAGTGGGTAGACGGGAGAGTTCCATCTGGGTGTCAGGTAGCATAAAAACAATAAAGAAACATGAAAATAAAGGTAAAAATAAAAGGATCTCAATGGCAACTAACAGTATTGATCCATTAACATTTAGAAACGGTAAGGACAAGTGTCCATTGGAGAGTAAACCATGTGAAGTTCACCTCGTAGCAACCAATAACAGGGTAAGAACTGTTTGTATGATGAACAAAATCATGAGAAATCAACTATGACCCAGTTTGAAAGTGAGATATGAGCAGTGTTAAGCTATAAACTTTGTCAGGTTTCAGCAGAATCCTTATTGTGAATACATGCGTCTATGTGGAATGTAGAGGTGCTATAAGTTTTATAGCATGTTCTAAAACTACTAACTACGGTGGCGGGAACGTGGATATTCCACTGCAGGGGTTCGGAAACCCAGATCGTGTGTATTAAGAGGTTTGTGGTCTGAAGACCGTAGATAGTGGCAGCGTGTCAGTCTTGGCAGTAGAGGGCGGTATAAGCTCGAACAATACCGGCTATCGTGTAATATAAAGTATCGTCAGTTAGAATTATATTAAGAATTAGAGGAGACAGTGATGGGATCATAAGATCCGAGAAACCTCCCAACTGCTGCCATCGTGTGGTCAATTTCCATAAGATCTGTACAATATGATATTATCTGCGCTCTGAATGGTGAACATATAACCCCTAAATTGCAGTTTGACTGGAGGAGGTTCCATAGTTAGATCTCTACATCCCTGTCTATATATATATATACATATATATACATACATACATACCCATATATATATATATGTATATACACACACACACATACACCGTTATTTATTCTTTTTTTTTTTTTTTTTTAAATAGTTTGTATTAGATAAATATTAATACTGAATTCTATCCTTTTTCTGTGCCCGAGTTGCTGAAGATTAACAGATTATATACTTAGCTGAGAACTATAGGTACTAAGGTGAATATAATGTTCCACGCGAGCTACCTGTCACCTGTGCGGGGAAGCATCCTCTGCTTAGTGACCATGATGTCTGCGATAGCTGGTATGTGCAGATGTCATGGGAGCTGAAGTGACGATCTTTAGCAGCCGCTCAGAATTTCTGTGGTGTGTTCATGGGTCTAGAAATAAAGATGTCTGTGAGGAAAGTAAGGGTCCGTGATCTTTGTGCAGGGGTGGAGAGAGAGGACCGAAGAAGAACGGAAGGAGTCGATTCTTTCCACACTGTGCAGACATCCTGGACCGGGACGGTGGAGATCAGCGGTCTCTGCGTGCGCGCCGAGGTAAGGGCGCTGTCATGGGACTCAAGGGGGGGTGATGGAGTCTCGAGGCGGAGTGAGATCTGACGGTGGACGGTGAACGACGTCTGCGGAAGCTGGTGTTGAGAGCTTCCATCGGTTCTGCTTCTGATGAGTGGGGCGTACGAGCAGGTAGGAGGAACTCAGCATACCAGTTGGGGACCGATACGGGCGGGATATCCAGTGTGTGGCAGAAGTTTTCTAAGTCTTCTGGAACTCTCAGCAATGCAGAATGTCCTTGATGGGAGGCTTGGAGACCGAATGGAAACTTCCATCGGTAGCGGATCCCTCTGGTTTTAAGTACATTCAGCAGGGGTCTTAGATCTTTGCGGTGTTTCAGCGTGATGGCTGAGAGATCCTGGTAGATGTATATAGAGCGGCCCTCATATTCCAGATGGATCTTATCACGGGCTTTCTTGAGGATTTCTTCCTTGAGTGTGAAGTCATTGATGTAACATATAACGTCCCGCGGGGGGTCATTGACTCTGCCTCGGGGACGGAGAGCCCTGTGAATCCTTTCCATAGCTATTAAGGAGTGCCTTGGCCTATCCAGGAGGCGGTTAAATAGATCAGTAACGGCTGGGAGAATCTGGTCTTGTTCTACGGACTCCGGGAGGCCTCTCACCCGCAAGTTGTGCCTACGTCCCCTATTGTCGAGATCTTCGACATGCCGTTGAAGATCTCTGAGTTGTAAGGTGTGTGAGTCCACTTGGCTGTGAATCTTTTTTACCGCCGTTTGCTGTTGTGCCGTAGTGTGTTCAACCTGGTTCATTCTCCCTGCAATGGCTTGTATTTCTTGGCGGAGGTCCGATATGGCAGAGAATAGGGCGTCTTTTATGTCAGTAGCCACCGCCTGAAGGTCCTGTAGATTAGGTTGACGCAGGGCTTGCAATCCATGTTACACAGTTGAGGTGGAATGCTCAGTCGGTGTGAGTACAATCTCACTATGTTCCGGAGCAGAGGCTGAGGCGGGAAGGGGAGCCGCCATGTTAGCTCTCTGGGATCTGAATATCTCCGGGATTGTGTAGCTTGGGTGAGTCGCGGTTCTCCTCGGGGATCTGGATCTGGAGTGTGAGTTGTTGCGGGAAGAGGTTCCCATAGTATATTCTAGTCAGAAATCCCCGTGAAATGCTGATTATAAGCTGTGGTGAGACGGAGCCTGAAGTCTAAGCAGCCATCTTCTCCCGAGGCAGACCACGCCCTCCGTTATTGTTCCTATTATGTTATTATTTTATTTAGGATGTATTATTATTATTTTAACCCAGTCGATGAAACAAAATGGCATATTTTAATGATTAAGATTGTCACATGTGTCTAAGGTTCTGAGGTTATTGTACATTAGTTATCTATTCAATATTACTCGACTTATTACATTTTATACATCCAATACTATTGGCTATTGAGTATTTGGTTTTACCTATGACCCTGAGGAGGGGATATTGTACTGATAAGGAGATGATGACCTAGACCTGTTTTTTTTTTTTTATTATTATATTCAACAAACTTTTCACAATTACACAGACAGAATTTTGTTGTCTCTCTTAACACCAAAGATCATTTTTGGGGAGCCTGAAGTTATAGGAGAAGACAACCACTGAGTGCATGCTTGTGAGCGCCTGGTGCAAACACGCACCTCACTTAAACATATTTATTTTTTGAATATGAGTATACACTCACTGGCCACTTTATTAGGTACACCTTGTTAGTACCGGGTTGGACCCGCTTTTGCCTTCAGAACTGTCTTAATTCTTCGTGGTATAGATTCAACAAGGTGTTGGAAACGTTCCCCAGAGATTTTGGATCCATAGTGACATGATAGCATCATGCAGATGCTGCAGATTTGTCGGATGCACATCCATGATGCATATCTCCTGTTCAATCACATCCCAAAGGTGCTCTATTGGATGAGATGTGGTGAGTGTGGAGGCCATTGGAGTACAGTGACCTCATTGTCCAGTGGTGAGATGATTGGAGGTTTGTGACAGGGTGCATTATCCTGCTGGAAGGAGCCATCAGAAGATGGGTACACTGTAGTCATAAAGGGATGGACATGGTCAGCAACAATACTCAGGTAGGCCGTGGTGTTTAAATGATGCTCAATTGGTACTAAGGGGCCCAAAGTGTGCCAAGAAAATATCCCCCACACCATTACACCACCACAAGCCTGAACCATTGATACAAGGCAGGATGGATCCATGCTTTCATGTTTACGCCAAAGTCTGACCCCACCATCTGAATGTCACAGCTGAAATCGAGACTCATCAGACCAGGCAATTTTTCCAATCTTCTATTGTCCAATTTTGGTGAGCTTGTGCGAATTGTAATATAAGAAAAAAGCTGCGCTATATATAAGTGATCACAAATATGACCTAAAGAGTATCCATCTGATATGGACAACTCCTAGTGTCACACTAAGAAATAAATAGAATCACGGGAAGGATAAATCTGTTTAAGATGATCTTCCTGCCCAAGTTTCTCTATATCCTTTCGAACTCCCCGGTTTTTGTGACATTGCAGGTCTTTAGGAATATTGACTCCATTATTGTAGGTTTCTTGTGGGGGTCTAAAGCACCCAGGGTCTCTTTAACGATCCTGAAACTACCAATTACGTTGGGAGGGCTCGCCCTTCCGGATTTGCGCTCCTATTTTTTGGCCTCACAGCTCTCTTTCTTGCACTGGCGGCTGTCTCCACAGACACCTAATGCCACTGCCTTGTTGGAGGCTGCAATTGCCACCTCACAGGAGACCCTGCAGAATGTGTAATATAGGAGGGGGATTCCGGGGAGAAAGATGGGTTCGGTGATGGCCTTACTGGGGAAGGTTTTTCACCTGTGTTCTCAGCGACGGGGGGATGACCCCTTGTGGCTATCTCCTAACAGTCCTTTATGGTATAACCGCTCATTGGGGGAGTTTATCAAACTTTCTGATGGTCCAAGGTCATGGGCAAAATATGGTATTAAATATTTACATCAAATTTGTAGGGATGGCCGTTTGTGTAGGTTTACCCAGCTGCGTGAGCAATTTGGAGTGCCGAGGTCTTGGCTCTACCGATATGCGCAACTGCGGCATGCAGCATACATTTAGTTTGGAGGGACGGAGATTCGGGTACAGAACACAGACTTAGAAAGGGTTCTGATTGACCCGGATGTGTCCAAAAGGATTTCCAGATATTACGGGGCGGTGGGTCCGGGTCAGGTAGCTTTGACCTCTAGAGCCAGGGGGAGATGGGAGATGATTGTCCCTGGGTTGTCGGAGGAACTGTGGCAGGAGGTATTGGACACATTTTTGGTGTCTGTTATCTCCTCCACGGACAGAATGATTCAATATCGATATCTACCCCAACAGTATTATACACCGACCAGATTACATCGAATGCATAGGAGGGATTCTGCTATTTGTCATAAATGTGGGAAGGAGGAGGGCACTTTTGCACATATGGTGTGGGAATGTATAAAGGGGAGACCACTATGGTCTCAGGTCACTAAATTTATATCAGATAAGTTTGCCTTACCAAATATTTGCTCTCCAATGCGGTGTTTGCTTGTGATTTTTGATCAAGAGGAGTTAAATGCCCACACTAAATTGTTCCTAAGGATCCTGTACTTTGGTGTAAAAAAGATCATAGCAAGGAGATGGATACATGAGGAACAATTGACCCTGGGGATGTGGATTAAAATAATAAACGCAGATTTGATGATGTATAAAATGACCTACGAGGCTAGAGGGGCTACCAAGAAGTTTAGGAAAGTTTGGTTCCGGTGGATAGACTCTGAGAATGCTCTGGATGAGGGAGAGCCCTAATATGTTGTATGAGTAATAGATAAAACTCTGGAGAGATGGATATTAATTGCTTTGCTTCTCTTTCCTAGATGGGCCAGGTATGTTCGTTTTGAGAAGGGGCAGTAATACTGAAATGTTGACATCCCAGGGGAAGAGGGTGGGAGGGAAGGGGGGGGGGTTTACTGTTATTGGGGTTTCTTAAAAAATGCACGTGTATGATACCATGAGCAAGAATTGATGATGGAAATGGCATATTCTAAGCCTGTAATATGATTGTTATGTTTATGGAATTTGTATGCTAATGGAACATATGTAATATGTGTAATATGTGTGGTATGTATACTTTTGTTGTGCATAATAAAACTTTTTCAAAAAAAGAAAAGAAATAAATAGAATCACAAGTGAAATGTGCTAAATATAACAAAAAAAATATTCTGAATATAATGAATATGTAAAATTAAATATATATATATATATATATATATATATATATATATATATATATATATATATATATATATATATATATATAGAATATATATAGTAGAGTCCCGTCCAATGGGCTATTGGATAAAAATCCCACTGAATGTCATAGTAATTTTCCAAGTGGTGATATCTTAGCCCTCCAAACGTGGGAGATGTGAAAAAGTGCGACAGGAAAGTTCCTCCCCCATTGATATCAATGCCGCTTACCATCTTTATAGATCTCTTGTTTAAGGAGATTGTGAATGCCTGTGGCTCTTATCCCCAGCCATGGGTCTTTAAAACTTGGAAGGCTGTATGTCACCGGACTCTCTATATGGGATATCCTCTGTGCAGTAGATACACGCTCATTCCCCATGAAAGAATAGGAAGGTATCCATAGCGTAATTCATTAAAAAAAAACTCTGTTTATTTAAAAGCCAAATATTGCACTTACATTTAAGTCGTATATAAAAAGCGTTTCAAAAGACACGAGCCTGTCGGCTCTCGATAGATGCCAGTTGTTTCCGGGTTCAGCGCGGTATGTGGTGACGTCAGCACGCCGCTCCTTCCTACACCGTTTCGTCAAAGATGACGTCTTCCAGGGGCACCTGGACGAATTGTAGTATCAGTTTTCTGTTCTTAGCTGACAGGCATCCAGTGTGGTCTTCTGCTGCTCTAGCCCATCTGCTTCAAGGTTCGATGTGTTGTGCGTTCAGAGATGGTGATCTGTATACCTTGGTTGTAACAAGTGGTTATTTGAGTTACTGTTGCCTTTCTATTATCTGGAAGCAGTCTGCACATTCACCTCTGACATCAACAAGGCATTTTCTTCCACACAACTGCCGCTCACTGGATATTTTCTCTTTTTCGGACCATTCTCTGTAAACCCCAAAGATGGTTGAATATCCCAGTAGATCGGCAGTTTTTGAAATACCCAGACAAGCCCGTCTGGCCCCAACAACCATGCCACGTTCAAAGTCCATAAAATCCCTTTTCTTCCCCATTCTGATGCTCGGTTTAACCACTTGCCGACTGGCTCACGCCAATATATGTCCGCAGAATGGCTCACCTGTGCAAACTGACATACCTGTACGTCAGTCCCTAAAAGCAGGATAGCAGGCGTACGTGCTGGGGGAGCGTGCCCGCAGGTCTCGCGGACTCGATGTCCACCGGTGGCCCGCGATTGTGGCGAGGAGAGGCAGAACGGGGAACTGCCAATGTAAACAAGGCATTTCCCCTTTGTGCCTAGTGACGTGACAGGAAACTACTGCTCCCAGTGATCGGGAGCAGTGATCTTTGTCATGTTTCAGTACGCCCATCCCCTCTACAGTTAGAACACGCTGAGGGAACACACTTAACCCCTTGACCTCCCCTAGTGTTAACCCCTTCCCTGCCAGTGTCATTATTACATTGATTAGTGCATTTTTATAGCACTGATCAATGTAATAATGTCACTGGTCCCCAAAAAGTGTCATTTGGGGTCAGATTTGTCCGCCGCAAGGTCTTTTTTTGTTTATAGCGCAATCAATAAAAACCGCAGAGGTGATCAAATACCACCAAAAGAAAACTCTATTTGTGAGGAAAAAAGGACGTCAATTTTGGTTACAGTGTAATTATGAGTTAAAGCGGCGCAGTGCCGTATTGCACAAAATGGCCTGGTCATTAAGGGGGTAAAACCTTCCGGGGCTGAAGTGGTTAAACTTCAGCAAGTTCTCTTCACCAGGTCTAGATGCCTAAATGCATTGCGTTTCTACCATGCGATTGGCTGATCAGCAAATTGCGTTACCAAGCAATTGAACAGGTACACCTAATAAAAAGGCCCGATGAGTGTATATATGAGTACAGTATATGTTCTTTTATACAGAACTCTGCTGTATTTTTAATTTGATTACTTAATTCAACTCTACAGCGGAAATTGTTTGTCCTTCCAAGCATCAAAGTTCAGTTTTAGGGGGACGAGTTAATTCAGGCAGAAGATTGCGTGTCAAGGTGACTTTTTCATCAAAGTATGCCACCAGGGAACCATCTTGTACCTGAAAGTCACCACAGAAGACAGCTACTGAAGGCATGGCTGTGATCACCTAGTTTAAATGTGCATCCTACCTAAAAATGTGGTTCATGTATTTATTAAATGGAAATAGAAGTCTAAGCTGACCATAGACTAGACTAACTTTGTTCAAAAGTTTTAATTTAATGTCCTTCATTGTTTAAATCATTAGTGGCGTCAAATCGTCATCCACAATGACAAGAAAAATTGAAGGGGCAGGATCGAAAATTTTTTCTCAAATTAATCAATTTCCCACAGTTACTGAATTTTCCATTTGGAAAATTCCATTTATTCTGAAGTCAGTGTAAATAGAAAATGATATTTTGAAGTACTTTGCACTAACATTTGTCAAGAGTTTGGATGTACTGATGAGAATTTTCATACATGGCGAAGACATAATATTATCATGTATGGCTAATTTTAGCCTTTCTTGTTACAACCATTCTTTCTGCCGGTGTTTTTGTCAAAATAGCCAATTCATCAAGATCTCCAATTACGTCACTTCCGGTTACTGTAAACCGGAGATTTCGACGACTCGCTGTTTTGACACAACCGTATACAACTGTATACATTCCGGTACACGTTCTTATGAGCGGATATTGTTAGTCCGCTCCGATACTAACCAACAAAATGGCCGCCTCCGCAGTGGCAACACACACAGATCCCAGTTCTCGCTGTGTCACGAGCGATCGCAGGAGCCCGGCGGGCATCGTGCCCACCGGGAACTCGCATCAGCTCCGGGGGCGAGCAGCGCGTGCATGCGCACTCCTAGAGGCCACAGGGGGAAGTGACGTAACATGACGTTGCTTCGCCCAGCCCTGCCATTCTGCCGCAGTAAAACTGCGGCGGCTTGTCGGCAAGTGGTTAATGATGGTTTACAGTAACCAGAAGTGATGTTTTTGGAGATCCTGATGAATTGCCTATTTTGACAGAACACCGGCATTGCGGGTCCTTATGGCCCTTCCAGTCCTCTTGAGTTACAACTCCCGACCACACAATCTCCACTGTATAGTATTACAAGCTTATCACAGTAGGTTTTATACATAGAATTCAATTTACACACCACAGCCCTCCTCACAGACCATACTTTATTCCCAATATTCAGGTTTAATATTCTATGTTATGTTCCACAGACTCATTATATCCTTAAGACGGGTTTTCTAGTGAATTTCATTCTGATTTTAGTTTAATCCGCTGTTTAGGGTCAGTTGTTCTCCATTCTCCACTAGCTGACCGCACACAGTACATTTATGTCATTACTTTGACGTTAACCACTTAAGGACCGGAAGATTTTCCCCGTTAATGACCAGGCCATTTTTTGTGATACGTCACTAGGTTATTTTAACTGAGGGTTTGCAGGAACGAGCTGACCTGCCGCAGTATAATGACAGCGGCTGGTTGGCAAGTGGTTAACCACTTGCTTACTAGGCACTTAAACCCCCCTCCTGCCCAGACCAATTTTCAGCTTTCAGCTCTGTCACTCTTTGAATGACAATTGCGCGGTCATACAACACTGTACCCAAATGAAATGTTTGTCATTTTTTTCACACAAATAGAGGCTTCTTTTGGTGCTATTTAATCACTGCTGTTTTTTTTTTTATTTTTTGCTAAACAAACAAAAAAAGACGGAAAATTTTGAAAAAAAAAATCATGCTTCATAGTTTGTTATAACATTTTGCAAACAGGTAATTTTTCTCCTTTATTGATATGTGCTCATGAGGCGGAACTGATGGGCACTGATAGGCACAGATAAGGCGAAACTGATAGGCACAGATAAAGCGGCACTGATGGGGAGAGATAAGGCGGTACTGATGGGGACAGATAAGGCGGTACTGATGGGGACAGATAAGGCGAAACTGATAGGCACAGATAAAGCGGCACTGATGGGGAGAGATAAGGCGGTACTGATGGGGACAGATAAGGCGGTACTGATGGGGACAGATAAGGCGGTACTGATGGGGACAGATAAGGCTGTACTGATGGGGACAGATAAGGTGACACTGATGGGGACAGATAAGGTGGTACTGATGGGGACAGATAAGGCGACACTGATGGGGACAGATAAGGCGGTACTGATGGGGACAGATAAGGCGGTACTGATGGGGACAGATAAGGCGGTACTGATAGGCACAGATAAAGCGGCACTGATGGGGAGAGATAAGGCGGTACTGATGGGGACAGATAAGGCGGTACTGATGGGGACAGATAAGGCGGTACTGATGGGGACAGATAAGGTGACACTGATGGGGACAGATAAGGTGGTACTGATGGGGACAGATAAGGCGCCACTGATGGGGACAGATAGGGTGGCACTGATGGGGACAGATAAGGCGGTACTGATGGGGACAGATAAGGCAACACTGATGGGGACAGATAAGGTGGCACTGATGGGGACAGATAAGGCGGTACTGATGGGGACAGATAAGGCGGTACTGATGGGGACAGATAAGGCGGTACTGATGGGGACAGATAAGGCGACACTGATGGGGACAGATAAGGCGGTACTGATGGGGACAGATAAGGCGGTACTGATGGGGACAGATAAGGCGGTACTGATGGGGACAGATAAGGCGGTACTGATGGGGACAGATAAGGCGGTACTGATGGGGACAGATAAGGCGGTACTGATGGGACAGATAAGGCGGTACTGATGGGGACAGATAAGGCGAAACTGATGGGGACAGATAAGGCGACACTGATGGGGACAGATAAGACGGTACTGATAGGGACAGATAAGGCGGTACTGATGGGGACAGATAAGGCGACACTGATGGGGACAGATAAGGCGGTACTGATGGGGACAGATAAGGCGATACTGATGGGACAGATAAGGTGGTACTGATGGGCACAGATAAGGCAGCACTGATGGGGACAGATAAGGCAGTACTGATGGGCACAGATAAGACGGCACTGATGGGGACAGATAAGGCGGTGCTGATGGGCACAGATAAGGCGGCACTGATGGCCACTGATAAGACAGCACTGATGGGCCCTGATGGGTGGCACTGATGGGTGCCACTGATGGACACTGAAGGGCACTGATGGACACTGAAGGGCACTGATAGGTGTTACTGATAGGTACCACTGATAGATGGCACTGATGGGCACTGATGGGTGGCACTGATAGGTGGCACTGATGGGCACTGGTAGGTGACACTGATGGGCAGCACTGTTGATGAGGCACTGATTGGTGACATTGATAATTGGCACTGTGGGCACTGAAAGGTGGCACTGTGAGCACTTAAAGGTGGCACTGTGGGGACTGGTAGGTGGCGCTGGTGGGCTAATGGTAGACAGCACTGTTGTGCACTGGTAGGTGGCACAGATGGGCACAGATGATCGGGACCGATGTCCCTCTGACAGCTGCCAGTGATCAGTCTTTTTTTTTTCTCCTCACGCTGTCAGCGCGAGGAGAAAAAATAGCCGATTACCGGCTCTGTTTACATCACATGAACAGCTGTCATTGGCTGACAGCTGATCACGTGGTAAGGTGTCGACCCCTTACTCCGATTTGTGATCCAGCGAGTCTCATAGACTCGCTGATCACAGAGCATGCCGCGCGTGCCCTGCAGGGGGCGCGCAGGCCGCTCGAGCACGGGAAGGCGTCTATGGACGCCCTCCTAGCAAAGTAGGTCTGCGCTGTTGCCGTCATTCGGCTATAGCACGGATCTGAAGTGGTTAAATACCGTTGTTATGGCACAAAACCTCTGTAGTTTTTCATACTGCGGGCGATTCTGCGTCTGATAAAAGTGGTCCCAGTGTTCTGTCAAATTCTCCAACCCATCAAGAACTCCAACCACGTCACTTCCGGTTTATTTAAACCATCTGTAATTGGAGATTTTGATGAATTGCTGTTTGGACACAACACCGGCAACCGAATACAGTCCGGTACAAAAAGATTTAGCTGTTTTGACGAGGACAGTGGCCATTTTGTTGGCTAGTATCGGTGCAGAGTAACAATCTCCGTTCATAATATCGTGCACCGGACTGTATTCGGTTGCCGGTGTTGTGTCCAAACAGCAATTCGTCAAAATCTCCAATTACTGATGGTTTAAAGGAACCAGAAGTTAGGTAGTTGGGGTTTCTGACGAGTTGGATACTTTGGCAGTGGACTTGCCACGGGATCACTTTTATAGGCGACGGGAGAGGTGCCCCCCTCCTGGCGCTTCCCATTCAACTCCAGCCTTACCAGACCTGTCGGTTAGCCCGGAGCCAATCTGATACGTGGCTGGGCAGGAAGCTGAGTGCTTTTAAATAGATATTTGAGATTTGAGGTCTTTTTGATCTCTCAATAAAGAGGCCAGATCATGCTTTTTCCTATTACATTCCTTGTAATAGGAAAAAAAGTGATAAAAAAAACAAAAATTAAAGGGACAGTTTAAAAATAAAAAGTAAAATGTATAAGAAAAAGATAATAATTGAAAGAACCTGCCCTCCAAGCTCACGCGCAGAAGCGAACGCATACGTAAGTCACGCCCGCATATGTAAGAGGTGTTCAAACCACACATGTGAGGTATCGCTGTGATCGTTAGAGCGAGAGCAATACCTCTAGCACTAGCCCTCCTCTTTATCTCTAAACAGGTAACCTGTATACATGTTGAAAACATTACCTATAGAGATATTTAAGTACTGTAGTTTGTCGCCATTCCACGAGTGTGCGCAATTTTAAAGCTTGACATGTTAGGTATCAATTTACTCAGCGTAACATCATCTTTTGTTATACAGAAAAATTGGGCTAGCTTTATTGTTTTGTTTTTCTTTAATTCAAAAAAGTGTACTTTTTTTAAAAAAATGCGTTTGTAAGACCGCTGCGCAAATATGGTGTAACAGAAAATATTGCAACAATCGCCATTTTATTCTCTAGGGTCTCTGCTAAAAATATATATATATATATATATATATATATATATATATATATATATATATATATTTATATCTATATATATAGATATATCTATCTATATATATATAGATATATATAATGTTTGGGGGTTCTAAGTAATTTTATAGCAAAAAAAATACTAATTTAAACTTGTAAGCAAAAAGTTCTAGAAAAGACATGGTCTTAAAGTGGTTAATGTACTACATATTTTTTGATCTTGTCTGCAAAATGTACAATACTGTATATTCAGCATAAGTTCTAACTAATAAACCTAAATATATACCACCAGACCAGTTTTTACACAATATTATTATATTTTACGTCTCTTATCACCACATTTTATATTTTGCACAATAAATGTATATATAGAGTTGCCCTGCCACTGTGTGATTATAGGCAGAAGACAAAAAGGGTTCTCAAAGATATGGCTTGACAACTTTGAAGTGTGGTTTCTGAACCGAGAAGACTGGAGTTTCAGTTTTCTCTGGGTTTTGTTATCCTGCATCAGGGTCTTGATTCCGGAAGCTTCAAAAAGTTTTGGGTGGAAAGAAGCCTCCAACTATGTGTCCAGGTTTTATTGGAGACCTGCAGAGTGTGCTGGTACTCATTATAAGGGAGGCCTGGGCAAAGTTCAGGGCCCCCTTCAGGAGACAGGTATGTGCTCCATCCAGGAGAAAGGAGTACCCCTATCAGGGGACAGGTGTGGGCTCCCATTAGGAGAGGGGCGTGCTCTACCCAAAAGACAGCAGTCCATGCTGGAGGACAGGTTTCACGTCCATGGCACTGGGAGAGTCAAGACAGCTAGGTGAGTTGCTATCTCGGCAGCCAGTCGCACTCTCATGTTATTGTAAGGATAGAGTTGCCAATGGGATCAGCACCCCCAAATGCCATCCTGTTCTTTTGAACTACACATGGGCAGTGTGAACTCTCTCCTGATGCAGTTGCTGAGCTAATCATAGGCGTCAGAACACAGTACACACTGTGCATGTGTGGCCCTAAGGAACAGGATGGTGCTCCTTCCCGCTCCATCCCAATGGCTGCTCCATCCCAACAATAACTGCGGATGGAGCCATCCCTGGCTACAGAGAATTTGAGGAAACTTCTTTAAATGTGGTTGTGGGCTTCACTGTTTAAACAGAAAGGGGACACTGACTGGTACAGTAGGTAGGCAGGTTTAGCACACTATGTTGCTATAACGATATGGCACAGCATGGTGTTTGTTGTAAAGCTGAAATTAGATTTGAAAGCGGTTGTAAACCCTATACATACTGTATACCCACCAAAGTGACAAAACTCAGGTGGTACACAGGGATTGAACAAATTTTCCTACAGCCGTTGTACCTGTTTATCTGCAGCACTCTCTTCTCTGCTGTTCAAAGTCACAGATCAAAGTGTATTTCTCAACTTCAGAAGGCAGGGGGTGGGGATCTGATGTCACACCCTCCTCTACTGAGTCTCATAGGGAAACATGCACAACTGAGGCTGTCACTGACCTTCTCTGTACTGGTGGGGGGGGGGGGGGCAGGGCCATCCTTTGGATTCTGTGGTGTCAGCATAACCTGTCAGAAGTGACTCATGCAGATAGCAGAGGGAGGAGAAATTATAGAGAAATTACACTAGGTGGTTTGGATTGAGACTAGTACACACTAAGGAAGGATATTTTTTGTTTATTTCTCTATTTGAGAGGTTTACAACCACTTTAACATCAGGCAGACAGGTGTTACTGGTCTTTGTCTGGTTAATGGTAATGGTCTACTATTTTAATGCAATTCTTGACAACTCCCTTTTTTCTGAATTGCAGTGAATTTGAGCAATACAAATTTAGATCCGTTGTTTCAAGGTTCCATGTGTCTCCCCCTGAAGCCCTTTGAGATCCAGTCTACAAAGCACAGAAGGCACAGAGGACTCTCCAAGAAGATACAGTATGTTGGGTGCCTGGCTATTTGAGCGAGAGGATTGAGTGGAAAAAAAACCTTTAGAGTAAACACACTTATAATATAGAGTTCAGTGATTGATTTTACCTTGTGTCTTTTCTTTTTCTCTTATTCTTTTTGTTATTCTCTTCTTATATTACCCATATACTTATTCTGGTTACTATCTTTCCTGATTGGGTCAAGCTCCTTAAAATGTGTCAAGAGAATCAAACAAAAGTCACAGAGATCTATCTCCTTGGATTCCAAGGTCTACAAAACTTCAAAACTCTATTCTTTGCTGTCCTGCTTCTAATTTACATTGCAATAGTGACCGGGAACATTCTAATCATCCTTCTAGTGTCCACCAATAGTAATCTCAGAATTCCAATGTTCATCTTTCTTCAGCACCTATCTCTTGCAGATGTCCTCCTTGCCACGTGTGTCATACCACTGATGGCCGAGGTTATATTAAAGACAAAGAGAGAAATGTCTGTTGATGGCTGTATCATGCAGCTGTACTCCTTTTTGAATTTTGGTTTTGTGCAATGTTTCATCCTTGCTATAATGTCCTATGATCGATATGTCGCTATTTCTAATCCTTTACATTACATTTTGATTATGGACCGAAGAATCTGCGTCCTGTTGGGTTTGGGTTCTTGGGCAATAACTTGGACTATATCTACAACTGAAATTATTTTAATAGTTCAGTTTGAATTTTGTGGCCTCAGAGACATTGATTACTTCTTTTGTGATTTAGGTCCAATTGTGAAATTGTCTACATCGGACACATCTATCCTACAATGGTTTGACTTTTCATGCTCTGTCCTTTCCTTTTTCTGTTCTCTTACATTTATCATTGGGACATACTTCTACATTTTTATTATCATTCTCAAGATTCCATCCTCCGCTGGCAGGAAAAAATCTTTTTCTACATGTAGTACCCATCTGATCTCTGTGGCTGCATACTATGGGTCCATCATTACTATTTATGTGACTCCGGACAATGAGAAGTCACCTTCTGTAAACAAGTACAGTTCTTTATTGTACACTGTAGTGAACCCATTGGTGAATCCCATAATATATAGCCTGAGAAACCATGAGATTAGACAAGCTCTTCATAAAATAGTTGGAGAACGATTGAGAAGAAAGGTAATATAGAGTAAATATGGGTAGTGATGACCAGGGGGGAGTTACTAGACCTTGGCACCCAAGGCCTGTGCCCAGGTTTTTTACTGTGTGCCTCAAGTTGTCAATTAGTTTACTTTTTCTAAGTTAATGTATTATTTCAGCTTTTTTGGCAATTGTAATACAAGTATTATTTCTTTCAGTTATGCCATCACATTTATTAAAATTACAATTATGGATGTTTAAGACAAACTCTTTTTATAGGAGAAACTATTGGATGTGTCTTAGATCTGATTAAAAAAAGGTCAACAGAAATTAAAACTTCCTAAGTGTCAGTTTATTACCATATGGTTTACATATGCAGTATATGTGTTGGTTATAACAGTGGAGTTGCATGGTCCTTTTTGGGGGGTCAGTAAAGGCCAGGACACTATTGCTCAATTCAAAAAGAGCGCAAAGGGAAAAGGGAAAGAGATAAAGCATATGAAGCACAAGAGATAAACAGAAGGTAGAAAGAGGATGTGGCATGGAGGAAAAAAAAAAAAAAACAATTCAGGTGCCGAATGGTACCCCAGGTCTCCTAGGATCCTAATATGCACTTTTTAATGGCGCAAAAAATGTCTAAGCTCACGATAATTATACAAGATTAAAAAGTTTGACACATATTAGAATCTATTAACTTAATAGGTCATTGTACATCCGTGGGTATGGAGGAAATTGATTGCACATATGGATGTGTGTTTAGCAAGGGTTATGATAGGTGGCAGCTGTCCTCAGAGCCAGCTCTGTATAAACAAGAAGGAAGGAGAAAAGGGGGAAGGGCCACCTAAGTGCAGAGATTAAAAAGCTTTAATAGCGCAAAAGCTAAATAAAACTTATGCCGCGTACACACGGCCGGACTTCCCGACAGAAAAAGTCCCATGGGAGCTTTCGGTCGGACATTCCGACCGTGTGTATGCCCCATCGGACTTTTTCTGTCGGCATTTCCGACGGACTCAGATATAGAACATGTTCTAAATCTCTCTGTCAGAAATGCCAATGAAGTTTAGACCGTTCGCAAGTCCGGCCGTGTGTACGCGGCATTACAGGACAAAAAGAAATTCAAGCTCATAAGGTCCAAAGATGAAGGTGGAGTTTGGTCTTTTAGGTGTCCATAAGGGTTTGTTGTCACTTTTCAGGCTGTGCGGATAGATAGATGTTATCCTCAGCATCCTGTGGCCACGAGGAGGCAGGATACAAGAACTGACAACCAGCGTGGAACACGGCCCGAGCTCCCCGGAAGTGACATCACCGGAACAAGATATGGCCGGGCTGGATGGAAAGGGTTGGATAGAGAATAGGCAAGCACCAGCTCCTTCACACGGCCTGAAAAGTGACAGCAAACCCTTATGGACGCCTAAAAGACCGAACATAACTTTCACCCATGGACCTTATGAGCTTGAATTTCTTTTTATCCTGTATGTGTTATTCAGCTTTTGCGCTATTAAAGCTTTTTAATCTCTGCACTTAGGTGGCGCTTCCCCCTTTTCTCCTTCCTTCTCTTTTGGCCCCTGGTTATGGGCAAATGCTAATAAATCTTCCAGAAAATACAAGAATATCAATTATAAAGCATGATAGGTCTAGTATCACACCCGAAATGTAGAAATACACAAAAATGGATGGAAAAGGAAAAATGTTTCTAGGCATATATAACCAAGGAAGAGGATGCACAGCTTTTGGTTTAGGATAAAAATTACATAAGCTTTTATTTAATGCATATTAGTTAAAATCATACCGCTTCCCTACCGGCTACAGTATATATACACGTCACGGTAGAGAAGCGGTTGTACCGGGATCATTATTGAGGCTACAGCCATGATCCCGGTGTCATTTTTTAGCAATTCTCTTTAATGTAAAAGTACTCAGAGCGACTGGGCAGCCGCTGGAATACTTTTACAGGTTGCGGAATGGGGTCCCACCCCCCTCCCACCTCTGCTGCCATTACTAGGTCTATCCCGAGCAATTAGGAAGTCTGGTAACGATGCGGCTGGCGGCATCCAGTGTTCCTCCAACTGTGCAACGCCTGGGAAGCAACAACTTTGTTGTCACTTCCGGTTCCGGCTCTTTGTTCGTCCAGTGAAGCAGCCGATCAGACCGATATGTATCTGATCAGTTGCATTGGAGCTCAAAAAAGACCTCCCATCTCTCCATAAAGAGTACCTGTCATTGCTATTGCTGTCTCTCCCTTGAAAGATTTTCGATATGCTTTCCCCTGCCTTTCAATCAATGTACATTATCTCTCTTCCAGGAGTGAGATCCTTGATGCCCCTCTTTCCCTTGAAAATTTCACACTTCCCTGTTGGTAAATTCCTTACTCCAAGGTATTTATCTTCCCCTACTGTTTAGTTAATTTAAAGGGCACCACACATCAGATGCAATGTTACCTAACACGTGTTACCTATTCTGTTTCATCTGTTATGACATCCAAACGTAACCTTAAAACATCTGGTTTAACCACTTCAGCCCCGGAAGGATTTGCCCCCTTCCTGACCAGAGCACTTTTTGCGATTCGGCATTGCGTCACTTTAACTGACAATTGCGCGGTCGTGCAAGCTTTCTTTTGGTGGTATTTGATCGCCTCTGCGGTTTTTACTTTTTGCGCTATAAACAAAAAAAGAGCGTCAATTTTGAAAAAAAAGCAATATTTTTTACTTTTGGCTCTAATAAATATCCCCCAAAAATATATAAAAAAAAACAATTTTTTTTCCTCAGTTTAGGCTGATATGTATTCTTCTACATACTTTTGTTAAAAAAAATCGAAATAAGCGTATATTGATTGGTTTGCGCAAAATTTATAGCGTCTACAAAATAGGGGATAATTGTATGGCATTTTTATTATTATTTTTTTATTAGTAATGTCGGCGATCTGCAATTTTTATCATGACTGCGACATTATGGCGGACACATTGGACACTTTTGACACTATTTTGGGACCATTGTCATTTATACAGCGATCAGTGCTATAAAAATGCACTGATTACTGTTTAAATGACACTGGCAGTGAAGGAGTTAACCACTAGGGGGCGAAGAAGGGATTAAGTGTGTCCTAAGGAGTGATTCTAACTGTGGGGGGATGGGCTTCAACTCACATGACAGTTATCACTGCTCTCGATGACAGGGATCAGTGATCTCTGTCATGACACAAAGCAGAACGGAGAAATACTTTGTTTACAAAGGCATCTCCCCGTTCTACCTCTCCGTGACACGATCGCGGGCACCCGGTGGACATCGAGTCCGCGGGACCCGCGGTCACTGTCACGGAGAACGCGGTGGGCGGGCACCACGGCAGTGCCCTTTTGCCCACCCGTGCCATTCTGCCGACCTATATCGTTGTAGAACAGAAAAAGACACACAATAAGTGTAGCGCTAGTAAAAAATGAGTAAACGTCCAATGTGAAAAACGTCAAAATCACAGTTCCAAGTATAAATACTGCAGAGGGACCATCAATATATGTATGAAGGGAAAAAGTCTTTAGAAAAGCGTTCGAGCCAAAGCTGTATATAATCTTGAAATAAAAAAGCAAACACACCACCACCAATTGTAAGAAGGCTTACCGGATGGAATGGACCCAATGGGGCATACGCCGGACTGGGTCGGATGCACTTAGGTGATGGGTGGCTGGAATGGCACTGGAAGGCGATGTTGATGGATGGACCCACGCGTTACTCTGTTGCTTTAGGCGATGCAGGGATCCAGAGAGATGTGTAGACCAGAACGCACGTGGTAGTTACGCTCAAATTAAATATTGAATGAAGCAGGTGGAAGATGGAAGGAAAGAAAAGGCCATATAGTGTAAATCCGTTTAAGAAATTTATTAAATAAAAAGGATATACACTCACTTGTAAAATGAAAAAACAGCACTGAAGATAAAATGTGGCGACAGTGGGGTCCTACCCGACGCGTTTCATCTTCATAGACGTCGTCTGGGGGGTTCCCCCCACTGTAGCCACCAGAGCATATATAGGGGATGCATCAATGTTAATGGGAATCAGCTCCATACACGGGGAAAAGCACTTCCGGTATTCGGCCAAAATGGCCGCCCAGCGTGCGTTCCAAGCCTCACTATGGATAACATGTGGGCCCGGGAGATTAAAAAGAATCATAATAGTCAATGAAGTCCAAACCTACATGTGATATAACCTATATGTGCGTCACGTACGTCACGCGCATGCGCGGTTTTGTTTTTCATGCCTAGATGCGCGCGCACATCATTGCGCCGCTTCCCCTTTTCTCCTCTTTCGCATATCAGGAGCGCTTTTTACTTTTCCCATCACTGTCATCACTTACTCTCCACATACCACATATAGGTTTGGACTTCATTGACTATTATGATTCTTTTTAATCTCCCGGGCCCACATGTTATCCATAGTGAGGCTTGGAACGCACGCCGGGCGGCCATTTTGGCCGAATACCGGACGTGCTTTTCCCTGTGTATGGAGCTGATTCCCATTAACATTGATGCATCCCCTATATATGTTCTGGTGGCTACAGTGGGGGAACCCCCCAGACGACGTCTATGAAGACGAAACGCGTCGGGTAGGACCCCACTGTCGCCACATTTTATCTTCAGCGCTGTTTTTTCATTTTACAAGTGAGTGTATATCCTTTTTATTTAATAAATGTCTTAAACGGATTTACACTATATGGCCTTTTCTTTCCTTCCATCTTCCACCTGCTTCCTACAATATTTAATTTGAGCGTAACTACCACGTGCGTTCTGGTCTACACATCTCTCTGGATCCCTGCATCGCCTAAAGCAACAGAGTAACGCGTGGGTCCATCCATCAACATCGCCTTCCAGTGCCATTTCCAGCCACCCATCACCTAAGTGCATCCGACCCAGTCCGGCGTATGCCCCATTGGGTCCATTCCATCTGGTAAGCCTTCTTACAATTGGTGGTGGTGTGTTTGCTTTTTTATTTCAAGATTATATACAGCTTTGGCTGGAACGTTTTTCTAAAGACTTTTTCCCTTCATACATATATTGATGGTCCCTCTGCAGTATTTATACTTGGAACTGTGATTTTGACATTTTTCACATTGGACGTTTACTCATTTTTTACTAGCGCTACACTTATTGTGTGTCTTTTTCTGTTCTACTTTGTTGGTTGTGTTAGCTGCTTTTTGTTGTTACGGCAGCGCAGAATTGTTTTGTATATGACCTATATCGTTGTGCATCGGTCGGGAAGCGGTAAAACTGCACACTGATAACCTCATGTTGCTATTTTGTCTTACACCACAACTTTGTATTGTGTATTTGATATTTGGATACTACCTGTACAAAAAGAAATTCAATATTTATTTATTTCAGGTACTTTTACAGCGCTGTCAATTTACATATACATTAAACATTAACATCAGTCCCTGCCCTCAAGGAGCTTACAATCTAAGGTCCCTAACTCACATTCATACATACACATATTAGGGCCAATTTAGAGGAAAGGAGGAAAACCAGAGTACCCGGAGGAAACCCACGCAGGCACAGGGAGAACATGCAAACTCCAGGCAGGTAGTGTCGTGGTTGGGATTTGAACCAACAACTCTTTGTACTACTAGGTGAAAGTGCTAACCACTACACCATTGTGCATAAATAGTTTTTGGATTAAAAAAAAGTGATCAAAAAAAAAAAAGAAAAATAATCATTCAAAAAAATATTTAAAGCGCCCTTGTCACCCTGTGCTCATGCGCAATGGCGAACGCACAAGTCGGTCCCACACGCATATGTAAACAGTGATCGCACCACACAGGTGAGGTATCACCGCAAACTTCAGAGTGAGAGCAATAATTCTAGCACCAGACCTCCTGTGTAAATCTGTGTAAAGTGCTGTGGGGGGGGGGGGATATGTGAAGGGGGCAGTGCTGTGGGGAGATGTGTGAAGGGGCAGTGCTGTGGGGGGAGATATGTGAATGGGCAGTGCTGTGGGGGATATGTGAAGGGGCAGTGCTGTGGGGGGGATATGTGAAGGGCAGTGCTGTGGGGGGATATGTGAAGGGGCAGTGCTGTGGGGGGCATATGTGAAGGGCAGTGCTGTGGGGGGATATGTGAAGGGGCAGTGCTGTGGGGAGGATATGTGAAGGGGGCAGTGCTGTGGGGGGGATATGTGAAGGGGCAGTGCTGTGGGGGGACATGTGAAGGGCAGTGCTGTGGGGGGATATGTGAAGGGGGCAGTGCTGTGGGTGGATATGTGAAGGGCAGTGCTGTGGGGGGATATGTGAAGGGGGCAGTGCTGTGGGGGGGATATGTGAAGGGGCAGTGCTGTGGGGGGCATATGTGAAGGGCAGTGCTGTGGGGGAGATATGTGAAGGGGCAGGGCTGTGGGGGATATGTGAAGGGGGCAGTGCTGTGGGGGGGATATGTGAAGGGGCAGGGCTGTGGGGGGGATATGTGAAGGGGCAGTCCTGTGGGGGGGATATGTGAAGAGGCAGTGCTGTGGGGGATATGTGAAGGGGCAGTGCTGTGGGGGATATGTGATGGGGCAGTGCTGTGGGGGGATATGTGAAGGGGCAGTGCTGTGGGGGGGTTATGTCAAGGTGAAGTGCTGTGGGGGGATATGTGAAGGGGCAGTGCTGTGGGGGAATATGTGAAGGGGTAGTGCTGTGGGGGGGATATGTGAAGAGGCAGAGCAGTGGGGGTATATGTGAAGGGGCAGAGCTGTGGGGAGGATATGTGAAGGGCAGTGCTGTGGGGGGGGTATGTGAAGGGGGCAGCGCTGTGGGGGGATATGTGAAGGGGCAGAGCTGTGGGAGGGATATGTGAAGGGGCAGTGCTGTGGGGGGGGGGGGATATGTGAAGGGGCATGCTGTGGGGGAGATATGTGAAGGGGGCAGTGCTGGGGGGGGGATATGTTATTGTTTTTTCTTTGTAAAGTGAAGCTTTACCTCATTTACTAAGCTCTGGAGCAACTGCACTTGCAGAGTGCAACTGTACTTCCAAAAGTGCTTCAAAAAGAGTCTATTTTCTGTTAGTAAATCAACCATTGTCTCCATTGCAATACTATTCCCTGCCACATAGAATGCAATTCCTCATCATATAAAAAATAAAATATTCAGTAGTGAATAATCCTACATATATTGCTTTTATGGAGGAGATGCATTTTTATGTGGGGCAGAGAAATACCCATGCGTTACACTGGGGGATAAATACAAATTAATAAATAAACAGCATAGCAATAATATACCCTGTTTCCCCGAAAATAAGACCTAGCTTGATTGCCGGTTTTGGCTGCAATATAAGCCCTACCCCCAAAATAAGTCCTAGTTAAAGTCCTTGTAGGTCTTATTTTCAGGGTAGGGCTTATTTTCGGGGAAAACGGGTAGGGCTTATTTTGGGGGTAGGACTTATATTGCAGCCATCACTGACAATCACGCTAGGTCTTATTTTCGGGAAAACAGGGTAACAGTGATATATAAAAAAATATACAACATATAAAAAAGTATTCCCAAGCCCAAACAGGATCATTTACTCACATCTAATCATAACATGTGTAAAGATGATACTACATCCCAATCAAGAGTGTCCCACACACACCCAGAGTTCTGCAAGAACAAACAAGGGGAAGGGACTGCGGATGTCAAAAGAGCCTCTGATGATCATCAGCCTAGCAACAAAAATATTATGATTAGACACCCTTTAAATTCTAATGGGCTTAAATCTCAAAAGGTAGGGCAAACTTTCATAAACCCTAATAAAAGCGTCTTAATAATCAAAGTTTAGTATGCCAGGAGAGCTGCCCAATTGATATCAAAATCTAGTACATCATCCTATCTGCAAAAGAGTGGGGAAGAGTTGCTGAAGTGCTCTGTAAAAAGGTAAAAAATAAGCCACAAATTCAATAGACTGTGGGCACAATTCAGGTCCTTAACCCACTGACAGGTGAATAAAAAAAAAGAAGTGGCAGTAAAAAAAATAAAAATAAAGAACAAAAATGCACCCCCACCCCCGCCCCCAGTCCATACCAGGCCCTTCAGATCTGGTATGGATTTGGAGGGGAACTCCACGCCAAAATGTAAATTAAAAATGGCTTGGGGTCCCCACTCAAAATCCATACCAGACCCTTATCCGAGTGAGCTCCCCTCTCCAGAACCATACCAGGCCACATGCCCTCAGCATGGGTCGGTGGGTTCTTTGGGGTGGAGGGCAAAAGGAGACTCTGAGAAAGATTCTAAAACCACAGTTAAATGCCATTTTGGGAAAGGTGGATTTCTTAGTCTGATCTTGACACAAGCGCTGTCAAGAATTGGATGTCCAGAGGATTCAGCACCCGCTTGATGATTGTTAGTGTGAATATTATATAACTGGTCGAACGCCAAAGTGCTGAGAGGGCTCCCCTTTCGGCTGAGTGTAGGGCACCCCTGAAGGTAGTGACAGGGAGTGCTATGCCCAAAGAAGCAGGGGTTGTCAGCTGCAACAGGTTGAGTGATGAGGAGAGGCCCACTAGATGGCGGCTGGATGAGCAGGATGCACTGCTGGGCAGAAGTCCTTCAGATGTACCAGATGAGACTTGGCAGAAGGAAGAGCCAGAAGCAGGGTCAAGAGCCAGGCCAGTAGTCATACACAGAATATCAGCCAGGGGTAAGGCAGCAAGCAGAGTCAGGAGTAAGCCGGGGTCATACACTGGTAATCAGGCAGCAGTGGAGTCAAAAGAGCAAGGTCATTGTCACATACCTGGTAGGTTTTGAGCCCGAAGTGCAGAGAAAGACCTCCCTTACAGCTCCCACTCCTGTTCCTCTGGAATGGAGACAGAAGGCCCAGAAGTGAGGAGTGGTATGGGTGCTTGGCAGGATCGACAGTCACCGGAAGTTCAGGAGTGGTGGCACCCTCTGGATCCAGAAGCTGAAGAGGAGGCTGGAATGCAGAGAGGACCCGGAGCCACGGCAGGTAAGAAAGCAGGTAGGTAAGCAGGTAAGTAGGCAGGACTGGAACCAGGAACAAGCAGCAGGTAGTAGCCTGGAACGCTGGACTGGAACCAGGAACAAAGCAGCAGGTAGTAGACTGGAACGTTGGACTGGAACCAGGAACAAGCAGCAGGTAGTAGCCTGGAACGCTGGACTGGAACCAGGAACAAAGCAGCAGGTAGTAGACTGGAACGCTGGACTGGAACCAGGAACAAAGCAGCAGGTAGTAGACTGGAACGCTGGACTGGAACCAGGAACAAGGCAGCAGGTAGAAGGCTGGATACAGGTATCAGACTGAGGGATGGTCAAACAAGCCGGAGGTCGGTATCGGTCGATCAGCAAAGGTACCAGGGACAACACAGAGGGATGGTCAGGCAAGCCAAGAGGGTCTGGTGCAGGCGGATAGCATCATGGTCTAACAGGAAGCAGGGTCAGATAGCAGAGTACACAGGTTAGATCAGGTTAAGGCACACGGAACACTGTAGAGCAGACAGCGGGGATAGAGTGTGACAGGCTGGTTTAAATAGCCCGCCTAGCACTAGCGGGAGTGTGCACGCGAGACAGAATTGTGGCAAGGCACAGATCTGGCCAAGGTTACAAAAAATGTCTGCTGCACTTAAGGTTCCTAAGAGCACAGTGGCCTCCATAATTCTTAAATGGAAGATGTTTGGGACAATCAGAACCCTTCCTAGAGCTGGCCGTCCGTCATTGTGGCTGAGCTCCAGAGATGCAGTCGGGAGATGGGAGAAAGTTGTAGAAAGTCAACCATCTCTGCGGCCCTCCACCAGTCAGGGCTTTATGGCAGAGTGGCCCGACGGAAGCCTCTCCTCAGTGCAAAACACATGAAAGCCCGCATGGAGTTTGCGAAAAAATACCTGAAGGACTCCAAGATGGTGAGAAATAAGATTCTCTGGTCTGATGAGACCAAGATAGAACTTTTTGGCCTTAATTCTAAGCGGTATGTGTGGAGAAAACCAGGCACTGCTCATCACCTGTCCAATACAGTCCCAACAGTGAAGCATGGTGGTGGCAGCATCATCCTGTGGGAGTGTTTTTCAGCTGCAGGGACAGGACGACTGGTTGCAATCGAGGGAAAGATGAATGCGGCCAAATACAGGGATATCCTGGACGAAAACCTTCTCCAGAGTGCTCAGGACCTCAGACTGGGCTGAAGGTTTACCTTCCAACAAGACAATAACCCTAAGCACACAGCTAAAATAACGAAGGAGTGGCTTCACAACAACTCCGAGACTGTTCTTGAATGGCCCAACCAGAGCCCTGACTTAAACCCAATTGAGCATCACTGGAGAAATCTAAAAACGGCTGTCCACCAACGTTTATCATCCAACCTGACAGAACTGGAGAGGACCTGCAAGGAGGAATGGCAGAGGATCCCCAAATCCAGGTGTGAAAAACTTGTTGCATCTTTCCTAAAAAGACTCATGGCTGTATTAGATCAAAAGGGTGCTTCTACTAAATACTGAGCAAAGGGTCTGAATACTTAGGACCATGTGATTTTTCAGTTTTTCTTTTTTAATAAATCTGCAAAAATGCCAACAATTCTGTGTTTTTCTGTCAATATGGGGTGCTGTGTGTACAGTAATGAGGAAAAAAATGAACTTAAATGATTTTAGCAAATGGCTGCAATATAACAAAGAGTGAAACATTTAAGGGGGTCTGAATACTTTCCGTCCCCACTGTACATTGTACATACACATCAGTCCCTACCCTAAAGGAGCTTACACTCTAAGGTCCCTAACTCACATTCATACATACTAGGGACAATTTAGACAGGATCCAATTAACCTACCAGCATGTCTTTGGAGTGTGGGAGGAAACCGGAGTACCCAGAGGAAACCCACGCAGGCACAGGGAGAACATGCAAACTCCAGGCAAGTAGTGTCATGGTTGGGATTCGAAACAGCAACCCTTCTTAGGTGAAAGTGCTACCCACTACACCACTGTGATATCCTACAGCATGGGTGCTCAACCTTGAAGATGCAAAGTTAGTCAATGCTGTAGGACATAGGTGCTCAACCTGTGGAGCTCCAGCTGTTGCAGAACTACTAGTCCCAACCTACGTCTGCCTTTGGGAGTCATGCTTGTAACTGTCTGCCTTGCAATGCTTCATGGGGCTTTTAGTTCCGCAGCAGCTGGAGGGCCACAGGTTGAGCACCCATGTCCTGCAGCATGGGCGTTCAACCTGTGACCCTCCTGCTGTTGCAAAACTACAAGTCCCAAGAAACTAGAGTGGTACATATAGATTTTCTATTTACATGTGAATTCTTTTTACATGTTTTACTAGTCCTATAAAAAATTAAAATAAATAACATAAAATAGTAATTACTCCAGGGCCTTCTTTTTACACATGGCTCATTATTGGTAAATACACAGCTATATCAAGAAAGGCTCAGTGGATAATATTACACACAGAAGGAACAATTCTAGAAATCCCCTAGGACTTAATAATGTATAAATGAAACTATAAAATTACCTTAGAAAATTCATATTTGTACATTGCAGAAACTGGGTGATATACTGTATATTTATTTGCATTTAGCAAAAAAGGTAAGTAACTCTGCATAGCTTCATACCAATCACTTAGCCAAATACAGGTGAATACTCTACTCTTTTAAATGAATTTACAAACTAGAGCCTTATTTTATTTTATTTATTTATTTCAGGTACTTAAATAGCGCTGTCAATTTACACAGCGCTTTACATATACATTGTACATTCACATCAGTCCCTACCCTCAAGGAGCTTACAATCTAAGGTCCCTAACTCACATTCATACATACTAGGGACAATTTAGACAGGATCCAATTAACCTACCAGCATGTCTTTGGAGTGTGGGAGGAAACCGGAGTACCCGGAGGAAACCCACGCAGGCACAGGGAGAACATGCAAACTCCAGGCAGGTAGTGTCCTGGTTGGGATTCGAACCAGCAACCCTTCTTACTGCTAGGCGAAAGTGCTACCCACTACACCAGAGCCTTGTTTTTCTTCATGCTTAAAAAGACTTCATGCTTTAAAAAGGTGTAAAAATAATAATAGATTTAAAATGTGCAATGTCATTCATGGTAAGGCCAAAGGATAGGCAGGAGGGGTGGATACCATATGTTTTTCAGCAAGAGGAGGTCTCAGAAAGTGGGGGACTTGCAACCTATGCTGCAGAAGTAGTTCACAGCTTATGGTGGACCACTTCAGCTTTGTCTGTAAGAATTTTGACTTTCCAGTATTGATGTCCAGGTGATAAATCCTATCTGTACGCTAACTGGATGAGAATCATATGTTTTCCTTTGGTTTAGTGAACTTCTTTCCACCATTGAAAGAAACAAATGTTGGTTAAATGGCCTCTGTCAGAAACTGGGCATAGCGTGAGCTGTGGGCATTAATACTACATGGTCTGTAGGATATTCTTTGGCAGAGAGAGATGTGCATGGTTCATTGTTCTCTGTAAAGATACAATTGTGTCCCTATTTTTACACCGTTATGTTGGAAAGTCTAATGCCATGTACACACGGTCGGACATTGATCGGACATTCCGACAACAAAATCCATGGATTTTTTCCGACGGATGTTGGCTCAAACTTGTCTTGCATGCACACGGTCACACAAAGTTGTCGGAAAATCTGATCGTTCTGAACGCGTAGGTCGGGACTATAAATGGGGCAGTAGCCAACAGCTTTGGTCTTTTAATTTATTCTGAGCATGCGTGGCACTTTGTGCGTCGGATTTGTGTACACACGATCGGAATTACCGACAACGGATTTTGCTGTTGGAAAATTTTATAGCAAGCTCTCAGACTTTGTGTGTCGGAAATTCCTATGGAAAATGTGTGATGGAGCCCACACACGGTTGGAATTTCCGACAACTAGGTCCTATCACACATTTTCCATCGGAAAATCCGACCGTGTGTACGGGGCATAAGAGTGTCCCATGTGTATCTTCTGGGTAGAAATGTACCTCAAATGTTCTCTGATATTATGCTACATTCATCTTGACATCGGTTTTGACTTAATTACCTGTGTTGCTGTAGCTCACACAACCCCAAAACAGCAGAGATCCACCTCCATGCTGTATGGTAGGAATGTTGTGCTTCTCTTCATAGACCTTGCTGACTCCTCTCCTAACAGAATTTGAGACCACCAAGTTTAATTTTGATGTCACCAATCTAAAACATTTGTTTCCAGTCGTAACACCCATACCATCAGGTAAGCAAAAAAAAACGTACACAGTAAGTCAATTTTAAAAGCCAAAGCTCTTACCTTAATACCAAAATAATAATAAATTAAAAAAAAAAAAAGAAATAATCACAATAATTATAATGAAAATATTATAGTCCATATTTTAATAAACAGTTAACATATGTATAATCCATACATCATTGCAGCAAAATAATTTTACCATTTCAGGTATAGGCCAAACATTCATGCAAAGACAAAAGCAAATCATTCACCTGAAGGATCATTCAAAATGAAGATTGTTTGCATTTTTGCTATTTTTTTTTTTTTTTTATGTATACTGCAATCAAACTACCAAGACATTGAAATTTACAACAGAAATCAGGGCCCTTTTGTGCATGCTGGCCATTTTACATTCTTTTTGAGCTGTAGAAGAGAATGCTTCTTACTTCATTTATTTTTTCCATTTTTTTAAATTAATTTTTCCAATAAATATTTTTAAAATCTATCTCACATTTTCTTATTAAGTTTTATTACTTTATTTCAACTAATCAACAATTCTTCCTTTGATTAGCCTGACATTTTAGAGGATATCTGGTTGAACTGTGATTTACTTTTATGCATTTATACTCTTTTCTTTAGCAGACTATCTCATGCCATGTGCTAATGTTGCCATACTTATCAGATTATTATCATTGAAGTAAAAGTTACATAGTTTGTAAGACTGAATAAATAACACTAGTTTATCCTGTTCATCCTGAGTGTGTGAGTGTGTATGTCACTACCACTTCCCATATACCTGTACATTGAGCTTGCTAAGAAACAAATCTAAAAGTTTTTTTTTAATTTACCTACATTCCCCGCTGACACCACCAACTGTGAAAGGGAGTTCCACATCCTTAAAGCTCTAACAGTAAAGAACCCATTATGCAGTTTATGATTGAATCAATTTTCACCCAACTTACTTGTATGGCCATGTGTCTTCTTTAGAGACATTTGGTTAAATAGTTTTCTCCCAATCCTAGTCATCATTTAAAGATTTGTATATAGTGATCATATCCCCTCTTACGCATTCTTTTTCCAGGAAGAATACAATTAATGTTCCTAGTCGTTCCTCATAACTGAGATCCTCCAGGTGGCTTATTAGCTCTGTTGCCCTTCTCTGGACTCTTTCCAGTTCAAGGACATCTTTCCTGAGGACTGGTGACCAAAACCAGATGGCATATTCAAGATGTGGCAGAACCAGAGTTTTGTAAAGTGATAGAATTATAGTTTTATCTCTTGAATAAATACCCTTTTAATGCATGCTAATTGTCTGTCAGTCCTGCTTGCTGCAGCTTGGCATTGCATGCAGTTGCTGAGTCTGTGATCTATTAGGGTCCTTTTCCATCCTACATTTCCCCACAGGTTCTCACCATAGCAGGTAACTTGCATGCCCCCCACAGGTTATCACCTTAGCATGTAAGTTGCATGCATATATTAAGCTCCCCTTTGCATTATTTTACATTTTTCAATAATAAACCTCCTCTGCCATTTAGCTGCCCAACCTTTTATTTATGTAGGTCCTCCTATGAAGTTGCTGTATCCTGTGGTAAAGTTATTTCCCTGCTTAGCTTTGTATCATCAGCAAACACTGAGAAAGAACTATTTACAGTATTCTAACCTCTATATCATTTATGAACAAGCTAAACAGAATTGTCCCCAGGACAGAGCCCTGTTGTAACCCACTCACAATTCTAGACTATTCAGAAATATGCTATTTATCACCAACCTCTGGCTGCTCTCTTGAAACCAGTTTTCGATCCAGGTACATACCATTTCATCAAAGCCAGAAGATCTTAATTTGTACTAATTAATCATTTATGTGGTAAATTAATGTATGAAATGTCTCAGGGAAATCTAGATACACTATTTCCACAGGCCTCCCTCTATCAAAATTACAGCTTACCTCCAAATAAAATGTTAAAGGGTTTGTCTGGCAAGAACCTTATCATTCCTTCCAATCGTTTACATACTATTGATGTTAGCCTGTAATTCCCAGGTATACGTATCGGCTTTTATTTTCAATATTGGTACCAAATTTGCTTTTCTCCAATCATCTGGTACCATTCCGGTGTGACTTTTTCCATTTGTTATTTTTTTTGCACTTAAATATTTTGATAGATGTAACATTCATGGTCCATAAAAAATAGAAAACATATATTTATATTTGATTTCATTTCTAAGCTTTTTAACATGAACTAACTGCAAATAAATTATATTTTGTGATAATAAGGTAACCCATGTGCCACAAAGCCCACTTTGGCTGTTGCACATTTGAAATCTTTAAAGAGTAACTTCCCTTTCACAGGTATTGTTTGTGACTTTAGCGTAAATGGTAAGACATTCACGCAGCACATTTTTTATAAGTAAGTCCCATAGTATGCATTTCACTGTTTCATTTAAATCCCCCAAAAAATGAAAAACACTTTGAACCCAAAAAACCTTCACCCCAGGTTAATAAAATGCATCTTCTCAATTACTAATTCACCCCACTGCATTGAAAGCTCTCTCGAACATAACATGCACAGTAGGGAAGGTTAACACCTAAAGAATATGTAGCATCACCCTACATCCAGTGCTTAAACATGAACAAATTTAACCTACTTTATTAAAGGTCCTCTCCGACATGACACATGTAGCAGGGTAGGCTAGTACCTGTAATACATATTGCGCTACCTCGAGACTGTGGTCGATAATTTAACGAATAAAAAAGTGTTCACTCAAAATCATCCCACTGTGATGAAAGCCCGCTCTGACATGACATGTGCAGAAGGGCAACCTGCATACTGAAAGTTATTTAACACAAACCCTCACCCCAGGTTTTTAATAAACAGCTCCTCAGTCACAAGTTCACCCAATTGCATTGAAGACTCTCTGGCATGACACATGCAGCAGGGCAGGGTAGTATCTAGAGCACATGTAGAAGAACCTAGACCCAGTGGTCAAGCCTAGACACCTAAGCCTAGAGTAAAACAGTGTACACCCAGAAAGCCCGTACCCACAACCCATTAATAAAATGCAGCTTTTCAGTCACAAAATCACCCCACTGCATTGGCCCTCTCTGATACCACATGTGTAGCAGGGCAGGCTAGTACCTAAAATGCATTTTGGACCACCTCCAGAGAGTAGTCCAGCCTTGACCTTGACCAGCCTTGATCACATTCATGAACTTACTTGGTAGTTTTTAAGTGTTTTGTTTACAGTCTTGCCATCTCTGCCTACTGTCTTTGCTTGACCAGTTCAGGGATGACCTTCCAATGAAAAACAAACACCTGAAATTTTTTATCATAACAATTTTAAGCAATAAACAAATGATAATGTTGAAATAGTGTTCCAAGTAAATAATGTAACATAAAAAGTTACTGTTGGAAGGGAATATGGGTGAAGCTAAACCAGTGTTTTGGATCTCAGCACTATCAAAGATCAAGTTCCTGCCCTTTCTATTTTTGTATTAAAGACAGCGGGACTCTAACTCCTTGAATTAGAACATTTTCAATAATTGGAACCATTGTTAAAAAAGGGCAGCCCGCAAAGGGGAAATTTGTTTCAGAAACACATGGAATACTGAAAGCCAACTTGTTTTGATTTTGTACTGCAGTTATGCCTTCAATGTGGCAGAATTGTGACCAGATTAAATAAATGTTTTGGAAGAAATGCCAAATGGTGAGACAAAATAGGGAGGCGCTTTGGAATCAAATTCTTCTGTGCTAAAGTGTGGGGTGATGCGCAATAAACAAAGAGCAGCTTTGCCTGTTAAAGCAAAAAGTCATTAAACAAAGGCCCCCTTCTTGGAAGAGTGGACAGTCTTTTCCTTTTGGGTGTTCCCCCTTCACCTATGCCTACAGGATGGTGCATTCAACAACCATAGAGAGATGTGGCAAAAGGGTTGATCTACCTCAAACTGAGGAGCTTTGTGCTCCTTTTTGTATGGTAGAAGAGATCTTCTTGCTATTCTCCTATCGGAAGGTGTGAATCTGCTCCCAACACCACCAACACTCTTCTTTCTCACCACCAGCATCTCATCCTTCCCTTCTCACTAGCAGAACCCCAACCTTCCTACTTTTATTACTCCTCTGCCTCTTGCTGCCTTTGCCTCACAGAGATGGAGGCAGTAGGCAAAGAAACTTACTGGCCCTGAGACAATTGGAAGTTTTCCTCTTTCTTCCGTAACTGTGTCTCCAGTGGCCATGATATTGCCCCATGCTTTGTGTACTCCAGCAGGAACATCAGAGGCATTGTGAACCTTATTTGTGCCTTAGTTTGTCAGGCCTGGCAAAAGCTGGAGTTTGATCAGCCACCTCTCAGCCTGCCTATTGCTGAATAGCTTTTGGAAACTATGGCCCATTGTACCTTCTTTTCCTTAGGTATACCAGCTGCATAGGTTCTGGGGTGCTTGAGGGGGATTGGTGGTTCTGAGGAGTTCCTAGGGCCAGTGAGGAGAACAGGGTACAGCCGACTATGCTTTCAACACCAAGGGGAAGAACACAGGGTGCCACCATCCATCATACATTTTAGAAAGAAAAACTTTGTTATTTTGTGTTGACCTTGCAATATCAACTGTGTTCTTTTTTTTTTTTTAATTCCATATTTTTATTAGATTTCAAATGAAATACATTGTACAATTAAACATTGTACGTCGTGCAACGACGTCTGTATAACAATCAAAGGTATGAACTTCTATCCACAAACAGGGATCTGATATGTTCAAGTATTAATCGTGTCTTTTGATATCATATTAAGAGAACGGAAAAACAACTGAGAATGTAAACGGTCCACTTCACTAGTGTGTCACCCCATGTGGGATCTTTAGTGGCACAGGAGCGAAGGGGACCCTTTAGTAAAAGACACGAAAGATGCATTTAGCATAAAAATACCAGTTATATAGGTAACTTAAAGATCTTAATGAGTTATAGGTATTGCTCGGTCAAGAAGGAGGATCAGTATATCAATTCGTTCGTACGTGGGGTGCGCAGTCTTTAGTCCAGTCGGTCCACGGTTGCCATGCTTTGTGTATTTTTGTGGCTTGCCCAGAGAGTGAGGCTGTAATAGTCTCATAGCTGTAATGTAGTGATACCAAGTCAGTGACTTGGGTAAGCGTCAGATGGGTGTCAGACTTCCAATGTCTGGTTATATTTAGTCTGGCTGCCATGAGGATATGGGTGGTTATGAACCTGAGGGGGTGGGGAATGTCCTCAATGGTGAGATTGAGGATCGCTAAAGCCGGTGTTGGAGGGGTCTTGATTTGGGTGATGTTCGAGATTAAGTTGAAGGTGTCATCCCAGTATTTTTGTAAGTTGGCGCAAGACCAAAAGACGTGTAGTAAGTCGCTTGTGGAAGATTTACATCTCCAGCAAGTATTAGGGATTTGAGGGTTAAAGGATGTTATTCGGGCTGGTGTCAGGTACCATCTTAGTGTAATCTTCTGTGTGAGTTCCCATAGGGCCGCACATTTGGTGGATTTGTAATTAGTTTTGAGGGCTTGTTGCCATTGTGTGTCCGTAAAGTTTGTGGCGAGGTCTTTTTCCCAGGTGTGGTGAGGTGGCAATTTGGTAAAGGTACGTTTGTGTTGGAGGTTATTATAAAAGTATGAAATCCCTTTAATTTTTGTGTCGGGGTTGGTGAAGTATTCCCAAGTCTTGGGGTGGATATTGTAGATGGGGAGTGGTATAGTTTCCAGGCAGTGACGTATACGGAGATAGGTGAAGTATTCTGTTGAAGGTATGGCATGTGTGGCTTGTAGTTGAGGG
The DNA here is from genome assembly GCA_037952835.1 of Lithobates septentrionalis. Taxonomy (NCBI): domain Eukaryota; kingdom Metazoa; phylum Chordata; class Amphibia; order Anura; family Ranidae; genus Lithobates; species Lithobates septentrionalis. Next base: position 32,008 of record JBBDGP010001614.1, on the reverse strand, counting down.
AATGTTGAGATGTGGTTGTCTTGTACTATGTCTTGTATGTAGCATATGCCTTTAAGGATCCATGGAGAAAGTGAGATTTCTGGCATTAGATGGAGTAATGATTGTATGGGGATGTGGGAATGAGGCGTGTTAGAAGTGTAGTTCATTAGGGATGTCGCTTTTTTCCAAGCCTGTGCTGAAGCTATCACAGTGGGAGAAAGGGATCTTGGGATTGGAGCGCCTAGCGGAGTGCTTAGTAACCATGTTTTCAGGTTGGGTCTTGTGAGTGAAGATTGTTCGATGTGACCCCACCGAGTGGATGGGGATGGTTGAAACCAGCAGGGTAGTTGGGCTAGGATAGCAGCCAGGTGGTAGTCTTCGAAGTCTATTGAGCTCGAGCCACCCACCATTCTGTGTTTGATCAGTTTTGTGTGGGCGCATCTGGGTCGTTTGTCTTTCCAGAGGAATTTATTAAATAGCGTCTGGAGGGATCTGAAAAATTTGGCGGGCAGGGGAATGGGTAGGGTTCTAAAGTAGTAGAGTATTTGGGGAAGGCAGATCATTTTAAAGGCTGCAAGCCTACCTGTCCAGGAGAGTTCGTGTTTCGCTATTTTTTGTGCGGTCTTTTGAATGTTTTGGAGGAGTGGAAGGTAGTTGCATGCATAGAGTTTTTTAGTCGTCCTCGGTAATTGGATGTCTAGATATGAAATGTCAGAATCTGCCCAGGCAAATGGATATTGTACTTGGAGGAGGTTCCTCATAGTAGCGTCTACATTGATATCTAGTAGGAAGGATTTGGTCGTATTGATTTTGTAGTATGAGACCGAGCTAAACCAATTCAGCATCTTTTGTACTTCTGCCAGGGAAACAGTCGGGTTGGTGAGGATGAGGATAACATCATCCGCAAACAGGCTAATTTTGTGGTGATAAGGACCGATTCGTAGGCCCGAGATGTTGGCATTAGAGCGGATATGTTCTGCTAGGGGTTCCATAATCATGTTGAATATGAGGGGGGATAGGGGGCATCCTTGGCGGGTGCCGTTTGTGATTGGGAATGGCCGAGATAAGATGCCTTCTGTATAAACCTGAGCTTCGGGGTTGGAATATAAGGCCATGATGGCTCTGAGAATTTGGTCTTGGAACCCAAACTTCCGGAGGACCGACTCTAGGTAGGACCAGTGAACTCTGTCGAACGCCTTCTCTGCATCCAGGGATAGGAGCAGAGAAGGCGTTCCGGTGGATTCAGCATGATGAATAAGGTTAATCATCCTTCTGGTGGCATCTGAGGCTTGTCTGCCTTTTGTGAAGCCTGTTTGATCTTGGTTTATAATAGTGGGCATAATTTTGAGTAGTCTTGTCGCTAAAGTTTTGGCGTATAATTTGAGGTCTAGGTTGAGTAAGGAGATGGGGCGGAAGTTTTGGGGGACATTCGACTGTTTCCCTGGTTTCGGCAATGTGATAACCAACGCTTTTAAATATTCTGGCGAAAAGGTAGAAGAGGAGGCAGCATGATTAAATAGGTCATTAAGATGTGGGATCAACTGTGGGTAAAATTTTTTATAGTATTCCCCTGTTAATCCATCGGGGCCCGGTGCTTTACCGCTAGGGAGGGAGTCTATAGTTTTTTTGATTTCTTGATCAGTGAACGGGGCATTTAAGGTGGTCAATTGTTTCTCGGTCAATTTGGGTAGATCTAGCTTGTGGAGGAAGTGGTCTATTTCAGCTTGGGTGGGTTGAGGGGTCTGGGGGTCCTGTTTCAGGTTGTAGAGGTCTTTATAGTAAGCGCTGAAGGCATCGGCTATATCTTGGGGGTTACTTAAGGGGGTGTTAGTATGGGGGTGAATGAGTTGGGTTATTTTAGTTTTGATACGTCTACCTTTTAGTCGTTGGGAGAGTTTCTTGCCAGCTTTGTTAGAGGTAGAGTATGTAGATGCTTTAAATTTCCTGTGAAGGAACTCATAGGAGTGGAGGAGTAGGGTTCTAAGCTCCTGTCTGAGGTTTAGTAATTGGTTGGCCTGTGGGTCTTGGGGGTCATTTTTGAGCCTGTGTTCTAGGGTTGCTATCTGTGTTGTTAATTCGTCTATCTGCTGCGTCCTCTTCTTCTTGTGCTGAGAACTAAGTTTAATTAACATTCCCCGCATATATGCTTTGTGTGTGCTCCACACCACGGCAGGGTCGGGTACCGAGCCTTTGTTCAAGGAGAAGAATTCAGTAATGTGTTTCGATATTTCTGGGGTGTACGTGTCGTTTTGTAAAATATAGTTGTTAGCACGCCAGAGAAACGTGTTTTGCTGTAAATTGGTATCCTGTATTGTAATTGAGATGGGGGCATGGTCCGACCATGTCGTGGTGTGGATCTTTGAGTCAGATATTTTTTGCAAAATACATTTGTCAGACAGGAACAGGTCTATTCTTGAATATGAGCGGTGTCTGGATGAAAAAAAGGTAAAGTCGCGTTCAGAGCCGTGATGGCATCTCCATACATCGTATAGATCCTGTGAGGCGATGAATTTTTTTAGAGGAGATTCACGGCGTTTCGTGGGTGAGGTAGAGTCCATCAAAACGTCTGGGACCAGGTTGAAGTCGCCACATATTATTTTGTGGCCCTTTTCAATGGTGTTGGCAGAGCGAAGGACTTTGTGGAGGAATCTCAGTTGGTGAGAGTTTGGGGCGTAGATATTGATTAAGGTATAGTTCGCTTTGTTGATTGTGCAGATTAGGATAAGAAAACGACCCTCTGGGTCTGATATTACATCAAGGAGTTGGAAATCTAGAGTGTTCCGGATCGCTATCATGACCCCTCTTGTTTTAGTGGGGTGCGTGGCATGGAAGATATGTGGATATTGGTGGTTGTTGCATAAGGGAGTATTGGAGTGCAGTAGGTGGGTTTCCTGGATACATAGCACGTCGCTGTGGAGAGCCGCAGCGGTTTTCCACAGTGAGTGACGTTTGGCGGGATGATTTAGCCCGTTGGCATTTAAAGAGAGAATGGTGAATGGCATCTTGCGGTGTGTGTAGTGCACAACACTTACAGTTAGGCGTTGGAGGGTTGGTCCGGAGGTAACTGATGTTGGGATTCAGCTGTTGGGAAACGGAAGTCCGAGACTTGAGTGTAGGTTGAGGTGGTAGTAGGCTGGTCTTGGAGGTTGGTGCTGGAGGATCCTGGGTCAAGGAATTAGTGGTTGCTTCGTGGTAGTCTGAGTTTCTGTAAAAAGATTTGGACTAGAATGCTGCGAATAGAGCAATGTGTTAGATTACAGGTAATATAAAATAAAAACAACAAAAAGAAAGAAAGGAAAAAAGTCAACGCAGTAACAGAGCGTGAAGAATATAATACAGCTGGTGGAGCTTGGCGAAGTGATCCAGTAGTGGGAAGTTCGGTGTAGTAGTTGGAGGTGGTTCTTCTATTGGTAGAAAGAAAAGCTAGAGGGGGTGTTGAACACCTTATATGCCTCTATATGGGGGTGCAGGGAGTCAGTAATACCGGAAGGAGAAGGCAGGAGTAGCAGGTTGCCAGAGCTCAGGGGAGCTAAGTTAACTGTTAGCGGCCAAGTGAAGTAATGAGGTATGCATCTTTCAGTTGAGATTGCGATTTTGTAAGTTGCGGGACGTATTGGGTCCTCTGTCTGAGGAAGGTGGTTTGGGTAACTCAGGAGTTATCCGCCAGGAGTGGAGGAGCTTTAGGCCTTTTTCTAGATCTCCAATGGCATGTGTTTGGCCGTTGTGTGCAATAAGGATGGTTGCAGGGTAGCGCCATTTGTATTGCAGCTTATGATTTTGCAGGCTTTTGGTTATCGGGTTAAGCTGTCTTCGCATTTGGAGGGTGTACTTGGACAGGTCGGGAAAGAGTTGGATGTCAGTGTATGGAGCAGGTAGGGGTGATTTAGCTCTGAGTCCCATGAGGAGTTTCTCTTTGATGTGGTAGAAGTGGACCCTCATTAGGACATCTCTGGGGACCGAGGTTGCTAGGTGGGCTGGTTTGGCGATTCTGTGAATCCTGTCTATTATGACATCGCGCGGGGACGCTTCAGGAATCACTATGTGCATCAGTTCCTTTGCGTATCTCGACAAGTCCGCGGGGAGTATGGTCTCAGGGACACCTCTCAACTTTATGTTGTTCCTGCGGGACCTGTCTTCTAAATCGGCCAGCTTGGCCCGCATCCATGCCTGTTCTTCTTTAACTGTGTCATAGGCATCAATGACTCCATTAACTGTGGATGTGCATGCATGTATCCCTCTCTCAGTGTTAGTCACCCTGTCTTCCAGTAGATGAATATCAGAGGTGATTCTGTGGAACATGGATGAGAGGTCCGTCATGAGGGAGGTCTGGAGGGAGAGCAGCATGTCCTTCAGTGTGGTGTCCATGACTGGTTGGCCTGAGGTGGGGAAGGAGGCCATGGAGGAATGCAGGGCCTGGTCTAGGGAGAAGGGGATAGGAGCCTGGGCCTCAATTTTTTGGCGCTGTGAGCGGTGTGGCGGCGTGTCAAGCCGCATCTTAGCTTTGGCTGGGCTGTTAGGGAGTGGGTCACCCTCCAGTGCTTGGGATGGGTCAGCTACAGTACCTGGGTCTGTGCAGTCATCCGTGGCGGCATCCGGGAGGTCCGTGTAGGGCTCGCGCGGCGCGGCCTGGTCGGCGCCATCTTGGATATCCCGTCCCGCCGGCTTGTAGGCAAATTCTGTCAGTTTCTGGGGCCTGTGGTCAGTAAATCGCTTCCTAGATGCCTGCATCGTCGTCTCCTGGGTGCGTGGAGCGAGGATGGCTGTGGATGGGGTTGTATATACGGCCGATTGCGGTGGATTGTGTCCCCTGGCTGGCGAGCTGTAAGCTTAGGCGTCCATCTTCCTCTCCGGCCGGCCACGCCCCCCCCATCAACTGTGTTCTTGATTTGGGAAATGTTTGCATTCCTAAAACAAGATAGAACAAAAGTTTCTGAAAGGAGATGACATTCCATGAGATACCTTATGGGCAATTATTACAGTCATATCCAAGGAGGGTAACGTTCCCCAGCTGTGCCAGAGTTATACTCCTATATCACTACTGAATGTAGACCTCGAAATCTTTACTAGAATCCTCACTAGGCACTTGCTATCTTATATTTCTTTCCTTGTACACCTAGATCAATCAGGTTTTGTTTCTGACAGGAAGGCAAGGGACAACTCCCAACATAAACTAAACGCTATCCACGTGGTTCAAGAAAAAACAAATATATATATTTTATATTTAAATATATTATATTGTCACTGAAACTATTCCTGCGTACAGTTAGAAAGAATCCTGAGATCAAACGCCTTATCACCACTAAACTTGTCCATAAAGTCGCAGCATATGCGAATGACTTACCTTTCTTTATTTCTGATACTACATACTACAGTATCCTAACCGAGCATAGAATCGGAAAAAAAGGAGGAGGCCTAGCAGTGATCTTCAAATCTCATCTTGGGTTCACCAAACCAAACGCACAGAACTCAGTGCCTTTCATGGAAACACTCTCACTGCACCTCCGAACAACACCTCAAGACACCGTTCACATACTACTATGCTACAGACCACCAGGACCAAAGACCAATCTGCTCACACCGCTCACTGAATTCTTCTCGATGCACACCTTGAAAACCAAAAACCTGCTGGTACTTGGGGATTTTAACCTATGGGCAAACTCGGCCCAAGACCCCACCGCAACTGCCTGCGTCAACCAAATGGAAGAACTTGGCCTTCAACAACTGATAAACTCTCCCACGCATGGTTCAGGACACACCCTAGATCTCATCTTCAAACAGAATATGGACATCAACATATTTGACAACACACCGCTACCATGGACGGACCACCATGCTATCAAATTTAAAATCACCACAAACACCATCCTGCAAAAACAGAAACACGTAACAGCAACACACTGGAATAGATCACAGAAGAAACTTCACTCTGATCTCTTCAAAACTACATTATCGAGCAAAATTCTCTTGCTAAATTCAAACCTCTCAACAGAACAAACGCTCAACTCCCTAAACAATGTATTACTACAAACAGCAGACTTCGTGGCGCCAAAACGTAGAACACTCATCCGCAAAAAAAACTCCAGCTGGTTCAACGGTACTCTCACCCTACTCAAGCAAGAACGTAGAAGAGCTGAAAGAGCATGGAGAAGAAATCCTACCAAGGAAAACCATGCTAACTACAAAGCACTCACGGGGAAATACCACAAGGCAATCTTTAAAGCCAAAAAAGAACATTTCTCAGACACCATCTCTTCCGCCTTAAACCGTCCGCGGGAACTGTTCAAAATAGTGGCTCAGTCTATGAACCCGACCTGCTTAGAGCCCCCAGGAAATGATACTCAAGAATTCTGCAATGAGTTATCAGATTTCTTCATCGACAAAATCGACAACATTCGGAAATCAATCCATCAGAAAACAACGATCACCCTCACTGAACCAAAGCAAAAAGAAGATATCGACACAAACATCACTCAACCACCGAATTTCATTTTGTCCCCAATCACCATAGACACAACCAAAAACATCATCAGAAGCCTTCGAGACAGCACATCACCGAACGACATCATCCCCACTAAACTGCTTAAAGAATGTTCCAACATCTTGGCTCCCATCCTAACACAGCTCATAAATCAATCATTTAAAGAAGGGACTGTGCCAACCTCCCTCAAGCAAGGCATCGTCAAACCTCTGCTAAAGAAAGCCAATCTCGACCCTAAGGACCCTAACTGCCGCAGACCAATAACTAGCCTCAACGCCATCTCCAAGATTATGGAGAAAGCGGTGGTACAACAGCTACAACGCCACCTGGACACACACCAACTCCTGGACCCTCTGCAATCAGGCTTCCGCCCAGGCCATGGCACAGAAACAGCACTTCTCAAAATATGGGATGATGCCCTTGAAGCAGCAGACGACGGAGAACAGAGTCTCCTGGTACTGTTAGACCTTAGCGCAGCATTCGACACAGTAAACCACAACACTTTACTCGTCCGCCTCGCTGAAGTAGCAGGAGCAACAGGTTCTGCTCAAAAATGGTTTACATCCTTCCTAGAGAATCGCTCCCAGACAGTGAAACTAGGTACATTCACCTCGGAAACCCGGGCAGTCTCCTGCGGAGTCCCTCAAGGATCACCCTTGTCACCAGTACTATTCAACATATACATCCGCCCACTTCTCAATATCATCAGGAAAACTGATCTTTGTTTCCATTCATACGCTGACGACACCCAACTCTACCTTCGTATCAACGGACAAAAAGACCTTCATCAGCAATTACAGAAATGCCTCTCCTTAATAGACGACTGGATGACCACTAGCTCCCTCAAACTCAACGGATCAAAAACAGAACTTCTTCTCCTACAAGCTAACAAAAATTCCAAAATAAAGACTACATGGACACCTCCCACCATCCTTGGACAGACCATCTCCCCAAGCACCAAAGCCAGGAGTCTCGGAGTCATTTTTGACTCAGGAATGACAATGGATGCACAAATAGGATCAGTGGTGAGCGGATCCCACCATCTCCTCCGCCAACTACGTAGACTCATCCCCTTCATCCCAGAAGAGGACAAAGCGGCAGTTGTGGGAACAATCATCAATTCCCGACTCGACTACGCAAATTCGCTCTACGTAGGACTACCCCAATATCAGCTTGCGCGCTTACAACTCATCCAAAACACGGCGGCAAGACTGTTAACAGGAAAAAAACCCTGGGAATCCATCTCCCCCTCCCTAAAGAGCCTACACTGGCTAACCGTGAAGAAACGGATCACATTCAAGACCCTCTGCCTCACCCACAAATGCGTACAAGGAAACGCCCCACCATATCTCCGCGAGAAAATAAAACACTATACACCGAATCGCAGTCTTCGATCAGCTAACCAAAACCTCCTTACCATTCCCAAATACCGCTACAAAGCAAAGGGAGAACGAAGATTCGCAGTCCAAGGACCCCGACTATGGAACGCTCTTCCTACCAACATCCGCATGGAAGAAAACCACCAGGCCTTCAGAAAAAAACTAAAGACCTTCCTTTTCTGAGAAGCTAACATCAGAGAATGCATCCAGCGCCTTGAGGCGATTCAGTTCGCATTTGTAGCGCTTTATAAATCATTCATTCATTCATTCATTCATTCATTCATTCTGATCCCCACAATATCCTACCAGGCCTATTACAAAAACTGGAGACATACAAAGCCCTATATTATTACAAAATGAATGTCTACAGATTGGAAGCTCTAAATATCATGCTTTCTCAACAACTCCCTAATCGTTTACAATGACAATTTTCTTTCTAATGGTCCCCTTCTCATATTAAATACTTGCACCTTGATCCTAGCCAATATGAAATACATCTTTTGAACTACATTTTCGCCCATTAGCCAGAAGAATAAAGGCCAACCTCTATAGCTTAAACCAGGCAGAATTCACCTGATTTGGACCTAATAGCATCCTGAAAATGAACATTTTACCTTGTACCTTATATCTATTACAGACACCACCAGTGTTGATGCGACAGGAATTCATGAAAGATTTGAGGGTCTGTTTTCTCCAATATATTTGGGGCAGAAAGAAAGCCAGAATAAATAGGACTGTCCTGACCCTACTGAAATCATGTGGTGGGATCGATTTCCCAAACCCAATCGAATATCATGTCGCAGTTCGTTTAATGAGACTAATAGATTGGCGTACTCTAAAAAGGGGTCAAACCCTGGATAGATTTAGAACAGATAACAATTCTACTCCCTTTAAATGGCCTGGATAGACTGCATATCTGCTTCGAGTGGGGGAAGACTGTCACACCACCTTACAGGCCCCACAGAATTTGTCAAAAGCATTTTAAAGACTACTTCACTTTCACTGTACCCTAGCCCAGTGATACCAATACTTGCCTCGAACCTGCTTTCACATAGTTTGTACTCTCTATGCCAAGGTAATGTAATTTCTCTCAACAAAATAAACTCATAACCATTGCAAATATCCAAATCTCTTTTGGCACAGACTTAAATTTTTGTCTGCTTCCTGCAACCAGGCTCCTGTTTAAAATCTTTCTCGCGAATTTATCAAAATGTAAGATCACTAACTGCGTTTAAAAAAACTCTGCAAAGAATACATGCATACACAAAAAAAAGGTATAAGATACTCACCAGTTGGATTAAAACACCTCAACTCTTACGTAAGATCAACCCTCAAGTGTCACCACTATGCTGGCAATGCCACAAATTGGAAGGTTCACTTCTACATATCTTCTGGGACTGCCCAGTGCTCTCTACCTTTTGGTTGGAGGTTAAATCTTCCATTAAAGACCTAACTCAATGGTCCCTTGCAGATTTACCCGACACTTACCTCTTGCATGAAACGCACATTTTGTAAAGGCTTCAAAGCTTCAAAAGCTTGCAGACTGGATCTCTGTAAAACTACTGATCCACCAACTATAGAACACTGCTTCTGATTAACCACTTCTCCCAAACACCAATCTGAAAAGCATTTTCTAATTTGGATACCCTGGTCATTGTATGGAAACTCCCTTTGAATTTGCCTGATCATAGTTTTCAGGGAGTGAGAGGGCCCCCACCTTATCCCCTTCCATCTCATTTTTTCATATACCCCCCCCCCCCACCTCGACTCCATTCCTAGTTTCTCCTATCTTTTCCCTTGCTATACTCTTATACCCCTTCCACTTACCCAAATTATTTTTTTTTTCTTGTCCCCCTTCTGCTTCCTACCTTTCTCTAAGTTCCCCCTATTATCCTCATATTTGCCTTCCTAAATGTTTATCCCCCGGGTTTGCTCTGTTTAAATTAATAGAAAAATCTGCGTAAACACCTTATCAGACAAAATTTTCTGCTAGTCTGTATATCATAATTGCAGACATGCTAATTGAATTTTGATTGTGATTGAAATGCATCTGTTCCTACAAGCTCAGTGGGCTTTGAATGTTGATTTTTTTTCTTTTTACCCTATACTGTCATCACATAAAGTAAAGAAAAATAAATAAATAACAAAAGTGAATTTTGCAGCTTGGCAGTTAGTAATTTTCTGGGCGTATAGCCACCACTGTAGAATGCAATCACAATTTACACAATATATAAAATAAAAACAAAAAAAACGCACTATAAAGTTATGTCAAAGTGTGTAGTCCTATGCAAAAAAAAAGTCCAACAATCATAAATCATAGATGAGTGACGTGAAATTCCTCAATAATTCAAATCTTGTAAGGTGAAAATTTTGATGAACACATCTATAAGGTGAAGCGCTTACCAGAAGTAAGCCAAAAACGGGCGAGTGGCTAAAAAACCCAGCCTGGGCCTTTGGAGAACGATCCCAAATGAAGCAGGAAGGTCACACTCGTACCGTGTGTGCAGATCCGCCAAGGATTATCCAAAAATATATAACAAAGAACATAGCATAATACTAATAACACGACAAATTCAAAAGAAAAAAAGGTAGTGCAACACTCCACAGGACAAAATCATAGGTAATCATAAACAACATCCAGTGTCTCAAACACACAAAGGATCGTTAAGTGAGTGCCATGCAAACATGCAAGATAGTGAAATTTCCCTGTATGAAAAGATATATATTAAACCTTCCAAATAATCTGCTTACCAGATATTTAAAGGCAAGTGAGCATATAACCATCACCAAGATGAGCAGTATAAAAAAAAAAGTTTCCTCTGGGTGCAACAAGCCACTTGTAGAAACTGCTTACCAGATGTCAAACTAATGTATGCAGATTCACACAGCTGAAATCTAAACACCACAAGGAGTGACACAGAGTATGGAGTTCCAGCGAGCCTTGTGAAAATCCTGCTTACCAGATGTCAGATGTGAGTAAGCAGACTGGCACAAACACAGACCGAAATCCCGGCAGGAACAGCATGGATACGTCCTGGAATACTTGACCTGAGCTCAGCAGTGCATATTGTATGAAAAGAATGGCCAATAGTGTGATACTGTATGTAACTGGGGTTTATCAAATAAAATAACACTTACAATATAGGCGAAAGATAAAAAGCGATGCCGGCCGGCACTAAAACAAGCTCCCGTCCTTAACAGGGCGACGTGGTGACGTTAGCACGTCCTCCCAGAGGCGTTTCGTCATAGGTTGACGTTTTTAATGGGGAACGTTCCCCATTGAAAACGTCAACGTATGCGAAACGCGTCTGGGAGGACGTGCTGACGTCACCACGTCGCCCTGTTGCATGGCACTCACTTAACGATCCTTTGTGTGTTTGAGACACTGGATGTTGTTTATGATTACCTCTGATTTTGTCCTGTGGAGTGTTGCACTACCTTTTTTTCTTTTGAATTTGTCTTGTTATCAGTATTATGCTATGTTCTTTGTTATATATTTTTGGATAATCCTTGGCGGATCTGCACACACGGTACGAGTGTGACCTTCCTGCTCCATTTGGGATCGTTCTCCAAAGGCCCAGGCTGGGTTTTAAGCCACTCGCCCGTTTTTGGCTTACTTCTGGTAAGCGCTTCACCTTATAGATGTGTTCATCAAAATTTTCACCTTACAAGATTTGAATTATTGAGGAATTTCACGTCACTCATCTATGATTTATGATTGTTGGACTTTCTTTTTGCATAGGACTACACACTTTGACATAACTTTATAGCGCGTTTTTCTTTTTGTTTTTATTTTTTTATTGTTTTTATTTTCTGTATTGGTGCGCCTCACTTATAACCGCAGCTTTCATTTCTATTTCTTTGTCCAAGCGCAGTTTTTTATTTTTTGATTTACACAGTATATAATAAAAATTGAACACTGATTAAAATGGACACCAGAGGACAAAATGGAGTGGAAGACCCCAACAGTAAGAAGCTGGTTTTAGTTTAGCATTTCAAAATTTAGCTTAATGGAAGATTCAATAGACTTTCAGGCACAGATATGCAAATATTTGTTACTTGCTGCTTTGACGTTTCTCCTTTTTATATGATTCAATATTTCACTCTCACTCTTTACCTGACAGGTCAACCTCTTGGCTTTTAGGATGTGTGAAGACAATCAAACAAAAGTCTCAGAAATCCATCTTCTTGGAGTACAAGGTCTAGGCAACTTCAAACTTCTATTCTTCACTACCCTACTTTTATTTTACATTGCAATAGTCACTGGAAACCTTTTAATTATCCTTCTAGTGTCAACCAATAATAACCTCAAAATTCCAATGTTCATCTTTCTCCAGCACCTTGCTTTTGCTGATGCCCTCCTAGCCACTTGTGTTATACCAATGATGGCAGAGATAATAATAAGGACGAAGGGAAAAATTTCCGTGGTTGGCTGTATCACACAAATGTATTTCTATTTTATCTTTGGGTTTGTGCAATGTTTTCTTCTTGCTGTAATGTCTTATGATCGATATGTAGCTATTTGTAAGCCTTTACATTACATTTTAATTATGAACTGCAGAATCTGCTTCCTGATGGGATATGGCTGTTGGGTAACAACTTGGAGCCTATCTTCAAGTGAATTTATTTTGATAATTCAGTTTCAGTTTTGTGGCCCCAGTGACATTGATTACTTCTTTTGTGATTTTGGTCCAGTTATGCAATTGTCCACCTCAGACACTTCTATCGTACAATGGCTAGACTTCACATATTCTGTACTAGTTTTATTCTGCGCTCTTACCTTTATCATCGGGACTTACAGCTACATTTTTATTATCATTCTCAAGATTTCATCTTCTACTGCCAGAAAAAAATCCTTTTCAACATGCAGTGCTCACCTGATCTCTGTGGGTGCATATTATGGGTCCTTAATCACTATTTATGTGACTCCATCCAGTGAAATGTCACCTAACGTGAACAAGTACAGTTCTTTATTGTACACTGTGGTGATCCCACTGATGAATCCTATCATATATAGCTTGAGGAACCAGGAGATAAGACAAGCTTTTCATAAAAAGTTGAGAAAGATAGCAGTGAGGTAATTTAGAGTTATGCGAATATTCAAAGGAGAATGAGTGACATTAAATAACAAATCTTCTGTCAAAGGAAAACTGACATTCACTTCTCAAGGTAGACACTATATGACCCTCAAAATATACTAGGAAACCCCACATTCCATTGCAGACCTCTGGCTTTCCTCTCTCATTGAAACCCAACTCCTCGCTGGACTTATGTGAGAGCAGCGGGAGCCATTGGCTTCTGCTTCTGTCAATCAAATCCAGTGAGGTGGGAGAGGGGGGTGGGGGTGAGCTGCACTGTGTTTTGTCTATAGACACACATAACCTTGTTTGGGATTGAGCCTGCATGCATGCCACTGTAGGACTATTGTGGCACACAGAGATAAGGATTCCAGAGCACCATCGGGGGATCCAAGAAGAGGAGGATAAGAGCTGCTCTGTGCAAAACCATTGTACAGAGCAGGTAAGTATGATTATGAGATGTTTGTTATGATTGGAAGGAGTTCCCCCAATAGGACCCTGTGTTTATAAAGAGCAGAGCCTCTTTATCATCTAAGTGACTACAATGAAATTTAACCCCAACAAGGACTTTATAGACATATAGGGGGAGGGTGTGAGTAAGAAAAAGAAGCTTAATAATAGTAAATAATTTAAAAAGTATAACAAAAGTTTATTGGTTATAATCAATAAAAATGTTCCCAAAGCTAGGGACATAAATACATAAAAATCACAACATGATTCGACATATATGCAAAAACACCCTGATCATGAGGTAAGCTGGAGAACCAAACCAGCCTACTTGGAGTAAAAGGCCACCAGGGTTGCGAAGGTGTTCACAGCTGGACCCAAACGCATCTTTACCATCTAAGTGACCCCTAGCCACCCTACAGGGCAAAGTGGAGATTTTGATTCAAGCTTGCTGGGAAGGCCCTATGTGTGCTCTGGGATAGCACTCAGTAGGAAAATATACTACTTTGTTTTTAGATTTCTGAATTCATAGAAGTCAGAAGTTCATAAGCTGCAGCATCCTAAATTCATCTTTATTAGATTTTGCCAATGATCCCTTAAAAAAAATTGTTTCTGTTGGAGGGGGGGCAGGGGTGCTAGCACTATGTATTTTGCACTGGGAAGTAGCCTTTTGGGCCACTTTTACCTATGCACAAAACCAAATCTTGGCAAAAAAGTGTTGACTTTGTGTTGACGTTGCAAGTCTGATGTCACCTGGATTATTTCTGTCTGTGCCACTGAGACTCTCCAACAGAGCCCCATATAGCAGTAAGAAGTTTGGACTTTACCTACGTTTTGACGTCAGAGCTTGGACATCCAAACGTTCTTGTACTGATGTGAGTAAAACCCAATGAAGATATTACGTTAATTCACTGAAAGGTGGTGCAAGAGATAATAAGGGGACATCCTCCACTTATTTTGATGTGAGCGTGCTAAAATGGAATTGCCACTATCTCTTTTTAAACACTTGACCCCCAGAAGGTTTTACCCCTTCATGATCAGAGCATTTTTTGCTATTCAGCACTACGCTATTTTAACTGGCAGTTGCGCGGTCATGTAACACTGTATCTATAGTAAATTTAATTTATATCATTTTTTTCACAAATTGAGTTTTCTTTTGGTAGTATTTGACCACCACTGTTTTTTTTTTTCTATTTTGTTGTGATATAAATGAAAAAAGACTGAAATGTGTTAATTAAAAAACAATATGTTTTACTTTCTGTTATAAAAAATATCCAATAAAACTTCTTTGGGCCAAAATGTATTCTGCTACAAGTCACTGGTAAAAAAAAATCCAATAAGTGTATATTAACTGGTTTGTGTGAAAATGATAGTGTCTACAAACTATGGTATATATATATATATATATATCTTAAATTGATCAATCCTGATGGCTTATCTCACTTCTTGAGGCTCATAAAATGCCAGGACAGTACAAATGCTGCCCAAATGACCCCTTTTTGAAAATTAGACAGTCCAAGATATTTAGTAAGAGGCATGGCAAGTTTTTTGATGTTGTCATTTTTTGTCACAATTTTTATGAAAATTAAATAATTTGCTTTCATACTGTCACCATTGCAGTACATCATTATATGACTGGTGTGTTGGTGATCAGGGATCCTGACTGGTGACTTTTTTATTAAATGTTTTTAAAACTTTCTTATTTTTTTCTTTTCTTACTATTTTTTTATATACTTTTATCAGAGAAGTTCTGTGGCAGCATAGTGACACTGTATTACTCTGAAGGGGTGATCAGGGATCTTTTTACACTGTTATGACTTATACAGTGATGATTACTGTGCTAGTTTTAGCTGCCATGAATGTGTTAACATTCATGAAAAGCTTGCTTATGTGATTGGCTACAGCCAATCACATGGTACAGGTAGCCAGGTAGCATGTGATTGCTGTGGACCAATCACAGATCACAATCGTAAGCAAGCTATTTAAGAATAGAAATCCATTCATGACAGTTTGTTTACATTGTTATTATGTGATCGCTATTATTGGTCATAGTGATCAAATGATTTTTTTTTTTTTAAAGCCGGAGGTGTGTAAACACGCTCAGACTTCACCCAGTGCAAAAAAGTGCACACAAAAACTGCACAGGGTGTACACATGGTCCTCCTCTGAAGAGAAAGGACCTTAGCCCTGATCCCCCAGGACCAAGGCTCCTGACTGGGACTGGGGTACTTCTCTGGTCCACCTGGCCAAAACCAGACGGACTCCATTCTCTGGGAGGTCTGCCAAAACAGACCAACCCCAAGTACTAAGTGGTGCTTCCCCAAAGGGAGACCCCATGAGAGAGGGCAAACTAAGCCAGGAGGCCATATCCACCCCCTCCCAAGACTTTCAAGGACCTATATCCTACTAATCAAACATGAAAAAGACACGTACAGCGCAACCAAAAATAAAGACAAACGTGACATACATAAAAGTGGGGGGAAGGATAGTGGAGAAGTGCAAAGGTGCCATTGTGCAATACAATGGCCAGACTTCCAGCCAGGAATAAAAAAATTCCTCTGGTCCTAGCCAAAAGGCTCACCCCTAAAGGCAGGTGTTAAAAAAGTGTGTGCAGTGCAGTGACCTTGGTGCCAAAACTCAAACCACCCGGTCCGACAGTGAGAATTAAGGCACCCCTGGACTGCCACTTCAGGGGCACATCCACCACAGGCTTCATAGTGATCACATGATACCCCAGCCGCTCATAGCGGTGGGCTACCAAGCACCGTGATCCACTGTGCTCAACAGACACAGCCATCATAGGAGTGCATGCCTGCACGCCCAGGGAGTGCTCTAGTACACATGTGCAGCTCCCAACATAGAGGTATGTTATTGTGCCTGTATATGCCCCCCCCCCCCCCCCGCCCACCTGCAGGTTGGCGGGATGGGAAGTGGGACATGTGAGGCTCATTAAACAAATATGGTACTTCCTTATTTCCTAAAGTAGAAGTACAGCCAAAGCTATGAAGCCCTCTGTCGGCTAACACCACAGAGCCAGTCCCGGCTGGGGAAAGATCACGACCATATGGTCGAGATTCACCCAGATGCCTGCACCGACACCAGGTTAAGCCTCTCAGCATGCTGCTGCGAGCTGATCCAGCCTCTTCCACCCCTCCACAGCCCAGCGCTCCAGTCAGCATGGGGGGGGGGAGCAAAGGAGAGAGCCGGTGACTTAAAGTCACCAGCTCTCTGCTTACGGAGTACTGAGAACTGAGCAATCATCAATTTCACTTATTGATCTGCTTACAGTGCCTTGCAAAAGTATTCACCCCCCTTGGCTTTTTACCTATTTTGTTACATTACAGCCTTTAGTTCAATGTTTTTTTTATCTGAATTATTTGTGATGGATCAGAACACAATAGTCTAAGTTGGTGAAGTAAAATTAGAAAAATTTATACATAAAACAATTTTTCAGAAATGAAAAACATAATAATAATATTGGCATGTGCGAATGTATTCATCCCCTTTGTTATGAAGCAAATAAAAAGCTCTGGTGCAAACAATTACCTTCAGAAGTCACATCATTTGTGAAATGATGTCCACCTGTGTGCAATCTAAGTGTCACATGATCTGTCATTACATATACACACCTTTTTGAAAGGCCCCAGAGGCTGCAACACCTAAGCAAGAGGCACCACTAACCAAAAACTGCCATGAAGACCAAGGAACACTCCAAACAAGTAAGGGACAATGTTGTTGAGAAGTACAAATCAGGGTTAGGTTATAAAAAATATCCAAATCTTTGATAATCCCTAGGACCACCATCAAATCTATCACAACTAAATGGTAAGAATATGGCACAACAGTAAACCTGCCAAGAGACGGCTGCACACCAAAACTCACGGACCGGGCAAGGAGGGCATTAATCAGAGAGGCAGCACAGAGACCTAAGGTAACCCTGGAGGAGCTGCAGAGTTCCACAGCAGAGACTGGAGTATCTGTACATAGGACGACAATAAGCCGTACGCTCTATAAAGTTGGGCTTTATGGCAGAGTGGCCAGAAGAAAGTCATTACTTTCAGCAAAAAACAAAATGGCATGTTTTGAGTTTGCGAAAAGGCATGTGGGAAACTCCCAAAATGTATGGAGGAAGGTGCTCTGGTCTGATGAGACTAAAATTTAACTTTTTGGCCATCAAAGAAAACGCTAGGTCTGGCGCAAACCCAACACATCACATCACCCAAAGAACACCATCAAACATGGTGGTGGCAGCATCATGCTGTGGGGATGTTATTTGGCAGTCGGGACTGAGAAACTGGTCAGAGTTGAGGGAAAGATGGATGGTGCTAAATACAGGGATATTTTTGAGGAAAACCTGTACCACTCTGTGTGTGATTTGAGGCTAGGACGGAGGTTCACCTTCCAGCAGGACAATGACCCCAAACACACTGCTAAAGCAACACTTGAGTGGTTTAAGGGGAAACAAGTAAATGTGTTGGAATGGCCTAGTCAAAGCCCAGAACTCAATCCAATAGAAAATCTGTGGTCAGACTTAAAGATTGCTGTACACACGCACACACCATCCAACTTGAAGGAGCTGGAGCAGTTTTGTAAGGAGGAATGGGCAAAAATCCCAGTGGTAAGATGTGGCAAGCTCATAGAGACTTATCCAAAGTGACTTGGAGCACAGTTAGCGCAGTAATTTTCTTATTTACACTTGTTACCAGGGCTGCTTATAGAAATCAAAAGGCCCTGTACAGCCTACCATACAGGGTTCACTTATTCCCGAAAATATCAAATGATATTTTTGCTAAACTGCAACACCCACGATGCCATGCTTTGCAGCCATGGCAGAAATTAAACCCTTGTTGAACAAGACCTATTCAAGTGAATAGCAGCGCTAAGGCAATATCTGCACCCCCTCAGTGAGCGATCAGTACCAATAACTCACTGTATTCATTTAGGGTGGCGTGTTCATTCAGGATGTTGGGGCCCCCGCTCACCATCCTGAAATAACCCACCTGTGTGTCCTCAGCAGCTGCCAGTGGGAGAGGAGAGGAGGGAAAATGGTAGCACTGTGGGGGGAAATGGGGCATACAGGGGTCCCAGATAGCACGGGGAAGGGGGAGCAGATACTAAAACCAATCCTCCTGTAGTGCAGCCGGAGTAAGAAAAGATAAGTAGAAGTCGGAAGCACTGCACAAGAGTCACAAGTGTCAGCAATAAAGCAGTACTGCTGGCCCTCCTGCTTGACAGGTGCCTGGGCCCCCCTTTTCAAACTAATGTGGAATGGACCCAGTACAGGAGGGCTGGCTGTACTGCTTTATTGCTGACACTTGTGACTCTTGTGCAGTGCTTTCAGCTTCTACTTATCTTTTCTTCCTCCAGCTGTATCAGCGGCCCTGCTTGTTACTACCAGAATGTGTGAGCCCCAACCCTATCTTGAAGAAACTAGAGTGGAACACTTTTTCTATTTACATGGGAATTATTGAGTTTTCTGTTTTAGTAGTCCTAAAAAATTAAATTAAATTAAATAATAAAAAATAAATCAGTAGTTACTCCAGAGGCTTATTTTTACACATAGCTCATTAGTGGTAAATACACCGCTATATAAACAAAGGCTCAGTAGATAATGGTAAGCACAGAGGGAACAATGATAGAAAGCCCATAGGACTTAATATTGGATGTATGAAACTATAAAATGATCTTAGATAATTCATATCTGTAGACTGCAGATGTTCATGAGTGATATAAATTTATTAGCATTTAGCTAAAAAGGTAGGTGACTTTGCGCAGCTTCTTACCAATCACTTAGTCACATTTCAGGTCTAAGGGAATTTACAAACTAGAGACCTCTTTTTTAATTCTAAAAAGACTTAATAATTTAAAAAGGTGTAGAATTAATACTAGATTAAAAATGTGCAATGCAAACTAGCTCAGGGCAAAGCTGAAGGGTAGGCAGGAGAGGCAGCCACTTTGATCATTCCAGCAACAGGAGAGCTCATAAAGTGTGGAACTTGCAACCTATGGTGCAGAGAAGAGATGTAAATCATTAATTTTCTTCTGTAAAGATACATTTGTGTTAATAAGTTTACTTACCCCTGGCATTTTAAAGAAAACATAAGTGATCAAGCCGTACACATTTTTTTTTTTAAATCTTATCCGTCTAAACTATTTTCATTCAAATTAAAATATTAGGCCTCACAAAAAAGCACAACCCTTAAGAAAAACAAAATTACGGAAATAATAAACTGTTTCTATTTAAATGTTTGCCTTTGCTAGTTCTTAATATTATGTATTGTCTCCTTTAGTATCAATGATGTGCTGCAGTCTTTTGTGATAGTTGTGGATGAGATCCTTTATTTTCTCATGTGGTAAAGCTGACCATTCTTTTTGGGCTAAAAGCCTCCAGGCCCTGTAAATTCTTTAGCTGTCTAATATGAACGACAGGTTTGTGATCTCAAAAAATGACTCAGTGGTGACAGTGGACCAGGAGATTGTGATGGCTACTTCATAACCAGGGGCATTGCTAGGTGGGAAAAAGACCGGGGGCTTCTGCCGGAAGTCTGAGCCCGACACCAGGGGGGGGGGGGGGGGGGTAAGCTCACTTGCTGGTTGCTGCCTGGCTTACCAGTGCCCATCAATGCTGACCACTAAAAACTGACCTACCTGACCCACACTGACCTAACTGACACACACTGACCTACCTGACACACACTGTCCCACATTGACCTACCTGACACACACTGACCTACCTGACACACACTGTCCCACATTGACCTACCTGACACACACTGACCATTACACTGACCTACCTGACCATTACACCGACCTGCCTGACCCACACTGACCTACCTGATACACACTGACCTGCCTGACCCACACTGACCTACCTGACCCACACTGATCATTACACTGACCCACACTGACCTACCTGACGCACACTGACCTACCTGACGCACACTGACATGCACTGACCTACCAGACCATTACATGTCAGACCTCAGGTGACCTCCTCCTGCAGCTCAGCCATAGTGTGCCGCACGCCCATCCCAGCAGACAGCAGGCAGCCAGGAAGAGCGAGGAGAGGACAGGAGAGGAGAGCTGCCAGTCCAAGCTGAAACGGGGATCTCATAGTGCTCGGCACGGCCGCATTGTAATTTCTGCCTTCTGGAGCCTGCAGCGCCTATGATGGAAGTCATACGTCCCGCGGTCCCGGCATTGGACCAGTGGGGCGCCCATCATAGGCGCTGCAGGCTCCAGAAGGTGGAACCTGTTATGTCACTCAGCCACGCTCCGAGTCAGATTGGTACCCGCTTGGGCTCGGGGCTAATAATAGATTTGTGAATGCCCGAGACCTGGGGCTTTTTGAGGGCCCACTCGGGGCTCCAGCCCCCCTTCCTCCCCTCCCGACGCCACTGTTCATAACGTTCTCTTTTTGTACTGTAGCTACTGTTTTGGATCATTGTTATTTTGGAACGTTCACGTGTGTCCCATTTGTAGCTTCTGGGTGCAAATTTCCAGTGTTTTCTGAAAATGTGCTACATTCATCTTGCCATCAACTGTGACTTTATTACCTCTGTTGCTGTAACTCACGCAACCCCAGAACAGTAGAGATCCATCTACATGCTGTATGGAAGGCATGGTGTTCTTTTCTTCATAAACCTTACAGACTCCTCTCCTAACATAGAAATTATGTTTGAGATTATAATTTTAAATTTTGATCTCATCGATCCAAAACATTTTTTCCAGTTGTAACATCCACAACATCAGGTAAGGAATAATATTAAATATAATATAAATCCTGTATAATAATAATAATAATAATAAAAAATAACTGTACATGGTTAGTCTATTAAAAAAAAAAAAGCTAAAGCTCTTGCCTAATAACAACATACTGTTAAATTAAATTTAAAAAAGTCTAAAAAATAATGGTTGCAATAATTAATTATTTCATTAACCAAAACATGTTGCAGCAGAATTATGTTACTGCTTCAGGGATCATTTTTTTGAGGCGAACATTCAGCGGGAGCCAAGCACAAATCATTCACCTAAAGGGTGATTTGGAGTACAAATTGTTTGAAGTCAGTCTTCTTTTTTTTTCCACAAACTTTTTTATTGGGAGCCAGAAAAAAATCCGTACAATACAAACAACTCAGACAGTAGTTAAAAGTCCAATAGTAAGCATTCCAAATAACAAATATCAAAGTCACAGAAAGAACCAAAAAGGAGCAGTACAGTATTTCCGATTATATTTCAAGGTTGCATGTCAAACAAGGAAAGATCTGATAGCACCACTGCATCACAGCGTAAGATTAGGTCAATTAGGTTTATGTTTTTATGAATATTGCAATCAAACTATCATGATATTGGAAATCACAACAGAAGACTGGGCTTGTTGTGCATTATCGCCTTTTTTTCCTCTGCCACAGGAAGATCTGAGTCTCTGCAGCATGTACTCTGCTTAGTGCTTCTGACCCTTGCACTCTTTGGCTCCACCTGCCTTCCAGCTGCGGTCAATTTGCATTCAGCTCAGCCTTTAAATAGCATGACTTCCTGTGCTTTGTGCCTGTTTGTGTTGAGTTTGTTCACTGGTTGACTGCCTTCTTGTGAAAACTACTGGTTTCACACTTCTGCCTGATTTCTTGATGACGCTTCTGCCTGACGATTCTGATGTTGTGCCTTTCTGCCAGTTCTGTTGAAGACCCAGGCTGCCTGACTATGCTAACTCCTCCACCTCAGCCTAAGCACCACTTCGGACTCCAATTTTCAACAGGTACCTTACAAATTCTTCCTACCTCATTGCAAGCATTTTTTTTCCAATGTTATCAATTCAAATCCCAAATTAGCATTCTTAATATAGGTCTCACATTATTTTAAAAATTTAATGATTTTATTTCAACCAGTTATAGACCAGCCGCCGCAGTTGTACTGCGTCAGGTTGGCTCTCCCGGGCGAATCGCTGTCATTGTATCGCTGTCATTGTAGACCACTAGGGGGCGCGCGCGTGCTGCCGAGGGCGGCGCCCCGCAGCGCCGTCCCGGAGCTGATGTGTGTGGCCAGCAGCCGCCATGTCCACCGGCCACCCGCTATCACTCCTGAGAGAGGCAGAACGAAGATCTGTCAATGTAAACAGACAGATACCCGTTCTGTCAGGGGAGGAGAGAAAGATCTGCTGTTCCTAGTGATTAGGAACAGCGATCTGTCTCCTCCAGTCACTACAATGCCCGCACAGTTATGAAGCACCTCCCCAGGGAACACTTAACCCCTTGATTGCCCTCTAGTGTTAACCCCTTCCCTGCCAGTGACCTGTAAACAGTAATCAGTGGCTATTTTTTGCACTGATCGCTGTATAAATGTCAATGGTCCCAAAAAAAGTGTCAAAAGTTTCCGACCTATCTAATGTTGCAGTCCCACTAAAAATCGCTGATCACCGCCATTACTAGTAAATCTATCCCTTATTTTGTAGACACTATAACTTTTGTGCAAACCAATCAATATACGCGTTTTGAGATTTTTTTTTTTTACCAAAAATATGCAGAAGAATACATATCGGCCTTTTTTTTGGCTGTTTATTATAGCAAAAAAGTAAAAAATATAGTTTTGTTTTTCAAAATTGTCGGTCTTCTTTTGTTTATAGCGCCAAAAAAAAAAAATGCAGAGGTGACCAAATACCACCAAAAGAAAGCTCTATTTGTGGGAAAAAAAGAACATCACTTTTGTTTAGGTACAACGTCGCACGACCGCGCAATTGTCAGTTACATCAACGCAGTGCCGTTTCGCAAAAAATGGGGGCAAGTCCTTCCGGTCTTTAACCACTTGCCGACCACCTCACGCCTATATACGTGAACAGAGCGGCACGGGCAGGCAAAATCACGTACCTGGTACGTGATTGCCTTCCCGCGGGCGGGGGGTCCCCGGTCGGCATTTGGCTGGGAGCGTTGAGAGACGAGGGGGAGGCCATCCGATCGTGCCCCCCCCTCGCGATCGCTCCCAGCCAATGAGAAACATCCCCTGCCTCTGTATAGTACACAGAGGCAGAGGATGTGATGTCATCTCTCCTCGGCTCGGCAGTTTCCGTTCCGTCGCCGAGGAGAGACGACATGTGAGTGAGTGCACAACACACACACATCACAGTAGAACATGCCAGGCACACTAAACACCCCCGATCCCCCCCCCCCGATCGGCCCCCCGATCCCCCCCAATCACCCCCCCCCCCTCCCTGTCACAAACTGACACCAAGCAGTTTTTTTTTTTTTCCTGATTACTGCAATGGTGTCAGTTTGTGACAGTTAGAAGTGTTAGGGCAGTTAGGGTTAGCCCCCTGTAGGTCTAGGATACCCCCCTAACCCCCCCTAATAAAGTTTTAACCCCTTGATCACCCCCCGTCACCAGTGTCGCTAAGCATTCATTTTTCTGATCTCTGTATTAGTGTCACTGTTTCCGCTAGTTAGGGACGTAAATATTTAGGTTCGCCATCAGCGTTTTATAGCGACAGGGACCCCCATATACTATCTAATAAATGTTTTAACCCCTTGATTGCCCCCTAGTTAACCCTTTCACCACTAATCACCGTATAACCGTTACGGGTGACGCTGGTTAGTTCGTTTATTTTTTATAGTGTCAGGGCACCCGCCGTTTATTACCGAATAAAGGTTTAGCCCCCTGATCGCCCAGCGGTGATATGCGTCGCCCCAGGCAGCGTCAGATTGGCGCCAGTACCGCTAACACCCACGCACGCACCATACACCTCCCTTAGTGGTATAGTATCTGAACGCATCAATATCTGATCCGATCAGATCTATACTAGCGTTCCCAGCAGTTTAGGGTTCCCAAAAACGCAGTGTTAGTGGGATCAGCCCAGATACCTGCTAGCACCTGCGTTTTGCCCCTCCGCCCGGCCCAGCCCAGCCCAGCCCACCCAAGGGCAGTATCGATCGATCACTGTCACTTACAAAACACTAAACGCATAACTGCAGCATTCGCAGAGTCAGGCCTGATCCCTGCGATCGCTAACAGTTTTCTTGGTAGCATTTTGGTGAACTGGCAAGCACCAGCCCCAGGCAGCGTCAGGTTAGCGCCAGTACCGCTAACACCCAAGCACGCACCGTACACCTCCCTTAGTGGTATAGTATCTGAACGCATCAATATCTGATCCGATCAGATCTATACTAGCGTCCCCAGCAGTTTAGGGTTCCCAAAAACGCAGTGTTAGTGGGATCAGCCCAGATACCTGCTAGCACCTGCGTTTTGCCCCTCCGCCCGGCCCAGCCCAGCCCACCCAAGTGCAGTATCGATCGATCACTGTCGCTTACAAAACACTAAACGCATAACTGCAGCGTTTGCAGAGTCTGGCCTGATCCCTGCGATCGCTAACAGTTTTTTGGTAGCGTTTTGGTGAACTGGCAAGCACCAGCGGCCTAGTACACCCCGGTCGTAGTCAAACCAGCACTGCAGTAACACTTGGTGACATGGCGAGTCCCATAAGTGCAGTTCAAGCTGGTGAGTTGGCAAGCACAAGTAGTGTCCCGCTGCCACCATGAAGACAAACACAGGCCCGTCGTGCCCATAGTGCCCTTCCTGCTGCATTCACCAATCCTAATTGGGAACCCACCACTTCTGCAGCGCCCCTACTTCCCCCATTCACATCCCCAACCAAATGCAGTCGGCTGCATGAGAGGCATTTTCTTTATGTCCTCCCGAGTACCCCTACCCAACGAACCCCCCCAAAAAAGATGTCGTGTCTGCAGCAAGCGCGGATATAGGCGTGACACCCGCTATTATTGTCCCTCCTGTCCTGACAATCCTGGTCTTTGCATTGGTGAATGTTTTGAACGCTACCATTCACTAGTTGAGTATTAGCGTAGGGTACAGCATTCCACAGGCTAGGCACACTTTCACAGGGTCTCCCAAGATGCCATCGCATTTTGAGAGACCCGAACCTGGAACCGATTACAGTTATAAAAGTTAGTTACAAAAAAAGTGTAAAAAAAAAAAAACACAAACAAAAATTTAAAAAAATAGTTGTCGTTTTATTGTTCTCTCTCTCTCTATTCTCTCTCTATTGTTCTGCTCTTTTTTATTGTGTTCTATTCTGCAATGTTTTATTGTTATTATGTTTTATCATGTTTGCTTTTCAGGTATGCAATTTTTTATACTTTACTGTTTACTGTGCTTTATTGTTAACCATTTTTTTGTCTTCAGGTACGCCATTCACGACTTTGAGTGGTTATACCAGAATGATGCCTGCAGGTTTAGGTATCATCTTGGTATCATTCTTACAGCCAGCGGTCGGCTTTCATGTAAAAGCAATCCTAGCGGCTAATTAGCCTCTAGACTGCTTTTACAAGCAGTGGGAGGGAATGCCCCCCCCCCCCCCCACCGTCTTCCGTGTTTTTCTCTGGCTCTCCTGTCTCAACAGGGAACCTGAGAATGCAGCCGGTGATTCAGCCAGCTGACCATAGAGCTGATCAGAGACCAGAGTGGCTCCAAAACTGGAAGAAACCGGAAGCTACGAGCATTTTATGACTTAGATTTCGCCGGATGTAAACCGCGCCATTGGGAAATTGGGGAAGCATTTTATCACACCGATCTTGGTGTGGTCAGATGCTTTGAGGGCAGAGGAGAGATCTAGGGTCTAATAGACCCCAATTTTTTCAAAAAAAGAGTACCTGTCACTACCTATTGCTATCATAGGGGATATTTACATTCCCTGAGATAACAATAAAAATGATTTAAAAAAAAAATGAAAGGAACAGTTTAAAAATAGGATAAAAAAGCAAAAAAATAATAAAGAAAAAAAAAAAAAAAAAGCACCCCTGTCCCCCCTGCTCTCGCGCTAAGGCGAACGCAAGCGTCGGTCTGGCGTCAAATGTAAACAGCAATTGCACCATGCATGTGAGGTGTCACCGCGAACGTCAGATCGAGGGCAGTAATTTTAGCAGTAGACCTCCTCTGTAAATCTAAAGTGGTAACCTGTAAAGGCTTTTAAAGGCTTTTAAAAATGTATTAATTTTGTTGCCACTGCACGTTTGTGCGCAATTTTAAAGCATGTCATGTTTGGTATCCATGTACTCGGCCTAAGATCATCTTTTTTATTTCATCAAACATTTGGGCAATATAGTGTGTTTTAGTGCATTAAAATTTAAAAAAGTGTGTTTTTTCCACAAAAAATGCATTTGAAAAATCGCTGCGCAAATACTGTGTGAAAAAAAAAAAAAAATGAAACACCCACCATTTTAATCTGTAGGGCATTTGCTTTAAAAAAATATACAATGTTTGGGGGTTCAAAGTAATTTTCTTGCAAAAAAAATAATTTTTCATGTAATCAAAAAGTGTCAGAAAGGGCTTTGTCTTCAAGTGGTTAGAAGAGTGGGTGATGTGTGACATAAGCTTCTAAATGTTGTGCATAAAATGCCAGGACAGTTCAAACCCCTCCCAAATGACCCCATTTTGGAAAGTAGACACCCCAAGCTATTTGCTGAGAGGCATGTCGAGTCCATGGAATATTTTATATTGTGACACAAGTTGCAGGAATGAGAATTTTTTTTTTTTTTTTTGCACAAAGTTGTCACTAAATGATATATTGCTCAAACATGCCATGGGGATATGTGAAATTACATCCCAAAATACATTCTGTTGCTTCTCCTGAGTATGGGGATACCACATGTGTGGGACTTTTTGGGAGCCTAGCTACGCACGGGACCCCGAAAACCAAGCACCGCCTTCAGGCTTTCTAAGGGCGTAAATTTTTGATTTCACTCTTCACTGCCTATCACAGTTTCGGAGGCCATGGAATGCCCAGGTGGCACAAAACCCCCCCAAATGACCCCATTTTGGAAAGTAGATACCCCAAGCTATTTGCTGAGAGGTATAGTGAGTATTTTGCAGACCTCACTTTTTGTCACAAAGTTTTGAAAATTGAAAAAAGAAAAAAAAAATTTTCTGGTCTTTCTTCGTTTTCAAAAACAAATGAGAGCTGCAAAATACTCACCATGCCTCTCAGCAAATAGCTTGGGGTGTCTACTTTCCAAAATGGGGTCATTTGGGGGGGTTTTGTGCCATCTTGGCATTTTATGGCCTTCAAAACTGTGATAGGCAGTGAGGAGTGAAATCAAAAATGTATGCCCTTAGAAATCCTGAAGGCGGTGCTTGGTTTTCGGGGCCCCGTACGCAGCTAGGCTCCCAAAAAGTCCCACACATGTGGTATCCCCGTACTCAGGAGAAGCAGTTGAATGTATTTTGGGGTGCAATTCCACATATGCCCATGGCCTGTGTGAGCAATATATCATTTAGTGACAACTTTTTGTAAATTTTTTTTTTTTTGTCATTATTCAATCACTTGGGACAAAAAAAAAAAATATTCAATGGGCTCAACATGCCTCTCAGCAATTTCCTTGGGGTGTCTACTTTCCAAAATGGGGTCATTTGGGGGGGTTTGTACTGCCCTGCCATTTTAGCACCTCAAGAAACGACATAGGCAGTCATAAACTAAAAGCTGTGTAAATTCCAGAAAATGTACCCTAGTTTGTAGACGCTATAACTTTTGCGCAAACCAATAAATATACGCTTATTGACATTTTTTTTACCAAAGACATGTGGCCGAATACATTTTGGCCTAAATGTATGACTAAAATTGAGTTTATTGGATTTTTTTTATAACAAAAAGTAGAAAATATAATTTTTTTCGAAATTTTCGGTCTTTTTCCGTTTATAGCGCAAAAAATAAAAACATCAGAGGTGATCAAATACCATCAAAAGAAAGCTCTATTTGTGGGAAGAAAAGGACGCAAATTTCGTTTGGGTACAGCATTGCATGACCGCGCAATTAGAAGTTAAAGCGACGCAGTGCCAAATTGTAAAAAGTGCTCTGGTCAGGAAGGGGGTAAACCTTCCGGGGCTGAAGTGGTTAAGTGATTAAAGCCTAAAATTTAGCCTAAATGACCAACTTAAGATCAGTACAAGAGACATAACTGATATTTAGCATGATGTGTCCCTTGTGCTGATTCTTCTCAGTTCAGGAGAACTTTTCATCTTTCCTACCCCCCTGTCCCTGCCACAATAATCTTTCAGGGTTAAAACAATTGAGGGGCTGTCAGGAGCTCTCATCAAGAGATCTTGACAATGGTTTCCATTTCTGTCCCGCTGTGCCATTTATAGAAGCCGTACTGCAGCTTTTGTGACACACAGGATTTCTAAATGGAATTCAACATTTCCTCTTACTCTTCTACCTCATGCTACCTTTGCCTCAGTGATGGAGGCAGTAGGCAAAGAATCTTTTAAAAATAATAAATATGAAAAAAAAAGTTGCGCTACTAATGATGACAAAAAGCCAAAAGGCAATCATTTAGCAGCCAGCATCAACAGTGTAGTAAACTGTGTAACAAAGTAAAAGAAAATATATAAATGCAGCGCTAATGTGAAAATCAAAATATCAGAGCATCCCTCAGGGATGAGTGTAAAACTGGTGACAGTTGGTAAATCAAACACAAACATATAATATATAAATCATTCAAGTCATAAAAAAGCTGTCAAATATACACAGCAAATATATATAAGATGACTGTGGGAAAAAAAAGGGCAATAAAGAACTGTCTGTGATAGACTCAAAATAAAATATTCCTCAATAAAGTCCAGTGAAGTCCCATATGAAGAGAATGTATGAAAGTGATGCCTGGGTATAGCTGAACGGGCCTCTTCATATAACATTTACCAACATACAGGTAAGATGATGGAAGAATTAGGTACGCTTACCACAAAGGGTTGACACACTCACAATACGGCGGTGGTCAATCAGACGTTTGGATCATTCAATCCAGCGGGTGCTTGGTGGAAGATGGTGATGATATAGAGGTGCACTTCGATGGCCTCATCCAAAACAGTGAGGAGTAGATGCTTATTAGAATCTCCAACAAGCAGTCGTGGGTTGCTAAGCCTTTGTGCTTCTGACACCACGCAATCCAAATATATATTTTTTATGTGATCACCCCCTGTACCCACCTTACTAGGTGGATTGTACTTTTTACTTCTTGGCATTTTTGATCAATTTTTCCATTGGATTCATGCACTATGTGGAGGCCTTTTTTTTATTTTTCTCCTATGATCCGATATGCTGCATTTTGGAGCCTGCATACTCCATCCAGCTGACAACCTCATGCGAGTTCAAGCACGACTGCTTGTTGGAGGTTCTAATAAGCACCATCTACTCCTCACTGTTTTGGATGAGGCCATCGAAGTGCACCTCTATATCATCACCATCTTCCACCAAGCACCCGCTGAATGGAATGATCAAAAACGCCTGATTGACCCACCGCTGTATAGGGTGACCACGTGTCCCGGATTGCCCCTGATTTCTGATTTTTGTCCCGTGTCCCGGGCACCTTCATGACACATCATAGGCTGGTTGCTAGGCTAGGGCCGCCCCACATCTAGCAACCAGTGATGTCGGCTGAGGCCTGAGGGCTGACACGTGGGCAGTCAGTGTGGGCAGTGCACTCGCACCCTACGGCTGAGAGCAGCGCGCGCACCTACGAGAGAGAGAGCAGCCAGCCAGCACAGAGTGACACTATGCCAGTGACCAGACAGAGCCACAGTCACTTACTGCAGGTAAGGATCATCCAGTCTGTGCCCAGTCAGTGCCAGTCCTGGCCGGGGCTGCCGCTGACTATTTCCGCTGCCCGCAGCCACTCTCCGCTGCTCTGCAGCACATTGCCATTTGCCAGCAGCGCACGGAGAAGTAACAGTTCAACTTCTCTCCTGAGCAGCCTGAGCCTCGTCCGAGTCCTCCTCGCTCCCGCCCACGAGGTCCGCAAGTTTGCCGCCTGCAGTGCCAGACATTGACAAACTTCTAGGACAGGTTAGTATACTGTGTTACACTTACACTTTGTTATAGTGAGCATGCTCACCCTCCGTTCTGCTGCTGTCCCCCTCCGTTCTTCCTCCGTGTCCCCCTCTGTTCTGCTGTCCCCCTCCGTTCTTCCTCCGTGTCCCCCTCTGTTCTGCTGTCCCCCTCTGTTCTTCCTCCGTGTCCCCCTCTGTTCTGCTGTCCCAGTCCGTCCTTCCTCCCTGTCCCCCTCTGTTCTGCTGTCCCCCTCCGTTCTTCCTCCGTGTCCCCCTCTGTTCTGCTGTCCCCCTCTGTTCTTCCTCTGTGTCCCCCTCTGTTCTGCTGCTGTCCCCCTCCGTTCTTCCTCTGTGTCCCCCTCTGTTCTGCTGTCCCCCTCCTTACTTCCTTCGTGTCCTCCTCTGTTCTGCTGTCCCCATCCGTCCTTCCTCCATGTTCCCCTCTGTTCTGCTGTCCCCCTTCATCCTTTCTCTGTGTCCCCCTCTGTTCTGCTGTCCCCCTCCGTTCTTCCTCCGTGTCCCCCTCTGTTCTGCTGTCCCCCTCCATTCTTCCTCTGTGTCCCCCTCCGTTCTGCTGCTGTCCCCCTCCGTTCTTCCTCCCTGTCCTCCTCTGTTCTGCTGCCCCCTCCATTCTTCCTCCGTGTCCCCCTCTGTTCTGCTGTTCCCCTCTGTTCTACTGTCCCCCTCCGTTCTTCCTCTGTGTACCCCACTGTTCTGCTGTCCCCCTCTGTTCTGCCGTCCCCCTCCATTCTTCCTCCGTGTCCCCCTCTGTTCTGCTGTCACCCTCCGTTCTTCCTCCGTGTCCCCCTCTGTTCTGCTGTCCCCCTCCGTCCTTCCTCCGTGTCCCCCTCTGTTCTGCTGTCCCCCTCCGTTCTTCCTCCGTGTCCCCCTCTGTTCTGCTGTCCCCCTCCGTCCTTCCTCCATGTCCCCCTCTGTTCTGCTGTCCCCCTCCGTTCTTCCTCCGTGTCCCCCTCTGTTCTGCTGTCCCCCTCTGTTCTGCTGTCCCCCATCCGTTCTTCCTCCATTTCCCCCTCTGTTCTGCTGTCCCCCTCCGTTCTTCCTCCGTGTCCCCCTCTGTTCTGCTGACCCCCTCCGTTCTTCCTCCGTGTCCCCCTCTGTTCTACTGTCCCCCTCTGTTCTGCTGTCTCCCTCTGTTCTTCCTCTGTGTCCCCCTCCATTCTGCTGCTATCCCCCTATGTTCTGCTGTCCCCCTCCGTTCTGCTACTGTCCACCTCCGTTCTTCCTCCATGTCCCCCTCTGTTCTGCTGTCCCCTCCGTTCTTCCTCCATGTCCCCCTCTGTCCTGCTGTCCCTCTCCGTTCTTCCTCCGTGTCCCCCTCTGTTCTGCTGCCCCCTCTGTTCTGCTGTCCCCCTCCATTCTTCCTCTGTGTCCCCCTCCGTTCTGCTGCTGACCCCCTCCATTCTTCCTCCGTGTCCCCCTCTGTTCTGCTGTCCCCCTCTGTTCTGCTGTCCCCCTCCGTTCTTCCTCCGTGTCCCCCTCTGTTCTGCTGTCCCCCTCTGTTCTGCTGTCCCCCTCTGTTCTGCTGTCCCCCTCTGTTCTGCTGTCCCCCTCTGTTCTGCTGTCCCCCTCCGTTCTTCCTCCGTAGCCCCCTCTGTTCTGCTGTCCCCCTCTGTTCTTCCTCCGTGTCCCCCTCTGTTCTGCTGTCCCCCTCTGTTCTGCTGTCCCCCTCTGTTCTGCTGTCCCCCTCTGTTCTGCTGTCCCCCTCCGTTCTTCCTCCGTGTCCCCCTCTGTTCTGCTGCTGTCTCTCTCTGTTCTTCCTCCGTGTCCCCCTCTGTTCTGCTGTTCCCCTCCGTTCTTCCTCCGTGTCC